>CM053593.1:131753353-131763353 GCA_028646575.1 Pseudocheirus occidentalis
ACTCAAGTGATTCTGGAACTGAATCTTGTAAACTAAAAGTAAACAAACAAGTCAAAAAACTAAAAAACTAAAAATAAAAATGAATGAATGAATGAATGGATAGTCAAATAAATAAATAAATGGATAAATGAATAGATAGATAGATAGATAGATAGATAGATAGATAGATAGATAGATAGATAAATGAATAAATAAATAAAAGAAAATGCCTGTGTGACTTTGGGAAAGTCACTTAATGTTTCTCAGGCTGATTTTTGCTAATAATTCTGAGCTCAAGGTTTGAAATACTAGAGAAATAAATGCATATCACCACTTGTGAATACATTGCTATTCTGTTAACCTTTTAAGCAGCATGACAAACACAATTATATCATGTGATGAATATGTGATGAAAGGTTATAAAGCAAGTTTTGGACTGAAAAAAATCAGGGCACAAAACAAAATATGGTAAACTGAAAGAACCACCACAAAACAATCAAGAGCAAATGTTGCAAAATTACAAAAAACAGGCATGGTTCCAAGGAATAGATAAGGGAAGACATTCCATTCTATCTCATTGCAAAGGCAGGAGGTCCTTCGGTGGTATATAACACGTATTTTTCAATGTATTCATCAGTTTTGCTGGGGTTTTTCTTATTTTTCTTTTAAAAAAAAGGTCATTTGTAATATGGGATGGTTCTTTGGAAGGGAGAGGGGAAAAGTACTGGGGGACATTTGGGAGATGTTTAAAAAACATCACTTAACACACTGCTTGCCTCCTAAATGAGTATGGGAAGGGCTAGAAAGTTTGAAAACCTAGATCTAAAAAAAATGTTAAAAATAAATATTTTTGGGTGCCCTCCCCTGGTCGCGGTCTGGACGTTGTGGTCAGGATGGTGGCCTCGACCTCAGTTTCCTGCGGGCTCCGGAGCCTCCTGCTGAGGCGACTGGTGGCCAGCCATGTTCCCCAGCTCAGCTTTTGCCCCATGAGTTCCTCCAAGAAGCTTGCAGAGTCCCAGGGAAAGGACCACGACTATGAGTCCCTCAAAGTGACTGAAGCTGGGGACCATGTCCTACATGTGCAGATAAACCGGCCAGAAAAGAGGAATGCCATGAACAGGGCCTTCTGGAGGGAGATGGTGGAATGTTTCAACAAGATTGCTCAGGACCCCCGATGCAGGGCTGTGGTGTTTTCAGGGGCTGGAAAGATGTTCTCATCAGGTATTGACCTTTTGGATTTTGGCGGAGAGCTGATCCAGCCCCAAGGGGAGGACACAGCCCGGTCCAGCTGGAATTTACGCCAGGTTATCACAGAGCACCAGGAGACCTTCAATGTCCTAGAGAAGTGTCCCAAGCCGGTCATTGCTGCTATCCATGGTGGTTGCATTGGGGCAGGAGTAGATCTCATCACTGCCTGTGATATCAGATACTGTGCCCAGGATGCCTGGTTCCAGGTGAAGGAGGTGGACACTGGTCTGGCTGCAGATGTGGGGACACTCCAGCGTCTGCCCTGGGTCATAGGGAGCCGAAGCCTGGTGAATGAATTAGCCTTCACTGCCCGAAAGATGATGGCTGATGAAGCTCTGAGCAGTGGGCTGGTCAGCCGAGTGTTTCCGGACCACGAGTCCCTCCTGGCTGCAGCCTTTACTCTGGCGGATGAGATCTCCAGCAAAAGCCCTGTTGCTGTGCAGAGCACCAAAATCAACCTGCTCTACTCCCGCGACCACTCTGTGTCTGAAAGTCTCAACTTCATGGCCAGCTGGAACATGAGCATGCTGCAGACCGAAGACATAGTCAAGTCCGTCCAGGCCGCCTTGGAGAAGAAGGACCTGAAGAGCATCACCTTCTCCAAGCTCTGAGTGCCCTCTGTCCCACTCCCCCAGCCAGCCCAGAGGCCATCCCAGCCCCCCTCACCCTCTTGCAAATGGCTTTGTAACTCCCAGCATCCTTTCTGGCCCCCTCTCGTGGTGGGCACCACCCGCCCAGGGTCACACAAGGCAGTGAGTTTGGGGAGGAGTTGGAGGCTGGAGCTACACCCCCCCCTTCAGAGGGGTCTGCATGTGTGCTGGGGCTGGGGGGGGGACGACCTGTCTGTGTAATAAAGTCATTCTGTGGGCACAGTGAAAAATAAATAAATATTTTTAAAAAGGAAAAATATATCAAAAATTATTTTCTAAAAGAGAAGAAAAAATGAGCCACAATTATTTGACCATGACAAGTGCCCTGAGAGGGCAAACAGGGCAGACATAGGGTCCTTCAGATGGGACATAAAGACCATGTGACCCAAATTCCTCAATTTATGGATGAGGAAAATAAGATCTGGAGAGGACAAGTGACTTGCAGGAGATCACACAGCAAGTCTGTGCCAGAGGCAGCGTCACCCTCAGGCCTCTTGACTCTCAGTTTACTGCTGTCCCCTCTTCCTCACTCTTTTGGTCATTTGATCCATTGCCCATTGAACTCCACATCCTAATAATCCTTGTTATTGACTGAATAATCCGTTATATTGATGACTGTGTAATCTACATGCGGTTCTTTTTGCATTGTCATATCATCAATTTCCTCTACTGGTTGGTTTCAGGATCTTACCTGGACGGGATTAGGAGTTAGTTTGGAAGCAGAGACATAGATGAAATGATCTCTCCAAAATTACTTCCCTACCCTACCCTTCATTAATCATCATCATCATCATCAATGATCATCATCATAGCTGGCATTTACATAGTACTTAAAAGTTTACAAAATGCTTTACGTGTATTATCACATTTGATTCATCCTGTTGGTACCTTCAGAGCAGAGGTGTCCAGTCCAGCCTGGTGGGCAGATGCAGTTTCCCTCTTGGGGTTGGCAGTGCCCACCATGGTGGCATTGGCAAGGAAGAGCACAGTTGTTCCCCCAGTACCCCAATGGGCATGCTAGAAGGAAAAAAAGGAATCAATCCAATGAAGGCCAGGCTCAGGAATCTGAGTCACACCATTCCCTCCATTGGATTTGGTTCACTGCTTCTGTGTGGCCTTTGACAAAGGCCCTGAAGAGGGTTCTTTCCTCTGTTCTTCCCCTACCCTTGACTCTTACTCACGCTGGGAACAATCGGGACCAGTCCACCCAGCATGGCAGTGGCAGCTTCCATCAATGGGGTTGCAGGAGGAGTGGTTGGAACATTTGCAGGGAGCACAGCGTTTGCCATATCGACCAGGCTGGCAGGCTAGTGGGAAATAACGGAAAGTCGGAAGTTGTGGTTGGAGACAGAAATACATCCTCCTTCCTAGTGCCCTCTGTATTCTATATCTCCCTTCTTCCTCTTTCCCTCTCTGCTGTTGCTTCAGTCAACATTTTGACAAGGGTAGTAAGTGGGGAACCAGACTCCTCCTACCCTGCAAGAGTCCACCAATTGGTTCAGAAATAGCTCTCATCTCAGTAGACTCCTGATCTCTTTGCTTCTCTCTCTCTCTCTCTCTCTCTCTCTCTCTCTCTCTCTCTCTCTCTCTCTCTCTCTCTTTCTCTCTCTCTCTGTTAAGTGACTTGCCCAAGGTCACAGCTAATGAATGTCTGAGACCAAATTCGAACTCAGGTCCTCCTGACTCCAGGGGTAGTATTCTATCCATTGTGCCACCTAGCTGCTCCATGCTTCCCTTTCTTACTAGCTCCCCCCTCATCCCATCCATCAGTTTTCACTAGTCCAAACCAGAGACCTACAGAAATCTCTCCCTCTTCTTAATTCCTACAGTGCTTACAGATCAGTATAAATCTTTGAGGTTATTTCATCCATCCTCCATACAGAGGAGCAAAACTCAGGCTGAGAAGCATTAAGTTACTTTTCCAAAGTCACACAGGTATTTTCAGTGAAACAGGTGAGGTTCAAACCCAGATTTTTAAAATCCAAACCAGACATTGTTCCCACTCTATCTGATTCCACTCACGTCTCTTGGTTTGTTGCCATCAATTTTTCTCTTATTTATTTCTTATTTTCTGATTTGGAGTCAGAAAACATGAGTTTAAACTCACCTCTGTATGAACAGGAGTGAGTTACTTTCCTTCAGGCTTAGTCTCCTTATTAATAACACTTGGCATTCTATAGCACTTTAGGGCTCACAATTCCCTTTAAATACATTTTCTCATTGGAGCCTCACAAAAACCCTTGGAGGCATGCAATACAAAGATCATCACTCCAGTTTTACAGATGAGAAAATGGAGGCTCAGAGAGGTTACAATTTGCCTTTGATCACACAGTATATCAGAGGCAGGATTTGAACTGTGGTCTTCCTGACAGTCAAACTCTATAGCTCCACCAGTGGTTGCTGACTCAAATAGAAATAGGGCCACTCATCCCCTCTAAGTAAGTAGGCCATAGGTCGACTTCACTTTAAAATGCAAAGTTAAATGTTTTTATTGTATGTCTCATTGTATCTTTGTTTATTTTTATATTTTATCTTTATTTATATTTTATTGTATCTTTCTTCATTTTGTTAAATATTTCCCAATTACATTTGAATCTCATTCAAGAGTGTTGGGTCAGACGTTTGACATCTCGGAACTACACCATGCTGCCTCATGTGCAATTAGGCAGCTGGACACCAGATGGAGAGATTATGCCTTAGAAGGCATTTTCCAACTAAGATTTTAGAAGTTTACAAAGCTGGAAATAAAGTCTCCAAAGGATAAAGGCAAAGTATGTTCTCCCTCCTCACCTCCACCTCTTTGTTCCCTGATTTCTTTCAGATATATATATATATATATAAAATCCCACATTCTTCCCTAGTGTTTTTCCTCTGAGATCACTTTCTCCCTGCTCCATATATAACTTACATTTACATAGTCACCCATGCTAGAAAGTGAGCTCCGTGAGGGCAGGGACAGTTTTTTGCCTTTCTTTGTATCCTGAGTACTTAGCATCACATCTAGAATGTAGTAAGCACTTCATAAGTGTTTGTTGACTGACTGACTGACTGACTGAATATCTAGAGGAGAGAAAAGGAAGGGGTGGGGAAATAAGGAGAATAACTCACTTCTCTGGCAAGAAGGACCACGATATCCAGGTACACAGATGCAGCTCCCGTTCTCAGGTATGCAGGTCCCCCCATTTTTGCAGGTACAGGAGTTATTGCAGTGGGGTCCCCAGAAACCCTCAGGGCATGGAAGGTCACAGTGGACCCCTGTGGACCCAGCAGAGGGTGTACAGGTTGAAAGGGATCCTTCTACCTAGAGGGGCCCAATCCCTTTCAGCTTTGGGGTGGGACATGAAGGTAGTAGCCCTGTGCCCTGGTGGGGCGGGGCAAGAGAGGGGACTGGACAGAGTCATTGATTTCCAAGGATTTTCCCCAAGATCCCCAGCTGGATGGCCTGGGTATTTGACTTGCTCACCAGTCCATCCTGGTTGGCACTGGCAATGGCCATGAATAGGGTCACAGCCATCTGCATGTTTGCAATCACAGTAACTGGCACAGCCTGGTCCAAACTGCCCTTTCTTAGGGGAAAGAAAGGAAGGTCAAGTCAGCAAGGGAGGGCTCAGTTAGCAAGGAATAAGGCTTAACAGTATCACCCTCCTAGACCTTTCCTTACCACTGGCACTCACCATGCAGGGAAGTTGGCATCTATCACCACGCCAGCCAGGGGTGCAGGAGCAGGCTCCTGTCTGTGGACTACAGGCAGCCCCATGGGCACACTGGCAGCTGGCATTGCAGCTAAATCCCCAGGTGCCCTCAGGGCAAGGCACAGAGCAGTCACCTTTCTGCCATCCTGAAGGAGAGAGTATTCCAAAGGACTAATGACCTTTCCCCTTCTCATTCTTTTCTTACAAAGGACTCTAGGGACTGAGTCCTATTAGAGCTCTCAACCCAGGATGGTTTCCTAGAGTTCCCCCAACTCAGTCATACCATCTAATCCTGAGCCCCACCCTATGACTTCTGCCTACCTTCCTTCTTCCCCTCCAGGGTTTCCCCCTTCTTAGAACTCTTCCAGTCCAGGCCTGGACTCTAACTCCCTAGAACTCAATCCCATCCCAAATCTCAAGTCCAGTTCTAGTTCTGTCTTTAGGCCTCAGTTCCACAGTATCCCCTCCCATGGCTCCACCTTTGACCTCCTAGCCATGCCCCTCCCCTGTCTATCCCCAAAGGTCTTTACAGACCTTCCTTGCAGTTGCAGGAGCCATCAATTGGGGAGCAGCTGAGGGCGTGCACACAGGAACAGCTCTGGGAGCAGTTGACCCCGAATGTGTCCAGAGGGCAGAGGCTGGAACAATGGGGACCCTGGCAGAGCCCAGTTGAGAGATCAATGAGAGAGGAGTGGAGCACCTTGTCCACACAGCACCCCTCCCCCACTTTAGTCCCTCAAAAGGGGGAAGGGGGGGCAGTCAACAGCATGTTCCTTTCCTGTCAAATCAGAGAGCAGGTCTGCCTCTAGGAGGAGGAGCATAGGCTAGCCCTGGGATGCCAAAGAGTCAGATGGGACCAAAAAGCTAAGGGGCTGGAAACTGTAGATTCTTTTTTTTTTTTTTTGGCCTTTTGGAGGGCAGTTGGGGTTAAGTGACTTGCCCAAGGTCACACGGCTAGTTTTTTGTGTTAGGTGTCTGAGACCAAATTTGAACTCAGGTCCTCCTGACTCCACGGCCAGTGCTCTCTATTCACTGCGCCACCTAGCCACCCCGAAACTGTAGATTCTTGAATCTTCTAGGATATGGAAATAGAATTTCCCCTTCCTCTCTCTCTCCCTAGAGACTATAAGGTGGGATTCCCTGGATGTCCTAGGGGTAAAGCAGCTGGAAGTAGGAGCAGGGGGGAATGAAGAGGACTCTGGGCTCCCTGCATCTTGTGGAGGGGAAAACAAGCTCCAGAAGATGGGGTTCAGTGTCCTTATATCTCCTGAAACAAAGTAGATGGGACGTGAGGGGGAGATAAGGCCTCTAGGGTCCCAGTCTCCCCTGTTTGTGAGGAACAGGGCAGTGGGTTGGGCAGATCCTGTTGGTTCACTCACTGTGTAGCCGGGGGGACAAAGGCAGTGGCCACTTTCTGCCTGGCAGGTGCCTCCGTGGAGGCAGAGGCAGGGTTCTCGACAGCCAGGCCCATGGGTGCCGGGGGGACAGCTTTCGTTGCAATGCAGACCAGCCCATCCCGGTCTGCAGGAGCACTCTCCGCTCATGGGATGGCAGCTGTGAACAGAGCAGGAGGGACCAAGAGTCCTCCAGGAGGCCCAGCACAGGAAGCTGAGATTCTCCGGGTTCTCTAACCCTGTTCCCATCGGACCGGGAAGTCCGGTCCTAGGCTCTTTCGGTGAAGAAGAGGGCCAGCCCAAGGTCGGGGAGCCAGGGAGGTCCCCAGGGCGAGAACAGGCGGTTCAGGAAGCAGGTGTCGCCTCCTTTCTTCCTTTCCTCTCTAGTGCTTTCCTCTTCTTGGACCACCGCTCCCCCCCCCTCCCCATGCCTTCCCTGAGATTTCCCCACCTGAGGCTATGCTCCGCGTGACAGGTACAGGATGCTTCGCAGGTGAGACCGTAGCTACCCTCCGGACAGAGGCGCTCGGTGCAACGATCCCCAGTGAAGCCGTGCTCGCACAGACACGCTCCGTCCGCTGAGTAGCAGCGGGCCCCGGGGGCACAGTCGCACTTCTCTGCACAATCTTGACCAAAGCGATCCACTGGGCACTCCTCCCGGCACCTGGGCACCTAGCTCAGTGAGGACAGCCTTTCCAGGCTCCGCCCCCACCCACTGCTTGGCCAAGGCTCTGCTCCCGCCTCCACCCACCAGGCACCCTAGACCTCACCCTTTTCAGACTCAGCCCGTGCTCCTCCCATTCACCTGTCTCCGATGTATCCTGGAGCACAGTGACACTGCCCTAGGATGGGGTCGCATTGGCCACCGTTATGACAGCGACACTCCTTGGTGCAACCTCTTCCATATCGGCCTTCTGGGCATGGCAGGGAACAAATGGCGCCCTGAGAGCAGCAGGGTAGAGGGTATCATAAAAGGTCCCCAGAATTTCCCAGTGTCCCCAGTGCTAGGAGAATCCCTATGGAATATATTTATTTATTTGGGCAACCAACAAATATTTATTAAATGCCTCCTGTTACCAGGGAGTACTAGGGCCCCCACTGTCTCCACTGTTATTTCCCAGGAACTGCCCTATCTCTGCCACTCACACACACCCCTCCCAACACACCTCCACAGGAACCTCTCCCTTGCAATAACCTTGACCCTGCTGTCCTACACAATGAATCCCCCCACTTCTAGTCTCCAGAAGCCCCCTCCAGTATTCTGACAGTCCTCCCCAGGGACTCACAGGGTTCTCCCTACCACTTGCCCCATCCTTCCTACCATCCAGCCTGGGGGGCAGGTGCAGTTCTGGTCAGAGTTGTAGATACCCCCATTTTGACAGGGTTGGCTTCTGGGGCAGGAGAAGCCAAATGTGTCCGGATGACAGGGTATCTCACAGCTGTGAAGGTATATAAGACCTATGTCAGTGGGGAGGGAAGAGAGGAGGAGAAGTCTTCACTCCTTCATTCAGCCTGAACTAGAGGATTTTACTAGTATGGAACAGACCTTTTAAAATACCTATGGATAAAGTAGCATAAATAGAAATGTTGCTGTTTTATACTCCCACCAGTAAGATTATTAATTGACAGTAGGGATTCAATTACATTCAGCAAACATTTCCTGAGAGAATGGGGATAGAACTTAGGAGAGGGTGTACTGAATTTCTAATCAGAAGATTCCAAATTAATTTGGTAATAAATGGCAAGTCACACACACATTTCTAAAAACTCAACTGTATAACTACAGGATAAGGGAAATATGGTTATAAATGACTCAGATGGGGGGAAATAGGCTTTTGGCAGACAACTTGAACCAACAATGTGTTGTAGCAAAGTCCAGAAAGAGGGAGGCAAAAGTCATGCAAGAATGTCCAGGTTAGACCACCCCTAGATTTTGTTCTAGTCACCATATTTTAGGGGGTAGTTTAACAACTGAAACTTAACAGTAGCCAGAATGGTGGGGATGGGAAGCCATGTCAGAGGACAATCAACTAAAGGAAATGCCAACATTTAGCTTGGAGAAAATTTAGGGAACACGACTGCTACCTTCAAGAATGTGAAGTTCTGCCATGCGAATGACTAAAAAGCAGGGCAAAAAGTACTGGGTAGAGTTTCCAGAAAGACACATTTTGGCTCAAAATAATAAGAGTCAGCTAGTGGAATGGGCTGCTTCATGAGCTAGTGAGCTCCCAGTTATAGGAAGTGTTCAGAGCCAGGAAGGTTATATCGGGAGCTCCTGCACTGAGAGAGAATGTGGACCATGCAAGGAGCTGGTTAAGTGGGTCCCCGATCAGCTTATGGATTCATAGGCTCAAAATTTAGAGCTATAAGAAACCTGAGAACTCATTAAGTCCTCTTCCATCATTTTACAGATGAAGAAACAGAAGTTCAGAGGTAAAGTGAATTACCCAAGGTCAGAAAGTGGTAGAGCTGAGATTCAAACCCTGGTACCCTAAGACTACATTCAATGCCCCATTCACTGACCAGCAAAGCCTCTTATGGAGCTCAAAGGCACATAAATCTGTTTAGGGCATTTGGGAGCATCTTCCTATGGAACCCATGGATCTATCCATTAATCAGCTATAGACATGCTCCTGGGAACACAAGGCTGAGGTTTGGGCTTGTCCATAACCTCCACAGGGGTATGGACAACTTGTTGAAAAGATTAAGGACAACTTCTGATTAAGTCTCAGTGACTGGGGTTGCCCCTTCTTCCCCCAGCCAACAAACTGGTTAAATCCCTTCCAGCTCTCACTACTATAATTCTGTGTGTGTGTGTGTGTGTGTGTGTGTGTGTGTGTGCTGATACATGTCTTTGTGGCCATATTTGTGCATTGTCTTTGTGTAAATGTCCATGTGAGTAGGTACATCCCTCTAGGTTTATACAATGTGTGTCCCAGCTCTCAAACTGTTTACCTGGGTCCAGTGCTATTGGCAGGGCAGTGACAGGCCCCTGTCTGGAAGTCACAGGAGGCTCCATGACAATGGCATTGGGCCA
>CM053593.1:131768353-131785557 GCA_028646575.1 Pseudocheirus occidentalis
TCAGTGATGTTTCAAGGCAAAAACCACACCTCCTGGTAGCCCTACCTTGGGCTTTCTCCCAGTGAATTATGGGCAATATGCCTGTGCAGTTGATATAAAAAGTGCATGTCCCTTTAAGCACTGACCACTCCTTAACTCCTCCCAAATCCCTCCTTTACACACCTAGTCAGCATAATGGCTATCAGATTTATGGTTTTTTTACTATATAATCAGTATTCCTAATTCCTGCAGGTTGCAGGCTTTTTCTGATACCCTCTGCCCACTGAAAATCGTAATAAATTTTTATAAACTTGCCAAGAGAGCTTGTGCCTGGTAATTCATTCAGACTAAGAACCCTCAAAGGATTTCCTAGAAATCCATTCCCTCTCACCCTCTTCAAGACTTCAGAAAACCATGGAAAGACTCGAATGAACTGATGCTGAGTGAAGTGAGCAGTACCAGGAAAATGTTGTACACAGTAATAGTCACAATGTGCTATGACTAACTTTGATAGACTCATCTCTTCTTAGCAATGCAAGGATCCAAGACAATTCCAGAGGACCATAATGAAAAATGCTGTCCACATCTAGAAAAAGAACTATGGAATCTGAATGCAGATGGAAGCATGTTATTTGTCTCTTTTTTCTTTCTTTTTTTTTTGTTTCTTTCTCGTGGTTTCTCCCATTTGTTCTAATTTTTCTTTACAATATAGACTAATGTGAAAATAGGTTCAATATGAATGCATATGAAGAGCCCTATATCAAATTACATGCTGTCTTGGGGTGGGGGAGGGGAGAGATGGGGAGAAAATTTGGAACACAAAATTTTATGGAAGTGAATGTTGAAAACTAAAGATAAAATAAACAAAAATTAATCGGAAAAATGAACAATAAAATTGTCTTGACACGTACTTGGGAAAAAATAAAATACCACTTAAAAATTTAAAAATATATATATATAAATCTCTTCACAAAGTGCCTCTAACCTACCTTTATAGACTCACTTCACTATATTCTTCTCTTTTTTTGCTTTTTTTTTTTGGAGGGGGGAAGGTAGGGCAATTGGGGTTAAGTGGCTTGCCCAAGGTCACATAGCTAGTTTTATGTTAAGTGTCTGAGAAGGAATTTGAACTCAGGTCCTCCTGACTCTAGGGCCAGTGCTCTATTCACTGTACCACTTAGCTGGCCCACTATATTCTTCTTTAATATCTATACACTTCAACTAAAGTGGCCTACTAAATATTTTCCTTGAATTTGGCTTTCCATCTCCCACCTCAGGACTTTTGTATAGGTTGTCTCCCATGCTTGGAATGCTTTCCTTCTTTAGCTCTTTATCTTAGAATTGTAAGTTTCCTTCAAGGCTCACCTCATTCTTGAAATCTTTCTTTCTTCGTACACTATATTTATGAGTGTTCTCTCCCTCCTCAAATTATCTTGTTTTATGAATTATATCTTCTAATAGAAAGCAAATTTATTGAGAATGGGACTATTTTTTATTTTTGTCCCTATATCCCCATTAGAACCAATACCATCTTAAGAGAATAGGGCTAGGCAATGGGACTTCATTGATAGAAGGGAAATCCCTAAGGGAAACTCCCTCTACAAAGGCAGATCAGTCCCTGCTCTGCAACTGAGAATCTTAAAGCATTGTTTGGGGCACTTAAAGGTTACATAACTTGCTTGGCCATACAACCAGTGTGTGTCAGAGGCAGGAATTTAAAGTTAGGACTTCCTCTGATGAGGCTAGCCCTCTTTCCATTGGGCTAAGTTTCCACTAGCACTAACAGGTACTTAAATGCTTATTGAATTCAATTGACCATAGAAACCAGGACCAGAAGCAATAGTTAGAAGTGATTATTTGAAGGCACATTTTGGTTCAATGTGAAGAAAAACTTTCCACCAGTTAGAGCTATCCCCAAACAGGATGGCTTGCCCTGGCTGGTAGTTAAGTTACCTTCCTCAAAGTCTTTCAAGCAGTACATGGCCACTGAGTGGAGCCGTAGTACAAAGGATTCTGGTTTAGGTATGAGTCGGACTAGATCAGGGGTTTCTTCATCTTTTTGTCTGAGATGGATCTCTTCAGCTGGCTGGGGAAGCCTATGGACCTTTTCTCAGAATCATGATTTCAAAGAATTAAAGGAAATGCTCAATTTCAGTTAGAGGTTAGTGAAAATAAAGATACAATTAATTTTTTTCCCTTCCAAGTTCATAGACTCCTCTGAAATAAGTCCATAGACCCTAGGTTAAGAACTTGTCTTATAGTGGCAGCTAGGTGGCTCAGAGCACCAGTCCTGGAGTCAGGAGAACCTGAGTTCAAATCCGACCTCAGATATCTGACATGCTTACTACCTATGTGACCTTGGGCGAGTCACTTAACCCCAACCACCTTGCCCCCTCCAAAACAAACAAAAAAAAGTTTTTTTAAGATTGCCTCTTATAGAGGATCTCAAAACACCTGTGCAAAACCTTCTTTGCTCAGAAGGGAGGACTGGTGCATCAAAGTGGTCCACTGGATAGAGTGCTTGGCCTGGAGTATAGAAGACCTGAGTTTAGATACTGCCTCAGACACTTACTAGCTTTGTGACCCTGGGCAAGTCCCTTAACCTCTGTTTGCCTTCATTTACTTATCGAAAAATGAGGACAATAATAGCACCTACCTCCCAGGGTTATTGCAAGGATCAAATCACATAATAATTGTAAAGTACAAAAGAAAATGGCACATAGAAAATGCCATGCGAATCTTAAGTACTATTATTCTCAGAGAAAGGGTATGTTATTCTCTTAGGCAGAATGTAAGCTCCTTGAGGACAGGGATTGTAATACTTTCTTGTCTTTGTATGGCACACAATGCCTGGCACATCATAGGCACTTAATAAGTGATTGCTGGAGCAGCTAGGTGGCACCACAGTGCACAGAGTGCTGGGCCTGGAGTCAGGAAGATTCAGCTGCCAGAGTTTAAATCTGTCCTGAGATACTTACTAGCTTTGTGACCCTGGGCGAGTCACTTAACCCTGTTTGTCTCAGTCTCCTCATTTGTAAGATGATCTGGAAAAGGAAATAGCAAACCACTCCAATGTCTTTGCCAAGAAAACCTACACGGGGTCATGAAAATCAGACCCCAAAGTGATTGCTGATCAAGTAAAGAAGGGCTGATGCCTCCTCTCCTGGATCCCCAGGGGCTTTCTCCTTGAAGGCTGATTGATTGGGGGAAGTACTCACTTCGGCTGAGGACAAGAATGATCATGACCCCAAGGCTGGTTGCAGGGCTCAGTGGGCAGTTGGGTGTAGGGATGAGAGTAGGATTCCTTCATTGTGGTGGTATAACTAGGGAGGAAGAAAACAGAGTCAACATGGCATAGCACCCCCAACCAGGGCACCAGAAGACCCCATAACAAGCCCTGGCTCAGTCAATAACTCTGCTGTATGACCCTGGTAAATCACTTCCCACCTCCCAATCTGGGCTTTAGTTACTTTGTCTTTAAGTAGGACTATTGGACTCCCTAAGTAGAACCTGTGGGGTTAGATTTAAGGTATGGGTTGGACTGTGAGTCAAAGCAATTCATCCTTCAGGTTACATTTGGGGAGTTTCCTCCAAGCTTAAAAATTGTTAAAGCTACCCTAACACAGGAAATTATTTCCCAGTACTGGGGCGGCCGGATGGTGCAGTGAATAGAGCACCAGTCCTGGAGTCAGGAGGACCTGAGTTCAAATCTGATCTCAGACACTTAACACAAAACTAGCCATGTGACCTTGGACAAGTCACTTAACCCTGATTGCCCTGCCTTCCCCCCTCAAAAAAAATTCCCCAGTATTTAGATTAGTTCCATCATGAATATCAAACATCAGAAATAGTTACCCAATCTAAGAGAGAACAAAAGGATAAATGAATCCTCTCTCTATTTGAAAACTTAGAGAACTTCACTTCCCATTTCTCAATCCCAGAATTACAGATTCAAAGAATTCCATAGTTGGATGGGATGTTTGGGGGGTGTGTGTGGAAATCTAATGTCTTAGAGACCTCCCCCAACATCTGGAATACTTAAGGTAGTTTCCCTTCAAAATACTCATATGGAACCATTCTCTTGATATCTAGACTCCACCCTCTCCCTCCCTTGTCCTACCCTTCCAACACATCTGGAATTCATAAGCCAGGCCCAGGTCAAACTTCCAGTCCCATCTCATACTTGGGCACTTGGAGTCAAACTCTGCTCCATGATCCTTTTTCTTTTTCCTCATTTCTATCTGTCTTTCCTCTGTCCCTCTCATCACTTACCTCCCTTCCTTCTGTGGCCCCAACTGGGTTATGGCAAATCTTAACAAATCCCCCAGTGCCTCCCACAGTGACAGAGAGAAAGGGAGACAGAGACAAGGGTGGTGAGAGAGGGATCCTAATTGAGACTGAACAGAGATAGGGATGGTGTCAAGGCATTGACAAAATGAGAGACAGAAACAGAGAGACAGAATAAAAAGAAAGATATGGGTAATAACGATGACATACTGGAAAAAGAGATTTAGGAGAGAGTTAGGTATAGAGACTGACAGGTAAAGAAACAGATTGAGACAGACAGAAATGAGGATAAGGATGGGAAGAGAGAGTAGGTCAGAGACAGGTGGGAACAGAGAGAGGGAGAGGGAGGGAGGGAAAGAGAGAGAGAAGAAAGGGGAGAGAGAGAGAGGAGAGAGGGGGAGAGGGAAGGAGAGAGAATAATAGAGAGAGAAAGAGGGAAGAGAGAGAGAATAGTAGAGAGAGAAAGAGAGAGGGGGAGAGAGAGAAAGAGAGAGAGAGAAAGAGAGGAGAGAGAAAAAAGAGAGGGGGAGAGGGAGAGAGAAAGAGAGAGGGGAGAGAGAGAGAAAGAAAGAGAGAGGAGAGGGAGGAAAGGGAAAGGGAGAGAGGGGGGAGAGAGGGAGAGAGAGAGAAAGAGAAAGAGAGAGAGAGTGAGAGAGAGAGAGAGAGAGAGAGAGGCAGAGAGAGACAGAGAGAGAGAGAACAGAGTAGAAATGAGGAGTAGAGAAAGTAGAGAGTAGTTGTGGGAGGGTCCATGAAGGGAAGGGGTGATAAAGCCAGAAAGAAGAGGGTCCTTTGGTATTGATAATAGCCCAGGATCAGTCAGGGGTCTTCCTCTCTCACCTTTCCCAGTAGCTGCAGACGTTGGGGTCATTAGGGTTGAGAGTGCTGCCCTGTCCCGGCAGGAGGAAGAAGAGAACAGTCAGTGGTGGCAGTGTCCTGGACAGCATGGGGCCACCTGAAGGTCTGGAAACTTCACCGTATGACCTTGGATAAGTCACTTAAAGTCTCTAGACTTCAGTTCCCTCATCTGAAAAATGGGAATAATAATACACTTAGAGGATTTATTAACAATAGAGTCTCATGTGTGTTAGTTTTTATCATTATATGGAAAAAGAAAGGCTAAGGACTGGGGATACTTAACTTAGAAAAGAAAAGGATTGGGGCAGCTAGGTGGCACAGTGAATAGAGCACCAGCCCTGAAGTCAGGAGGACCTGAGTTCAAATCTAACCTCTGACACTTAACACTAGCTGTGTGACCTTGGGCAAGTCACTTAACACCAATTTCCCTGCCTTTCCCCCCTCCAAAAAGAAAAGAGAAGGTTTTGGTGTTGGGAGAGGAAGGAGGATGATCCCTGACTTCAATTATTTTGAGGACTGTTTTGGCCCCAGTGTACAGAACTAGAGCAACAAAGGGAAGATGCAGAAAGGATATTTTAGGTATTACTTGTGGTATTTAAATAGTTGTCTCATCACTTACTGGATCCATTGCAGCAAGAACATATGTGTTGGGCAGGGGATTTGACCAGGAGGATTCTAAAGCTCCCTATCCCACCTAAGATTCTAGGAGTCTGTGATCCTTAATTACTCAAGCTATTTGGAGAGAAGTTCCCCAGGGTTCAAATTCCAGCTTTGAAAATTATTAGCTTTGTGACCTTGGTCAAGTAATTTCTTCCTTGGGGGCCTCAGGTTCTTCATCTGTATAATGGGGGAAATGGGTTAAACGAGATTTACAATCTCTAACCTCAACCTTTTACCAATCTCAAGCTCTCAATCCTATGAGTCCTCCATCCCCTGACCCTCAAAAGGAGCTCGGGCATCCGCCCTATAGCTTCATCCACTTGGAACCTGGTCCCTGAGATTTAACCTTCCTAAGTCTCTGTCCATCTCTCCTTTCCCACTGAAGTCAGGACTAGAATGAGTGGTAAAGCTGAGATTTGAACTCAGGGGAACCTCTCCTGCCCTCTCATGACCTTAAACCTAAAAGGCTTAAGTGCTTAAGGATCACAGAGTTCTAGAATCTCTTGTGCCATGCACCCCCTCTTCTCCCCCCCCACAGCCTCACCGCACACACTGGTGTGGGAAGAGTATCAGGACCCCCAGATGAGGTCGTTGTCTCCCAGCTAAGAAGAGGATCAGTTTAATGAGCTGCTTCTTGACCCGTAGCCCTCCACCCCCGGCCTGGGTTTCAGATTCTGTTCAGTGTTGATATAACTCCTCTCTCCAGACCCCCCGAGGCAGTCACATCTGCTTGTAATTTTTTTTTTCTGGGAAGAAAGTGAGATCCCACTTTCGGGCAGCTTATCCCCAAAGAGCATCCCTGGAATGCTGCATACCCCAATCTCAAAACCCCTTAGTTCCCACCCCCACATACTCCCTGAGAGTCATTAAGGCCTTCTTCCTGTCTCCAAGATGAGTCACCCTGGGGCAGCTAGGTAGCACAGTGAATAGAGCACCAGCCCTGGAGTCATGAGGACCTCAGACACTTAACACATACTAGCCATGTGATGTGTGACCTTGGGCAAATCACTTAACCCCAATTGCCCTGCCTTCCCTCCTCCAAAATGTAAAAAAATAAACAAATAAATAAAATGGGTCACCCTCTCCTCTTTCTTCTTCAGACAGCTAGGTGGTGCAATGGGTAGACAGGTACACTGGACCCGGAGTCAGGAAGACCTCATGTCAAATCTAGCTTCAGATACTTACTGGCTGTGTGACCCTGAGCAAGTCACTTAGCTTCTGTGTGCCTCACTTTCCTCATCTGTCAAATGGGGATAATAATAGCAACCTCCTCCAAGCATTGTTGTAACGACCAAATGAGATAATAATTATAAAATGCATAGCACATGCTTAGCATGTAGTAAGTGCTATAGTAAATTAGCGATGCTGCTGCTGTTGTCCAGCTCAGACACTTACTAGCTGTGTGACCTTGGGCAAGTCACTTAATTTCTGTCTGCCTCAGTTTCCTCATCAGCAAATGTGGAGCTAATAACTACCTCCCAGAATGGTAGTGATGATTAAACGTGGTATTTGTAAAGCCCTTTCCGGATCTCAAAGCACTATATGAATACTTGCCATTATGATTCCTGGAGGTCTCCTGAGAAGAGAAGATGGCCTCTCCCTAAGGCTGACTCATTCAAGTGTCTTCTACTGGCCTTAGGAAGTCCTTTAGGTTGGTGGGGATGAAAGCTTCTTCCTCTCACTTTTTCCTCAGTCTTTTTTTCCAGTTCGTGACACCCCAGCTGTCCTTACAGTCTAACCTCAGCCTTTTAGCTACGCTGCCAGGCCCTTATTCCCCTCACCAGAGCCCCAGGGAGATGTAGTGGAAAAAGCATTAGGCCAGTCATCAAGAGACACAGGTTCAAATCCCAGGTCTGCCCATTATATACGGCCTCTTTGGGCCTTTAGAATCCTGATATTTAAAGTGAAGGGGTTGACTGACGTGATGGAATCTAAGGCCTTTTTAGTTCTAACAGCCTATGAATCACTGCCCTGTAAACTTTGTGCCTTGTGCATATCTAGCTAGCCCTGCTCCCCTCTTTTCCCTCTTGGTTCCAGTCTGTCTGTCTGTCTCTCTCTCTCTCTCTCTCTCTCTCTCTCTCTCTGTGTCTCTCTTTTTTTCTCTCTCTCTGTCTCTCTCACTCCATCCAGAAGTCACTCACCAGCTCCCTGTGATATTAATTTGAGTGGGATGGGAGGCCAGTCCTGGCTTGGGAAGAGCCAGCCTTGTCTGGGGCTAGTGTGTAGAAGTAGGGGGTCAGGAATCTGAGGTGGGGAGGTGACCAGAATTCCTATGGCCTGAGGCCAGTAGAGCACATAAAAACTGATGGGGGTTAGAGGGAGGGAATAATGATGCCTGGAAGAGCAACACAGGATACAAAACCTGAAAACAGGAAACAGAGACCAGAGAGGATGTGTGTCAGGGGGAAGAAAGCAGCAGCAGCAGCAGCAGCAGCAGCAGCAGCAGCAGGGACAAAACTCTCTCTGCCATGAGATGCTGAGCCCTTGGAAACCTCCTACTGGGCTCTGCTTGGAGCCTACTATAGCCAGGTGATAAGATTGGGAGGTCTGGGGAGAGAGTCCAAGAATCCAGGATTTGAGAGAAAGAAACAATGGAATCGAAGTCATAAGAATGTGGAATTTTTCAAGGTCTAGGGAGCTTGGTTCAAATTCAGATGCCACCCTCTACTAGCTGTGTAAGCTTGAGTAAGATATTCAAGGACAGAAGATAAACAGACCTGTTTCCCTTACCTCACAGGTTGTTGGGAGGAAAGTGCTATCTACATATAAGCCATCAGCCAGGATAGAGAGTAGACTCAGGATTTTACTGGTGTAGGGAGCTACCTGGTAGAAAAAACTGTCCCCCAATGCAGGGAAATACCTCCATTGCAATTCATAGTCCTAGAGACTATGTTGGGGTGGGAGTAGAGGTTAAGTGACTTGCCCAGGGTTACACAGCCAGTATGTTTCAGAGATGTGACTTGAACCCAATCCTTCTGGTTCTTGGTCCTACTCTCTATCCAGTATACCTCTTGAGTAATTATTATTAGTATTTATTAATAATTTTAAATAGTATTTATTAATAATAACTATCTGTACTGCTTGTGTCTAAAATAGGAGAGACGTTTCTCTTTGGCTTGGTCTCCAAGGGCTGACCTTATGGTGCCGGGGAGGATACCTCACTCCCTACTAGGGCGAAGGTCAAGATTGGACTGGGGCATAGCAAATCTGTGCCCCTTCTCCTTACAAAAATCCTGGAATATGTTGGGGGGGGGGGGAAAGGGAGGCAGGGAGCAAAGAAAGAGGCAGAGGCAGAAGGAGAAAGGGGAGAAGGATTTTAGTTAGAGCCCCTTTACTCAGCAGATCTGAGAAAATCTTTGGAGTCCCTGCCCATAGCTGTCTTGTCTGCCTGCCTGCTTGCCTGCCTCTGTCTTTCTGTTATCTCTGTCTCTCTGTTAGTACTTCAGTATCACTCCCTGCCTTTTCCTTTCCCTAATTCTCTCCCTGTCTCTTTCTCCAATCCTCTCTCCTCCCTCACAGCCCCCATCCCAGAGCAGCTGCTGAGTTTGTTTTGAAAATTCCCAGGACCGGAAACTGGCTGGCCCTCTATCCACTCCTTTCCTAGGCCCCTGGGGCCTTTGGGTCAGGCTAGTGCTGGGCCAGGACCAGGGCCATAGGAAAGAATTTTTTGCTAATGGGGCCCTAGAAATAGTTATGGGATAAATAAAAATGTCCTATGATGGAAACAGGGGACTTGGGTATTCCCCAGATGGAACTATGCTTCCTAATATCATAGAGCAGTTACAGCCCTGACCCTAGGTAGCCCCCTCCTACCCAGTCACCTCCAAGCCCCACAGGAATCATTAGATCTAAGTCTTGGGTGAAGGGAGAGGTCAGTGAGTAGGTGGGGCAGCTGCGCTAGGCTAGGCCTTAGTGGGAGTTTGGGAAATCAGTACTCAGTTCAGACAATATTTGTTGGATGAATGACTGAATAAATGAGTGAGTGAAGACTTTGGGCCAGAAGGCCAGGAGGTAGAGATGGGTCAATTTCAAGGCTTTAAGGAAATGTAGAATATTGGGAAAGGAGACTGACCTGAGATCTGAAGAGGTGTGATGGTGCTGAGGAGAAGACATTAGACCTGGATTCATGACTGTATGACTATGGACAAGTCACATAAACCCTCAGAACCCCTGTTTCCTCATCCAGAGTCAGCCGGTAACCCAATGGATAAAGTGCTAGGTCTGGAGTCAGGAAGACTTGAGTTCAAATCTAGCCTCAGATACTTACTAGCTGTGTGACCCTGGGCAAGTCACTTAACCAGCTGTCTGCCTCACTTTCCTCATCTGTAAAATGGGGAGCATAATAGCGCCTCCCTCCTGGGATTGTTGTAAAGATCAAATGAGGTATTTGTAAAGCACTTAGCTCAGTGTCTGGCATATAATAGATGCTTAATACGTGTTTCTTCCTTTCCCTTCCCCATCTATCAAATGGCCAGAGATATTTTAGAGGTAGAAATTATGGGATTTGGTAGAATTGAATATGGGAGACTGACAGAGGTCAAAGCGAAGGGTGACTGGAAGGTTTCGGACCTGGTATACTTGGAGGATGGTGATGCCATTCGTAGACATTGAGAAGTTAGAAAGAAGGGGAGGTTTAGGGGAAAAGGTTAAATTCCATTTAGACATGTTGAAGATTAGGTATTGACAGCCCAGGGTTCGAGGCCAGTCTTGTGTCACTATCTCCCTGCTAGATATCTCCAACTGAGTGTCCTGTAAGCATGTGACTCCCTACTATGTGATATACACATAGTAGGTACATAATAAATACTATTGGATTTGATTGATAGGATATTGAGGTAGTGAGCTGTCCAACAGGCAACTGGAAATCCTGGACTGGAATTCTGGGAAGAAATTGAGATTGGTGCTATAGAGTAGGGACTGGTCTACACAGAAGTGATATTTAAAGTCAAGAGATGGGTGAGATCATCAAGGGAGAAAGTGTAGAAAGAAAAAAGGGCCCAAGATAGAATGTTGGAAATATCCCCATTCATTCCTGCCACATTTAATTCTTTGTGTCAAGAAACATCTGAGGAGAAAAGAGGAGTTGTGGGCACCTATAGCTCAACTCCAGACTACCTTTTAGGAGATCGTCTTTGTCTTCTAATACAAAAAATAATTGACAACATATATAGGTTTACAAAGTCCTTGCTTCACAAAATTTGTGAAAGACGGAGTCTCTCCTAATGAAGATGTAAGCTCCTTGAGGGCAGGGATTGTCTTGCTTTGAGTTCCACCACCTGATGCTTAACCCTGGGTCTGGAAGGTAGTAGATGCTTAGTAAAAGTTTGCTGCTCATGCAAATACTTTCATTCCCATTCTACTAGGGAGGAGTGATTTCTACTAGGTTACACAGAGTCAGGATTTGAACTGTCTCTCCAAACTCTTTCTCTCTTCGCCCCCCCCCCCCCACGTCTTCTAACTCTAGAACCATTGCTCTTACTACCAGGCTGCTTTCCAAAATTTTTATTGTTGTTCGGACATTTCAGTTGTTTGACTCTTTGTGACCCCATTTGAAACTTTCTTGGCAGAGACACTGGGGTGATTTGGCCGTTTCCTTCTCCCTACCTATTTACACCTCTCTCTACTTACCCTCCTCACTTGCCAGATCCCCCAAGGTAGGAAAGAGCCTCTGACCTAGATTGCCTATTTTAGTCTCAATTTTAAACACTAAAATGAGAGGGTTAGGCTAAATTTTGGCTCTCCTGGTCTAGATGAGGAAAGGAAATTCTTTTTCTCTTAGACTTATAGATCACTTTAGTGGGGCATTGAAGAAAGCTACAGTGAAAAAGCAAAGGAGACATAAGTTCACTTACTTTCTTGGTCAAATGTGTCTAACCCAATCTCTGGGGTGTGACCTAGGTACTTCCAGGTACCTACAAACTTACAACAGAAATGAGGCATTGTGGTCAAAAGCAATGATTTTGGAATGAGAGAGCTGGAAGACCTGGGTTCCAAATTTGACCTCTAATACCTAGTAAGTGGCACAATCAGAGCCTGGAGTCGGGAGGATCTGAGTTTAACTCTGGACTCATACATATACTTACTAGCTGTGTGACCCTGCCCAAGTCACTTGACCCAAGTTATGAGGCTCACTTGTACAACCACAAGAATGCTGACAAAGATATTTCCACCTGGTTTTACTCGAATTCCATGTCCAAACCCAACATGGATGGGATGCCTTTATGCTTTGCAAAGTCCCCCAATTTATTTTTGTACCTCTGGACCATTCTCTTTTGTCCCACATGAATAAGTGACCATCTTATGACCACTTAGTTGGTGAAGCCCATGCTTCACTCAACCTGTGTCTCCCCCTTCTCCTGTTAATATGTCATTTTTGACTCTCAAGAGCAAAGTCTATCAGCCTCAAAATACGGATTCTGTATTTTGCCATGCCTCTTTTGCATATTTGGGTATCAAACCCTATAAATGAGCAAGGTGCTGAAAGAAGGGGGCATCTCAGATAGTGAGAAAGGTCTGCTTTATTGGAGAGGACCTTGAATGCTTTAATAAAGTGGCAATGGTTCAGAACTCTGCCTCAGTCCCTTTTATTGAAGGTTGGAACATTTTAATCTCCACACTACTTCAATATCTTTGCCAAGAAAATCCAATGGACAAAGTTCATGGGGTCATGTAGACTCTGACATGACCAAACAACAACAATACTTACTCCCTGTGTGGGAAAGTCTCTTCACCTCTGAGCCCTCGGTTTTATCAGCTTATTTTCAATGACCTCTAAACTCTTTTACAACTCAAAATCACATGTTCTCTCCAACAAGAGGTATATCAATGTAACCTCCCCAGGGGCATTGGAACATGAATGATTTCGGTGTCTATGATCCCAACAACCCAAGGCTGAAATGTGACGGAGTCTACCCCAAAGGACTTGGAAGAATAGATTGTTCAGCTTTCAGTGCGAGCATTTGCGCTTTGGAAATCAGCAAAAGCTCCGTGTCAGGCAAGCTTATCGCTTTATTGATCTTCCAGACTTAAGAATGCTAATAATGCAGATTAAATTTGAAAGCTTGTCATGTACATTTTCCCCCTAGAGATCAGGCTGTTACCCATTTACCAGCACAACCCTGATCCAAAGGCACCATGAGCACGGCCGGATTCGGAAGACATAAACTCCAACTTTTGAAACAATGAAACCGAGTATAAACTGCGCCCCCAAGATTCCTCCTCCTTAAGCCGAGTGGGCAGCTTGTACGGGTGGTATGGTAATGTTGCTTGCCCAGGACACAGGGGGTGGGGCTTGCACGGAGAAGGAGCGGACTCAGCTGATCTCCTTCCAAGGCTACTAGCGATGGGCTGCGTGGGAGGGCAGGGGAGAGGGGGAGGCGATAAGGGAGATCAGTGTGTGGTCCAAAGACAAGGGAGGGTTGGGCTGAGGAAAGGTGTGGCCCGGAGCTCTCCGGGCTGGGCCAAGAGCCCCCGGTGGTCAGCCTCATCCCCCTTACCTAGAGAATGAGGGAAAGGATTCAGGCACCTATCCCCCTCTTTTAATCTGCACCTTTGTCTCCTTAGCTGGGCTGGAATTTCTGAGTGTCTCATGTTCCTCCCCTTAAGTACGGTACCCAGGCGTCTCTCTCTTCCGAACGTCTCACCCAGAACATCCTTATCGTTTCAATCTGCTACAGTCACCTGAACGTTCGGAAGAGTGGAGAACGGCGGACAAGCAGTGTGTGTGGGAGGGAAGCGGGGGCGGGGGGGGGGGGGGGGTTAACTTCTGATTTCCCTGGCCTTAAAACAATTGTGTGGATCGCTGCCCTGAAGCTTCCCTCCTCTTCTGGTGAAAACACCAGGGTTCCAATCCAGAAGCTTTTTCTATCTGACTTTGCCTCCTTAGGCAAATCGTTTAATATCTCTAGGCCTCAGTAGCAATCAGCAAAGAAGTAGTTAGGCGAAAGTATCGTTAAACTCTATTAAAAAAAAGTTTTTGAATCTTAATTTTCTTGATAGATTTTACTTTACATCCCTTTCATTTCTGAACTTATCCTGCCCCTTTCCTTTCCAAATATATCTCTCCCTCTTCCCCTACCCAGGGAGCCATTCCTTGCAACAAAAATTTAAAAGAAAAAAAAGCAGTACTGCAAAGCCAACTAATACATATCCACCCAGTCAAAAGGCACAATATTCCACACTTCAGCTCTCTGACCTTACAAGCCCTTTTGATCTTCCTGTTAGGGGTCTGGCCCCAATCAGCTAGGAATCCCTGCACCTCTCCCCCTCCTTCCTCCAGCCCCTGTCTCTTGAAAGCACTCTGAGATGGAACCCAGAAGTCCAAGTGTCCAGGACTCTGGCTTTGGGGCCCCTTTTCAGAGTAGGCTCAAGGCCAAAGATAGCAGAAGCCATCCACTCCATTCTCTTTCTCCCTCACTTGATGGCTACCTTCCCTTTTCCTCCTGTGCTTCTCCATCTTAATCTCCATGTTCCTTGCATGGGAAAAATACTCAGGCTTTGGGGTCCTGGCATTCCCCAAGTGCTGAGGTTATGAACTGGGTCATTTGCATATTGATTTGCATGGCCTGAATTTTGGGTCCAATAGTGGGAAGTGCTCCCTGTTCTAGTCAGTAACCCTTCCTTCCCAGCAGTCAGTTCCCTCTGGCCTTTCTTGGGTGCCAAAAATGAGGCCCAGAAAGAAGAGAGGAGGAAGGAAGGAGTAAAAGGGCATGGAAGGGAAGGAGGTAAGATGGAGAGAGAGAAAGAAGAGATCAGTGAGAAAGCAGAAGGGGAGACACTAGGGAGAGAAGAGAGGGGAATTGGGAAATGTGGGAGAAAAGAGGGAGGGAGAAAAAGGGAGGGAGGAATAGAGAGAAAGTGGAGAACAGGAAGAGAGAAGAGAGGGAAAGAATGGGGAGAAAGAAGGGAAGAGGAGGAAGATGGGAAGAAATGAGGGGAAAAGAAGAATTGGAAGGGAAGGGAGAGGAGACAGGGATAGAAAGAGGGGAAAAGAGAAGAATGAGAGGGAGAAGAGAGGGATGGGGAGAGTGGGGATAGGGAGGGGGTGAGAGGGTAAAAAGAAGCAGAGAGGGGGAGCAGCGAGGGGGGAAAGCTACCACAAGAATGTGATCATCGTGGGAAAGGGAATATTTACAGCGAGACAACTGACACTTCTTTCTTTCCCACCTCCAGCAAGAGATCTGGAAATATCTGGGATCCTTGCCAGGGTCCAAGAATCCCCCCCACTTGGAGCTAGAGCCCAGATTCTATCACCACCCACCCACCCCAGATCTGCCCCCTAGACATTGCCTCCTGCTCAGCACCCTTTCCTAATTCTCTCCTGCCCTTGGCCTTTTTGAACTCCCTCCTTTAGATCCCTACTTTGCCTTGACGGTTCCTCAGAAGTCCCTCCCAGGCCTAGGGGTGAAGGCTGGAACAAGCCTTTGGGCCAGATAATCTGTTTCAGCTGAGTAGCAATGGGGTCGAAGCCTAGCCTACAGCAGTTAGACAATAAGACGAACTTTCTGGTTTCCTTTCCCTGTTCTGAGCCCCAAATCTGGTTGGCCCTCATCTCCCTTTATGCCTTCATGTCCCACTGGTCCTAATCCCAGGAAAAACTGTTTCTCATTATCCTGAAGATACCCCAGCCCCCAAGTTGATCCGGGAACAGAGCTGGGGCCGCAGACGCTGACAGAGGGAAAGGAAATGGTGGGGGAAGGGAGCCAGGCGCCCCTAGAGAACCTGATCCCCCCCAAGCATTGGGCCACCCTCCAGGAGAGTCACCAGGCCAAGGGAGCGGCAAAGCATAAAGTTCTGGACCCAGGTCTGGCTTGATCCCACCTGCTGCCCACAACCCCCACACATAGAATCTTGGAGGCCTCTGACTAATGGCATGACTATCTCTGGGCTTCAATCTTCCCCTCTCTCCCCTATTTCTGGATCTATGGATCTCTCTCTCCCCCCCCCCCCTCTCTCTCTCTCTCTCTCTCTCTCTCCCCTTCCCCCTGCAAAACTAAAACTCCTAAGGGTCTCCCCTTACATAGACAGGTTTATTAGAAGCTTGACTTGCCTCTCATTCTGCCTTTCCCTCAGGTGTACTCTCTCTCTCTCTCTCTCTCTCTCTCTCTCTCTCTCTCTCACACACACACACACACACACACACACACACACACACACACACACACACACACACTTTTGAATTCTCATGGTACTTTTAGTCAATCCAAGCTTCAATTTGTTAATCTAGCTCAACTGGATGGTGTAGTAGAGTACTAGATTTGATGATCAAAAAAACCTGAGTTCAAATCCCACCCATGGATCAACCCATAAATGCCAAAGACAAAGTAAAAGGTCAGTGGAACTCGGCTGGATTTGAGGGGGACGGAGGAGTGGGTCTGGCCCTCTGCCCCCAGAGCCAGAAGCTGTAGAAGCAGCAGCTCTGTAGCTGGCTCCATGTGGCTGCTTCGGAGCTCACGGCCTGCAGATTGCAAGGGGGCCAAGCGAAAATTCAGAGGCTAAGTACTCTTGCCTTAACCTGCCTGGATAAGGATCATGGTCTTGGGTGGTGGTCCTGAGGTTTGTGACCAGTGATTCCAAGTTGGGGGGGGGTGTAGAGACAGCCCCCTCCTAATAGCTCCAGCAGCTACAAAAACCCCAGGGATTTGGGACAAAGCTTTCCCCTCTGGAAGCAGAATTCTACTGTGGCAAAGAGTTCAAAAGTCAAGTCAAAAGGCAAAAGACAACATGAGCAAGCAAAGGAAGCAAAGCAAACACAGCAATCCAACTTTAGATTCCTTTTTGGGGAACAAAAAGGATCAAAGCATGGAACTGGAGGAAGACAACACAGTCAGAATTCCTGCACCAAAACCTTCCAAGAAAAATATGAACTGGTTATAGGCCATGGAAGAGTTCAAAAAGGATTTTGAAAATCAAGTAAGAGAAGTGGAGGAAAAATTGGGAATAGAAATGAGAATGATGCAAGAAAATCATGAAAAGAGAGTCAACAACCTGACTGAAGAAAATAACATCTTTAAAATAAAAACTAACTCAAATAGCAAAAGAGACCCAAAAAGCCAATGAGGAGAAGAATACCTTACCTTAAAAAGTCAAATTTTCCAAATGGAAAAAGAATTTCAAAAGCTCACTGAAGAGAATAATTCCTTCAGAATTAGATTGGAGCAAATGGAAGCTAATGACTTTATGAGAAATCAAGATAGTATTAAACAGATCCAATCAAATGAAAAAATAGAAGGCAATGTGAAATATCTCATTGAAAAAAACCACTGACCTGGAAAATAGATCCAGGAGAGACAATTTAAAAATTATTGGACTACCTGAAAGCCATGATCAAAAAAGAACCTAGAAAGCATCCTTCAAGAAATTCTCAAGGAAAATTTCCCTGATATTTTAGAACCAGAGGGCAAAATAGAACTTGAAAAAAT
>CM053593.1:131786057-131835520 GCA_028646575.1 Pseudocheirus occidentalis
AACCTAGAAAGCATCCTTCAAGAAATTCTCAAGGAAAATTTCCCTGATATTTTAGAACCAGAGGGCAAAATAGAACTTGAAAAAATTCACTGATCACCTCTTGAAAAAGATCCCCAAAAGAAAACTCCGAGGAATGTTATAGCCAGTTTCCAGAGTTCCCAGATAAAGGAGAAAATATTACAAGCTGCCAAGAAGAAACAATTTGAATACTGTGGAAACACAATCAGGATAACCCAGGATCTGGCAGCTTCTACATTAAGGGATTGAAGGGCCTGGAATATGATATTCCAGAGATCAAGGGAGCTAGGGTTAAAACCAAGAATCACCTACCCAGAAAAACTGAGTATAATGTTTCAGGGGAAAATATGGTGAGTGAAAATATGGTGAATCATAAATCTTAAAGCATCATATCAAGGTGTATATAAAGCCAGCGAGGTGGCTCAGAGGATAGAGCTCTGGGCCTAGAGTTAGGAAGACCTGAGTTCAAATGTGACCTCATAACCTTACTAGTTGTGTGACCCTAGGCAAGTCACTTGAGCTATATTTGCCTCAGTTTCCTTAACTGTAAAATGAGTATAAAAATAGCACCTCCCTCCCAGGGGTATTGTGAGGATCAAAAGAGATATTTGTGAAGCACTTAGCAGTGTCTGGCATGTAGTAAGTGCTGTATAAACACAAGCCATTGTGATGACTTATTTACATATATAAGTGATTACTGTTAACTTACACTGTCCCCTCCCATCAACCACTCCCTGTTCCAGATCACAAGCATGAGACCAACCAGGAACAAAGCAGATTCTGGCCACCAGTACCGGGGATAGGAAGTGTGAGTGTGAGTTGCTGGATGGTCAGGAAGTGTTGGGTGGTGACCAGGAGGGGGTGGGCCTCAGCATGCTTCGAAGCTCAGGAAATAAGAGCTTGAGGGTCCCTGGCCCAAAGTGTTTACTCATCAGGAAATGTTAGAGCTGGGCCTCGGGTGGGCAGAGGGAGGCAAGGAAAGACAGAGAACGGCCCCACAGCTCTGATCGACACTGGGGCTGGGGAGCACGAGGAACCTGGTGGGGCAGGAATCTTCTCAACACACATACTCTCACTCTCTCTCTCTCTCTCTCTCTCTCTCTCTCTCTTTCTCTCTCTCTCTCTCACACACACACACACACACACACACATACATACTCTCTCTCTCACACACACATACACACACACACTCTCTCTCTCACGTGCACACACATACTCTCTCTCTTTCTCTCTCTCACACACACACACATAATCTCTCTCTCTCTCTCTCTCACACACACACACACACACACACACACACACACTCCCCTACCAACTACACACAGTCAAAAACATAGCGGCTACTTATTGCCTACAAGATCAAAAACAAAATTTCTCAGATCAGCTTTCAAAACCTCCCAAAATCTAGGCCCAGATTTTGCTGTCATTCAGTTGTTCTGATTCTTTATGACTCCATTTAGGGTTTTCTTGGCAAAGATACTGGATTGGTTTGTCATTTCCTTCTGCAACTCATTTTACAGATCAGGGAACTGAGGCAATCAGGGTCAAGTGACTTGCCCAGGATCACCCAGCCAGTAAGTGTTTGAGGTCCGATTTAAACTCAAGAAAATGAGTCTTCCTGACTCTAGGCCTGGCACTCAAGCCACTGTGCCACCTAGATGCCACTTTATCTCCCACTAAACTCTTGTAGCAAGTGGAAACTTCAACCAGTCCATCTCATTTTCCTATGTTTGCCTTTTTTTATTCTTACCTTTGCTCATTCGGTTCCTTCAAATATCCTTAGTCTATATTCTAAAATCATACCTGCCCTTCAAAGTTCAGCTCAAATATTACTTGGTCCATAAAGCCCTTTGCTGATTACCCCAGTAGGAAATGCCTGCTCCCTCTGAACTCCCAAAAGCCCTTAATATTTACATGATTTATTTCAATTCATTGAACATTTTTTAAGAGTCTACTGTGTACAAGCCTGTATGTATTCTCTCAAGGGCCTCCTCTTGGGGCCCTCAAGGAGCAGGCTTTCTACAAGGGCACAGATCTATATGCTTGATGCTCACTTGAATCAGGAGAGAGCTTTCACACTTTGGGAAATCAAGGGAAATCAATGATTTCAGAATATAGACTAAGGATATTTGAGGGAGCCAAATGAGCAAAGGTAAGAATAAAAACAGGTAACCACAGGAAAATGAGGTAGGCCAGCTGAAGTTTCCAGTTGCTACAAGAGTTTAGCGGGAGATAAAGTGGCATCTAGGTGGCAGGCACCTAAACTAAAGATTGTAGGAAACTTAGAGGTCACATTCAGCCTCATTCTTTGGAAGAATGAACATTCTCTTTATAACAGAAAACCACTGGCCCCAGAGAGCCCAGGGGGATGACCTTAAGAGGATCCTTCTGAGGTGAGGTTAGAGACAGAGGCCCTGGCCTGTGGCTCTGTAACAAGGCAGGTAGGTGGTACAATGGATAGAGCACTGGGTTTGGAATCAGGAAGACTCATCTTCATGAGTTCAAATCTGGCCTCTAATGCTTATTAGCTGTGTGACCCTGGGCAAGTCACTTAACCCTGTTTGCCTCATTTCATTTATAAAATGAGCTGGAGAAGGAAATGGCAAACACTCTGGTATCTTTGCCAAGAAAACCCCAATGGGGCCATGAAGAGTTGGACATAACTGAACAACATCTCTCTGAGCCAATCTGTAAGATGGGAATAATTATATGTTCACTACCTACCTCATTGGATTAATGTTAGGAAAGCACTTGATAAGCCTTAAAGCATAATAGAAATGTAAGCTATTGAGCTGGCAGAAATGTGATGCATGAGTGAACATTTCCAGTCTCCTCAGGTAAACTGTAAGCCTCCTGAGGGCAAGAACTGTGCTTCATTCATCTTTCTATCTGCTCAATGCCTAGCATGGTTCTAGGACATAAGAGAAGCCTAATCGTATTTGATGGTGATGATTTCCACATGGGGAACTGGAAACGGAACTAGAGGAAGAGGCGAGACTAGGGAGTCTCGTGGACTAGAGACAGGGAGATGAATGCAGTGACCTTGGGAGGGTCCCACCACTCTTTCAGTTCCAACTCCTGTCCCAACTGTACTTAAGTACTTCAGGGAGCCAAGTCCTCACCTCAATCCCTATCCTCATCTTACCCTGGTCCCCAACTTTGTACTGATCCTACTTAGGCCCACATGGTCACTCCCTTCAGCCCCAATAAATCCCAACTTTTATTGCAAAGGAAAGGGAGAAAGGGAGGAATTTATGGCTTTCCTATTCACTCTCCTGTTCACGAGACTAGATAATTGAAGCAAGGAGTTCAGCTCCAAGTTCTCTCAACTCCATGTCTGCTATTCAGTCTTCTTTGCTGGGATTGCAAGAGGTCATGCTGAAGTTAGTGCTTCCCAACTATTGTAAAGGACCGATGTCCCCATCGGCCTGACCCCGGGAACCCCTGGCTGCCCAGCCTTGCCAGAGGAATGTCAGATATCTGAACTTCAGATTCCTTTGTTGTGACTGGTCAATAGTGAGGTGGGGAAGGGAGGACATTGAGTCATCTGGAACTGAGTCACCTGAGGGGCCCCCCGTGACTCCCTCACCTTTCTATCCTACTTGATCCTTACTGTGCAGCCCACCATGCCTTCCCCACAAACTTCCAGGACCAGGAAGGGTGCACTTGACTACACGAGGGAGGTCTGGCCCAGGGACAGGAAGAGTGAAGACTGAGGCATAGGGAGAGGGAAGAGAAAGGGCCTTCGAGGGCCGGAGACACCCTCGACCCCTCCCCTTTATTTCTCTTCACCTTTTGTCCCTTCCTCTCTCTCATCGACGTCTCATTAGGCGTCCTTCTCTGCAGCTCTTTGTGCCCCACCCCTAGACCCCCGTCTATGTTTCTCTTTCTCATTCTTATCTTTGATTTTTCTTTCTGGGCTCTTTCTGCGCCCTGTCTTCCCTTCCCTTCTTGGACTTCCTGGGTCACCCTGCCTATCCTCTCTCTGTGTTTTTTCACCTCTCCTGTCTCAGTCTTCTCACTCTCTGTCCTCTTTGTCACCCCTCCCCCTTTGTCTTTACTCTCTTTGCATTTTTTTTGTCAGTTTCTCTCTCTGCTCTTTTTATCTTTCTTCTTCTGGACTCTATCTGTCCTTCTGTCTTTCTTACTCTCTTTTGTCTCTGTGTGTCTCTTTGTTTTTGCCCCCTCTCTGCTGTCTCTCTCATTCTGTTTCCTCTCTGGTCTCCCTCTGTCTTCTCCACCTCTTTGAATTTTTTCCTCTCTGTTTCCCTCTCTCTGGTATTTTTCTGTCTCTGTCTCTCTGTTTCTGTCTCCTCTCCAGTTCCTATTGATCTCTCTCTCTGTCTCTCTGCACTCTTCTGCTGTCTCTTTTCTCTCTCCTTGCACACACTTTCTCTGTCTCTCTGTCTCCGTCTCTGTCTCTCTCTGCCTCTCCGCACTCTCCTGTCTCTTTTTGTTCTCTCTCCTTGCACACACTTTCTGTCTCCTCTCTGACTTCTCTCTGTCTCTGTCTCCTCTCCAGTTCCTATTGATCTGTCTCTGTCTCTCTGTCTCTCCCCACTCTCCTTCTGTCTCTCTTCTCTCTCCTTGCACACACTTTCTCTGTCTCTCTGTCTCTCTCTCCTCTCCAGTTCCTATCTATCTCTGCCTCTCCGCACTCTCCTTCTGTCTCTTTTTATTCTCTCCTTGCACACACTTTGTCTCTGTCTCTGTCTCTGTACTTCTCTCCATTCTTTAAGCCTCTTCTCTCTGCCTTCTTTCTGCCCCATCTCTTATTTTACTGCCCTCCCCAACTGAGCCCCAAGCCTTGTCTCTTTCCTTTTTTATTCTCTTAATTCTTCATTTTGTGCCAGAGGCTAGGAGCTGACCAGACTCACTAATGAGAACTAAGCAGCTAATGGTTGCCAGGATAGTCTCTCTGAGATAACCTATGATAATTTCACTTGAAGTCTTGGGTTTTAACCCCTGAGGTAGGTGAGATTTTGTTAAGGGCAGAATTTCAATTTCCGTGGCAGGTGAGGGGAGAAGAAATTAGGAAGTGGGACCTTGCTGGCGCTGCTGAAGGCCCTGCCACCCTAAATCTCGCTTTCCTAATGCTCCTATCTTCCCACCCCCTACCCCACCCCATATCAGGCCTCCTTCTCTGGTGCCCTAGAGACTGGGAGGGTGTGGGGAAAACAAGAGCCCAAGGCTCTGTCTGACTCCAGGTTTCCGATTGGTGGACAGAGCTGTCTGGGATGGAGAAAGTTTCCTTTTCTGGGAGAGTCTGATAGGAGAGGAGGGGAATCAAATACCAACAGTCACCCTACATGGCCTCTTCTCCACCCCATTCCTCATCTCCCAGGAAAGGATGAAGGGAGGGACAAGCCCCAGAATCCTCATTTCTAGTCACCACAGAGAACAACTCAGCTAATAGCTCAATTATAATAGATAGGATGAGAAGTTAGATTATGGGAAGTATTTCCCAGTAGAAAAAGATGGGAGGGGGCAGCTGGGTGGCACAGTGAATGGGGCACCAGCCCTGGAGTCAGGAGGACCCGAATTCAAATCCAGCCTCATACCCTTAACACAAAAAAACTAGCCGTATGACCTTGGGCAAGTCACTTAACCCCAATTGCTGTACCTTCCCCCTCCAAAAAAAAAAAAAGAAAGAAAGAGATGGGAGATACAAATAAATGGAATCACACACACACATCAATCTTGGGTGTAGGATTTTTTTTTTTTTTACCAGAAGCAGGGGAATGGATGAGATGACCTTTCCAGTCTCCTATTACCCATTCCTCTACTACCACAAATAAGCAGGGTGAGGTAAAATCTGGTGATCCAGCACCAAATCCTAGAATTGGAGCTGCATACCCGGTACTCCCCTTCCCCCAGAGCCTGGGAACCTCTGTCCAGCACAGGCTGTTCTCAGTCCTCAGGGACCAGGGGTCAGAACCCAGCCCTGCCTGAGAGAAGTTGTCCTTAAACGGTTAGCTCAGAGCATTGGGAAGTTGAACTAGGGAATGAATTGGGGAAGGAGGAGCTGGGAAATGGTCAGCAGGCTTTGAGTCACAGGAGGAATTGGGAGTCTGAGCACAATTTAACTCAAGAAACATTTTAAGAATCCACTATGTGCCAGGCACTTAGCTAAATGCTGAGGATACACACACACACACACACACACACACACACACACACACACACACACACACACACACACACAGAAACAGTCCTTGCCCACCAGGAGCGGCCAGTCTAATAGAGGAGAAGACCTCTCTCTGGCCTTCCTCCTCTTCACCCCACCTGCTCCTCAGTCACATTTATGCTCCACGACTGGGGACGAGGATGTTCAGATCCTCAACCCTCTCCTGCCTTGTACCTCAGTTTACTCCTAGAAGTGCATTATGGGTCTTAATATGTCTGATTTCTGTCCCTACCTCTCTTCTTTCCCTGGACTCTATAGCTAGGGATAGAGTGAGAATGAAGGGCCAGGATATCTTAGGTGCCTTCTCTTCTCAGGATCTGAGTTACTCCTCCTTCCCATTCCACCCCTTCACTGTCCTCAAGGTCTAGGAACAAACTTTCTTCCAGGTGTTGGGAATCAGAGACACAAGGGGCTGAAAGGGGGGAGATCATCCAGAGATGAGGTAGGGTTGGGTTAGAATAGCTTAGACGGGAGCATGAGGAGGATCCCTTCTTTGCTTTTTGAGAAGGGAAGACAAGGAGGGAGGGGAATCACAGAGCTCTGGGGTTTAGCTACAAAAGCCTCCAACTGTGAACTTCAAAAGATACTTATTTGCATATCATTTACATGCAGAGCCGTTATTGACTACAAGTACAAAAAGCCCCCTAGCCCTTGCCCCTCTCTTCCCACAGTCTTGCACAGCCCCAGTCCTGGCTCTCAGTCACTTTCCCTTAGCCCTCTGTAGGTCAGTCTCTGTCTCTCTTCCTTCCCTTTCTGATCCTAATTCTTAGGGAGCTCAGAGTTGAAGGATGAGGGTGTCCTGTTTAGGAAAACACATTTGTAGCACCCCTGGATCTTTTCCCTGGGCAGAGTCACCAAAACCTCCAAACCTATCCCTCTTGTGACCAGTCCCAGGCTGTCTCCTATTCCTTTGGTATAGAGAGCCCCATCCCAACCCCAGCACCAAAAGGATCACTCACCTGCTTCAGGCTTTTGGTCACTTGCCTCTGATGTGGAGTACCCCAATCCCAACCTCCTCTTTAGCCCCAGCACCAAAAGGATCACTCACCTGCTTCAGGCTTTGGATCTCTTGTCTAACTAGGGATAGGTCTTTGGGGAAGTTGGGGATACAGGGTCCAGGAACTGGGGCAAAGGGGGCCAAGGGTGTCCTGGCTGAGGCTGCGCCCGATTGTGTGAACAGCCAGGGGGAGGCGGGAGGATAGCAGGGCGCGGTATGGGGAGGGGGGCAGGAAGGGGGTGGGAACTCTGGCCCTCGATTCAGGCAGGAAGTTTTGACAAGGAAACTGCAAGCAGTATGGAGGGGAGGGGGGATGAGGGAATGGGAGGGAAAAGAGAGACAGAGGAAGAAAAAAGACTAATTCGGAGGCATCGAGGCATTGAGAAAGGCAGAGATATACATGTAAACAAAGATTCTAAGACTGGCAGTCCCAAGGAGACAGCCAGAGCCCCAGGTGAGAGGAGAGACTTCCAGATAAAAGCCAAAGACTGAAGACAGAGACAGAGAAACAAAGGTACAGATTAAACAAACAACAACCATCCAAAGAGGAATTGATTTAGAGACAAACTAGAGACCCAAAGATTTAATACAGACACAGCATACACCTCTCCTCTCCTCCCCTCCCACCCCAGAAAGACCTGGGAAGGATGATGACTGATGAAGGTCCTGGGGCTCTCGCCTTCATCTGCCTTTTTATTAGGTCAGTGACTGTGGGAGGGAGAAGCAAGGAATGCCAGGTCACCTTTCATTTTGGATCTGCAATCACCTATGGTGGGGAAGGGAAGGAACGAGCATTTATTAAAGTCTACAACGTGCCCATCACTGTGCTAAGCACATTTTACAAGTGTTATTTTCCTCATTTCTATTTTATATTTGAGAAAACCCGGGGAGTTTTTTTGGGGGGGAAGGGTGGAAAGTATTGTTTTTTTTTGTTTAATTATTCATTTTTGTTTGTTTTTTTTGTTTAAGTGACTCGCCCAGATAATAAGAATCTGAGGCCACATTTTAAATCAGGTCTTTCTGAGTCCACTCTATCCCCGGGGTCACCAGCTGTCTCTGCTCAGAGAATGAAGGTCTTTGCCTCCCCAAGGAGCAGAAAGATCATGGGATCATAAATTTTAGAGTTCTAGGTGTTCTTAAAGATCACAAACATCAAGCCTGTCACAGCATAAATGGGGGGGTTTCTGGGCTGTTCTGCGGTTTTCCTAGAGTCCTAAAGAATGGAACTGTCCCCGAGGGGCCCAGTGGTCGCTGAGAATCTAAAAGCATCTGTCCACATCTGCCAGATGGCTAGCTACAGGGGAATACAGGAGAGGAGCTCCATCTGGTGGCTCATGAGGCATCCTCCTCCCTAAATAGAAGCATGGGTCAAAATGTACAAGGGTGCAGCTGGCCGGCGGGACTCCTGGGTCTCTGAGCTTGGAGGGGGTTGCAAGGAGAAGGGGCAGTCCATCTGTCATCGTAAGAGTTGCTCAGTGCTGACTCCAGATGGAACAGGTTCCATTAGAGAGGCGGTTCTTCTGCTTTTAAGAGCAGGAGAGATCCCATAAACCTGGGGGACCCTGAGGCCAGGAGGCAGATTGTTGAGGCTTGAGGCTGGGGAGTGTTGGTCTGAGCAGGACCTACAAGGGGAAAAATCGCGCTACGTTTTGCTTCCACTTTTCTCTGCAATGACATAACTCACCTCCAGAGGGCAGCAGAGACCTGAAAAACCTGCTCTAGGCTGAGTGATCTCTAAGTATCTTTTCTTGAGAAGAGAAAGGACCAGAATGCCTGAGTCCCAACTTTACAGAAGAGTCGGGCATAGAGACTGGGAGAAGGACCAGCTTCCTTCTCCCAGATGATCTTTGAAGAGGGAGAAAAGGGAGGACGTCTGAACTCAAGACTCGTAGTGAGATTCCTACCTTCTCAAACCCTGTCCCACTCAGGCCAATCCATAGTCTCACCCCCATCACAGGGTGACTGAGTGGGATTAGGGAAAGATAGCATTGTATCTTTCTTCCACCCATTCTCCTTTTTTTAGAGGGGGGAGTTGTGGCTGTGGGAGGGTGAAGCAAGGAGTTTCAATTCTTTCTGCTTTGGATCTTTTTACTAAGCACCCAGGAAAACTGATTACATTTGGGGAGAGGATGAGCCAGACTTACAGCCTTCAAACCTTAGGTCAGGTTCATTGATACAGTTAAGAACATCGGAACCCAGTAATACAAAAGACTTCCTAGAATATCCTTCCGAGAGAGATGGAAACAGAGATAGAGAGAGACAGAGACAGCGAGAGGGACAGAGAGAAAGAAAGAGAGGAGAGACAGAGACAGAGAGAGAAAGAGACAGAGACAGAAAGACAAAGACAGAGACAGAGAGAGGACATACCACATGTAACACTACACACAGCACACACAACCATAGATTTCCCACAGCATACCTAATCATACTCAATTCTATACACATTTACATATTACTACACAACCCCAAACAAATCTGAGCAGTCATACATAGCCATAAGTCAAGCCAACAAGCTTTATTTTTGTTTTTATTTATCTTGTCTATTTTTCGTTACATTTTGAGTTCCAAGTTGCCAAGTTCCAACCTTGCATTAGAGGACAAGATATACACACATACACACACATACACACACACACATACACACACATTGTATGTGGTGTATATATACACACACACATATGTATATGTAGGTAGGTGTATGCATTGTATGTATATGTACATCCACACATGTGTGTATATTACAAATACATGGATACATTATATGTGTGTCTATGTGCACACATGTGGCACCACACAATACGTACTTCCATCTAGTAGCTCTTTCTCTGGGGATGGCGAGCATCTTTCTTCATAAGTTCTTTGTAACTGATTTGAATGTTCATATTACTCAGAATCCCTTAGTCATTCACAGTCAATCTTGGAATAATATTGCTGTTCTTGTGTACAATGTTCTCCTGGTTCTGCTAGTTTCACTCTGCATCAGCAATCACTTATTAAGCACCTACTCTATACTATTAATTGTTTAAAGGCGGTAGTTGGGTGATACAGTGTCTCAAGCACTGGGCCTGGAGTTAGAAAGACTTGAGTTCTGATGCAACCTCAGGCACTAGCTCTGTGTTCCTGGGCAAGTCACTTAACACCTGTCTGCCTCAGTTTCCCCACTTGTAAAATGGGGATAATATTAGCACATACCTCTCAGTGTTGTTGTGAGTCTCAAATGAGATGCACATATAGTCTTAGAACTGTACCCGGCACATAGTAGGCACTTACTGATTTCTTATTCCTATCCCTTTCTTTTCGATTAACCACACCCAATGGTGTGCCCATACATACACCTCACATATCATACTGCATATAATCACATATAGCAACACACAATATGGCATGCTACTACATACAATGTTGTGCTTAACACTTATCATCCACAAAATATGGCGAAGGGTCCCAGGGAGAGATGCACCATATGTCATAATCACAAGGCCTTGCTCCACTTACTTGCCCTCCTGCAAGAAAGGGTTCCATATATAGTCACCATGACACAGGGAGGATTCACTCATACAACCACACACACACACACACTCATACCCCCACACACACATATACACGTACACATGCACACACACACACACACACACACACACACACACACACACACACACACACACACCCAGCATGCCTCTCTGTCCAATTAAGCCTTCACTAAAGGCTATGGGATGAGGATGCCCACAGATTCATGATCAGATTCACACCCCTGCTTCTCCAAGCCTCTAACTCTTAATGCCTTCTTCTAACTCCATTATTTTTTTTTTCTGACCAGGCTGGAGTGCAACCCAGGAGCCCTGGTGTCAAGCTTCCCAGATGAGCCCTACCCACTTTCCATGGAGCTGCCTCAGATGACCCCCAGGAGCCCCAGTTTCATGAACCCCCAACATTCCCTCGAGATCCCTGCTTCCTTCCTTCTGTGGACCTAGGCATCCTGCCTCCTAGTGCCCCCTCTCCATGGGGCAGGGAGCTAGACACTCCAGCTCCCCTGATACCTTCCCCCCTCCTCTTCTCCTCTCCAGCTGTAATCACAGTCCCAGTGCCCAATCCCTCCCCCTCCTCACTGTAATTGGGGTCGATTTAGGGGCTACCAGGGGAGAGAGGGGGGGCTAATGGAGCTAGTGGGGGGCAGGCTGGTGATGAAGGGAAGGATGAGAGGCAATTAACAGTCTTGACATCAATGGGAGTTATCTAATGCACTCTCTATGAATAGCTAAGTGTCTTGGTTTGGTGGTAGTGGGAGGCTGCTCCCCTCAACCCCTCCAGGACCTGGCTTTAGGAAGGATCCCAACCCCAGGGTCCTATCTCACTCTCAGGTTCTGGGATAGCAGGAGAGATGGAGGATAGACAGCAGGAAGGACTTCCTAACGGGTGAGTGAGAGGCACAGGGGCTAGTGGGAACACTGGAAAACAGGGGTGAGTGCTGCGGGAAGGGTCTAAGGGGGAAATGCAGAGTTAGAGGTGGGAGGGACTTTTGGGGAGGAGGGTTTGGAACGGGGAGGGGCCTTGATGGGAGTGGACTATGAGACTGGAGAAGGGAGAGAGATAAGAAGAGCAGTGTTCCCGTCTCTCAGCAAGGTCCCCTCCCCCAGCAGAGTACAGCATGAATTCTATCCCTCACTGGGGACTGACTTCTGATTAACACCAACATTAGATATGAACACTCTCCCCTACTGGCCTCTTGGTCATTAATTACCTCCTCTCTCTGCCCCTGAGGGGAGGGAAAGCAGTGTTCCTTGGGAGGCAAAAGACCCAAGTGTCCTAACCCCCAGCATAGGGGGACCTTCTCTTTTCCCCTTTGCCCCCAGCCTCCTTCTCCTACTTCCAAAGGGAAAGAGAAAGGGAGGAAGGAAGGAAGGAAGGAAGGAAGGAAGGAAGGAAGGAAGGAAGGAAGGAAGGAAGGAAGGAAAGGAAAGAAGGAAAGGAAGGAAAGAAGGAAGGAGGAAGGAAGGGAAGAAGGGAGGAAGGAAGGAAGGGAGAGAGGAAGGAAGGGAGGAAGAAGGGGGAATGAAGGAAAGGAAGGAGGGAAGTATTCTTTTTTCTTTTGTCACTCTCTCTTTTTTGTCATCAATCCCCTCATACTCTCACTCCCAGACTCTGTGATCTTTCCACCATCTCCTTGCCTTCTCTTCCAAAGTCTCTCACTGCCTTGGAGAAGGCCTTCTAGTGCCCTACTATCCTGTTGCCACCTTCTCCAGAACTTTATTTATATATGTGTCAAACTAAACAGAAATTAAAGTCTTCATATTTTAGTTCCAAGGGGGGAACACATGCTTACATGTATACTCAGATGTAGATATCCACTTAGACACGTGTGTATTCATATTCAACCTTATGTTCTTTCATACACATAGGAACCCAGATAGACCACATGTACACATACACATATATAAATATACACCAAAAGTGTCAAGATAATGGTCATCCTGAGTTGGGATATAGGGCATGGGGTACATGATGCTAAGATAAGGATCTCAACGTCACCCTACAATGAACACCCAGGATAGTGTTGAAGGGGCTAAAATGTCACAGAGTGAGTGACCTGCTATTAGAGAGATACATGTTTGGAAGGAAACAACTGGGCATGAAGGTTGATACTCATGTATCTCTTCCCTATGTCTAACTCCTAACATTACTATGTGTATACAGTAAGGGATTAATAGGTGTCTCTTGTATACCAGGTACACTCAGGCTTGCTGCCCAGGAGTTGCCTCATCTCTCTCTTAATCTCTACTGAACAAGGTATAACAGTTCTAGACAAGATTAACTCTTTGACAAGATAAGAACTGGCCTTGCCCTTGGTTCTTGATTGGTCCTTGTCATGGTGCTTTGTCCTACCACTAGGATGATAAAGTTCATAGCTAAGGAATTGCAATATTAATGAAAATCAACAAGCTGATCCTTCAAAGGATCACATGTGAACTTAACCCTTGGTCTTGGCCCTGTTCTCTCTTGGCCACTGAAGGAAAGAAACAGAGAAAGAGTGAGGGGAACTGACAAGGACTGCACATGTGCATGGACTATATTTCCTGGAAAGAGCTCTGCCCATCTCCTTGACCCCTTCAGGGAATCACTTACATGTCGTCAACAACAACAAAAACAGAAATAAAAGGAAAAACAAAATGGTTCCAGGTAGAGATAGAGGAGAAGAAAGAATCTCCTGAGAGAAGCTTCCCAGAAGTTCTTCTGAAAGATAGAACCAAAATAGAGAGGGCTGTTGTGAGACATGGAGAACTATTGGGCCTATCCATTCACTGATATTGTGAATCATGTAGACTCTATAGGTCCGAAGAAAAAGTAGAATCTATCAGAGGTTGGAGTTGACTCCCTAAAGCAACCCCAAATTCTTTCCTTGGGAAGGAGCTCACCTAAGTCAGTATTTTAACTCAGGAAAATTAGACAAGGTCCCTGGGGAAAGCAGAAACTCACTAGAGGTGAGGTGGCTTGTTATCTTCTCCTTGGAATGGAGAGGAAGTCCTACTGAAAATAGTACTAACAGACTAGAGGTCTATAGAAATCCCTGTAGAAAGTATAAGCCCACTGAGGGAAGGAGAATTGTCCCAGCTGATTATTGCCTCAGGTATTTGTTCTTCAGGTTTCCTGATAAATAAAACTTGCCCTATATTTGACATTTTGTTAGCCTGGGTGCTTACTTAGGAACAGAAGACTTTTTTAGACAGGAGTCAGATTTATATATTCCCAGGGTAAAGTGGGTAGAAGTACAAAGGAAAGATGTTATTGAGAGCGGTCCCTAATGTGAGCCCAGTCCTTATGGTCACAGAGAATATAACTGAATTGAATAGAATTGAACGGTGCTTTGCACATAATTGATGCTTAATAAATGTTGAATTGAATTAAATTGAGTAAAGGCTTTGCCTTGGTGAAGGGGATGAATGCATGTATATAAGTTTCAGGTCTCTTTTAGCTGCTGGCTTCTTTCCTTGGCTCATCTGGGGAGTTCGGAGCAAAGGAGGCTAGTCATCTTTGTCCCTTAGAAATAAGTTGGACACATGGACACATAATATACTGTCATATACATCTGATTTCTAGGAGGGAAGAGGATGGAACTGCCTGCCTTAGCCCAACACGCTTCCAGCTCCTCAGCCTGAAATAGAAGCAGAGATCCCCATCTGCCTTCAAATCTGTTCCCATAACAGAATGAGGACCCCTCCACTCAGATCGGAGTCTTGCAGACTGAGTGCATTCCAGCCACCTCTGTGGTTTTGCTCTTCCACAGAGGCTCCTCTTCCCTTTCTCTTTTCCCACAAACACCCTTCTGCTTCTCAGACACTGATCTCAAAGTCCCTTCCTTAGAGGGGGACCCAGGCATCCTGTTCCATGTGGGGATGGGGGAGGGATGAGCCTATTGAGTTGGTACTAAGCCACCCTCCTCCCCAGTCCGTGTATAAGGCCAAGTGAGTCTGGAGACATGACAATCGATATCCCTCAAAGACGAAGACGCTAATAACTTTATCCCCTCTTGTCCTCCGCCTCTCACTTACATTAGCTCCAACCACAGGCCCCAGGCAGCTGGGACCTGCAGTGGGAGGGATTTGAGTTGATCTCTGGGCTGAGATGGGAGGTAACCCCTTCGGGTCTGGTTGAGGGAAGGGTGAAGGTTAGACTGTAGGAAGGACTACCCAACATTTCCAGATGGGAGACTGGAAAAAAAGAGATGGGGCAGGGCGTCAAGGGAAAATGGGTTAAAGGAGTCTTGGAAGGTCATCTCCTCTACTCCCCCCACCCATGTTGAAAGACCTTGGGCTCTTTTATTATACACCCTGACTCATGTGCTCCTCCCTCCCTCCCCCCCACCCTCCTGGCAAGGCCAACAGGTCCAACTGGTGTGGTGGGGGGTTAGTTTAAACTGTGGGCTTTGATAAAGTAATAATAGTAGTTCACATGCCCATGTTGCTTTAAGGTTAAAAAAAAATACAACAAACTTGTTAGGTAATGAGTTTTATTGTACCCATTTTGTAGATGAAAAAGACTGAGATGAAATGGAAAAAAGCTGACTTTATTCACCTAAAGTCATATAGCTAGTAAAAGGCAGAACTGGGTTTAGAACCCCATTGGGCTCTACTGACTCAAAAAAAATCTGAAGTTCTTTCCCCACAACCTCTCATCCCAGGGTGCTGCCTTCCCTCAAGAAGAATGAGATGCACAGTTGAAGAGTAAGGGGTGATACTTAGACCTCAGGGGTTCTATTTAGACCATAAGTCCATAAATTTAGAACTGAGAGTGACCTTATTGATAATCTAGGCACAAAGCCATAAAGTGACTTATCCAAGGCCACAAAAGTAGGAAGTGACATAGCCAGGATCTGAATGTCTGATGGTTTGGCTCTAAAACCAGTGTTCCTTCCACTATGACATGTTATTCCTTTTTTGTCTCTCCCTCCTTTCCTGATCTCCCAACCCCACCCCTCCAAGACCAGCAAGAAAAGATTTGAGATGGGAACCTAGTATGCCTGGGTCTCCTCAGCTTCAAAATCCTCTATGGTCTTCTTCAACTAAGATGCTTTGAGATCAGCCCTACTGTTTTTCCAGGGATTTAGATCAAATGGATTTCAAAAGTTGAAGAACAAATCTTTCATATACATATAAAATCCCCTGCTTGGGGAAGGTAGGAGGACAAAAAGGAAAGGGGAAGGAAAGGGAAGGAAATGGTGTTTTTCACATACACCTCTACCTAACCCATCCTGTCCCACTACCTATCAGCCATATCTGTCATCTCCCCCTAACCTGAACCTGGAGGGGCTGGAGGGAAGCAGAGATATGGGAGAGGAATGGGGGGGGGCAAAAGAACAGAAAAGAAGGCCCACTTGTGGGTTGGAGGAGAAATATCTTGCTTCAAGGGATCCCACCCAGAGGCAAGACCTTTTGGAAAGGTCTGGTTTTCTCTTTGTATCTCTGTTACACTGTGTCTCTGCTGTTGTTTTTCTATTTCTCTCTCTACATAAGGGTTATGTACATTGTCGTTCCAATCTTGTCTGACTGACTCTTCCTGATCCCCATTTGGGGTTTTCTTGGTGCAGATACTGGCCTGGTTTGCCATTTCCTTCTCCAGCTCATTTTTACAGATGGAGAAACTGAGGCACACAGGGTTAAGTGACTTGCTCAGAGTCACACAGCCATTAAGTGTCATCAGATTTGAACCCAGGAAGATGAATCTTTCTGACTTCAAGCTCATTACTATCCAACACACTACCTAGCTGTCCCTAAATTTGGGAATAAGAGGACTTGGGTTATAATTCTGATTTACCTACTACTGATTTACCTGCCTTAGTTTCCTCAACTGTAAAATGGGGATGATAATAATAACACCCACCTCCCAAGGTCATAGTAAGGACCAAATGTGATAATATTTGTAAAAATGCTTAGCACAGTGTCCAGCACACAGTAGGCGCTTATTATACGCTCATTCCCTTTCCCATTTACTGGCTGTGTGATCTTGAGAAAGTTACTTTACTTAGATGAGCCTCACTCTTCTAAAGCTGTAAAGTGAGATGCTCTCACGGGCCCTCCAGGTCTAACTGCTGTGTCTCTGTATATCTCTGTGCTTAGATCATTGTCTCTCTCCATGTTTGTCTACGTATCTATTTCTATATCTCTCTGTTTCAGGATGTATTTCTTTCTCCACGTCTCTGTCTCTGTATGTGTCTCTGTTATCTCCAGCAATTTCTGTCTTTCTTATATCTTTCTGTCTCTGCAGCTCTGCAATGCCTGTCTTGATTTGTGTCTCTCCCCCATGCCCAACCTTGGCACCAGACTTAGTAGGCTCCCCTCCTCCTTTTCTGCCCTCCTCAGTTCCCGAAAACAGTGCAAACTTTCCATCTTAGAGCCCAAGTGGAGGAGGGGAGAAAAGGGGGGTAGGATCAGGAGAGAGGTGATTGGTCTGAGTCACAGCTGGGGAAGAATTACCACAGGGTGTTCACCCAGAAATATGACTTATGTGTCTGTGCCCCCACCAAGTTTGTGATCCTGAATCTGGGGGCCAGAATTTCTGCAACCCTATCCCTCTTCTAAAGGTTTCACCCCTCCTTTCCTAGCTAGAAAGCCTGCTTATTCTAAAGAAAGAGATAGCAGGTGCTTGGAGATCCATGGTTCTCATTAGGCTTAGATCTCTTTCCAAGACAGAACTCCTTGTTCTGGCTCCCAGACATGGTGGTGAAGAGGGAGGAAGAAGAGGGAAGACCGGGGAGATAGAATCCAGAGAGGGGGATACTCTCCAGGCAGCATTTCTTCAGCCTGCCCGTTCCTGGAAACCCTAAGGCAGGCGGCTTCTCTGATCTCCTGTCGGGAATCCAAGCCCCCAGGGAAAGGAGGGGGGGGGCCGAGATATGTAGGAAAGAGAATTTGGCTGTATAGACAAACTGAGGGGAAAGACCTAGGACACTTGGGTCCTTTGGAGAATCTATTCCAGCGCCAGATACTCCAGAGACTCTCACGACCCTCTTTGTGCTAAATTGTTCTCATTCCCCCGCCTTTCATGAAAAATCTCTCAATGGGAGGGGGGAAGTCAGCAGATGGTGACAGGGCCTGGTGAGAAGGACCTGGGATGTCTGGATTCAGTTCTCAGCTCTCTTCCCTTCTCCCACCTGACTAGTCACCCCTGAAAAGAAACCTGCCACCTTCTCTGGGTCTCAGATTTCTTACTCCTCCCAACCCCCATAGCCAGAATGGGGACAAATAGAGCACAGAAAGATGGAGCTTTAACTGGGAAGGTAGGAGGACTAGGTCTCCCCTTCCTTCATGGCAGCCCCTTTGTTTTCCTCTGATATTCTGAGAGGGTCAGGTCCTACAGACTCTGGTGTGTAGGGGCCCTGAAACTTTGAAATTATTGTCACTGACTGAGGCTCTATTCTCCACCTCCAACCCCTCCCTATGGGGTCCCTGAGGCCTCATCCCCATCGATCCCCCCTGGGCACTTTCTCTGTTTTATCTGGTGTTCTGACTAGGGGCTAATGGACTTGGCACAGGGAGGAGGGAGAGGAGGTAATTAACCGGGATGGGGCAGAGGCCGCGTGGTGCTCTGGGAGGTTAATGACTAGGGAGTCCAGGGGAACAGGGAAATATGAGAGGGGAAGGGGGGAATTAGAGGGTCTATCAGTGTCAGTGTGTATCAACGTGTCAATTTGTCGTGTTAGTGTGTCAACAAGTCTGCATTGCTGTCTGTCAGCAGTTCGTCAATGTGCTGTGTTAGAGAGTGTCAATGTGCAACTGTGTGGGTCCGTGCCCCTGGCATGTATCGGTTTCTACATATGCCCATGTGTATTGCTATTTGTGCATGTGCTAACGAGTTGTATCAGTGCTTTAGTTTCTGCTGGTGACTGTAACTCAGATAATGCATGCATGATACCCCTTTCCCTCCAAAAAAAATCTGGGGCCACTAATTCCAGACCGCAGGAGGAGCTAGGGGTATTTGGCTGGCCTCTGTCCAGTTCATTTTCAAACTTTTCTGGGAATTATTCCCTTCAATATCTCAATCTTATTCAGGGGACACTCAACCCTACCCCGATCCCAATTGCACCAGAACCTAGGCTTCCCCTCCGAACCTCCTGACGTTTTATAAATGACCTCCAAGCACCAAGTACGGCCAAAGGAGGGTGCATAAAGTGATATTCCCATCATCCCTCTTCCTCCAAGACAACTATCCTTTTCTTCAGGGTGTGTTCAATGCTCTCCTGTGCCAAGGTCTCCCACTTTCACGGAGAAGCTCCTCCCACTGTCTAGACACCATCCTTGGCTGCAGTATGGGACCTGATCGCTTGTTTTTCCCTTCTGGGAGGTTTCGCCCAAGACAACTCTCCCCCACCCCCACCCCAACACCCGTCCAAGCCTCAGAGGCCAGTGCTCCTCTTCATTCACTTCCCTAAGCCCTTTTAGTTGTGCCCACACACCAGGGGAGGGTGTATTAGGGAGGAAGCAGGGTGGGACTTGGGGTAGGGGTGGGAGAAGGAGGCACAGAGGCATCTCTCAGGGCCTCTAAGGTCTCTTTCTGTCTCCACCTGTGTTTTCCAGCTCTGTCTTTTTTTTTTTTTCCATTTGGGTTATCTCTCTGTCCATATCACTCTGTTTCCACCTTTCTGCTCTTTCTGTATATTGCCTTCTCTAACTCTCCGTATCTCATTCTTTCTGGACCTCTAAAGCTGTCTGTCTCTACATCAAGATTCTCTCTCTCTGTCTCAGTGTTTCTTCTGTCTCCCTCACTCTACCCAGAGTTCTCTATCACTGGATGAAATTCATCCAGTTCTCTCTGCTCTCTCCTGCCACTTTCTTTGCTTCCCTCCCCAATCCTCTAGGTGTTTGGAGATCTTGAAAGCCGAAACTTTAATGGGGCAGGCCACACCTAGCAGGAGACTCCTTTGTATACATCTAAACTTGGGGGTCTCAGGGGACAAGCTCAGGAGAGTCCCCCTCCTCCCCTTCACCTTCTGTATCAATCAGCCCCAGGCTGTGGGTCAGGCCTCCATTAGCTCTAACTAGACTGGACAAGAGGCAGATGCCACCATCCTGGCCAGGCCTGGGGGGGCTGATAAGGCAGCAGATCTAATAAAGGCTGAGGGGAGTGGCCTCCCAGGGACAGTCTGACATTTCCTCCTGATAAGCCCCGGAGGGATAAGGGGCTGCGGGTTCTGGCAGGATGAAGGCTGGCCATTAGGAGAAATGGGGCTTCCAGACAAGAGGTCTTGCCTCTGCCTCCAGTCCTTCTCCCCTTGTCCTTTGCCTCCCCAAAGAGATCTCAGAGCAATTGGCAGGAAGTCTGTCTCTCCCTCAGGTGAAAGGCAGGAAGAGGAACTTGAGTCCTTATGGAACATTTGGCTTGTCCAGTCCCCTGACTCCAGGTACTGATCTCAGAGTACTAATAATTTACCGTTCCCCAGAAGGGCAAAACCAAGACTTAAGTGTTCTGTGCCCCTCATCCTGTTATGGCTGAACCCTTCTCTCATTAGATGTATTCCCATTTTCCAGGAACTTCCCCATTCATGATCTTGGGTACATCTAACTTCCATTCCCCAATGTTTCACCCACCCCATTTCACCGCCCCCCCCCACCCAGCGTCAGCTCTTCTTGAAGCTAATGGCAAATCTTAGAGTCTCAGGGAAACTTCACCCCTGTACCCCTCTCCAGTAGAGATCTAAGCCCTCCTTAGCCTCCTCTTTTCCATTTAATCTTGGATTGGTAGAGAAGGGAAGAACTCTAGATATTGAAGATCCATCCCCTGCCCAAACCTTTATGGAGCTTCTTCAAAAGTAGAAGGAGAGACATGGGATTTGATTCAGGTGGGAACAGACAAAGAGAAGAATGAGGATGAGTTGACATTGGAAACCAGGGAAGGCTGTTCCTCCTCACAGGAAGGATGGTCCTGTACCAGGACCACAAGCATCCCTAGCCCCGTGCCCAAGGAAAGATAGAAAGAGACAGTGGAAGGGACAATAAATATATTGAGTGACTGTGCCATTTGAGTAGCATACAAGTCCTTCCCCCCACCTTTGTCCCACCCCCCTCCCCAACTCCTCATGGGCTCCTGGGCTAAGGATGAGTTAAAGATGCTTTGAGATCATCCATGAATGGTAATAATAGGGGTGGCAGTAGTGGTGAGAGTGAGCAAGGTGGGTTGCCCCAGAGGCTTTTGAAGCCGGATCCTCAGGGCTAGCCCAGGATGTCCAGGTAGACAGGAGGTGCCTTGATGAGGGCCTGGAGGCGGGCATGGATGTCCTTGATGCTGTGGCGTTGTTGCGGCTCTCGCTGCCAGCAGCCCCGCATGATGGCGTACACCTCCGGCGGACAGGCCCGGGGCCTCTCCAGTTCCCTGCCCTGAGTGATGCACTCGATTGCCTGAAGAAAGAAGTAAGACGTTTGTGAGAAGAAGCCTGATCCAGAGAAGTAGGAGGCCCAGGCTGGGTTCCCAAGATCTGGGGCAGATTCCTCTCTGGGCCTCAACCTCTTCCTATGTGCTTGGGCTGTATTAGGTAATCTCTAAGGTAATTTCTAAGTCTGAAATTCTATGAAACATGAGGCTGTAGCAAGATGGAGTGAAGTTAGGCTGAGTTGTACCACCAGGGTATGAGGGGAGCCATGTGTAGAGGCAGGGAGGGTGTGCAGGCCCACTGGTTAGACTTTTAGTTGGCTGGATTAGGGGAAACTACAGAAAGTTAGCAATGAACTGATGAGAGGTGGAACTCATGGATGGACTTTCCAAGTGGGCAGGAGAGGAGAAGGTTCATTAGTCTTAGCAGCTTGATGGGGTGAGAAGGGTGGGTTCTCCCAATGGCCTCTTTACCCTACCCCCTAGAAGAAGCAAAAAGGAGGGCAGTTAGACTACAGAAAGAAGGCAGGTGATATTGGAATGAGACAAGAGAGTGGAGAGGGAGGGAAATACACCCCTTTCCTATATCCCTTTCTCACCCTTCTGTGGGGAATTTGCCTTCACTAAAATGCAAAGAAAATGGATTGGAATTGTAGCAGGCAGGATAAAAGGAAGACTGTAGGGTGGACTGACCAGTGGGGAGATTAGGAAAGTATATGAAGAGGAGAGAAAGGAATGGGGAAGGGGGGAGGGAAGGAGGAGGGATCAAGGAAGGAGTAGAAGCCTCCTTGGGTTACAGCCCAAGAGAGAAAGGGGGTGTGGAGACAGGGTAGGGGTGGGAGGAGAGACACATCGAAACCGAGACTAATTCCATTCCATCTCTCTGTGCTTGAGAAAATTAAAATCTATAACCCCCTCCCACCGCCTCTGCAGCCCCCAGGGAGCCAACTGCATTAGGAGAAGAAATGGGAACTGACAGCTGTGAGCCAGGAGGTGGGGGAGGGCAGGAAGCTGAGCTGGGAGGCGGGACACCTGGGTCCTTATCACTCTGCTTAGCTGGCAAGTTACGGTTAGCCATAGGAAATGTTGGTCAGGATTGTCCTTCTGATGGTCTAACCTCAGTCCCTCTTGTATCGATAAATAGAAAGGCAAACTAAAGCTGGGGGTCGATAAAATGCTTGGAGGGTTATTAAGAGAAGTCTATGACTTGGATCAGGGGTGGGGAGCATGTGGCCTCAAGGCTGCAGGTTCCCCCCCTCCCCACCTGGATTTGGGGCCATAGAAACTCAGACTGGGAGAAGAAAAGGGGTGGCAGAGGGACAGAGTGGGAGGAACTAATGGGAAGATGATGTGAGACAGGACTGGTCCAACCCCAGTGCCTACCACTGCCCCCTTGTCTCTATAAAGAGGAAGGAGAGCTAAAGCTGGGGTCTATAAAATGCTTGGAGAGTCATTAAGAGAGGCCCATGATCTGGACTTTGGGGCCACAGAGACTCAGACTGAGAGAAGAAAAGGAGTGGGGGTGGGGAAGAGGGGGAGGGACTAATGGGAAGGAGAGGAGAGATAAGGGAAATGGACCAGAGAAGGCTGAGGGTATAAGGGGGCTCTTTAGGACATCCTCTCTCCCCACCTGCCTGGGGAAAAGAAGGAAATGAAGCATGCTTGATTACAAGGACAGCAGTTAAACTACAGAAAAGACACCCCAAGAGGGTGGATTGGAAGAGCAGAATGTCCCGGGCTCTGGAGAGCAGATTCTGGGGAAGGGGGAGGGCACTGATCTGACTCCATGTGCTCCCAGACTTAGGGGGAGGAGCTGATGCCAGGGCTAAGGACTTAGGGAGCTAGAATGAGCAGCTGGCTATATCACCATGCCCCGGGGTATAAAGAGTCAGCTGAGGGGTCCCGGGGATGCCTTTGGTTGATGTGGGCTGTATAGCTCCAATGCTCCTTTTTGTCTGAATCCTGAAATACGTGAAACAAGACTGCCCTCGTTTTCCTGCTTATCCCTATGGCCATTATTGTCTCTCCCAAATGACTGTATTTGACAACTATGTACATAATATATTTATAGATACTCTGTATTTATTCACTTTGTCTTTGGTCTACATATATTAATATTCCTATATTAGCATGCATAATATGCATTTATTAACCTCAATGCACTCCTCCTTTCCCCAGAATCTGCCCTTCAGAGCCCAGGACACTCTGCTATTCCAATTTAGGTGGTGTTTTCTGTAGTTTAACCACTGTCGGTCTTGTTATCAATAAATCAGTCTCCCCCACTAAAAGAGAAGTTTCTTGTGTGTAGAGATTGCTTCTTTGTACTTATATGCCCAGTGCCTAGTACATAATAGGTAATTAATAAATATTTGTTGGCTGATTGATTGATTGTAGGGGCAAAGTCAATATCAACTGTTGAGAGACAGGACCAGGATGGCAGTGGTAAAGATGCAGGGGAGGTTGGAGTTGACCCAAGTTCAAGAGGAGAAGAAGTCGGGGTGAGGAGTAGAAAGGGGGAAGGGGAAGCTGAGCTAAGAACCCAGGAAGCATAATGAAGACAGGACCCCAGGTACCTCAGTATTGGAGAGCTGGTACCAGGGCTGTTTGCCATAGGTGAAGATCTCCCAGAGTAGGACGCCAAAGCTCCAGACGTCACTTTCCGTGGTGAACTTCCGATAGAGAATGCTCTCGGGTGGCATCCATCGGATAGGTAGCATGGTGCGGCCTCCCACCTATGGGTAAAACACAAGTTACTTGGGCCTCCTGCCCCCACAGCACTTGGCCTGAGAACAAGCCCCATTTCCTGCTGAAATACCTTGGAACAGGTGGGAGAAGCCCCATTCACGAAACCTGGCGCTGGCCTCTTAGAACAATGGGAGGGATTCCATAGATTTAGTGGAAATCATTTGGAGCCAAGATTCAGACCCAAGTTTCCTGGTTTGGGCAATTATTCTACTTTTCTGAGACTCAATTTCCTCATCTACGGAATGGGGATGATATTGGCACTAGCACCCTCACGGCGTCCTGAGGATAGTCCTTAGTAAATTTTCAAGTAACCAGAAGTGAGTTACTGTGCTCACCCCAGTGCCAGAGAGGATCTGTCCATGTCTGAGTATGTGGGTGAGGAGGGGCATGGAAAGTCTGGGGGACGCCAAGTACTAAGTGATTCCCCTTCCCCAAAGATCCCCCACCCACCCCAATCATTAAATATAGATGCTGGTCCCTAGGCCAGCACTAAAAGGGAAAAAGTGATGAAGCTACCATCTGCCTTGAGAGAAGAGAAACAAAAGCGTCTTCCCTACACTGTCTCCCTCCAGTTACCCTGCTCCTTCACTGGGTCCCCTCCCCATTCATAGTCCTTCCTCCTTCAACCCTCCCCCCCTTTCAGTCTTTCACCCAGGAACCCACATTAACCCGCTGAAGAACCCTGGAATTCTAGTTCAGAGCCCCTGCCTTTGGGGTCCTGCTACTCTGGGGAGGGGCAAAGGAGAATTTTTTCACTAGGAGGCCACAAACAAATTTCATGTAAACAGTGTGTGAAATAAGTAAGGCCCTCCTTCTCTATGGCCTGTCAGAAAGACTCTGGGGTCATGGAATCCAGCCTATCCAACCAGGAAGTGAGCTAAGAAATTCTCGAATCTGTTTGCACAGATTGGAAACTGGGGTCCAAGGAGGGTAAATTATTTGAGTCAGGTCATATAGCCAACTCCCTGCTTTGGGGGGGGTTAGCATACTAAAACTGGGGGAGAAGAGGGCTGGAATCTGAGTCTGGGGACCTGGCTGGGGTGGTGGGATATGTAGAGAGCAGGTCTCCAGAAGAAGTGGGCTTGGGACTCTTACCCGGTAGTAATCAGTGCTGTAGATGTCTCGGCTCATGCCAAAGTCTCCAATCTTGACCACTAGCCCCTGGCCCACCAGGCAGTTCCGAGTGGCCAGATCTCGGTGCACAAAGTGCAGGCTAGCCAGGTAGACCATCCCAGCAGCCACCTGACCTGCAACAGCCAGCAGCTGCCCCAAGCCTAGGGGTCCGGGAGCCGTGCCCACCCCACTGGCCAATATCTTGGCATCTGGCCCATGAGACCTGGGTGGGAGAGAAAGATGAGTGAGTTCAAGGAGAGAGGAGGAGACACATGTAAGGTGGCAGAGGAGACCTAGGGCTGATCAGGGGGATGGAAGGGAGGGCTCCCATCTAGGAGGGAAAAATTCCTCACCTCTGCAATAAATGGATTATGTCTTTTCTCTATTTTCTTGGTCATTACAATTATAAATGACCAAGCTTGGACATTATAATTACATAACCTTTGATTCCATTTTTTTCCCTAGGTATTCTTTTGTATTATACTTTTCTGTGTATGCGTCAAATGAGATAATGTAGGTAAAGCCCTTTGCAAACCTTAAATCACTATATAAATGCTAGTTATTATCATCTTCATTATATTCTCCTATTAGGCTGTATGCTCCACCAATGCAGGGACTATGACTTATTCAAGCTTTGTATCTCCCTCCCTTGCTTCTATCTAGCAGAGCACCCTGTATATCTGGCCTCAGTGAATTCTTTTTTTTTTTTCTTTTTGAAGGGGGGAAGGCAGGGCAATTGGGATTAAGTGACTTGCCCAAGGTGACATAGCTAGTAAGTGTTAAATGTCTAAATACAGATTTGAACTCAGGTCCTCCTAATTCCAGGGTCAGTGTGCTATTCACTGCCACCTAGCTGCCCCTCAGTGAATTCTTAATAAATGCTTACTGAATTGAATTAGAATTCTCTCTGTTGCCCAGGCTTAAATCCTTTGCAAAGGTTCCCAAAGTGGGTCATGTCACCCCCTAGGGAATGCTGGAATGATCTGGGAGGGCAGTAGTAGCTTTGGGTGCAGTTGGGGAGCACTGAATAAAAATAAGGCGGCAATGGAAGCATAAGGAAAGAAGCTAAGAAAAATTTGAAAAATCATTCGTACATGTTTCAGTTATAATGATTATGTTGGTTTCTGAATAAACACTCAAAATGCAAGTTATAACCACTCAGTGGTCAAGTGGACTGACAGGTCTTAATAAGCAAGTGTTGGCAGGCAAGCACATTGTACATTGCAGGGAAATCCAACATGCATCAGCAGGAATGTGAGTATAATGATTTGTTTATGATATAGTACTATACAGTTACATGATGCAATATTGTATCATCAGAATTTCAATGCAGGAAAAACCCCACAGATTTATAAAAAAGTATTATATTTAAGATGCATGATTTAAAAAAATTTATACATTTTTAAATGATGCAAATTTTTAAAAAGCATTAAAGGTTTAAGGAAAGGAGATTTCCAGGGAGGTGCTGAGTAATTTTATTTTAAGGAAGCAGTAGGCCAAATAAGTTTGGGAACCTCTGCCTTAGAGTTATCTTTGACTCATCTCTCACCTCCTGTAAAAAGTCAGTCACCAACTTCCACTGGGTTCTCTTTCAGAATGTCTCTCCCATCAGTCCCTTCATCACCACTTTTATGGCCACTACTCCAGGACCTCATCACTCATATCCTAGACTATCCAGCAACCTCCTAACTGTAATCCCTACCTCCAATTTCTAATCTCTTTAATCCAATAAACATTTATACAGTGTTTACTATATTCAAAGCACTTCACTGAACTGCCAGGATAATCCTTCCAAGAAGAATCCTTTAGATCAGGTTACTCCTCTGCTCAGAAACCTTTCGTGACTCCCCATTACCTAATTTATGTTGAACTAATTTGGTTTTTGAATACTTTGGACTTAAATAAATCAGTGGACGTCAGAAATGTTAGCAGAAGTGTGTATGGGAATACCTTTAGAATACAGATAAGGTAAAGTTGAGAAATATAATTAAGGCTATTCTCATTCCCTCCCCCAAACTACATTTAGCATTTTTTATGCATTCATCATTTTATAGTAAACATAATTTAAAGGAAATGTATCATATGTATCAAAAATTTTTCTCATATCATCCAGACCATTAGCATTTCTCTAAAGATGGTCTGGGAAAGGTCAACCAGGAAGAGTTCAAACTGCTTAGCCTGGTCCCCTGGGTCAGTCGCCCTCTGACCCCAAACTGCTTCTCTGACCTGTTCTCCTTCACATGTTCCATGCTCCCATCAAAGAGCCAACCCTCCCCTCAACTCTTCCCTGCCTTCTAAAATGCCCTGTCCCTAGATATTTGCAAATGGTCTCTCTGCTATCCCTGCCGACCTCTTCTCACCACTTAGCATAAACCATCCTTGATCCCGTGCAAGGCACCTCCCTCACTAGGCTGTGTATTCCTGCAGGAAAGTCTGCATCTTATATTTCTTTGTGCTCTCATCCAGCATCTATCACAGCACTCAGCACAGCAGACTCAGTAGTAATTTACTATATGAATGAATGAGCAAATTTTAGGGTAGGTAGAGGAGAAAGTCGGGAATGATCTGGAAGGGTGAAGTTGTGGAGGGATCAGGAAAGGTAAGGGCTGGGGACTGTAGAACCAGGCCCCCAGAGGACTACACACCTGAGAAAACGGTTCAGGTCTCCATGCTTCATGTACTCAAAGACCATGAGCAGTGGGCGGCCCTCTGTGCAGACCCCAAAAAAGCGGACAATGTGCTGGTGCTGTAGGACAGTCAGCAGCTCCGCCTCTCTCTGGAAGTCCTGACGGGCACTCTCAGACACCTCCTTTAGGGCCTGGTGTAGGTGGCATAGGGTGTACACATGAAGGCTCAAGCAGTCAGGCAGCCTCATGCTCATCCCCACCAGCCAGCCTAATGTAATTAGGACCCCAAACCTCCCTGGTTGAAAGGGGGAGTCATAAAACCAGGCTGTCTGGGGCACCCACAGAAGCCCTCTGAGCTCACCTTGACAGCCACAAGCATCTTGTCCTGCTCCGGAAGCAGGTTGTGACATTCAGCCAGGAAGACCTTTCCAAAGGCACCTTCTCCCAGCTCCCATTTGAGCACGATGTCTCTGCGTTTAATGTGATGGACACCTGGGGGGGGGCGCAGTGTGGACAGTGACACAATGCAATACAACAATTATTGAGTGCTTACTGTGTGCAGAGGACAGTAAAAAGGAGGTGGGAGGAGACAGAGAAAGAACACAAAATTTAGAGATGACAAAATCTCTGCTTTCAAAGGGCTTATAGTCTAGCCAAGGGATGACATCAACACAGACACCATGTAATATCTCATATTACAGAGAACTGTCAGGACCTAGGGATATATCATTCTTCCAGGGAAAAATATTAGCATGTAGCCTTCCTTCCACTGCTTAGAGACCAGCCTAGGTATGCCAGCTGCAGAAGAGAGGAAGAGCCTCTATTTGGGATGAGGGTTCTCTGCTTGTATGTGTCAGGAAGTTTGGAGGTTAAAGCATATGAGGAGCATGCCTGGGGAGAGAGCTCAGCCTGGGGGTGGTTTCAGTGAGTTTAAATTGGAGAGGAGTAGGCAGAAGGAAACTAAATTCTGGTGGTTCAGGCCTGCAATCCCAGTTTCTAGTGACTGAGGAGGGTGGATCTCTTGAGCTGGGAGTTCTCATCTGCCATGGGCTAAGTGGATTGGGCATCCATGCAAAGGTGAGGCCACCAGGAGGAGCAGGAGCCACCAGGTGGCCTAAGGAGGCGTGAGCCAGCCCGAGTTGTGAACAGAGCAGATCAAAGTTCCCACACCAATCAGAAGGGCTGGTGAGTAACCCCTGCACTTCCAGCTAGAGAGAGAGAGACCCAGTGGTCACACACACACACACACACACACACACACACACACACACACACACACAATGGAGGTGGCTAGTTCTAGGGAAGGGGCTTACTAGGAACTCAAACCGGCCATTCACAGAACCTATGTGAAAGAGACCAAATCACACTGAATGCTGGCCAGGGTCCTCATCACCCTCCCTCCCCTAAGCAGTCTACCAAAAGGGGAGCAAGTGATGGCAAGATGATAAGATGGGTCTCCTACAGAACATGTGAATCCTGGGTTTTCTGAGTTCCTAGTTTGGAAAGAGATTGGCAGCTAGGTGGAGCAGTGGAAAGAGCATGTGACCCCTGCCTCATGTTCCTCATCTGTAGAATGGGGATAATAATAACAGCATCCGCCTCCCAGAGTTATCGTGAGGATTAAATGAGATAATTGTCAAGTATTTAGTATAGTGTCTGTACATGTGAGTTATGATATTATCAGGGGACAAGATGGCCAAGGAGATGGCAGCTCCATAACAAAGGAGAGAATTTGAAGACTGCTATATGAAGTCTAAGAGCAGGAGGTTGTGGCTGGCAGGGGCGTCAGAGGAGGCTTTCTGGAGGAGGCAGCGTTTGGATTGGATTTCACAGATCTTGAGGCTAGAAATGCAGGGGTGGAAAGGGAGGGGAGACATTCCAGATATAGAAGAAATGTATGAATGTAAAAGCATGAATGCCAGAGATAGCAGGATGTGTGTAAAAAGCAAAGAACTTTGATGAGAGCATACATTTGTGGAGTGGAGGACCGTGCTGAGTTATGGAAGGCCTTGAATGGCAGGATCAGGAATGTAAACTATTTGATGGATAATAGGGAGTCATTTAAGATCTTTGAGCACAGGTATGACAAACATAATGATGATGCTGGCAGTCCCACGGAGGATGGACAAAAGGAGACTAGGGTGGAAGTAAAAAAAACCTGTAAGGAAACTCTTATAGTAGTTCAGTCAGGCAGAAATAAGAGTCTCTGCTGCGGCAGCTAGGTGATACAATGGATAGAGCACTGGGCCTAGAGGGAAGAAGACCCGAGTTCAAATCTGTCCTCAGACACTTACTAGCTGTGTGACCCTGGGCAAGTCACTTAACCCTCTTTGCCTCAGTTTCCTCATCTGCAAAAAGAACTAGAGAAGGAAATGGCAAACCACTCCTGTATCTTTGCCAAGAAAACCCAAAAGGGGTCATGGAGAGTCGGACACAACTGAAAACAGAAAGTACATAAAATATTCACCTCCTATCTAGCAATTCATGATGTTAGGATAGGAGGCACGGTTTTATATTTTTTGCTAAATTACTGACTGGTAGACTCTCTGAGGCAGAATTTTTCTAGCCTGGGGTTAACCACAGTGGATGGGCAGAGAAGTAGGAGCTGGGCTGAGGAGGGCTCTGTGGCTGCCAGGCTAAACGTTAGTGAGTGATGAGGGCTCCCATCTCACTAGTATGAAGGCTCATTTTCCCCATCCCCCCTTACAGGCATCACTGAAGTATTGTGGATTCTCAATGATGTGTCCCTGTAGCCCAGATCCCTTTCCCTCAGGAGAAAGAGAGCTGTTTCCCAGAGTCATGAAATGTAGGGACATGGCCAGACCTTCCTCTGGAGCCAGCACAGCAGGACCTAGGAATGGGGAATAGGTAAGTCAAAAGAACACTGACAATCACGATGCCCTGATCTCTTATCTCCCCCTCCATGTCCCCAGTGTCCAGACACCACCCCCAAGTGCACAGTCATATTAAGGTCAAGAGAGCAATCAAGAGATCCAGCCGTGCTGTCCCCTAATCCAGACACTTGAGCATCTCAAAATATGTGGGATTGGTATTGAGACTCCAGGGCTCGGAGGCACTCTAGACAGAAAACAGGAGACCTGGAGGGTGGGGCACTGGAGGTTGCTTTGGCTGAGCTCCTGATTAGCTTCAGGCCCCCACGGGTACTACAGACACCCCTCCCTCCCTCAGGACCCCAGGTCTCCCAGAATCACTTAGTGCTTGACTCTGATCCAGCCACAAATTAGTGGCTGCTGCTGTTGTTAATACTAACTCCCCCCTACACACACACATACACAAACGCAGCCCCCAGAACACATGCAAAGGGCGGAGTCAGGGTATCAAGAGAGACAGGAACACAGAAATGAAGAGAGAAAGGCTGTGAAGGAGAGAAACAGAGAGGTGGAGATGCAGCCACAACAGGAAACTGAGGCACAGAGGGGTACCAGGACACTGGAGAGACAAAAATGGAAAGATGCTGAATGAAGGAACGAAATTAACTAAATGGACCAGAGAGGGCTTGAGATGCTGAGAAGCAGGGACGTACAGAAGGGCAAGGGACACTCAGAGATTGTGGAGAAACACAGAGGCGACAAAACACACAGAGAAAGAGACATGGAGGGACTGAAAGACAGGGAGTGACGGAGAGACAGAGACATCATCTGGCCTAGGGCCATCCTCTAGCTCACGGTTGATTCCGAACTTGCTTCTCCGGCCACATTTGTTGAGAAGAAGAAGCAGGACAGAGAGAAAGAGGCAGGCAAAAACAGCTAGGCCCACTGCCACTGAGACCTGGGAGAGGAGGATAGGGTTGGCCGTGGGTGGATCAAAGGTTGGCCTCATGACCTCCAGTCTCTCCAATCTCTCCAAACTTTCCCCACCTTAGGCTACTTTCTCCCCTCCCATTGGGCCCAATAACTGGATTTCCCCAAGCCCTCCATGCTCTTCTCCTCTCTGTTTCATAGGGGACCTGGGTATCGTATTATCTCCTCTCTCCTAATAGCCTCAATAGTTTAGCTTTGACCCAGGTGGGTATAGTCAGGTATTCCTCTCCATGAAGCCAGTCTATTGACATAGGAAGAATTATCAGTGGAAGGGGAGAAGGGCAGAGACTTGGGGGACATTGACATCATGCAAATGTGTTTGTTATTCTGGGTCAAATGACTTTGAATCCAACCCTCCCCCATATACCCAGCAGTCTTCTATGTCTTGGCCAACTTCCCCTAACTCTAATCAACCCTTGTCTCCATTCTCACCCCAAAAGATGGGTCTTCTTTCTTCTCCACAGGGTCCCCAGAAGTGCTATTGGTTGCTGTGTAAAGATGGAGAAGAGCAGACAGTGACAAGGTCCATACCCCTCCTCCAACTCAACTCCCATTTCTTTAAAGGGGGCCAAATGCACTCCCTATCCCCTTCCCTAGTCAAAGACCTGGAGCCAGTGTGCTCTCCTGACTCAGGGGAAATAGGAATGTGATACTTACCTCCTGGAGAATAAGAAACTGAAAAGGAGAAAAGAGGGAAAGAGGCATCAATGGGGCAGAGAACATCAGTGAATGTCAGCCCTTAATCCCCTAGTTACAACCCCCCACCCAACAGGGAAGAGAGGAACGAGGAATGATGCCCATCTCAAGGGAGAACATAGGGACAATGAGGAGAGAGGTCATTTCCCAGCTGGGTCACAGTGGGAGCAGAAATAGGGGGATGGAGTGGAGAATGAAGATGTTAAAATACAGGGGACAGGACAGTTATCTCTATCCCTTCTGATGGGCTACTGAGAGAGAAGGAGAAGGAGAATGTGGTGATACAGGGACTTGGAGCCCAGGTGCATGGGGCCCATCCTAGCCAGGCTGTAGTGATGATGAAGGTGGTGGGTATGGTAGAATGGGGCTGAGGAACCGAGGAACTTAAGAAAGAGTGAGGAGAGGGGCAGGAGTCCTGAGGAAATGGAGTTCAGAGGGATTTTAAGGCCATCTACTCCAATCCCTTCATTTGACAGGTGAGGAAACTTGAAGCCTGGAAGAGGCGGAGGGAGTGACTTTCCCACAAATAACTCAGAGTAGAACTGGAATTTGAACCTAGAACTTCTGACTCCCAATCCAATATTCTTTGCATTACATCATGTTGGAATGCCAGCACCCAGGACACTCACATAGCAGAGGGCCTTTCCTGCTCCAAACCTTGAGGAAGGGATCAGACCCTGAGGGAAGACTAAGAGGTCATGGTATGGTTACTCCCCTAGGCAAGCTGTGCCCTCCCAGATACGGTCAGACCCCAGGTCTATGTGTGTGTCACAGGGATGGGGGATTCTGGGAGGGCTGCCTACCAGGGATGGGATCCTCAGGGTTGAACTGAAAAGGATTGTCCATGAAGGAGACCATCACAGAATCTGTGGCCCGTCCCCCAGGGTTGGAGGCCTCCAGGGTATAATTGCCATTGTTGACATGAGTGGGCTGGTTAAGTCTTAGGCATCCATGCCTCATAGTCTCATTGGCAGCCTGTTCCAGGAACTCCGTGAAGATGAAGGTGGTTTCATTGAGCAAATGCCCATTGAAGCGCCACGTGAGGGTGGGGGGTGGCTGCCCATCCACAGAGAAGGGGATGCACCAGTGGTGCTGGGAGACTGCATCTTGGAGGTGCACTCTGGATGGAACTGTAGCCCAGGAGGGAGGGGGAGAGACAAAGAGAGAGCCACAGAATCAGAGAATTCACAGCTAGAAGGGTCCTTAGAGAGCATGCAATACAATCCCTCATCTGACAGGTGAAAAATGGGAGGCCTTGGGAAATTCAGTGACTTGCCTGAGGTAACAGCTATTAAACAGTAGAGCTGGGGTTTAAACTTCGGTTCTCTGCCTCCAAATCCAGGCTCTTACCATTACCCCATGCCCAGATGACCTGAGACAAATGATACTGTGGACTAAGGAAATTAGACTTTGGGCCTAAGACATAAGATACTGAGCTTTAGAAAGAAGTTAGATAGTAGGATTATTTTGTAAAAAGACCTAAAGAGCACTGGATTTCAAGTCTAGTAAAATTGGGCTGTTGGCTTAAAGAAAACTTAAGCAACAAGCCTTTTCAGAAAATAAAATTTGGAAAAATTAAAATAAAATAAAATAAAATAAAATATTTTTTTTTGGAGGAGAGGGATGAAAGTAGAAGGCAAACCTAGGAAAACTGGGCACTGAGCCTAAAAAAACTCAAATAGGAAAGGGACCATTAGAAAAAGGGTTATGAGGCTAAGGGCTTAAAAACAATTGGATAGTAGGTATAAAGGAACCAAATATTGAGGAGAAAAGAAACCAGGCTATGGGACTAAAGAAAATCCAATTATCTCAATCATTCAAGTCTTTGCCCTGGAAAAATCCCATCCTGAGCCCCCTACATGCTGTTCTTGGTATCAAGTTCTCCTGGGACTTTGAAGGAACAGCTGTGGGGCAGCTGTGGACACCTCCTCCGCCTACCTTCCTATGCCTCCCATTCCCCATAACACATCCCCTTGGAGCTCAGGCCTAGAGAAGACAGAGAGATCTTGCCCCCCAAGAAACCATGGAACCCAAGGACTCACAGGTAACGTTGACCTGGACAGAGACCTCAGCCCGGTCCACATCATTCTCAGCCCAGCATGTCACATTCTTCCTGTTGAGGTCGCTGGAGACATTGACCAGCATCAACCATAAGGAAGACAGATTCCTAGACTCCAAGGGCTAAGAGAGAGGAGGAGGAGATCAGGGAGAGCCTTCTGGAAGAAGCCAGGATTTATAAACTCTAGAACTGGAACAGGACTTGGAGAACTTCTTGTTGAGCCCCTTTATTTTACAAATGAGGAAACAGAGGCACAAAACCAAGTCACCAAGCAAAACTAGGATTCAAAGGGTGTCTAGGTGGCATAGTGAATAGAGCACCAGCCCTGGAGTTAGGAGGACCTGAGTTCAAATCCAGCCTCAGACACTTGACACACTAGCCGAGTGACTTTGGGCAAGTTACTTAACCCCAATTGCCCTGCAAAAAAACCCCCCAAGCCCCCAAAAACTAGGATTCAAAATTCTGACTCCAAATACTAGTGATTGCTCCAATTCCAGGGACTCAGGTGAGGAGAAAGTATATTACAGCCTTAAGGGAGTAGGGAACAGACAAAATATGCTCCAGAACTGAGAACTCTGTGATCTCTTCTGGCTTTGGATGTACATGAAGAGGGATTTCATAACCCAGAGGAAAGAGAAATGAGGAGAAGCAGGAGGAAATAGTCTATGGAAAGTAACAGAATTGGTGAAATGCCTTTTCCTTCTCTTTTTGTATTTACACCTCTCTGAAAAGTAGAACTCTATTGGGGAAAAGTGCATAGTACATGCCTAACAAATACTTGTTCAATTAATTCAATGAATACATGAATGAAAAAGTCTGAGAACCTAAAAGGAAGAAGAAGAAGAAGAAGAAGAAGAAGAAGAAGAAAGACGTGTAACCCAGAGACAAAGAAATCTCCTTCACCTTGTTCCAAACCTATTTACTCTTGTTTTACAAGAGTTCTAACAAACTTACTGATGTGTTTTCTCAGTCTACAGCATGCTAAAAATCCAAACATACAACATACTAAAATCCAAAAATGGTCATGGGAAGGGGTCTATGTCAGGGGCAGACACACTGATAGCCGTTAGAAGCAGCAGCTGATGGTTAAGAGAAGAGAAAACAAAACTATACTAAGACAAGAATTGGAAAAGTGGAAGGGGCAGATGACACCCTTTCAACTTGCCTCAATTTCTCAATAATATATCTATATTCAGGATCCTGAGTCAATAATGACTCACCATTTCTATGTGACTTTAAGGTAGGAATATGCTAGTAAATGTTTAATAACTGTCTTTCCCTTCCTACTCCACCCCCCCCACCAAGTACCCAGGAAACACACCTTTAATTTGCATTATTAACATTTTCTCAAACATAGGCAAGCAACAAAACAATAAATCAGGCTCTAATATGTAGATTTGTCTATGGTGCAAATGCTCACACTGAAAATTTCACAATGAGTTCTGGGATCCTGTTTGAACTGGTTCCAGCACACCCCTATCTTAAGGTTTACATTGCATTTTTCTTAGGACAACCCTATAAGGTAGTTATTTCATGTTTTAGTTCTCTGTATTAGTATCTTAGTTCCCTACTAGATTGTAAACTCCATGAGGGCAAGAATTGTCTCACCCAAGCTTTTTATCTTCTCCTGCACTAAGCACCAATGCTTTGCACATAGGAAGTATTTCATGATTTTTTTTCTGTCACATTGCAAGTATTCTTATCCCCATTTAATGGATGAGGAAACTGAGGCCCAGAGAAGTCAAGCAATTTGTTCTCACCGGCAAAGCCAGAACTCAAACCAAGGCTTTTTAACTCAAAAGTCAGTGCTCTTTCCACAGCACCCAAAGGACATTCAAGGATTGAAAGGCAGTCAGGAGGAAAATGAACCAGACTATTTCTACTTGGCCCTTTAGGACAAAACTAAAAACAAAGGATACAAATGTCAAAGGGGAGGATTTAGGTTTGACTAAAGTGTAATGTGAACTAAAAATGAGAGCTATTCAAGAGTGAATATTCAACCTCCCTGGGGAGGTTGTGAGCTCCCCTTCTCTGCAAGTCTTCCAAGAAAGGTTGGAAGGCCATCAGATCTGTTAGATACATCACAAAGGAGATGCTTCTTTAGGTACAGGTTGGACCAGGTGTCCTCCTAACTCCTAAATTCTATGATTCCAGGATCTCAGAATCACAGGACAGCAGAGCAAGGAGGGAACTTGGACCATATGATATTAGAACATAAGGAATAAAATCATAGAACTTGAAAAGACGTTAGTGCATAGAGGTTAGAGCTGGGAGACTTTAAGAGAAAGAGAGAACATAGAACATCAGAACTGGAAAAGACTGTACAGAACACAATGCGAGTGCTAGAACATATCTTAAGACACAGAATGTCAAAACCTTAGAGAACACTGAGTCCAAGTCTTTCATTTTCCTAGCAGAAGAAACTGAAACCAAGATAAGGAAATGACTTACCCAAGATCACATATTGAGTTAATGGCCGGAACAAGGAGTCAGGAACCTCCTCCCTCTCAGATAGTCTAGAGCCTTTACTTTATACATAGAGCAATAGAGTTGCTCTATGAGTATTTTCCAAGGGAATTACCACCAAGAATAAGAAAGAACTGGACTTCTAGCTTACAACAAGGATGGACAGCAGGGAAAATTCTGCAGTGACCTAGGCCACTATATTTAGATATATGTGTGTATACACACACACACACACACACACACACACACACACACACACACACACATACACACTTAAAGTTCAGGCTTGTCTCCATACCCGAAGAGAAGGTAAAGGAGTAACTCTCCACTCTCCAGGCTATAAGGGAGAACAAAATGTTCCTTAACAGACAGAAGGACTTTAATAAGAAAACAAAAAATGAAAAGGAAATGAAGAAGTAGAGAGAACTCTTGACCTGTGTGAAGAGGTTGAAGGTTGTAGAATGAGACCCAGGAAAAGGGGAAGATAGATCACCGAACATTTTGCGCTAAAGAACAGATAAGGTTTTCCCCAAAGAAGAAGAGGTCGTGCTTTTCCTTAAAAGAAATAATTGTGTGGACCCATTGGTGCCATAGAGTAAGAGATAAGAGAGGCCTTCCCAGGCATGTATCCAGGACATGACAGAAAACCTTTCAAGAATTGTCCATCCATTTCTGATGATTCATATGGGCCTAAATGATACTGATAAGGAATCTAGAAAGTGTTGTTAAAGATCACTAAATCTCGGGCAAGAAACTAAGTCTCAGGAGCACAAAATGATACTTGTCCTTTCATGCAAGAAGTTGAGAAGTGAAGCAGATTGGGGAAATAAATAGTTAAGAAGACATTATCTGAGAATGAGATTTGAATTTCTGGACCATGATATAAAATACAGGAATGACAGGCTCCTGGACAAGGACGAAGTATACCTGACAAGCACTAATGTAAGAATGAATTTGCCTGGAGTCTTACAAATTTAATAAAGAGTGACTTAAATTAAGAAAGAAGGCAAAAGGAGAATATTGCCAACATATATCCAGCAAGCTAGATACCATAGATAATAGCATCAATGCAGGAAGAAGGGCAGCACTGAAGATATCCAAACTTTCATAAGATACAAAACCCAAGAAACAAGATGGTAATAACTTCAGACATCTATACAGAAATGTACAAAGTATGGTTAAAATGCAAGATAAATTAGAGAGACTAATATCTGAGGAGTCAAAAACTACTTTATAAGCTTCAGTGAGACTTGGTAGGACAAAATCCACGACTAGAATATAGTTCCTTCTTCTAAATGAATAGAATGGGTAAAGAGAGTCAGTGAAATAACACTGTATACTAAGGCAATATGGTCATTAAGGAACACCACAGGGAGAAAAAAATAATAGAAAAAATAATAGAGAACACTGGGGTGTTCCCTCAACAGAGATAAGAACAGAAGTGACACGGTTATTAAAGTATATTATAGACCAGATGATAGGGATAGAGACTGGGAATAGATTTGGAATTTCACCAGAATAATGAACTCTTTGGTAAAGAAACTCCTTCTACCATGAATGAATGAAGATCAACTCTTTTTTTTTTTAGTCAATTTATATTCTTAGATCAGGAGAACCAGGTGGCCTTCTAGGTCCTTGGGTGCAGCCTTTTGATGGAGTCCAAGTTTTACAGAATAAGTACTAAAAGGATTTGTTCTGTGAAATTTGGAGTCAGTCAAAGGGCCATAGTTGAGGACCTAGAGGGCCACATGTGGCTACGAGGCCACAGGTTCCCCACCCCTATCTTAGAGAGTTGCCTAGCAGACTAAGAGGTTAAGTAATTTGTTTAGGGTCACGAAGTCAATATGTGTCAGATTGAAAACAAGGTTATCACGGTTCTGAGGTCAGCTTTCTATCCAATATACTTTACTGCTTCCAAATTGAGCTGCCAATTATTTCTTCATTTGCTTTGATGATAATTTCATCTTCAAATGGTAAAGGAAATGAGAGGCAGCTAGAAGCCACAGAGAGTAGAGCATTAGACCTGAACTCAGGAAGATGAGTTCGAATGTAACTTCAGAGCTGTGGTAGTGTCTGAAGCACCTCCCAGGGCTGCTGTGAGGATCAAAGGAGATAGCACTTTTTAAAGTACTTTGGAAACCTTAAAGTGCTATTATAAATGCTAGCTATTAATATTAACTATCATAACTTTTATCTTGGATCTGATTCTCAACAAGGTAAAAACTGGTTTGTGGTATAAAAAGCATGGGAATCTTTTGGGGGGTCCTCTTAGAATTCATGTCAGGCAGTCTGACAAGCACCCTAGATAAGAGGAGAGGAGACCTCAAAAATTCAGAAAGAGGACATGTCAAATCTCATGGTCTCAAATTCTACAAGCAAAGTCAGTTGAGGAATGCAATTCTGAAGATACAAAAAGATATAGTCCTGATGATAAAAAAAAAAAGGGGGAGAGACTTTCCAAAAGTGGAAGCATATGGGATCTTATGAAGTAGTTTAGATTTCAGAAAACACAAAGCAGATAAAAGCGAGGGCAGGTAACAGAGGAGGATGAGATGTTTGTTTAAAAAAAAAACTAACACACCACAATTGGGGTTAAGTAATTTGCCCAGGGTCACACAGCTAGTAAGTGTCTGAGGCTGGATTTGAATTCAGGTTCTCCTGACTCTATCCACTGCACCACCCAGCTGCCCCTGATGAGGCCTTTCTTTATCCTTCTTCCCTCCCCCACTAGCTTCTACTTTCTTCCCCCATAATTATTTTGTATATACTCATTCGTGTAGATATTGTCTTCCTTAAAAGGATGTAAGCTCCTTAAGGGAAAAGAATTTCTTTTTTGTCTTTTTATCCTCTGTGCTGAGCACAGTGTCTGGCATATAGCAGAAGCCTAGTAAGTACTTGCTAATTGATGACTATACGGTCCACTAGGAACAGTGCCAGAAGTGCTAGATATTAGAATTTGTTGAAGATGAGGAATGCCAAGGACAATATAAAGGTTTAATTTCTTTTTTAGTGATATTGGGGGAAAAAATAGAATACAAGAGACTAGGGCTATTGCTCAAGGTGTCTGGGTTGACACTCTAATGGACGTTGGAGAGAAGGCAAGACTACTCAGTTCTGGTTTTGTTTCTGTTTTTTTCTGCCAAAGAAAATGAACTTTGAATGGGAAAAGACAGAATAAAAATGACTAATAGGGAACCTGGATTAGAGGGTCTCTAAGGTCCTTTCCAACTCTAAAGCTATGATCCTATAACCCAGCTATCCTTGATGAGTTCAAATCACCAAGCTCAAATAAAATACATCCTACTATGCTGAAAAAACTGCTAGATGTGACTGCAAATTAATTTTACAGTATCATGGATAACAGAAGAAATAACACAGGATTGGTGATGGGAAAGTATTGTCTTGATTTTTTTTTTAGATTGAAAAGAGTCGCCCTCAAATTATTAGGATGGTGAGCTTGACTTTGGTTCCTGGCAAAATTCTGGAATGTATTAATTAAAGGAACGGTTAGTGAACATGTAGGGGTGGTGATCACAAAGAACCATCCTGGTTTAATCAAGATTGGGTCAGGTCAGACTAACCTCATTTCCTTTTTTTAGTAGAAATGCTAGGCAAGATACTAAATGAGGAGAATTATTTAGGCAAAATTTGCCTAGATTTTAGCAAAACATTTGATAAAGTCCCTCAAGTATTTCTTATGAAAGAGATGAATAGGTGTGGGTGAGGCGATAGTAGTTAGGTGTATTTGTAGCCAATTTAAGTCATTGAATCCTGGAAGAGGCAGGATTCAAATTCAGGTTCTAGATTCATCTTGAGATTCAGTCCTCTGTCCATGGTGGCATGTGCTGATTGCCTCTTTGCCTCTTCATTTCACAGAGTGACAAAATTTCAGAATTGAAAGCAATAGTCAGATCCAAAGATCAGTCATTAATGTTTCAATATCAACTTGTATTGAAGTCTTTAGAGAATGCCCCATGAATCCATGCTTGATTTTTTATGTTTCACATTATTACTGGCATGGATAAATGGCACATTTATCAGATTTTTGATGACACAGTTGGAGGGAATAGCTAATATATTGGATATGTATTACTATAGATCATTTGTGCCTGACTTGTGGTAGAACCTTCTGGACTCATACTGGACACACTATATCTTGACCCCAACATAGTGATGCCATTTTGGTCCTCTTTGAGAACAAAGGACAACAACCAACCAACACTGGATAATAGTCATGATCCCAAAGGACTAACAGGTTCAAAAATTAAGATGAATCTAGTAAGATGAAACTAAAAAGGTATAAATGTAAAGTCTTACCCTTGGGTTCAAGAAATTGTTTTAACAAGTACATGATAGGAGAGGGATGGAGAGATGGCAACTTATCTGAAAAAAAGATCTCTGGGTTTTAGGGAATTGTAGACTCAATATGAGTCAACAATATAATATGGCAGCCAGAAAAAAATTATACAATCTTAGCTACTTTAAGAAAGGGATGGTGTCCAGGAATAGGGAAATGATGGTCCTATCTTACTCTGCTCTGGTCAGGACACATTTGGAACATTTGTGTTCAGTTATGGGTACAACATTTTAGGAAGGACACTGGAATGTGTCCAAAGGATTTCTTGAACAACCTAAAATTGTTTAGTCTATGGAAGAGAAGACAGGGAGAACATGAAGACTGTCTTCCAGCATCTGAAGAGTTGCCATATGAATGATCAATTAGAATTGCTCTTCTTAGTCCCAGAGGGCAAAACAAGAGAGATGGATAGAAGTCAGAAAGATGCATATTTACTCTCAAAAAACTTTAATTTTCTAATAATTATGGAGTTATCTTAGAATGGAAGGGCAGTTAATGGCTTGCCCCACTGTAAGTCTTTACACCAAGGGTTAAGGACCATTGGTCAGAGATGTTACAAGAAGGTTTTTTCTTAAGATGTGAGTTGTACTATGTGATCTCTGGGGACCCTGTCAACCAGGGGTGTGAGTCAGTTCACACTAGCTCACAAGCACCAATTGTTAAATTTTCAGCATGAGCATTTATACCTCAGAAATCAGCAAATGCTACAAATTACAGCCTAATTTACTACTTTATTGTCTAGAAAATGATAGAGAAAATGTTAATAACGCAAAATAAACTGAAAAGTATATCGTATGCACCATTTTTCCCCAGAGAGAGCTGCTTGTTAAATATTTACCAGCATACTACTATTTCATTTCTGAGATTTTATCATTCTGTGGAATGGAAAGGTAAAGAGGCAATGATAGAATGGTACCATGAAAGATAAATTACTCCAAGATTAAACCAGAACCAAGATTAGAATCCTGACTACCTATATAACCAAGCAAAAATCAACTGATTTCCCTGATCCTCAGTTTCCTGAAGTGTCAGAATGAATCAGTTGGAATAAATGACCTCTGAAGTCCTTTCCAATTCCAAATCTATGATCCTATGGTTGACTGGAGAGGAAGATGGCTCCTTAGGAAAGGAAATCAGACCTAGATTAAGTGCCAAAAACTTAAGGCCATAATATTTGGGTCAGACACCAGTGAAGAATAGTACAGTCCCAAGCATGGTGGCTAGAGTTCACTTCTGTTCTTTGTACCTCCTTCTATGGTCCTCCGACTGTTCTAAAAGCAAGACCTGGTCATGGATACTACAACTCAGGAATCAGAAAGAAAAACCAGTGCTTTGTAATGTGTAATACAAATGAGAGAAGTCACAAGGTATAGTGGAAGGAACCTTGGAGGGGGAAGTCAGGGGCTGACTTTGAACTCAGAAATGTGTTTATAGGATCAAATATCTAGACCTGGAACTAGAAAGGCCTTAGAGGTCAAAGGATCACAGATACAGACCTGGAAGGGACCTCAAAAGCCACGAAGTCCAACCTCTCATTTTACAGATAAGAACTCTGGATCTGGATTCAAGAAGAGTATGTTCAAATCCTGAATCAGATACTTACTATGTGACCTTAGGCAAGTCACTTAACCTCTGTCTGCCTCAATTTTTTCAACTGCAAAACGGAAATAATAATAGTATCTACCTCCCAGGATTGTTGTAAAGATCAGATGACATGTTTGTAAAGTTCTTTGTAAACCCTGAAGCACCATATTTATCTATTTATCTATGATAATTGTCACTGTGATGATGATGATGCCAATGATATGACTTGTCCAAGGTCACACAGGTAGTAAGCAGTAGAGACGGGGTTTGAATCCCCTCCAAACCTGGTCCAAATCCTCCCTCCATTTTACAGATGAGAAAAATGAGGTCTAGACTATTTAAGTGACTTGACCAAAGTCACAAAGACTTGGGAATATAATCCGGGTCCTCTTACCCCAAATTCTCCTGCACCAGTGAATTCAAGCTTGGCTCCCTCACCATCTAGCTATGAAACTTCAGGCAGATCACTGTACCTCTCTTAGCTTCCTCATTTATAAAAACGAGAATTATTTGCTCTGATCTACCTGCCTCACAGCTAGGTGGTACAGTGGATAGAGTCAGGAAGACCTGAGTTCAAATCCAACCTTAGACAGACACTAGTTGTGTAATCCTGGGCAAATCATATCATTATTTTAACCCTGTTTGCCTCAGTTTCCTCATCTGTAAAAAGAGCTGGAGAAGGAAATGGCAAACCACTCCAGTATCTCTGCCAAGAAAACCCCAGGTGTCGTCACAAAGAGTCAGGCACAATTGAAATGACTGAACAACAACCTGCCTCACAGGACTTTTATAAGAATCAAGAAAAATTAGCAGACATTTTCACAGTGCTTTAAGGCTAACAAAGCACCTTCCCTTCAACTACCCCATCAGGAAAGTTTACAAGCATTATTATTCCAGTTTTACAGATAGGAAAACTGAGGCTCAAGGAAGGAAAGCGTCTTGTCACATTGCCAGTAAATGACAAGTATCAGGATTTGAACTCATGACTTCTGACTATATTTGGTACCATTTCCACTGCTTCACTGACTATATCTTCCTATGAAATAATGTATATAGACTGTTGAACTATTGAGCACTATACAAATGCAAATTATGATTATAATTCTTTAGAATACAATTATTCTTACAATTCCTCACAGGAACATAGGTTTAAAGCTGGTTGAGACAATCTAGTCTACCCTTTCATTTAGCAGATGAGAAAACTGAAGCCAAGACAGATTGAACCAGCTTGCCCAAGGTCTCCCAGGTAGCAGCTGCATTTGCACATGGGTCTTTTGACTCTCAAGCCATTGTGCTTTCTGCTATCCTATGTTTCCTCCCAGCTATATTCTTCCTTTTGGACTCATTCACCCTAGGAGTAAAAAGAGTTTCTTCCTGCACCAGGACACTGTTTATGTCCTATTGGGGATGGTGATACAAGGGATGGGCAAGGAAGCCTAGGAGTCACCTTCTGCCTTAGCTGTTTCTTACCCTTCACATCACTTAGGATACAGGAAGAACACCCAGAATTGAGGCTGGGGATGCTGGGGTGTAGATGAGTGTTCACCCTCCACCCTCTTCTGTTCTGCCACCCATGGGAAGGCCCCCCAAGGACATGGGGAAGTACACTAGGTCTTTTGGTTTCCTTAGTATTCAGCACAGTTTGACTGGGTTCCAGGGTATGGAGGGGTTTTCTCTTTTCATTCTCTCAGAATTTATCTCCATGCCTCTGTCTCCACCCACTGTCACTGTTTGGCACCTGAGTGTCTCCTCTTTTTGTGCCTCTTTGGGTATCTCTGCTTCTCTTCGAGTCTATCTTTCTATTTCTTGGGGCTTTCTTTGTTTCTATCTCTTACCACCACAGTGGCAAATTCAGACAGTTCTTCAATGTTCCAGCCGGTCCAAATCTGGCCCTGGCTCTCCACCTGACAATGCAGCGTCACATTGTCACCTACATCCACTGTGCTATTGAACAGCTCGATCTTCAGCAGGGGCAATCCTAGCACAGAGGAAAAAAAAAGATCATCAGATGTAGGGTCCAAGCCTGCCCTCTCACCCCTGAGCAATGGCTGACCTCCTTAGTCATAGAATCTATCTCCCTAGCACCAATGTGCCCCCAAGCCCAGACACTGTCCATCCAACCAACCTCAGAGACTCCTTCCTCTGCTCCAGTTCCACCTACCACAGCTGTCATTGGTCACAACAGCAGAAGGACCCTGGCATGGAAACCCCAGTTTGGCCAGCCCCTTGTCCTCCCGTTGCTGCAGCCATCGAAGGGCACAGGAACAGTTCAAGGGGTTTCCAGTCAGAACCCTGAGAGAGAAAGCATGAGGATTCATTGAAGAGGAGGGCACAGGCATACATTACTGCATGTTTATTACATTTAGTGAACTCACTCATAAAACAGAAGATAGTAGAACGGATTAAAAAGCAGAATCCAATGCTTATTATTTTTTTAATAAGAAACACACTTGAAACATAAAGATTCAAAATGAGTTAAAAGGGTCTAGAACAAAATCTATTATGCTTAAGCTACACTAAAAAAAATTGGGGAAGTATTCAGGACTTCAGACAAGGTGAACGCAAAGACACTTGGTTAAAAGAGATAAACAAGGAAATCACATAATACTTAAAGACATCATAATAGAAATACTTAACACACATGCACCAAATGGTATAGCATCTAAATACTTAAAGAAAAGTTAAGTTAGTTATAAGGAAAAATAGTAAAACTATAATAGTGAGAGTTCTCAATGTACTTCTGTCAGATTTAGAGAAATCTAACAAAAAAAAAGAAAGAAAATATATTTCAGAACCTGAACATAATCTGAGAAAAGTCAAGTCAAAATTGTGCTAAGCACATTAGCACATCTATATCTGATAGATCTCTGGTGATTACTGAATGAAAATTGAAAGGAGTATATATATATTCTCAGCTGTATATAGCACCTTTACAAAAATGGAACATGTATTAGGGCATAAAAACCTCACATAAAAATGAAGAAAAGCAGAAATATTAAACACATCCTTTATTTATCACAATGAAATAAAAAATATAATTGATAAATGGTGTTTAAGAAATAATTAAAAATTAATTGGAGATTAAATGTCTTAATCCTAAAGAATTGGTGGATCAAAGAACAAGTCATAGAAAAACTAGATAATTTCATCAAAGAAAATGACAAGGAGACAGCACACCAAAATGTATAAGATGTAGCTTTATCTTCAACCCTTTCATCATTTCAACAAATATTTTAAAGTATTTACTATATACAAGACACTGTGCAAGTCATCAAGGATTCATAAACAAAAAGAAAACAGTCTTTGACCTCAAAGAGCTTACATTCTCCTGGGAGGAAGCAATAGGCACATAAGTATGTAAATATAATTTATATTTAAAGAATTAAGAAAGTGGTTTCAAGAGACAAAGAGTGCTAATAATTGGTGGTGTTGGGAAAGGCCTTATGGCAGAGGCAGCACCTGAGTTAGGCTCTGAAATATTCTAATAAGCCAGGGTGATGGAGTGCATTCCAGACATGGAGGACCACTTGCATGAAGGCTGAGAATCAGGCACTAAGCATTTTTTACTACGTACCAGGCCCTGAGCATATGAAGAGAGGCAAAAAGAATATGGAATTTGCCATCAAAAGCTGATGTCTTAATGGGGGATACAACATGCACAGTGTGCATGTGTTTGTAAATGGAATCTCAGAGGATAGACGCTGGACAGGTAAGGTAGAGGTGAGAAGGGAAAGCAGCCAATACAGACATGAACTTAGGAGAAAGAATGTCCTGTGCCTGGAACATCAAGGGCAGCTGAACCACAGAGTCCACAGAGGGGCATAAAGTATAAGACTAAAAAGGTAGAAAAGGGGCCCAGGTGGTGAAGGGTTTTAGATGATAAACAGAAGATTTTATATTTGATCCTGGAGATAATATGGAGCCACTGTAATTTATTGAGCACAGGAGGGGGGTGATCTGTGTTTTAGAAAAATCACTTTGGCAGCTGAGTGAAGGATGGTTTGGGGGCAGTAAGGTGGTTCAGTGGATAAGGTACCATCCCTGGAGTCAAAAGGACCTAAGTTCAAATGTGACCTCAGACACGTATTAGCTGTGTGACCCTAGGCAAGTCACTTGACCTCAATTGTCTACAAAAAACAGAAAAGAAAAAAGAAGGGTGGTTTGGGGAGAGACTTGAGGGCAGGGAGGTAAATGAGAAGCCCTTTGGCTATAGTCCTGGCAAGAGGCGATGAGGGCCTGAAATAGGGGTGTAGTTAAATAAGTAGAGAGAAAGGGGTACATATGAGAGACCTTGTGAAGGTAAAAATGATAGGATTTGACAATGGATTGGCTATGTAGCATGAGAGTGAGTAAGGAGTCAAGACCAACACCTGAAGTTGTGAGCCTAAGTGACTGGGAGCATGGTAACACTCTCAAGAGTAATAGGAAAGCTGAGAAGAAGCATGGTGTGGGGGAAAGATAAATTCTGTTTTGAATATTCTAGTGTTTGAGATGCCTATGGGACATCCAGTTCTAGAGTCCCAAAGGCAGTTGGTAACAGGGCTGGAGCTAGGACTGCATAGATAGATTTGGGAATCATCTGCATAGAGATGGTAACTGAGCTCATGGGAGGTGATAAGATCACCAAATGAGATCACGGAGGGAAAAGAGAAGACTCAGGCCTTGAAGGTCACCTACAGTTAGATGGCCATGCTTATATATTACCTGAAGGATAATACATCAAAGACTGAGAAGAAACAGTCAGATAGGTAGGAGGAAAACCAGGAGAAAATAGTCACAAAATCAAGAGAGGAAAGAATATCCACAGGGAGATGGTGACTATTGATGTCAGAGGTTTCAGATAGGGCAAGAAAGATGAGCACTGAGAAAAAGCCATTAGATTTGGGTTTGTTTTTGTTTTTTGGAGGCAATTGGGGTTAAATTACTTGCCTAGGGTCACGCAGCTAGGAAGTATTTGAGGCTGGATTTGAACTTAGGTCCTCCTGACTCTAGGGATGGTACTCTATCCACTGCACCACTGAACTGCTCTCCCCCCCCCCCAAAATGGACAATTAATTTACCCCTGGTAATTTTCAAGAGTGTAGTTTCAGTTAAATGGTGAGGATGGAAGTTGAATAGCTGCACGTTTAGAATCAAATGAGAGGAAAGTGTAGGCACAGATTGTGAAGGCTTTTTCAAAGAGTTTAGTCATGAAAGGGAGAAAATCTACAAGAGGACAGTTAACAGGGATGAACAAGTCAAGGGAAGGCTGGTTTGTTTTTAGGGATGCGAGAGACAGGTAGCAGAGAAAGAAGAGACTGAAGATCAGAAAGTGGAGATAATGGTGAGGACAATCTGAGAGAACAGATGAGTGGGTAAGACCAAGGGCACATGTAGAGGGATTTGCCTTGGCAAAGAGGAGGCTCCTCTTCATCTGAGACAGGAATAAAGGAGGAAATACTGAAGGAAGACATCCGAGTGATGTGAGATGAAGAAGGGGGCAAGGGAGTTTGAGGGGAATAGAATGCAACAATCATAATAGCCAGGTGGCACAGTGGGTAGAGCCCTGGGCTTGAAGTCAGGCAAACTCAACTTCCTGAGTTCAAATCCAGCCTCATACTAGCTGTGTGACCTTGGGCAAGTCACTTAGCCCTGTTTGTCTCTGTTTCCTCATCTGTAAAATGAGCCTAAGGAAATGACCAAACATTCCAGTATCTTTGCCAAGAAAACCCCAAAATGGGGTCACAGACATTTGGACATAACTAAAACAACTCAGCAACAACAAAATATTGCACTTTAAGGTTTAACAAAGTACATTTGTTACCTCCTTTGATCCTCATCACAAATGGATGAGGTAAGTGCTATAGATATCATCCCCTTTTTATAGATGAGGAAACTGGAGCCCAGGAAGGTTGTGACTTTCCAGGGTCTCCCAGCTAAATAAATGTCTGAGGCAGGATTTGAACTCAGGTCTTCCTGTCCTCCTGGCTCTATTCACTGTGCCACCTAGCTGCCCCCACTTCTATAGGATTTTGAGTTTTAAATTTTCTTCACTCCCTCTCCTCCCCACTCCCCAAAATAAAGTGCAATCTGATACAGGTTCTATATGTACATTCATATTAAGCACATTTTCCCATTAGTCATATTATAAAGAAGAATTAAAATATGACTTCCTTTAAATCCCAACTAAAACCTCGTCTTTTACCAAAAGCCTTTCCCACTGCCTCTTAATTCTTATGTCTTCCATATAGCTTGTATATAGCTTATTTGTATAGGTTTATCCATATGTTGGATAAATCCTCATTACATCATAAGCTCTTTGAGGGCAGGGTTTATCTTTTGCCTTTTTTTAAAATCCCTAGTGCTTGGCTCATAGTAGGTGCTTAATAAAGATTAACTGATTGACTGATTGTTCCTCATACACAACATGCTCCCCATCTCTTCTCATACCTCTACCTCAGAGAATCCCTAGTTTCCTTCAAAGCTCAGCTTAGGGTCAACCTCCCCACATGAGAACTTTAATGACTTTTCATTGTATTAGTTTTCTAGACATACTTAAAAATGTGCATGTTGTCATTCCCCATCCCCCAATAAAATGCAAACTCCTTGGGTATATATGCTTATGAATACATATGTGAGTGTGTATATATATGTGTGTACATAGACGGAGGGCACAGGATCAATTGAATAGGATGGGAAAATATTTTAAAAGGTGAAATTCTGAGGTGGGAGAGGAATAGTATGAGAAGACAGGGAGAGACAGAACGAGGTTAATTATCTCATGTAGAAGAGGCTAGGGATAACCATTACAATGGAGGGAAAGGACAGGAAGGCAAAAGGGAATGGGTCAACCTTACTCTCATTGAAGTTGCTTAGGGAAGGAATGACATACACTCTAAAATTGGGTGTCTTGGCCTACAGGAGAGTAGGGGGTAAGAGAATGGGAGAATGGAGGGGAGG
>CM053593.1:131835620-131953165 GCA_028646575.1 Pseudocheirus occidentalis
AAAGTCAGAGGGGTGATGGGAGAGGATATAGGAGAGAGCTGATTGGGGGAGGGGGTATAAAGTGGGATTGCTGTTTTGGGGTGGTGAGTAGGGGAAAGATGGGAGAAAATTTGTAAATCAAAATCTCATGGAAATGAATGATGTAAACTAAAAATAAACAAAAGTTAAAAAAAAGAATGTAAACTCCTTTGAGGGCAGGAACTATTTAATTTTTAAAAATTTGTATCCCAGGAGATTATTTAATCAGTCAGTCAGTAAATACTTATTAACCACCTGCCAAGTGCCAGGCACTAAGCTAAGCACTGGGGGATACAAAAAGAGGCAAAAGACAGTCCCTGCCCTCAAGAAGCTCATACTCTAATGGATTTTTAGGATTATAAATTACACATGCTGCCCACCTACTGATATGGAGTGATGGATTCAGAGCACAGGTTAAGATATAGATTATTTTGGGCATGACCAATGCAGAAATTTGTTTTGATTGAGTACAGTATATATGTTGGTAACAGGAATTTTGTTCTTGTTTTCTCAGTGGAGGTGGGAGAAAATTTGAACCTAAAAATAAAATTCAATTGAATTTTTTTTAAAAAACACTAAATTTCAAAGCAGATTATTATCTGGTCTGGTTGAGTTTCCACATTCCTATACCAGTGAAATCATCCAATAAAATAAAAAATTTCTCAGGTGGTATCTCAGCCTCCTAAATCTTACATGATCAGGATCATATTTTACCTAAACATTGCAGTCTCTGAAGCACGTAACCCTAGCCCAGAACATTGCCCAGATGTTTAGGAAACATTTATTCATTGTAAACGAACTACCCAATCACCCTCCAGTCCTGAGAAGGAAGTCTCAGGAGCGGTCGCTCTCCATCCTGTGTACATGATACTATCAGTAACTTGGTAACCACACAGCAAGTCACAGAGATCCCCACCTGGAGGGTCACTGTCACTAGGTGGTAACAGGCAGCCCAGCTCATCAACACCCAACATACAGCACCCAAACCCAGGCCCTTCACTGGGTCATACCTGCAGTCACAAACTCACAATTACACACAAAATAAATCCCCCTTAGTGAGCAACACCTCCCAAACCACTTCCCCCCCCCCCCATTTATATACAACCTCCTTTTGATGTGCTCCTATACAAGCCCTGGTACTTACAGTTCCTGCAGGGAAAGGCCCTGAACAGTTTTCCAAGAGAGTGAGTTCAGTGCATTGGAAGAAAGATTCCTGTAGGAAAGAAACAAACCTTACTTCTAGTTTCCTTTCTGAGCCTTCTTTAAATGTATAATTTAACCCCTGGCTGCTCTTCCCCCCCACCCTTCTACCATACCCCCATCTCCCCCAGACTCAGGAACTTAAGAAACAGTTTCTCTGTCAGGAGACTCCTGCTCTTCTCCTAACCAGCACCACAAGGGTTAAACCCCCCCTTCACTCCCTCCCTAGACCCCCAGGGAAGGGGGGATCTGAGGGAACAGCCGGCTCCCCCTCCCCCACCTGGCCCCAGCTGGCAAAGTGCTGAGGCCACAGCTGGGGGGTTGGCAGGAGGGGGTCCATCTGTGCTCCTCCTTCCCCACACCCCGCTATCATGGACCAGATGGGGAGGGGAAAAGAGAACATTTAAGTCTCGCCCCCCCCTCCAAAAACAATCCTTTGCACTAAGTTACTTGAAGCATTCTTGCAGGGAGGCAGAAGGCTCCCTCAACGTACATAACCCTCCCTTCCTTGGTCTTGGTGCCTCTACTTCTGAGAATCTTGTCCCATTCCCCAGCCCCTTCTCCCCACCTGTCTGATGCTCAATCCTGTGAAGGGGAGTATAAGACAGATCTTATATGAGATCTCCCTTCAAAGCCTCTGAAACTTTAGAGGAAGTCCAGGGCTGGGAAAACAGCACACACACACACACACACACACACACACACACACACTCACTCACTCACACACTCACTCACTCACACACTCACTCACTCACTCACACAGACTTACGGGAGAGGGGAAGAATCTACAGAGAATTTCCTAGGTAAGATGGAGGAGAGCTGAACTCTGGACCTTCTTCTGTGAAGCTTCTGGAGATATCTCTGATATCTCAGATCAGAAGAGGTATCAGTATCTCCATCCTCAAACTATGATCTTTGTTAAGAAACACCTCTGAAAAATGGTCTGGGTCTCAGGTTCAGGTGTTGCCCCCTTCCCACCTGAACAATTTCTTCACAGGGACTTGCTCCTAATATCGTCTCTTACAGGAGGAAGCTCACGGTGGGGAAGGATAATGGCACAAGTTAGACACGAGCAGAGAGATTTTCTGTGACCACACCTCGAGTTTACCTTGGAGCTTAAATGACAGTTTTTCCATTTGGATGGCCAAGGGAAGGGCCTGGGGAGACGGAGTCCAGGACACCTATCTCTACTCTTTCTCCTCCCCCAACCTGGAGACCTAATTAGCTCTTAAAGAAGAGAAATGGGTGGAAGGATCCACTTGGGAGCTGAGGCCACAGCTCAAAGCTGGAAAATGGGAATTCAATTCAACAAAGAAGTGCAACTGATGGGTAGGTAGGGGAGTGTTTCAGGGATTTCCATCTCTGAAGAGTATGAAGAAGAGGGACCTCCTAGCAGAGTCATTCAGAAAGAAGCGAGAAGCTAGGGAATCTGACGACTCTGATTTCACAGCTGTCGGAATGATCCCTTTGCTCTTTTCCACTCAGAGCGAAAGGCCCATTAAGAGTCCCCATCTGTCCTTCTTTAAGACTCCCTTACAGAAGAACCTAGGTATCCTGCTACTCACAGTCGGCTCAGCCGAGGGGTGAAGCGAAAGGCATCTGGAGCTACCGATCGGAGACCACTGTGTACAATGGTGCTGTGGGAGACAAATCAGGGTTAGTCCCACCCAGAGGATGCCTGCTGTTCTTTCTCAGTTTTCCAGCTCCTCCTGTCTGCTCCCTGACTGGTCCCTCACCCCCAGCCCCTCTCTCTGGAGCCCCAACCCTTCCTTCCCTCCTGCTCCATTCCCTTCCCTCACAGATTCCTCAGCTCTCTCAGAACACTCAGGTCAGCCAGGCTCAGATGCTTCAGATCCTTCTGGTTCTCAATGTGGCTATGGGGAAAGAGAAAAGATGGGAGAATGAAGATCTCTCTCTCTCTCTCTCTCTCTCTCTCTCTCTCTCTCTCTCTCTCTCTCATTTTTCAGATGAAGAGACTTCAGTCCAACTCATACATAGTACATGGATTCACATTTGTACCTTCCCTTCCAGGCACACATATTGTAGCACACATAGGCTCAGTTCCTCTGAAGGAGAGGCCTTAACCCCTCCTTCAAAAGCCTAGGTTCCAGCTTAGTCCTTGCTGATAGCTCTGTATTCCTTTATCCTCTCCCTAGTCTCTCCTGACACACTAGCCTGTTCAAGTTCCAACACCCTCCAACGTGCTTATACATCCCTCTCACACAGGTAAATAACACACCTGTACACGTGTCTTATTTTTGTAGGTATTCACCCATGCCTGTATATTTGTATCTGCACAGATGTGAAGGCATTGCTTCTAAGTAGTAAGGACAAGACCCATGATTTAATCAGTACAAAAAAGGTGAGGAGACTCCCTTACCCAATGCTGGTCAGCACCTTTTTTTTCCTGTATTTTTAGTCTAGTTTTCAGCCTAGTATTTTTCTGGCTAAACTGACTTGCCCTGAGTCGCAGGGCCAAAATGTGTCAGAGTCAAGACTCAAACCCAGGTCATGTTGGCATCAAGGTAAGTTCTCTATCCATTATACCATACTGCCTCCCTCAAGGGAGGGCCAGAATCATTTTTTGGACCAGATCTGTGTTTGCATTGGCAAGAAGTACTATGAGTGAGTCAACATTCTCTGCCAATGAAGATTGGCACAAGTCTAGTCTTTGAGGGCTGCACATAGCATTTAGAGACTAAGTGATAGCCCAGGTTGCTCAGTCAGGATGTGGCCAAAGCAGGATTTGAACCCATCGTGGGTTTTTTTTTTATTTCTGAGGTCAGTTCTTTCCCTGTTTTTCCATGATGCCTCTCAAATAATAAGGGGATACCATTTATTTTTTTAATGCAGCAAAATTATACTTCTATGAGGAAAAGATGAGACTGAAGCTGGGATTCCTCCCATGGAATAAGGAGCTCCAGCCTGGAGACTTTCTCTACCAATGCAGATCAGTGCCTGGGGCAGAGAAAGGTTAAGTGATTTGCCCAGGGACACATAGCCAAGAATGCCACAGGTGGGTCCTGAGCCCAGACCTTCCTGGCTTCAAGGTCAGCTCCTTATCCACTATTCCATGTCAATTCTCCAATAATAATAATAATACAAATGCACACAAGGCTTTAAGATTTGCAATAGAAACTTAATATAATTATTTCATTTGAGTCTAACAACAGCTGTGTAAACCAGGTATAGGTAAATTATAAAACTATAAAACAAATAAGTAAAATCATTCCCATTTTATAGATAAAGAAACTGAGACTAGAGAGGTGAAGTAATTTGCCCAGGGTCTTCATCAAATAGCTAGTATCAGAGATGAGACTCCAGGCTCATTGATTTTTCCACTGAAGCATGGTTATTCTCTTTCCTGATCTCCCTCAGGGTACAATCTCTTCTCCCCAACAAGTCCCTGAAGAGGTTACCCATAAAGAGGGTTAGGGTTGCCCAAGACCCTGAAACACCAACATGCTGTGTCCTGCTGAAAGAATTCTACTCAAGTCTTCTCAGCCAAAGAAAAGTAAAGTTTATTAACAGTTCACCATATGGGGTAGACTCTTAAGGAGCCAATCTATGCTAGGTCATTCTATGGTGCTCTCACAGAGCCAAGTCTGTGCTACTTCATTCTCTGGCTGGGTATCTGTGATTCTTGTACTGGGCAAGCAGGACAGAGTAAGTCTATGCTAAGTCATTCTACGGTGCTCTCATGGAGTCAAGTCTGTTCGACTTCATTCTATGGCTAGGTCATTCTATGGTGCTCTCACACCATATGGAGGGAAGATGGGATCTTATATATAGAAAGGTTGTGGGAGAAATCTAGGGGTAGTCTAGAGGAGGAGTTTGGGGAGGGTCTTCAGGAGGAGTCTGGTGAGGTCAGACTCCAGCAATGAATGATTAAGGGTGAGAAGTTGCTGGAGGCTACCTGGAGACCATGGACCATGGTGGGCCAGGCTAGTTCAAGGGTGGAAATGGGAGCATCAAGGGTAAGAAACTGTTGGAACAAAGGAGGGCTAAAGACTTGGGCAGAGCCACAATATAAGGCTCATGATTTCAGGTAAATGGCTTCCATGGGAAGATTCACGGAGAGCTCAAGGAGGGGGTTGGGGGGGGGGTGTCCCAGAGTCTGCACCTCAAAGATTCAAGGAGGCTCCCAGAGCCCACACTTTATCACCTGGATAAATCAGTGGGAGTATAGGGGAAGAGGGGAAGCCTGCTACCCAGTGCCCCAAGATTGTCCCTTTCCTCCACCCCTCCATAGAACCCTGCCTCAGAGGGTGTAGGGAGAAACAAAGAGAAAAGGAGACACAGAAAAAGGCAACAGACAGCAGGAAATTTGAGGGTAGAGGCAAAAAAAGGAAGACGGCGACCTGGCCAAAGGAAACTGGATTCCAAGCTTCTACCTTCCTAAATTCCTCTTTACCCTACCCCACCCAGAGAGGGTCCTTGGAATTCATGGTAGCAAAACGTGTTGGTCAATTCTAGAGAAATCCTAATCTCATCATCAGCCCCTGAGTCACTCTACCCTGAGGCCTGGGGGTGGTTATTCTCAGAATCCTTCCTCACCCTCAAACAACATCCTCCACCCTTTCTTCCCTCAAAGGAAGAAGGGGATAAGGGATAGAAGAGCCCAGAATTGTCTCCTGTCCCCCAAGAGCTCTCTAGCTGCCTTCCCTTCTCCCTGCATGTCTCCCTAGTCTCATCTCCCCCTAATATTTCTCTAGTCTCTCTTCTCCTTATATTTATTCCCAGTTCTCTCTTTCCCAGGATTCTCCCATTCCACCCTTCAGATAGCATTCCCCAAGCCTTTGCCTCACCCTGTCTCAAGTCCCCACTCTATCAGTGTCCCTAATCCCTGTCCCTGTCCCCCAGCTCCCCCCCCACCCATCTTCATGCATTTCTCGCTTGTCCTTGGCCAGATGCCCAGGCACCTCGATCCCTTTCCTACCTCACCAGCCCCTGCCCAGCATTCAGAGGAAAGTGGGGGCCAGAAACAGAGACTAAGGGCAGCAGGGGATAACTAGCCAGAATGGGGTTGCCAGGCAGCAGGAGCTAGGAGGCCCCTAGTTCACTTTTACTTGCATTGTATTTGCCTATTCCCAACAATACCAACTCATTATTAGCTCTGCCAGGGAGACCCAGGATTCTGCCACCCAGTACCTCTGACTTTTCTGAGGGAAGAGGGTTTCTCACCAAACTCCAGGCTCCACATACCTCACCCCTACAGCCGCTACCCCTTTCCCATCCCTATATGGACAAGATGATTAAAAATCAACAGACCACCGGGTTGGGTAGAGATTCCCCTTATGAAGGTCTAAGTCAGGGCTGCTTTCAAGTTCTGCACTCTACTACCGTGTGACCCTTAATCAGCCTGTTTCCTTTCTTTGGGCCTCAGTTTCCTGATCTGTAGAATGGGGGTATTTGACTGGATTATCTTTAAGGGCCCTTCTGCATCTTACACTCCAGTCTCCTTCCCTCTATCCCCCACCCTCGGCTGGGATGTAAGACAGCAGGTACAACGCTGAAGAAGAGGCTAGGCAGAAGATCCCAGTCCTTTCTCTTCCCCTTCATTCCTTCACCCTTGTAGAGGGTTACTGAGTATTTTCCAGCTAATTACTGCAATTGTGCTTCCTTGCTTATCTCGTCAGGTATCTGAGTGACTTCCAGACAGTTACTACAGAATATGTGGGCATCTTCTAGCATGTTAGGGTACTTTCCATGTGCTTACAGCGCCGCACAATACTAGAGGACATTCTCAGCCAACCCTCCCATATTCTAGGGAATTTCCTCCCCATCTATAAAATAAAATATTAAAAAAATAGAGTTGCTATAAAATACTCAGGTACATTCCAGTCAATCATGCCACAACAGTTTCAAACTATATATCTCATGTGCTATGGGATAGACAAATACACCCCCCACCCTAGCCCCAGCAGCTATGAAAGGAAAACGGAGTATTTTCCCGTCAGTTACTACTGCATGTATTTGCTGCTTTTGCAGACGCCTCAAGTACTCCTCCTTCCTTCCCTTCTCCATAGATTTCCTTAGGGGGCTCACTCCAGGCCTTACTTTCTGTCAGCTGCCTGGTTCCCCCTCCAGGCTATGAATCTGGGTCCTGAGTGTAGGGAGGTAATGGGGGGGTGGGGAGAGAGAGGGGGGGAGAGAACGAGAAGGAGAGAGAGAGAGAGAGAGAGAGAGAGAGAGAGAGAGAGAGAGAGAGAGAGAGAGGGAGAGGGAGAGAGAGAGAGGGAGAGGAGAGAGAAGAAACATTCTTCTTCCACTATAAGCACTTTTACTTCTTCATGGTCAAGAGAAGCCAGGGGACCACAAGTCATTCCTGAGGAAGGGGTGGGGACAAGGGCCCCTCAGACTGGAAGCTAGGTGGGGTGGAGAGCTGACACTTTCCCTTCTATGTTCTATCCCCCAAGCACTGAGACGTGAACTATGTCTTTCCAAAACAATAAGCTTTCCCCAGTCTTTCATGGGCAGTGTCACTATGGAAGAAAAGGGCCATATACAAGCTGGCATTAACTGGAGCTGGGGAGGGGCTCAGGGAGACAGTAGGGGAGAGGGCTAGAAGGACACTGACACTGAGGGAGGGGGAGGAAGGTATGGGGAGAGCAGGAGAAAAGGGCAGGGCACTGAGAGAGGACAGAGGGCTGGAGGGAGCACCAGGAGAGAGGAGAAGTGGGTTGGGGGGCACCAGGAGAGAAAGGCAGGGGGCTAAAGGTAAGTAGAACAAGACAGAAATACCAGATGAGAAAGAGGCTAAGGGAGAGAATAGTATCTTGGGGATAGGGCAGTGGCTGACAGGACCCCAAGGAAAAGGGGTAGGGGCTGGGGTATCAGCTCTTAGAGCATCCTCTGCTCCTGACTTCGTCCTGTCTGTGCCTGGCTTGGGAGTCCTGAGCTCTTGGTAAGCCTCCAGAGCTGGGGGTGGGGATAGGATACTGTTTCGAGGCATTCTGCTGTTGGAAAGTCTCATTGCTCCCCACTCCAACCCTTACTCCCAGAAGGAAGCCCCAAGGTGCAGGAGAAAAAAGTTACCCCCCCCCAAAAGGTACCCCACTAGTCTTTGCCTACAGGAGTGCCCACAAGGATGCAGAGGCAGCAGTACCCAGATCCCTGGGTTACAGGAGGCAGAAATTCCAACCTCTCTTCCCATTCTATATCAGGGACCACCTGCTAGCCACACCACCCTGCCAGGGAAGCTTCAAGTCCATGCCTCCCCCAGCCCCCCTGCCCAGCTTTAGATCTTCAATGCCCATCCCTAATGCCCAGTGGGCACTCACAGCTCCGTCAGGTTCTCCAAGCTTGTCAGGTTCTCCAAGCTTGTCAGGAAGCCAAAGCTGGTGAGAGCTCCTGGCTTCGTGCAGAGCAGCCCTGAGGGGCCAAAGGGGCAGCAGGCATGGGGGCAGTGGGCCATGCCTGAAGGCATCAGAAGCAACCAGGCTAGCAGGGCCCAGGGGCAGCCCTGCCTGCCAAGCTGCCCGCTCCTCCCGGCTCTGAGCATCTCCCCCTCACTGCCTCGGCCAGCCTGACTGCACTCACCCAGCTGCTCCCAGCCCAACCTCCCCCCACCCACCCCCAACATGTGGACGGGGCTGCTTTAAAGGGACAGCCGTCTTAAAGGGGAGGAGCTGGCTCTGCCCCTCTCCCCCAATATCCTTCAGCCTCTGTTCCTCTCCATTAGTACTCCTCAGCCCTCTCCCCTCTCTTTCTGTCCCCTCCACTCCTGTCCATTCTCCTGTGCCCCCTGCCCCCTTCACCAGTGTCCCTCAGGCTTCTACACCTCTCCTTCAGTGGCCCCCAGCCCCTTCCTCTTTCCCATCATCCTTCCCAGTCCCTACCCTTGTCCCCCAGTGACCCCTCAGCCCCCTACCTTTCCCATAGTATTTTAGCCCCCTTTTCTCCCCTAACCCTTTTCTGTTGGTCTTGCCTCCTCCCTCAGTACCCCTTCTTCCTTTCCCACCCCTCAGTGCCCTAGACCCCACCCCTCTCTCTGTGTCCACCCCTCCCCCTCCCCAATATACCAAGCAGCTTCTGCCTTCTCCCCCAAGTTTCCATATACCCTCTCCCCTCCTCTATGCCCTCTTCCTCTAGGTTCTCCCCGGCTCTTGCCCTTTCCTCTTATGTCCTCCCCTCCAGGGGTCCCTCCACCTGTGTATTCCTGGGACACATAAATAATTTTCTGTGGACTTTGCTTTTTTGGGCCAGGCTGGAAAGCTAGCTTGTTGCTCCCCGACCCAAGATGCACCTTCATTATTGCACCTCAATAGGGATCCCAGGACTGGAAAAAAGATCGAAATCCAGTGCCCCTGTCATCATGCTAGGGCGACCTCTGCCTCAAATTCCCTAAGGGATTTGATGGGGAGGAGTCGTGGACTTCGTCCGTTAGTGAGCACGGGATAAAATGATCTCCAAGATCTTTTACAGAAAGGAAAAGAGAGAACTGGAAGCAAGGGGAATTGAGATGAGAACGTAGGAAAACGAGGGAGGAGAGACCAAAGAGCAAGAGGCAGAAGTAGAGAAGAGGTCTCCTCAAAACGGTCAGCCAGTGTCAGATTTGAGCTGCGCCTACATCGGGGAGGGGCGTCCACCTTGCTCTCCTTACAGTAGCCATCGGGTGGCGCCAGAGGCGCGTGTGTTTATGTTTTTAGGCTAGGGTAAGCATATGAAGTTGATCTGTGATTTCATCTGTATTAATAACTCCCGGATGAGGAAACTCCCTCTGCAGATGCAGATCAGCACCTCCTCTGCGAATGTATAACCTGGAAGTCCTCTGAAGTTAAGTGACTTGGCCAGGGACACACAGCCAGAAATATAGGAAGGAGGTTAGACTTGAATCCAGGTTTTCCCGACTTGGAGGTTGCCTCTCCATGTATTTTTATGATGTCAGTCGGTCAAAAATCTTACTATTTGCTAGACACTGTGCTAAATAAAAGCTGGGTATGCAAAGGGAAGCAAAAACAGTGCCCTGTTCTCAAGGAATCCACATCCTAATATGCAAAAAACAGAAAACAAACAAAACAAACGTGTCTAAACACAAGCACACACAGCGTCAAGTCAAGAATCATTAAGATCCAGTAAGCGCCAGGCCTGTGCCGAGCGCTGGGGTGTCCTGGCGTCCTAGCTCACTCAGAGCACTTTAGTGTTTTTAAAAAATGGTTTTCCTACAGTTCTGAGAGGTAGAGAGTGCAAGTATGACTATTTTACAGATGAGAAGACTGAGGCTCGGAGCAGCGGAATTTGCTCAAGGTCACACAGTTAGGACGCGGCAGGTGGAGAACTCAAACCCAAGTCTTCTGATGCCCAAAGCTGAGGGTCTCGCCACTACACCCACTACGTTGTGCTTGTGTTAGGGGTGGGGTAAGGGGTCCCTTTCGGGATGTGGGGAGTGGTTGAGGAGCAGGGAGGAGGACCCCACTCCCAGGTTCTCGCTAGGAAGGACGCAGCCCAACATTGCGAGGCAAGCCGGACAGGGGAGGGAAGGGGATCAATCGCCGGCCGGTACAGAGGCGCATCGATTTCCACGCGGAAAAATTAATAGGTCTTCTCTTAGCTCCTTCGAAGGGCCTGAGCTCCGGGCCAAGTCAGGCTCTGCTTATGCCCAGCAGCCTCTCGTGTCCCCTCCTGAAACTCCGGTTCCGTCTCCTCACCCCAGATGGCAGCCCTGGAAAGCGCCCCTGGGGTCCCTCCTCAGTGTCTGCCCCTCCCCTATCCATGCACTTCCGAGAACTGAGGGAGAGCGTGGGGCACCCGGCGCTGATCATCCCGAAGTGGCTTCGGAGAAACAGGCTTTTCGTACAGCTGAAGGAAGCTGAGGGTTTTGGGGGGCACCGAGTTGCCTCCCGCCTTCTGCCCGTCCCCCCAACTGACTTCCCAAAGGCTTCTCGTGTGGCCGCACGAGACCACACTCTGCCCCTCTTTCTCCCAGTCTGTGTCTCCCCAGTCTGTCTTCCTGACTTTCCTCCTTTCTTACCGTGTCAATCCCTCCAGCCCCACCTAAAGAGAGGAGTTGTTGGTAGGCGAGTTTGGATTTCCTTGCTGCCGCTGTCAGAAAGTGTGTCCTCTGGTTGCGTTTGGGGTTGGGATATTTTCTCTAGGCCTCCAGTCCAGATCTTGCACTCCCTCACCTCTGCCCTTTGGCCTTATTTTCCCAACAGACGTGTTCCCCATGCAGAGTCGCACCCTCCGCCCTCTCAGTTGTCAGGCTAAATATTTTGACTTCACTAGAAAGAGAGGGATGATGGGGAGGCGAAGCAAGAGGGGGTAGTGTACCTCCCCCCACTACCCCATTGCCCTCAGACCAATGGGCTTTAGGACCACAATTGGAGGCCGGCAGGGGGTTTCCAGGTCTCTGCCTGCCCAGCTTCTTTGCCTCTGGCCCCTAGAGATTCCACAGAGGGAACTCCAGGCTGAAAGAGACATAAGCCGTGCTGCATCACCACCGAGGTCCTGCTTCCCCGTGCTCCCCAGCCCCATTCCTTCTCAACTGAGCCCTAGCCTGTGCTTTCCCTGCATCTTCCTCTGTCTCTCTCTGTGTGTGTCTCTGTCTGTCTGTCTGTCTGTCTGTCTGTCTCTCTCTCTCACACACACACATATACACAGTTTTCTCCTCTAATTCCACCTTTGTCACTTCTCAGTCCCCGAATTTTGGAGTTTTCCCTCAGCTCTATACCTTTATTATTTTCTTAGTTTCTGACACTGTTTTTCTCCTTGTTTCTTTCTGTCTCCAGTCTTTTGAGTCCCTCAGTGTCTCTGTTTCTTGGGCTACTCTCAGGCAACCCTTTGCATGTCCTGCCCCCAACCTCTACCCCTACCAGGCTGGGTAACTCGGAGCTGGGGCTGGGTGTGGGCTCAGGGCCAAGACAATGACAGCACCCAGCTCTTGGCTCTGGGGATCTTGCCTGCTGATGAACTTCCTCCCTTTGGGATTTGGCCTGGATACTCCAGAGGGTGAGTCCTTATCACCTTCTCCCAGAGCTGGGAGACAGGACACACGGTTCCTCTTGAACTTGGCCTTGTTGCCGTTGTCTCTGAGAGCAGTTAAAAGGGCTTAGCTTGAGTTCCTCGAAAGGAGAGCGGTCGGCTCCTTGAAGGGGGCTTGTGGCTTCCTCTCTGGAGCAATTGTCAGTAGGAGCCATAAGACAGTCTTTATTCTAGCTGGAATATCCGTGATCCCAGAGCCAGGGTGAGAATGGAAGACAGGGGGCTTAGAAATGCCCTGTCTATGCTACGGATCATGTAGTGGAAAGAGCACTTGGTTTAAAAACCCAAGCTTTGGCACTCATTACTTGTGTGATGCTGAGTGAGTATGAACTGTCGTGACCCTTGGTTTCCTCATCTATGGATACATTTCCAGTTTATCCTGCGTGTGTCTTGTTTGTATGTAGTTGTTGGTGCTGTGTCTGTCCCCCAGCAGACCGTGAGCTCCTTGAGAGGAGGGATTGTTTATTGCATTTCTTTGTATGCCTAGTACCTAGCATCACAATTAACACGTATTATGTATTGTACGTTGAGGTCTGCAAAACACTGTATGAATATTACCACATTTCTTAGCAGCAGCCATAGGGAATAGGTGCTATTACTATCCCTATTGTACAGAAGAGGAAACTGAGACAGACAGAAGCTAAGCATTGTTCCATTTAACGTCTGAAGCTGGATTTGAACTCAGTTATTCTATACACTGTGCCACCTAGCTGCCTTAGGGGTACATAGTAGGGTCTCAGAAACACTTAGATGTCCTGTAAGGACCCTTTGAGGTCTAACTCCATGGAGGGGGCCAAGGAAAGATCAAAGAGGCAGGACTGAGACATAAGAAAGAGAAAGATAACAAGCCAAGATCAAGAGAGAAGAGGGGCTAAGTGGAGAGGCGTTGGGAGTAGAGTGAGGGAGACAGGATGGGCACAGGACAAGAAAGGCAGGCAGCTGTGTCCAAGAATAGGTGCACAGTAAGAGTGACTCATTTCTATAACAATTTCCTCCCAACAACTTTGTGAAGTAGATTTGCACGTAATATCATCTCCATTTTACACATGAGGAAACTGAGTCATCAAGAGGCTTGCTAGTGATCACATAAATATCGGAGGGAGGATTTGAACCCTGGTATCCGGGCTCCATACCCCATGCTCTTTCCATTATGATGCAGTGAGAGTGAAAAGGTACCTAAGACAATTCTTGCTTCCCCACCACCCTCCATTCTCTCCCCTGTGTCTCAATCCAGTTTGAAGGACATCTTGAAGATATAACCTACATCCACCCCAATTGTCTCCTCTCTAGTCTGTCTCCTCCCTCAGACATAGGGAGACAGTCCAAGTGGGGCTCACTTGCTCATATGTGTGCACAAAGTGTATTCAAGGTCATGATGGGCTCTCCCCAGGCTTGGCAGTAGAGGAACTGTTAACTCTCCTACCTCCCAGACTCTCTTGGGATTGCTCATTAACCTTAGTTCAGTAATAGGGAGCTGATCCCAGACTTTGTCACATAATGACTTGACTCATCCAGCCCCAGCTGTGGCCCTTTGGTAGCTCAAGATGTTCAAATAAATATGGCAAACAGTTTCCCCAACTGGACATGGGGCCTCATAGAGTCTCAGAGATAGAAGGACCCTCATACACTGAAGCCCAAAGAGGGGAGTTGGCTTGTTTAAGGTCACACATGGAATCAGTACCTAGAGCTAGGACTAGAACTGGGGCTTCTGATTGCCAGCCCAGGTCCCTAGTACCCAGTGGAGCTACCTCAGTATCATTGTAGAAGGGAGCACTGGGTCTGGAGTGAGAGGTCTGAGGTTCGAACCCTGAATCTGTGGCTTGGTCTCCACAAGACTTTGGAGATCTCTATGGTTCCCTTCTAGCTCTAAATGGTATGACCACATAAGGGAGAAGGCTGAGGGCAGAAGGGAAGGAAAAGTCCTGCATCCTCCCCTTGACAAACCACGGCCAGAAGAGGGATGAATAGAGGTTGAGCAGGCTGGCTGAGATGATAAATTAGATGGCTCCTCAGGGTCTACTAACCTGGGAAGGAGAGCAGATGTTTCTTCCCAGGCTGAGTCAGTTTGTCCCTACTCTCTCCAGATTCCTCTCCCCACCTCCACCTCTAGAAAGTTAGACTAGAAAGTTCCTATGTTTGGCATGTTGGGGGGGGGGACAGGAAGGAGGCTGATCATGTTGACTGTAAACAACCTTCAGGTGGGGGGAGGGAAATGGGGGATACAAGAGCTGAAGAGGAATGAAGAGATGGTATGGAATAAAATCAAAAGGAAGGGTCAGTGAGAAGTGTGAGTTTTCCCAAGACCCCCCTCCTCTGGGAAGCCTTCTCTGATTGACTGTTGACTCCCCACTAATCTGTCCCTAACCTGGCATCTGCGACTCAAATTGGCTGGTTCATCTGCCTTTGTCTCTCTTCCTGTTCAATGTTTCTCTCTCCATGCCCTGGTTGTATGTCCCATATCTACCATCAGACTGGGGCCTCTTCAAGGGCGGTGACTGGGTTTCCTCATCTGACAGACTGTGGGTTCCTGAGGGTGGGGGCAGGGTCTCTGCCATAGGACAGAAATGAAGGGGACTGGAGTGTGAACTGGAAAGGTTCTCTGGGAGATACTTGGGGCTTACAAAAGACTTTGCCGCCAGGTCATTATTCCCCCCTCATGATTAATCAGCCTTGGGCAGGGATGGTGAGAATGGAAAAGGGGGAGATGGAGCACAGAGCCATCTCCAGGCCCCAGCAGATGCCAGATGGGAGCGTGGTTGTCCAGACAGAAGCACGTCCATGGGAGGGACAGGGAGGCTCTGAGGGAGGGAGCGGCTGTTTGATCAGGGGACCCAGGTGTCTGGTTCTCAGTGTTAGCCAGGGAGGGAGCAGGACAGAACAGAGAGGAAGAGAGAGAAGTGGGGGGAGGGGATCAGGAGGAACCTGAAGTGGGGGGTAATCAGAGAAGGCTTTGGGATTTGTTTTTCCAAAGTGTTCTCATTAGGGGAGCTCTGAAGAGCCTAGGAGCATGATGGGAAGTGAGATGAGGGGATCCTGAAGAAGGCCTCCTGCCCCTTTCTCAAATATGATTGGTCCAGGAACAGCTGATGGAAATGGTGGGGGGTGGGGGTGAAGGGAGCTGGCTGCAAATATCATAGGTCACTTGTTTCTCTCCCTCCTACACACGCATAGACAGACACGAGCACACACACACAATTAAAGGCAAATTTACCCTTTACTGGGTATACATGTTTAGAAATGGGGTGGATAGGGGGGGAATGTTAGTGATGGTGAGGTGAGATGGGGGAGGTGCAGAAGGCAGAGTTTGCAGGAAAGAAGAAGAGTAAAATATGAGAGGTGTAGGGAAAATAATGGAAATCAAATAAGAAAAGAAGGCAATAATGGGAAGAATTAAGTTGGGAGAGGGAAGATTAAGGGAGTTATCAAGAAGTCTAAGCTCCTATGCTTGCCTACACACACACACACACACACACACACACACACCCTATCAAATCTCAAGAAACAATGGCGGGGAGAGTGGAATACCCCCCTCCCTCATGTCTATCTAGGTCCACATCCACTTAAGAAGGGAGTCAGGGACCCAGATGTCCAGGTATGGAGGAGGCTGGGGATCAGAGTTGGGATAAAGCATATCTAGGACATGCTTTATGTCCTGATATAGGACAAAGACTGAAAATTTTGCCCCTTGGGGAGTGGGGTGGGGTTCCTGCCCCCTGCGAGGCTAGAGCCCTTTCTGGAACACATACACATTGATTTATCATGTAAAGTATGATAATCACGAAAGGAAAGATTTTCTAACATTGAAAATATATACTTTTACAAAAAATACTACTCGTTTAATGTGATTTGCCTTAGGTGACTGGCAACTTTAGACCTAGCTCTCTAGGAACCCAAACTACAAACTCTGGGACGTTTTCTTATGGAGATTCTTCCCTCCACTCGACCCCCCAGGACCTAGACAGTGCTAATCACATAGTAGACATTCAATACATTTATTGAATGGAGTGACGTACTCTGATGTCTAGTTGTCCCAAGTCTGAGTCTCTTTGGGATGGTTGGGAATAGGAAGAGCTAGTGATCAAAGGCCCCATTAGATGAAATTTAATAATGATAAATGTCATACACTTGGGTCCAAAAAACCAACTGCATAAATATCAGATATGAATAGTTTGTGGTAGGTTTAGTGGATGTCAGTCAATATGGATCCACAGTGGGGCATGGGGGCCAAAATATCTAACACTATTGCAGGCTATGGGGCATCTAGGTGGCTCAGTGAATAGAGCACTTGGCCTAGAGTCAGGAAGATTCATCTTTCTGTGTTCAAATCTGGCCTCAGACACTTTTTAGCTATGTGACCCTGGGCAAGTCACTTAAACCTCTTTGCTCAGTTTCCTCATCTGTAAAATGAGCTGGAGAAGAAAATGGAAAACCGCTCCAGTATCTCTGTCAAGAAAATCCCAAATGGGATCATGAAGAGTTGGACTCAAGTGAAACAAATGAAGGAAAACAAAAAATCACAGATTACATTAAAGGAAGTGTTGTGTCTAGACTTAAGGAGATGGACATCCCTCTATACTCTGCCATGATCAGCTTATACCTGGGATATTAGGTTCAGCTCTGGGTATCACATTTTAAGAAGGACTTTGACAAGATGAACCAAATGCAGAGGAGGGTGAACAAGATGGTCAGAGACAAAGTGGAAGAAACCAGTGGAAGAAACTGGAGATATTTAGATTGGCAAAGAAAAGAATAGGGGAGACATGAGAACTGGTTTCAAGTATTCATGTGAAAGAGAGATTAGATTTGCTCTTCATGGTCCCAGAGGGCAGAGATGGGCAGAAAGATCAGAATGTGATTTGGGCTCCACTTAAGGAAACACTTTCTAACAACTGGTACTGTCCAAAGTTGAAATGGGCTGCCTGTATAGGAACGTAGTGGGTTCCAGGTCATGGAGGTCTTCAGACTGAAACTATCTGGCTATTTGTCCAGCATATTGTAGAGTGTGTGGTTTAGACTATGATCTCAGAGGTCATTGTCTACTCAGAGATTCTGGGAATCTAGGAGTGAGAAAGGCAGGGTATGTGCAGGGGCTCAGGTATATGGGTTTTAAGTTCTCATGGGAAGAACTGGGGCTACAAGGTGGGGTATGCTTCGGATCTAAGTGTCCCTGACCTCCGTTCTGTGTCTCCTTCTCCTCTATGCTCAGTCTGTCCCAGTCTGGACATCCGCACAGAGGTGTCAGAACTCCGGCGACTGGAAAACTGTACCGTGGTAGAAGGCTACCTACAGATCCTGCTTATATTCACAGCAACAGGGGAGGATTTTCAGGGCCTCAGCTTCCCCCGCCTCACCCAGGTCACCGACTACCTGCTCCTCTTCCGTGTCTATGGATTGGAGAGTCTTCGAGACCTCTTCCCCAACCTCGCAGTCATTCGAGGCACCCGCCTCTTCTTCAGCTACGCCCTGGTCATCTTTGAGATGCCCCACTTGAGGGATGTAGGGCTTCTAGGCTTGGGTGCCATCCTTCGAGGGGCTGTGCGTATAGAGAAGAACCAGGAGTTGTGCCATCTGTCCACTGTTGACTGGAGCCTGCTGCAGCCAACAATTGATGCCAACCACATTGTGGGCAACAAATTAGGAGAGGAATGTGCTGATGTGTGCCCTGGAATGCTGGGCACCAAGGAACCCTGCATCAGAACCACTGTCAATGGGCGCATGGACTACCGCTGCTGGACCTCTGGGCACTGCCAGAGAGGTGGGTACATGTGAGCAGAAAGTGAGCACAGGAGATATTTAGAACAGGAAGAAATTATAGCTTCTTATGTCATAGATGAGAGTGATTTACCCCAACAATTCATCAACAATACTTACTGTATGCCAAGCATTTCCTGAGACGCTAGGGATTTATAGACAAAAGTGAAACAGCCCCTGTCCTCAGAGGGATTCTATAGGGAGCAGCAGAGATATGCAGCATATACATATATAAGTAAATACAAAATAAAAAAAATACAAGGAAACAAGAGATTCTAAGAGAAGGAGATGAGAATGGAGGGCTTGTAGAGTGTGTAGATGATCTCAGAGGTCATTGTCTACTCTAAGATTCTGGGAGTCTAGGAGTGAGAAAGGCGGGGTATGTGCAGGGGCTCGAATGAGTCAGGAGGGAACAGCCTGTACAAAGGCAAGGAGATGGGAAATGGAGTGTTTCTGTGCAAGAGAAAAAGCAAGAAAGCCAATTTGGCAGGACCAAAGCAAGAAGGAAAGGGAGTAATGTATGAGGGGGCCAGTGTGTAAAGGCCTTTACATGCTAAACAGAGCTTCCCCAAAACCACACGGGTAGTAGGAAGTAGAACTGAACTGGAACCCGGGTCCACTGACTCCAACCCATTATCATTGACATGACTGTATGAGAGGACAAATGCTTGCATGCTTCCCGTGTGTCCTAGGTGGAGCTGCAAAGTTTAGACACATCGTGGTTCCTCCTCTCGTGGGGCTCACAGCCTAAGAAGACAAGACAGCAATAATTATTATTATCACTATAATAATAACGACAATTTATATGATGTTTTAAGGTTTGCAAAGTCACTATAACAACCATTATCTCGCGTGATCCTCTCAACAGCTCTGGGGGTAGGTGCTATTATCATCCCCATTTTACAAATGGGGAAATCAAGGCAGAGAGAGGTTAAATGATTTACTCAAGATACTCAAGAGTATCTGATTGAGGATTTGACTTGAGATCTGCATGCCATCCTCTGAATTGCTACAGTAAAAACATTACATGATCGTGCCAATCAATCAACATTCATTAAGCACCTGCTACATACAGGGTACTGTGCTAACACTGGCACAGAAGGGCAAACAAAAGCATATATGAAACCTGAGGAGGGCTGTCATCACTGATGGGTGGGGGAGCAGGAAAGTTCAACAGATTTACAGAGTGAGTTTAAGATATGACTTACTTTCCTGAAAAGACAGGTAGGTGGGCAGCTGGGTTGCCCAGTGAATATAGCGTCAGGCCTGATGTCAGGAAATCCTGAGCTCAAATCTGGCCTCGGACACTTACTAGCTGTGTAACCCTGGGCGAGTCACTTAACCCTGCTTGCCTCAGTTTCCCCATCTGTAAAATGAGCTGGAGGAGGAAATAGCAAATCTCTCTAGTATCTTTACCAAGAAAACCCTAAATGGAGTCATGGAAAGTTGGACAAAACCAAAAAATGACTGAATAACAATGACATTAAGGGATATCCAGGGCCTCAGTTCACCCAAGGAAACTCAGGACAGTCAAGTGACTGGCCCAGGATCACACGGGCAATAAGTGGCAGAGTCAGGTTTTGAGCTGAGTCCTTTGACTCCAAATTCAGCTCCTTCCATGAGGATGTATCTTGTCCAGGATCACAAAGCCTGGGCTGCAAGTTCAAAAGGAGATGAGGAAGAAAGAAAACAGGGGAGACTGAAGAAGATGGGAGAGGACAAGGAGGAGACATGGGAATAGAAGAAAGAAGAGGAGGGGGCTGGGAGGAGATGGAGAAAGGAGAAGGAAGAGTTAAGTAGAGAAAAGGGAAGATGGACAGGCACAGGGTGTTTGTGAGGCAAAGGCAGAAAGAAGGGAGTCAGTAGAGCCTGGGGACCCTCAGCTTGAACATTTGCCCAAGTGCTTGTCCCTTTCATAAACCAGGACACAAATCTAGAGAATGGGGGGTCTCTTGGGGCATCAAGGTGGCACAGAGAATAAAGCACTGGCCCTGGAGTCAGGAGGTCCTGGAGTTCAAATCTGGCCTCAGATGCTTGACGCTTACTAGCTGTGTGACCTTGGGCAAGTCACTTAACCCCAATTGCCCTGCCTTCCCCCCTCCAAAAAAGAAAACAATAAAGAGAATGGGGGTCTCAAAGACCACTCTCTTCCCCCATCCCCCTCTATCACATAGCATCTCGGGTAACCAGATCCCTGCTGTATCTTGATCCCCCAGGTCTCCCCACCACTGCAATGTTGTCTATAAACAGGATTCCTAGTTCTCAAAGTATATGGTGTCAACACATGCTGCCCCTACTCCTGGCCCCCTCTCTTACCTAGTCTCTAACTCTTACCGTACAGGGAACCCAGCTCCTGATGCCCCAGCTCTAAACGTACCTATTACCCTCTACCTGCCTTACCCCCAGAAGTCTTACCCCCAGAACTTAAGGGACAATGAGTGACTGGTTCTCCAGCAGGGGTGTGGTTGCAATAGGCTCTGAAGGTCCTTAATGCACCCACTATGCCTCCTGATCAAAGCTTCTTACAAGAGAATGGCCAGTTCTCACATTGGCATCATGCCTGGCATAAATCTGGGCATTCGTCCAAGGCAGGAGGATAGGGAGACACAGGACTGATAAAGCAAGGTCACTGTTCTGTCCTGAGTTGCCCCTGAGCACAGGGAAGAGAGGCCTAGGCAGAAGGAGATGCTCTTCCGGCCCTCGGAGAGCCCTTGGTTTTAGAGCCAATCCAGGACAGAGGGACAGAGGCAAAGATAGACAGAGACAAGGGCTGGCGAGTCAGCCTGACATCAGGCCTGGAGGCAGAAATGGGGCTGGGGGAAGCGAGATGGCTGGGGGTCATGGATGCTGCATACTGTTTAAATGGACATTCAATTATTGGACTTTTGAGGTCCCTCCCAACTCTGAGGCACAATTATAATTTAAAATAGCTTACATTTATATCATGTTTTGAGGTTTACAAAGCATTTTACATACAACTGGGTGTCAGGCAGGGAAGGCTTCTGTCTGGAGGACAGAGCTGGGCTGAGGAGGGGTAAGAGAAGGGTATTCGTGGTAGCTGACATTTATACAGCCCCTATTCCGTGCCAGGCCCAGGTGCTATGCTAAGTGCTTAGAAATATTATCTTTTTTTTTTTTTTTTTTTTTTTTTGCTTTTTGGAAGGGGGATGTCAGGGCCATTGGGGGTAAGTGATTTGCCCAAGGTCACATGGCTAGTTATGTGTTAGGTGTCTGAGGCAGAACTTGAAAGTTCCTTGACCTCCTGACTCCAGGGCTAGTGCTTTATTTACTGTACCACCTAGCTACCCCTTACAAATATTATCTTGTTTTAGTCTTGCAACAACCCTAGGAGATAGGTGTTATTATCAGGACATAGTTAAAGAAACTGAGGCAGAAAGCTGTTAAGTGACTTACACAGGGTCACACAGCTAAGAAACATCTGAGACTCAATTTTAACTCAGGTCCTCCTGACTCCAGGCCCACTGCTGTATTGATTGTACCATCCACTTCCTTCTTAGTTACCCTGAAGATGAGCCGGGTAAAAACTCAGATACTGGGGAAAAGGAGGCAAACAGGGGAGATGGGGTATTGGTAGAGAGATAGATTCTTCTGGCTTGTAGGATGGTATTCTGTGCCTGCTGGGAGAGGCTGGCACTGTCCCCTGATGCCTATTTTCCCCCATCCCTACAGTGTGCCCATGTGCCAGGGGCCTGGCTTGCACCTCGAGGGGTGAGTGTTGCCACCCTGAGTGTTTGGGAGGATGTAGTCGGCCCAGTGACCCCAAGGCATGCGCAGCCTGTCGCCACTTCCATTTTGGAGGCACTTGCCATTCCTCCTGCCCTAGGGGCACCTACCAGTATGAGGCCTGGCGCTGTGTCACTGCAGATTACTGCGCTAGCCTCAGGGCACTGCCTGACCTGCCCGGCCGTGTCTCTGACTTCGTCATCCATCAAGGCAGCTGTTTGGCCCAGTGCCCTCCAGGGTACACCCACAATGATAGCAGGTGAGTCCTGGATTTCTGCATACATTTAGGGGGTGTCCCCCAAGTATTCAGCGGGGAGGGATTATGCAGATAAGAGTTAAGGCATCCAAGAAAGGGGGACAGTGAGGACAGGACCAAAGATGGATGATGACATTGAGGATGAGATAGCAAGATGAAAGGGCTGAGGTCAGTGAGGATGGAACCCAAGTGGGGTGAGAACAGTAGCAGGTCTCTAGGGTATGGGTGAGAGCATCCTGTGTCTAATGCTCTGATAAATCAGAGCCAAGTTCTGGGCCTGGAAAGGATGGGAGCCCCAGCCTACTCCAGGGTCTGAGGGAAAGGGGCCGCCCTGACAACTGGATGGATCCTGAAGAACTCACAGTCTCCTCCTCTCTCCTTCCTCCTGTAGCATCTTCTGCCATAAGTGTGAGGGGTTGTGCCCCAAGGAGTGTAAGGTTGGCACCAAGACCATCGATTCCCTGCAGGCAGCCCAGGAGCTCACAGGCTGTACCCATCTGAAGGGTAGCCTGATTCTTAACCTACGTCAAGGCTGTTAGTAGACCCTTATTCCCATCACTCTACCCCTTCCCACCAGACCAGAGCAGGGCCCATTCAGGAGCCCCCTTAGGAGATCCCTTCCTGTGGATCAGGCTTTACTCACTGCTTGATTCTTCTCTTGGCTCAGGTCCCAGCCCCCTGGAGGACCAGTTCTTTCCACTGACCCAACCCAAAGATCCTACCCTATATCTCAGCTCTTCAGTCAGTCGATAAACATTTATTAAGTACCTACTCTCTGCCAGGCCCTGTGCTAAGCCAAGTTATGCCTGCTTTCCCTCTCTTTTCCTCCCTTGCCCTGCCTTGAGCTGACCCCCTCCCTTCTCTGATTAGATAACTTAGAGACAGAATTACAGCGAAGTCTGGGCCTGGTAGAAACCATCACTGGCTTCCTCAAAATCAAACACTCCTTTGCTCTCGTCTCCCTGGGATTCTTCAGGAACCTCAAACTCATCCGAGGAGACTCCATGGTGGATGGGTAAGAGGTGGTGGGTGGGGTGGGTGGGGATCCTGCCCATACTTGTTGTGACTACCACACACTCCATGCTCACATCCTCCTCAGAGCCTCCCATCTGCCCTGGGAGGGAGCCAGAGAAGGTGATGCCATCTTGAATGGATGCTGAGAGAGACTCAGAGGTCTGCTTTAGGTCCCAGAGCAACGTATCTGGAGGCTGCTCAGAGCTCAGACGACTTCTTGTATTAGGAGTGACAGCACCAACAGCTATGGGTGCAGCCACATGGGGAGAGAGCACAATCCATCCCCACAGAGAATCCAGTCCATGCCCCAGAAGCATTAGAAGGGAAGATGGGCCCTAGAAGAGAGGCGGCATCCTGAGGGAAGTTGGGGCCAAAGCCAGTGGAGGAGCAGGGACAGCAGACATCACAGGGAAGAAGTCGAAAGCCCTATCCCCAGATGTTGGTGCCCTAGGGCAGATCCTTAACGAAGTTACAACTCTTCATCCCTCTCCCAATCCAAGATACCCACAAAACCTGGGGCCCAGGCATGCATGTCTCTCTGCCCCCTCCGTTCTCTCTAGTATCCCCACTCCCCTCAAAAGCAGGCTCCTGTGCTCACTTATACCTTCTAGGCTCTCCACAACACAGGGTCCACACCCAAGAACCTGGGCCTCTCTCCCCAGGAACTATACACTCTATGTGTTGGACAATCAGAACCTACAGCAGCTGGGGGAGTGGGCAGAGGCCGGGCTGTCCATCCCTGTGGGGAAGATCTATTTCGCCTTCAATCCACGCCTGTGTCTGGAACACATCTACCAGCTGGAGGAAGTGACGGGAACACGGGGCCGGCAGAACAAGGCTGAGATCAATCCTCGAACCAATGGAGACCGAGCAGCCTGTGAGACACATGCCCTGGGGTGCAAACGTGGGATGGGAGCCTTGGGAAGGTCCCTAGAGAGGCAGGATTCAGGGCACAGCCTAGGTGGAGAAAGTGAGTTCAGGTGTATGGGGAAAAAGGAAAAAGGAAAAAGGACTGAGGATGGGCTGGGCCCATAGCAGATCATAGGAATTAAGGACAAAAAGGATTTTATCCTTGTCCTGGTCCAGTCTTCCCACTTTACTTTTCTTTTCTTTTTTAAATTTAATTTATTTTTAGTTTTCAACATTTACTTCCATAAGTTTAAAATTTTTCCCTCCCTCCCCAAGATGGCCTGCAGTCTGAGAGAGGATTTACATAGACATTCCTATTAAACAGACTTTCATATTAGTCATGTTGTATAGAAGAATTATAATGAAGGGGAAACCGTGAGAAAGAAAAAAACAAACAAACAAACAAAAAAAGAAAATAGTCTGCTTCTCTCCTCATTCTGACGGCATAGTTCTTTTTCTGGGTGTGGATGGCATTTTCCATCATGAGTCCTTTGGAAATATTTTAGGTCCTCACTGAGTTTTTAGGTCCTTGCATTGCTGAGAAGAGTTAAGTCTATCAAAATCAGGCATCGCCCACTGACTGTTACTATATACAGTGTTCATCTGGTTCTGCTCACTGCACTCAGCATCAGTTCATATAAATCTTCCCAGGTTTTTCTGAAGTCCACTTGTTCATCATTTCTTATAGCGCAAGAGTATTCCATTACATTCATATACCACAACTTGTTCAGCCATTCCCCAATTGATGGACATCCCCTCAATTTCCAGTTCTTGACCACCACAGAAAGAGCTGCTATGAATATTTTTGTACATGTGGGTAGTCTTCCCATTTTTCAAAGGTGTAAACTGAGGCTTCAGAGAAATTAAGTGATTCATTCAAGACTTGTAGGGTTTGAAGGAAAGCAGGCAGTAAGTGAAGGAGCTTGGAATCAAACACATGTTGTTTGACTCCAGATCAAATGCTCTTTCTTCTGTAGCCAGGTCAAGGTTGAAGATGGGCTTCAAGATGGGAAGGGTGGACATAAAGGTAAGACTGGGAATGGATGAAAGCTTGGAATGGGGAGGCAGTTAGAGTAAGGAAGGCTTTGCAGAACGGATTGTTGGTCATAGGTGGGGGCTAGGGTTTGAGAGCTGGAGATAGGGAGGACTAGAAATGGGGGAGGGCTAGGGATAAGGGATGGGTTGAAGACAAGGATTGAGACAGACTGGGAGATATGGGAAGCATCATCAAGAAATTCATTCCCATCTAGGACTCTCTTCATTCTATCATAGGATCACAGGCTAATAAATATAGAACAGTAAGGGACCTAAGAGATTTAACTTAGGATCCGAGCCCACTCCCTCAAGAGATCCAAGGATAGATTTCAGGGGGTCTACCAATTTCAATAGGAAAAAAATTATATCATTATTTTCGCTACCTTCTTATTGAAAGTTAGCATTTCCTTCAGTTATTTAAAAATGTTATTCTAAGAAGGGGTGTGTGTGTGGAGCAGCTAGTTGGTACAGTCAATAGAGCACCACCACCAACAGAGTCAGGAGGACCTGAGTTCAAATGTGGCCTCAGACACTTAATACTTACTAGTCATGTGACCTTAGGCAAGTCACTTAACCCCAATTGCCTTGCCTCCTCCCCAAAAAAAAGTAAAAATAAAAACAGGGGTCTTAAGTTTTACCAGATTTCCCATGGCAAGGTGAAGAACCCCCTGTCATTTTACAGGTGAGAAAACCGAGAGGTTTTCATTTGTCCCAGGTCTCACATATAATAAGTAGCAAAGCCAGGATTGTCTCAGGTCCTCGGACTCTTATGTCCTCTACAGTAGTATTGAGGCAGAAAAGGGCCGTTACCCCAGTTGTTTGGGGGTTCAGAAACAACAAAAAATAGGCCATGCCAATGACTTCATGGGAAATAATAAGGCAGCTAGGTGACACTGAGCTCTGGGTCTAGTCAGGAAGACCTGGATTCAAATCAAGCCTCAGAAACTGACTAGCTGTGTGACCCTGAGCAAGTCACTTAACCTCAGTTTCCTTATACAGAAAATGGGGCTAGTAATAGCACCTACCTCCCAGGTTGTTATGAGGATGAAATGAGATAATATTTGTAAAATACTTAGCACATTGCCTGGCACAAAGTAGACACTGTATAAATGTTAGCTTTCATTAATAATAATTTACATTTATATAGCATTTTTGAGCTTACAGAAAACTTTCCTCACAATTCTGTTATATCCCCAATAAGGCTGTATATTCCCTCGTTTTTAGATGAGGAACCTGTCATCAGAGAGGTTGAATGACTTACCCAAGGTCACACCGTCAGTAAGCATCACAGCCAAGATTTTCTGAGTTGGGCTTTATACGTTTCCCATCACACAGAGCTCTTTCCCTTATTACCTAGGCTGAGGGGTAGAGAGCTAAGTACCCAGCCTGATATTACCATCCCTCACCATTTTCTGCAGGCAAGACCCGACCTCTCCGGTTTGTTTCCAATGTGACAGAATCAGATCGAATTCTCCTTCGCTGGGAGCGCTATGAACCGTTAGAGGCTCGAGACCTACTCAGTTTCATCGTTTACTACAAGGAGTCGTGAGTGTGTGTGAGGGGGACTGGGAAAGGAGAGATCCTGGGGGAAGATGTAGGGGTTAGGCGCTACATTGTTTTTAGTTGTTAGTAGTTTAGAACATTGTTTTTCATGTGGCTATTTCCTCTGAAAACAGCCTACTTATATCCTTTGTCCATTTATCAAATGGGGAATAACTCTTCTTATAAATTTGAATCGTCCTGGGATTGCGTTCCTAATAGTGGCCAATATTTTGACTGAGGGAGGGATGAGTAAAGTGAGAAAAAGAGGGAAGAGTCTGGGAGGAGAATCCAGTTCTTGAGGGAACACAGCAGTGGTGAGGAAAACAGATTTTTTTTCAGTTATTTAGGGCATCATAAGCCCCCATGAAAGAGAAAGGAGAAGGCCTAGGAGGAAAAAGAGAGAGCATTTGGAATCAGCAAATGCTTCCCCTCTCTGAGTGGGTGGATTAGATCTGGGGTCCCTTCCAGCCCAACATCATGAATGGAAATTCTAGAACACCTAGGTCTCCCTCGCTAGCAGCAGAATATATCAATTTAATTCAAGTCAACAAGCATTTATTAAGCACATTTATTCATTTTTATTAATTATGTCATTTATTAATATCAATCCAGTTTACTGATTTATTATATTATTAGTTACTATTAGGCAAATATATTAATTAATTGATTAAATTTATGTATTCATATGCCAGGTACTATGCTATGTTTGGGGGATACAAAAGTAAAATAAGATACAGTACCCACCTTCAAAGAGCTTACAGTCTAGAGACGGGTGTGATAGATGTGTATATTACAAAGTAGACTGTTCAAAGGGAAGATCCAGACAGAGAGCTCAGGAAAGTTTGAAGAGCTTACTTTTAGCTGGGGAAGAGGGTAGAAATAGGGAGGAGGTGACACCTGGGGTGAGGCTGTAAGGAAAAGTTTCAGCCAGCAGAGGTGAGGAGGGAGTGAGAGAACATTGTGGTGTAGTGGAAAGAACACTAACCTTGGAGTCACAGGATCTGAGTTCAAATTCCAGCTCTGCTCTTAACTGTGTGTATGGCTCTGGACAAATCCCTTAACTTCTCCAGGCATCCCCTTCCTCATCTGTAAAATGAAAGGGTTGGACTGGATGACCTCTCTTGCAGCTCAAGCTCTATGGCTCTAGTACACCCTGTTCCCTTCTCTCTCATTCCTAATGCTGCCTCACCCCACTCCCATCCATTGTATTTTAGCTTTTAGTCAATGGGAAGCCGCTGGAAGCTCTTGAGCACAGAAGTAAATCTTAGGAAGATTATTCTGGCAGCCATTTGAGGAAGGGTAGATGGAGGCAGGGAGGTCAGTTAAGAGGCTACTTTTTTGTTGTTCAGTTGTGTACAACTCTTTGTGATCCCCTGGACCATAGCACATCAGGTGCTTCTTTCCTCTACTATCTGAGAGATAGCTACATAGAGGTGATCATTGAAACCATAGGAGTAGATTAAATCACCAAGGAAGAATGTGTAGAGAATGGAATAGCCCCAGAACTAAGCCTGGGAATATAGCCAAATTTAGAAAGAGGATATGAACAGCTGAAGGAGTCTGAGAAGAGTCAGTGAAATGGGTAGAAGGAGAACCTGGAGGGAGAAGTAACATAGAAGTCCAGGAAAAGGAAAGAGTGGGTCAACAGTGTCAGATGCTGCAGAAAGATCCAAAAGGATGGGAACATTTTTAAATGCTATTGGGCTTAACAGTTAAGAGATCACTAGCAACCTTTGAGTGGAAAGTTTCAGGACAGAACTGAGGTTGAGTGTCAGTCACAAGGGTTGAGAAGTGAGTCAGTGGAGAGTAAGTGGAGGCATTGAATGTAGATTACTAATGAAATGGAGTCAACCAGCATTTATTAAATACCAACTGTGAGTCAGGCTCTGTACTAAGTGTTGGGGAATGCAAAGAAAGACAAAACAGCATCTTTGTCTCTGAGGAGCTCACAGTCTAATGGGGAAACTCACCATTTAAGGGATTCTCAAAGTTGAGGTCTTCTAATCTAGCAATTAGCTGGACAATGAGCTACCCTGGTAAAGAAGGATCTCCTTTGCCTCTTGGGGCAATCCATTTCACTTATAGATATCATGAAGGTTCTCCTTAATCCATCTGGAACATCTCTCTTTGCACCTTCTTCCCATGGCCTCTAATTTTGTTCTGTGGAGTCAAGCAGGACAAATTTCATCCTTCTATACGGCAGCCCTTCCAATACTCACAAAGATCAAATGAGATCTTATTTGGGTTTGGAGGGTTTTCTTTTGGAGGGGAGAAGGCAAGGCAATTGGGGTTAAGCGACTTGCCCAAGGTCACACAGCTAGTAAGTGTCAAGTGTCTGAGGCCAGATTTGAACTCAGATCCTCCTGACTCCAGGGCCTGTGCTCTATTCACTGCACCACCTTGCTGGCCCAAATGAGATCCTATGTGTAAAGTATGGTGCCTGGCACACAGTAGGTGCTCACTTAATAAATGCCTGCTCCTCTTCAAAGACGGTCATCATTCTCCCCACACCCCAGCAAGTCTGTTCTCCAAAGTAAACTTGATCCCTGGTTCCTTCAACTGCGCCGTGTCTTTCTGGGAGTTTGACAATGGAAAGGAAAAGATATGTAGACTAATGGCTTGAGTCAATGATGAAGTCAAGGAAGGCTAGAGAAGATCTGAGTCTGTTTTTAAGTAGTGAGGAAGAAGTTTGAAGAGAGACCAAAGATGAAGAAAGGGAATAACTAAATGAGCCAATTCCAAATGAGATGAGAAGGGATGGAATGAAGGGGACAAGTAGAGGGATTACCATAAGGAGGAAGAGGAGAAAGAGGAGGAGGAGGAGGAGGAGGAGGAGGAAGAGGAGGAGGAGGAGGAGGAGGAGGAGGACCGTCATGCCTTCTGAGAATAGAGCACCAAAAGAGAGGATGGGTGAAAATACAGATGAGAAATGGGAGAGTTCAAGATGGATGGTCTCAATTTTCTCAGTGAAGTAGGAGATAGGGTTATTTGATGATGTGAGAACTAGTATGTCTCAACCCAAGGTTGAAGAGTAACAAATCAGGAACAACAGAAGGACAAGAGGCAAGGGACCTGAGGGTGAACAGAATTTTCTTGAACTGGTTAACTGAGGTTAAGACTGTGTCAGGAAGGAAGTGAAGCAAGAAGTCCCCAGAAGAGGACCGGGAAATCAGAGGAGGACTAGTAGACTAGAGGTGAGATGAAGGACAGAGAACAGTTGGGGGAGGAATGAGACAATGGGAGAGGTAGAAAGAAGTTCAGGAGACTATGAGCAAAAAAGGAGAATTTCAGAAGCCAATATCTCCCAGAGGTAGAAATGTCTGATTATGGTGAGGTCCACAGAATGACCATTGCCCCACCCCATGGGGGGCCAAAGGGGAGTGAAAAGTGGAGGAGTGGTTGGAGGAACTGGAAAGCTAGGGCGCAAGAAGTCCCATCAGTGTGAATGTTGAAGCTTCTAAGGAAGATGGTAGGAGTTTGGATGAAGAAGTCTAAGTCAGATGCAGAACTAACGGAGAAGGGAGAAACCAGGGCAACCCAGAAGCTGGTAGATGACTGCACTATAACTATGTGGTGTGAACTTCAGAGAAAGGGAGGTCTCTGAATCAAGAGCATCTTGACTCCCTTTCTTTGGGCAGGTTCCTCCTGGGCTTTTCCCTACCCCTCTCTCCATGTCTCTGTATCTCAGAACAGACATAGTGGCAGAGCTGTCAATAGGAATAAGTTCCTTGTCAACAGAAGTCTTTGGGGGAGACTGGATGATTGCTTTATAAGATTGCAGATTTTGAGCTGGAAGGAAGGGACTGATCACTAGTCCATTTTACAGATTAGGAAAACTAAGGCCCAAGAAAATTGCATGCTGCATCTGCCGAGAGTCACAAAGTAAGTAGAAGAACTGAGATTCCGATCTAGATCTCATGATTCTAAATCCCATTCTCCACTCATTGTACTAGGGTAGTTGTTACCAGGGATTCTGTAGAAGAAATTTCTTCTTTGGGAGGGGGTTTAAGACTACAAAGAAAATCTTCATGGTACCTTCCAGCTCTAAGATTCTGTGATTCAGTTTGCCACTCCAAGGAAGGTTTGTGGTAGGAGCTGATGGTCAGTCAAGGAAGGAAGGGGAAGCACCCTGGGCTGTGAAGTCCTGGAGATTGATTAAGTCTTCATTCACTTTGTTAATGACTCTTAATGACCAAACACCTCCTGCCCCCAGCTGTGGTCTGGAGACCGACCACTAATTTGGCTAGTTTTATTAGCATCTCTGCCAGGAGTTCATTAGACTCTAGACAGGAAGGCTGGGGTTGGGGGAGGGGTCAAGGAACAGCTGTTCTTCTTTCTGTGGAGCACATGAGCTGACCCAAAGACAAGAGGGCAGGCGACAGGAAGGACTTCCTTGTCAGGGATGAAAGATGTGAAAAATGATGATCCTAGAGAAAAGGAAAGCGCCCCATAGGATCGGGCAAAGGAGATGAGGGGGGTTGGGAGTGGAGGAAGCATGACATAGTGAAGACCAACAACTCTGAAGTCAGAGGACATCAGTTTGAATCCTGACTGCCCTTGTGTGACCTTGGAAATAGCACTCAAATCCTCTGAGCATTGGTTTTCTGATCTGCAAAATGATGGGACAAAGCTCTGATCCATAAGAGAAAAGGATGCACAGAATCACAGAGCTGGAAGGGACTGTAGAAGCCATCTCTTCCAACCTAATGCAAGAAGCCTTTCAGCAGTGCCCCGATGGATGATGATTTAGCCTATCCTTGAATATTTCAAGTAAAGGGAGTTTACCTCTATTCTACTGATGGAGAGCTCTGATTGTTCATCCCTCCTTTTATTAAGCCATTCTACCCAAAACACCTAAAACTCACTCCTTCAGTGTAGGCAAACCTGTTTGCCATAGCTCTCTCCCTCCCTTCCTCTGTTTCTGCCCCATATATATAGTAAAGGGTTTGGAAACCATATCCTATGAGATTCACTTTAAGGAACTGATCCTGTTTAATGTAGAGAGGTGGGCAGCTAGGTGCACAGAGCACCAACCCTGAAGTCAAGAAGACTCATCTTCCTGAGTTCAAATGTGGCCTCAGACACTGACTAGCTGTGTGGCCCTAAGCAAGTCATTTAACCTTGTTTCACTTAGTTTCCTCCTCAGTAAAATGAGCTGGAGAAGGAAATGGAAAACCACTCCAGTACCTAAGAAAACCCCAAATGGGGTCAGGAAGAGTCAGATAGAACTGAAATGACTCAACCACAACAACAGCCTAGAGAAGAACGCTTGGGAAGGGGGGATAACAGATAATTGTCCAAGTATTTGACAGACTTGTGAGGGAATATGTCTTCCTTGGCCATAGGAGGGAGAGTGAGAGACAGGGGATGGAGGAGACACAGGGGAATGGTCTAACATGGAATAAGTTGCCTCAAAGGAGCCCCCATCTCTTTATCATTCAAACAAATGGACATTGAGGCTCGACCATATGAAAGGTTGCTGAATCATAGGTACCATTTATACAGCACTTTAAGGTTGGCAAAGCACTTTACAAATGCTTTCTCGTTTGATCATAACAACCCTGGGAGACAGGTGCTCTTATAATCCCCACTTTACAGATAAGGAAACTGAGGCAGACAGAGGTTAAGAGAGGGTCACACAGCTAGTAAGTGTCTGAGGCTAGATTTAACTCGGGTCTTCCTGACTCTGCTCTACCAAGATAGGGAAGTATGATTCATTATCCATTTTCTAGGAACAAAACTGGTCATTGCAATTAATAGGAGTCTGGCTGCTTTTTAGGGTTGTTTTCCCTTCCGTTACGTTTTCCCAGTTCTCTATACTTTCCTCTTCGTCAATTCATACAGGTCTTTCAGCATTTCTTAGAAATTTTTGCAACCGTTATTTCTCATAGACAGTAATACTTCATGACATGCCTGTACCGCAAAACATTCAGCTGTGTGTTTTCCAATCAATAGATACCAACTTTGCTTCCTGTCTTTCATTAGCACCAAAAGTGCTGTCGCTAACATTTTGGTACAAGGGGCCTTTCTTGCTTGAGTTGGCTCCCTTGGGCTATATGCCCAGTAGTGGGACTCCTGGGTCAGAGTACTGACAACTTATTGACTCTTCTCGGATGATTCCATGTTTTTTTTCCCTCAACATTAATACCCTCCCCCCCTTTTCCTCCTCTGTCTCCCATTCTTTTACTCAAGTTTTTGCCCCTGGTTTCAGAGCTTTTTTGGGGGGTTGCCTCAGAATCTTTATCTTGCAGGCTTCTTTGGGGGATTATTTCCTCCAAACCATCTAGGAACCTTCTATTTTCCCTAAAAGGCGTGAAAGGGGAGAGTCCTTCTTAGAGTCATCTTTTGGTCACATCATCTCCAAGGGCTACCCACTGGAAATAAGCTTGAGTGCTATGTAAATTTGTTTTCTCAAGGACCAGAGGGAAAGGGGTCCATCTGTCTCTGACATGTTCTCTCCCAGTCTTCTCCACACAATCTTTCATTCCTCAAATCATGAATTGGATAAAAACCCTATTAAAAGAGTTGTCCAAAGCAGAGATGGTCTGTCACCCACTGGGATAACAAAATCAGAGATTCTCAGAGTTGGAAAGAAATGCCCTCTATCAAATCCCTAACAATAGTCACCCAGCCTCCACTTAAAAATATCTAGTCTTGGGGCAGCTAGGTGGTGCAGTGAGTAGAGAACCGGCCCTGGAGTCAGGAGGACCTGAGTTCAAGTCCAGCCTCAGACACTTAATACACTTACTAGCTGTGTGACCTTGGGCAAGTCACTTAACCCCCCAACTGTCCTGTTTCCCCCCCCTCCAAAGCAAAAAAAAAAAATGTCCAGTCAGCCCTGGAAGAGACACTAGAGAATTATAATAATAAATAATAGCTAACATTTATATAGCACTTACTACATCCCAGGCACTGTGCTAAGTGCTTTACAATTAGTATCTCAATTGATCCTCACAACTCTTCAATGTAGGTGCTATTATTGCCTCAAATTTATAGATGAGGACACTGAGGCAGAGGTTAAGTAGCTTGCCCAAGGTCACACAGCTAGGAAGTGAAAGAGGCAAGATTTGAATTCAGGTCTTCCTTGCCCCAGGCCAAGTACTCTATGCACTGTGTCACCACTAGAGATTACTGAGTCTAGTCTCATTTCATAGATGAAGAAACTAATGCCTGTCAAGGGGTGGTGATTTATTCAGAACATCTCCTTAAGTTAGTGGCAGAGCCAGGACCAAACTCCAGTGTCCTAATTCATCACACCAGGCACAAGCTCCTTGGAGAAAAAGAGGCTGTTGGTAGAAAAAGGCTGGTAAAGGAAACTGGTCTACTGTAAATCTCACCTTTTTTTTTTTTTGGAGGGTGACAGCCCATTTCAGTTTTGGATGACTCTAATTGCTAATTAGGTTTCTGTTCGATTGAGCAGATTGAAACAGATCTTGTAGCTTCCATCCAGTGCTCCTAGTTCTGCCTTGGAGGATGGCAAAACAAATCTAATTTCTCTTCCGAAAGATAATTCAATTCGGTTCAATCAACAAAGATTAAGTACCTAACTATGATGTGAAGTACTATCCTTTAAATGTGTAGAGATAGCTATCAGGGGTGCCCTTGCAAAATTAGACCGTGGGATCCCAATTATCCTTTCTCTGAAATCTAGGACATTCACTCCCCCCAAATCTAGAGTGTGTTTCAAATATCTGGCTTTCCTTTCCTCATCTGTTATGAACTTTAAGAAGGAGGAATCACTTCCTCCCAATGTTCCCCTGGTTATCATTTCTGTAACTAGTTCCTCTTAAGGGAGAGAATGAGACAACAACAAAGCAGTTCCTCTTTCTGCTTCCCCTATGTCGTGAAGAGTTAAGTTATCAAGATAAGTGAATCATTTACTGGCTGCACCATTTTTCCAAATAGAGACAGAGCTTCAGCAGATGGCCAGGTAGTTAAAAATCTCTCTCCCCCTCTTTACTATATTATATTTCCCACGTGAAGTTTGTGATTCATTTCCTGAAAACATCATCCATTTCCTCCTTCTTGGCAGGCGGTCCTTAGTACATTCTCCTACAGTTTCACTTCTGCTCCTCCTTCCATTGATCTTCATCCAGCTAATATCAACCAGGCTTCCCTAGAATTATACTGCCCACATGAAGAATTTTCTCACATGAGTCTATCTTTATGATATATCACACTACTCCAAAACCTCTCCTACCTAATTTCCCCCCTTTTGAATGAGGTAAAGCCTTTTATTGCCATACTTCCGTACCAAGTCATATCCCATCAGTCTCAGTGATGCTTAGAAGTCAGATTTATCTAATTAGGTTTAAATCTCCAGTTTTAATCCATTTCCTCTTTTCTACTATTCTTCTACTATTCAGTACTTCCCTGCTGAAGTGACTGTGATACTGCCCCTTCCACAATCCTTCTACCACTGCTAACACTTATAAAGAAATGACTAAGGTACATGGACCTTCACTTGAACCCCCAACAAGCCTTAGACACAGTTTACATTATTATCTGACTGTAATCCTAAGTACAGCCTTCACCAGGATGCCAAAAGGATCACCATCTCCCTGGACACCCTACCCATGAGCACTGCCTCTATTCCTCCTCGTTCTCAGACACAAAGATCCTGAGGAGGCTGAGCTGGGTGCTTCCTTGTCTATCTAGGGAAAAGAAGGCACAAAACTAGAATGGCAGATTGATGCAGTGGCAAGAATTTTGGCAGAAGATTTGGGTTTGAATCACAAGTTCAACATTTAATAAATGCCCATTTTTTAAACAGAGCTCCAGCAGATGCCCAGATAATTAAAATCTCCCCCATCCCCATTATTTATTATGCTTCCATTACCAAGTTTGTGTGAGAAATAGCAAAAAGTTAAGTTTCCATAGGACTGCAAAATGGCTGAAATGAGGCCACTGATAAAAGTAAAGTTAGAAGACCAAATGGTAACCTTGGGAAGAGTTGAGACAGTAGCCTTGGGAAGAAGTTGGATTCCTAGTTCCCATAGAACTCCTAGACAACACTAAAAGCGAAATAAAGTGACATAAGGAACTAGCAACTGCAGGTAGATTTGACCAGTTAGAGAGCAGACAGGCCCAGATAAGAACACATCCAGGTGGTGTTGAGTATTCTGGGGTTATTACTGTGCTTGCTTAATGAACCGCATATAGCGTGTATGTTATCTAACAGAATTAGAGCCTCATTAGTAAGAATGTATGATAATGGGAGGTGTACCCAGAAAAGAATGACCCAATCAATCCTCTGAAGGGAGTATCTGCACCAAACTACTGTATAAAACTTGATTGGTTTTTGTCTCCTGCACTCCTCCTTCCACAAGAGGGACAGAGTCCACTTCTGGTCAGAAGTGATCAATTCCTTTGGATTTCTCCCTAATAAATTTTTTTAATATCAGATTTTTGGTATCAGTTGTGTTTTTGATTTTTCCAAGTTGGCATCTCCAACAAATGGTGCCCAGCAGGGACATGATATGCAGACTTGGTCCAATATTTGTGATTTGTTTCCTGAACATATCATCCATTTCTTCTTTCTTGGCAGGCAGTCCCTAATACATTCCCTTACAATATCACTTCTGCTCTTCCCCTCCATTGATCCTTATTCAACTGATATCAGCCAGGCTTCCTGATGTGTTACCCTGTGTCAAGTTAGCTTTATGACCCTTGTCAAATTACTGAACTCCTCTGAGCCTATTTCATTATGATATTTGGACCATCTGCCTCACAGGGTGGTTGTGAGAAGGTGCTTTGTAAAGGTGTTAGAGAAAGGCCTGTTGTTATTAGCTATTATCCACTGTAGGCTCAGATTTGTAGAGAAGTGGAGCTGTTAGCTGAGGGGACACCATGGAAGAGGAACTTTTCAAATTTTATTTTACAGACAAACATTGAGACTGAAATACTATAAACTCCCACCAAGGGATGAGTGGCAGAATCTTTTGCCTCAGAGGCACCTACCTTGGGACTTGTGGGAACAAGGGAAATTTGATCTCTTTTCCCTGTACTAAAGGGTTCCTGAGGGAGATATGAGAGGGGAAAGCTGACCCCTAGGAACCACATCTCCTGCCCCTCCTGCTGTTGGCTTCCCTGGTTTCCTTCAAGGCTCAACTAAAATCTTACTTTCTGCAAGAGACCCTTCTAGGTCCCCGCAGCTGCTAACGCCCTCCATTTTAGGTCTCCTCTGTATGTATCTTGCATGTAGTTAGTTATTCACATATTGTCTCCCCTATTAGAATGTATGCTCCTTGAGGCCTGGGACAATTTACTTGAAATAAAATTGTATTAATATCCCTATTTTTACATAGCCTAAATTTACCCATTGTCCTCCTCCTCTCCACTTTCAGATGGCTTTAACATGTAACAAAAATTGTTTTAAAAGAGAAAAAAAGAAAATATCTGCAAAATTGGTCAATACAATATCTGACAATGTATGCAATGTTCCACACCCACGGCTCCCCCTCTTCTCCCAGCGAAAATTCCACCTTCCACAGGAAGCCTTTCCCAAACCCTCTTAATTCTAGTGCTTTCCCTCTTTTCATGATTTCCTGTTTATTCTATATCTAGCTTGCTATGTATATATTTGGTTGTATGTTTGCATCAGATTGTAAGCTTCTTGAGGACAGAGACTGTCTTTTGCCTCCTTTTGTATTCCCATCATTTAGCACAGTGCCTGGCACATTAAATGTCTATTGCTTGATCATTGCAAAGTAGTTTGGGGAGATGTCTTCTCATTTCTCTTCTTTGGGGCCAAGTTTGTCCTTCATAATTTTGCAAGCATGGGCTGGTTTTGAGTTTTGGTTTTGTTTTGTTTCTCTTTTTATCCCCGGCACTTAGCATAGTATTTGACACAGGGTAAGTGTATAATGAATTCTTGTTGACTGACCCCAGAATGTCATAAGCTTAAGAATACCAGGCTTGGGGGGCAGCTAGGTGGCAGAGTGAATAAAGCACTGACCCTGGGGTCAGGAGGACCTGAGTTCAAATCTGGCCTCAGACACTTAACACTTACTAGCTGTGTGACCTTGGGCAAGTCACTTAACCCCAATTGCCCTGCCTTTCCCCCTCCAAAAAAGCAAAAAAAAAAAATTCCAGGCTTGGGGAAGATGGCAGCATGGAGGGGAGGAATCTTCAGACTCCAAGAAGTCTGTGGACATCCCCCATCTCGTGGTGTGGGGGTTGTACAGCCCATTCCAGAATGCCACGGAGCACATGGGGCCAGATGCTTGTGGGGCCTCCAACTGGAACCTGCTGGATGTAGAACTTCCCTTGAGCAGAACCCAGGAACCAGGAGTGACCCTTGCCCCCCTTAAGCCCTGGACCCAGTATGCTGTCTTCGTACGGGCTATCACCCTGAGCATGGCAGAGGACAGCCCCCATCAGGGTGCCCAGAGCCCTATCATCTACCTCCGAACCCTGCCTGCAGGTACCCCTCCACCTCTTTCCTTTTGCCCATTATAAAAGATAGATCCTCTGAAGAATCCTAGAGGAAAATAGTAGGATATCCAGATATTCAAGTGAATGCTAGGTTTATAAAGAATGGAGGCAGAATGCCTAGATTCCATGGTATTGATTACAGGGGAGTGGGGAAAAAGCCTGGGTCCGAGGAGGCAAGGGCAGCACAGAGCAGTAGAAAGAAGCCTGGATTGATGGTCAGAAGATGTGGCTTCATATCCCAGTTTGGCTACTTGTGTAAGCTTGAGCAAGCCACTACCCCTTCTAGGCCTTCTTTCTTCATCTACAAAATGGACTAGATGGTCTCTAAGGGTCCTTGCCAGCTTAGATCCTGTGACTTAGGCCACTGGAGAAAGGGGATGGGATGCACTAGAAAGTGCCAGGACTTAGACCCTTTAAGATTTGGTGTCAGATTCTTGGGTCCTGACTGGCCACACACACACACACACACACACACACACACACACACACACACACACACACCTCTGTCCCCTAGGTACCTAGGAAGATGAGGTAACAGTGAGAGACTAAGTCAGGAGTGAAGAACATCTGGCCTCTAGGTCTTCAAGTGCCACCCTTTGAATCCAAACTCCACAGAACAAATCCCCTTAATAAAAGGATTTGTTCTGTAAAACTTGACTCAGTCTAAAGGCAGCACCCAAGGGCCTCAAAGGCCACAGGAAGGTTCTCCACCGCTGGTTTAAGTCCTTGGGTGGGGACATCGGGTGTGGGGTGGTGGGGCAGATTAGCAGGATTCTTTCTGGAAAGAGAACCAAGGAAGGCTTGACTGACCCCTCTCCCCAGCCCCAACGGTGCCCCTGGACGTCATCTCGAAGTCGAACTCTTCCTCCCACCTGCTGGTGCGCTGGAAGCCACCCACGCAGCGGAACGGGAATCTCACGTACTACCTGGTGCTGTGGCAGCGGCTGGCGGAGGACGCAGATCTGTACCTCAATGATTACTGCCAGCGTGGTGAGGGCCGGGGCTTGCTGAGGGAGGGAGGACTGGCTTGGGGAGATGGGGTAGGGCGAAGTGGGAGTGGATGGGAAAGAAGGGTGGGAGAGGTGGGGTAGGGAAGAGTGGGAAGTGAATGGGAGAGGATGGAACTCCACCGGGAGCTGGAAGGAATGAACGGACTTCGTGGGGCAGTGAGAAAAGCAACGAATTTGGAGTCGAGACGAAGTGGGTTACAATTCTGTCCCTACTTCGGAGCAAACAGCTTCCCCTCCTTGGCCCTCGACCTCTCCTTGACTATAAAGGGGGAGACGGGCTCCAAGATCTCAAAGGTCCCTTCCATGATCCCCTTCTCTTCTTGGGGGCGCACTGACCCGGACCTCGGCCCTGCTCCCCGCCCTGTGCCCAGGCCTGCGACTACCCAGCAGCAGCACGGACTCCCGCTTCGACCAGGAGGAAGGGGAGCCCCTTGCGGAGGCCGAGCCGGGCTGCTGCCCATGCCAGAGTCCAGCCCCTGAGCAGCCCCAGCAGCCAGCCCTGGAAACGCACGAGGCCTCCTTTCAGAAGAAGTTTGAGAACTTTCTGCACAACGCTATCACTCTTCCCAGGTCAACTGGGCCAGACTTCTAGCCACAGGCCGGGTTGGAGACCCGGGGAGGGGGCCAAAGAGTGGGGGGAGGGGGCCAAGGAGTGGGGGAAGGGGAAAAATGAGGGGGAGGGGAGTGGAACGAACTGACAGGCAAGACTGGGGGCAGAGCCTAGGGTGGATGTTACCTCGGAATTGAGCCATGGGCTTTAAAATTCAGGGAGACGGTTGCAGGTTGGATGAACCTGTCGTTGGAGAGGCAGCAGTGAAGTTTATATTTGTATTTAACCTTCATTGTAAGTTCGATAAGAGTAGGGACACCTAGTCTCATCAAAGCCTTTTAGTTTCTCTTGGTTCCTCAACCCTCTAGGCACACAGTAGGTGCTTAGCACATATGTATTGGATTGATTCCTTCATGAGTTTACAGATTTGGGGGAAAGGCACATCTACTGGGGGGGGAGGAGTGGGCAGAGCTAAAAGCCAAGCCCCTTTGAGTGGTGGGAGTTGCAGGATCTAGGAAAAAGACTGGATTGGGAACCCTTCCCTCTTTTCTCCCCAGATCCCCTTGGAAGGTAACTTCTATCAACAAGAACCCCCAGAGGTAAGTGGGGAGAGGTACAGAGGGACTGAAAAGCCAGGAGGGGAGGAAGCAGCAGAAAGATCAGGGGGCAGTAGTAAGTAGAAAGGGGATTTGAAGGCAAAACCTGGGTTAAATCTCAGCTCTGCCACCTTAGGCAAGTCCCTTAACCTAACAATGATTCAGGTTCCTCAGGATTAAGTAGGAAGTCCAATCAAATGAATACTTAGGTGATTTCTAAGGTGTCTTCCAGCTCAGAAACCTGTGAAACCTACAGATGATTTGATATCTCCTTTACCTCCCCAGGGATCCAGGCCGCTACCGGCGGGCTGCAAGGGCCCCTGGGACAGGGGTAAATAGCTCAGACATTGGTATCCAGGACAAGGTACCTCGAGAGCGGGTAGTGCTGAGTGGCCTGCGACATTTCACTGAGTACCGCATCGATATCCACGCCTGCAACCATGCAGCCCACACAGTGGGCTGCAGTGCTGCCACTTTCGTCTTTGCCCGCACCATGCCCCATCGTAGGTGACCTCTAACCCCTCACCCAGACCTGTGAACCACAGCCCTTTGAATAGCACCTTGCTCATATTGAGATCCAAACCCCTGACCTATACTTAACTCTCCCATCCCTCAGACTCACTTTGGCATCTTTTGCTGTAGTTTCTCCTTGCCCTCCCCCAGTGGTGGAGTGTGAGGGGTAAGGGATATTTAGGTACTGACAGAATCTCAGAGGTAGAAGGTCTTTACAGCTACATTCCTTGCTGTCTCCCCAGGTGAGGCAGACAGCATTCCTGGGAAGGTGGCTTGGAAGCCATCCAGTAAAAGCAGTGTCCTCTTGCACTGGCCTGAGCCCCCAGACCCTAATGGGCTCATTCTCAAGTATGAAATCAAGTACAAGCGCCTAGGTGAGGTAGGGACCCTAGAATCTGGGCTACCAGCACCCACCCTGCCTGCTCCTCACCACCTCTGCTTGGACCACCCCTCCATGCTGAGCTCTCTCTCCCTTCTCAAGTGCTGGGTTCCTCTCCCCTACTGCCCACCCTGGGGAACCCCTTCCCTCTCAAGTGTCATAATTCCCTCCCCATTACCCAGGCCTAGATAACTCTTTCCCCTATTATCCAGCTCCATAGAAACTTCTCCTGCTTGAGCATTGGAAGCTGAGTTTTCCCCCTTCCTTTCCCTGCCCCACTCCCACCCCAGGAGGCCACAGTGCTGTGTGTGTCCCGCCTCCGTTATGCCAAGTTTGGGGGAGTCCACCTGGCCCTGCTTCCCCCAGGCAACTACACAGCCCGAGTCCGAGCCACCTCACTGGCTGGAAATGGCTCCTGGACTGATGGCCTGGCTTTCTACATACCTGGTCCTGGTAAGATCAGTGCCTGGCTCTCACACCCAACCTAACAGCTGCCTTAGGTCCCCTCAGCTCACCTCCAAACCTATGATGGAAAGGTACCCCATCACCTTTTGGTCCCATTATGATCCCTGGTTCTGTTCCCTGCCCTCCATCCTCTGACCTTGCCCCTTGATTGCTGACTAACCACTAATCATGATCCTCACTTTGAGCCCTGCCCTTTGATCTCTGGTCTCTATCCTCTGACTTTCTCCTCTCTTCCCAGAGGAGGAGCAGTCAGGAGGCTGGCATATTCTCCTCACTGTCACCCCTGTGGGGCTCCTGTTGCTCGTTGTCCTGGCTGCCCTTGGTTTCTTCTATAGCAGGAAGAGGTAGAGTATCTCCATACTCCACAGTCAACCTCAGTTTCTCTTCTCCCCTTCCCTTGATCCCAATCCCTACCTTCTCCTCCCTATGTGGGAAGCAAATCTGAATAAAATGGAGGGAAGGGCTGTAGCAGCAAGGCCTTTCTCACACTGAAGCCTGTTGCCTCCCACTCCCACCCCAGGAAGTCATGAAATGCCCTTTTTAAGAAAAAGATGCAATACACCTGAGATAAGGGTGAGTCGAGCCACCAGCTGACCTCTCCCAAGTCCAATCATTCAGGGTACTTGGATTCTCACTGGGTGGGGCTGAGCTGTTGGGGCCTAGGAATTTCTAAGGATTAACTATGGAATCCCTGCTCCTGTAACCTCCTACATATGCAAAATCCCCTCCATCCTTGGCCAGAGCCTGAGCCCAGGAAAAAGAGGAACTCTAAAGTGATTAGAGACCCAGTAGATCTGAATGGGGCTGAGGGAAAGGATAAGGGCTGTGACCCATACTTTGTTCTCAGTTCTGCCTTTCCTCTGTCCCTCAGGCCCTAAACTCCAACCTGCCTTATAACTTCATACCTAGACTCCTTCCAAGCCCTCTGACCTCTACCCCCCATCCCATACCCTGCCTTGCCTGGCCTCCATCTTCAAGTTCTGGTTTCTACCCTTTCAGCTTGCCTTATTGCTTTTCCTTTCCCCTATTACAGGAACAGTGGTGGTTACCCCAATGGGACTCTCTATGCTTCTGTCAACCCTGAATACTTCAGCACTTCAGACAGTAGGCGTTCCAGGGGGGCTGGGGAAAGGGGAGGAGGGCAGGAGATAGTGAAAACTTTAAAATTAAGGGGTGAGGCTTAGCAGGTCCAAGGAGTATGATTCCAGATGGGCTTAGAATGGGATTCAGCTATTAATCAAAGACCTTCCTGGAAGGAGACAGCATTTAGAACCAAGTCATTACCAAGGACCCCAGAAAAGAAGAGGGGTAGAGAAGTTCCTGGTTCCCTTCTCACATCCTCCTTATCTTGTTTTCTCTACCACAACTAGTGTATGTTCCAGATGAATGGGAAGTGCCTCGAGAACAGATTTCTGTGATCCGGGAGCTAGGCCAGGGCTCCTTTGGGATGGTGTATGAGGGGTTGGCACAGGGCCTTGAGGCAGGGGAGGCCCCCACATCAGTGGCCCTAAAGACCGTGAATGAGCTGGCCAGTCTTCGGGAGCGCATCGAATTCCTCAAGGAAGCCTCTGTCATGAAAGCCTTCAAATGTCATCATGTGGTACCTGGGAGGGGATGGGATTGGCTTTATGGCATCTTCAGATCAGGATCGAAGTTGGGGTTATATTTGCAGCAAGGGTGGGGGGTCAGGATCAGGTATGAGGTCATGGTTGGAGGAAGCCAGAGTTGAGGTCAGGTTGGATTTGGATCACAGACTCCATTGCTTATCTGTAGGTACGACTTCTGGGGGTAGTGTCACAAGGACAACCAGTTCTAGTCATCATGGAGCTCATGACCCGAGGCGACCTCAAAAGCCATCTTCGATCCCTAAGGCCTGAGGCAGAGGTAGGGGCCTAAATGGGATTGAGGGATGGAATGTCAAGGTACTTAGGGTGCTATTGGATCTCTCAGGGAATGTGGGCAGGAAATATTTTTAGAGACTTTTCCTCACAGATCTCCCTCCTTACCCTGATTTCAGAACAACCCAGGACTCCCTAAACCAGAGCTGGGTGACATGATCCAGATGGCAGGTGAGATCGCTGATGGCATGGCCTACCTCACTGCCAACAAGTTTGTGCACCGAGACCTGGCTGCCCGAAACTGCATGGTGTCTCAAGACTTCACAGTCAAGATTGGGGGTACAAAGGAAGAGAAGAGATGTGCCTCTTCCAGTTTCAGATATTCTATTTTATTCTAGGCAGGAACTGGGAGAGGAAATGGGAAATGAATAGCATGGGGAAGGAGGAGATTTGGGACTCGAGAAAGGGGAGGTAGCAGACAACAGAATGGGAAAAGTGGAGGCTGCTAGTCTGAAATTAAATACTTACTTGGGGTAGGGTTTTTTGGAGATTGGGGCTGACTAGCTAAAGCAGTGTGTGTGACCTGCGCTTCCCCATGTCCTCTGCCACCTTCAGACTTTGGGATGACCCGGGATGTGTATGAGACAGATTATTACCGAAAGGGAGGAAAGGGGCTGCTACCTGTTCGTTGGATGGCTCCTGAATCCTTAAAAGATGGGATCTTCAGCACTCATTCGGATGTCTGGTGGGGCCTGGCTATAGGGTGGGTGGGCTGGGCCTGGGTCTCCTGGGGAGGGAACTTGGGACCCTGACTGAGAGACTGGAGAAAGGAACCGTTACATTTTCAAGAATTTTGGTTGGATGTGCACCTTTTGCCCGTGAGGTTTTAGGAAGGGAACAGTCACTGGGGAATGATCTTGTCTTTTTTGTCTCCTCAGGTCATTTGGTGTAGTGTTATGGGAGATTGTGACACTGGCAGAACAGCCGTACCAGGGCTTGTCCAATGAGCAGGTACTCAGGTTTGTCATGGACAACGGCATCCTGGATGAGCCTGAGGGCTGCCCTCCCCAGCTGTGAGTCACCTCCCTGCCCTCTCCCTACACAATGTCTGCCTATCCCCTAGTCATAGCTCCTCATCTTAGTCCTTAGTCCTGACCCCTATTGCCCAGCTAGGACCTTAATGATATCCACTTCTCCCAGTTTCCTCTATTCATGGGATCAGGGTGGTAAGGTCTTCACCACTCCTTCTGATGAGCCCACTGCTTCTTCCCTCATACCAGACGGGAGCTGATGAGTCACTGCTGGCAACAGAACCCCCGCCAGCGCCCAACCTTCATCCAGATTCTGGACAGCATCAAGGATGAGCTTCGCCCATCCTTTCGTCTCCTCTCTTTCTACCATAGCCCTGAAATCCGAGGGGGCAGGGGCTCCTTGGCACCCCCTGACATAGATCCTGATATCCACTCATCACCTGAGACCCCCCCAGACTGCAGCCCTCCTAATGGAAGTCTAGGACACTGAGGAGTTCCCTTTCCCCTTAAGCATGTGGCATCTCTGTATACTGGGACATTGTTGACATCACAAGGCACTGAGAGGAGAAAACACAAGGTCTCTAGATATGGTTCTGATATGGACTACATGTACATACACACACACACACACACACAGATTCACAAGATGGTCCATGGAGTGGGGGAGATGGTGAAATGAGGTGGGCCAGGGAATGAGGAGGGCTCTCTCCTGTCCTTCTGGGACTCATGGACTGGGACCAGATAAGGTGCTTTTGCCCTAAGACTCCATAGCAAACTGAGAAAAGGAGACCAATACAATGGAAGGATGGAGGTAGCCCTGGCAGCTGGTGGGGTGCAAGACTCTTATAAGCACAGGGAGGGAGAACCAGCACTTCCTTTCATGGATAAATGAAAAAATACCCACAAGGCATTCCAGATTCAGAGAGCATGGGAAAGCTATCCTTTGTTGTGATTGATATGTATATGCTAAAGGAGTCTACACATGGGATTTTTCTTGAGAAAAGAACTGAAACCACACACCTCTCATTTTCTGATACCTAAACATATTAAAGCACTTGCAGAAACTTGGGTTGGGAGAGTTTCCCAAAATATAAGGAATCAGAAACTCTAAATCTTGTCCTTCTCTGGCTCATCACCTTCCCCAGGAAGATACCCTTTGGAGGGCCTTTTCTCCCTGGCCTATACTGGCAAAGGATATAGGGGTGGGGAACCTTTTGCCTGGCCCTCAAGTGTGGCCTTTTGAATTCAGACTTCACAGAACAAATCCCATTAATAAAAGGATTTGTTCTGTAAAATTCAGACTCAATCAAAAGGCTGTACCCAAGGACCTAGAAGCCATATGTGGCCTTGAGGTTCCACCCCCCTGGAAAGGGTTTCATTTTGAATGATGGGGGAAAGGAAGCACTGGAATGAGTATTTGCTCCCAGCTGTCATTCCCAGTTTCACATCTCTTCCTCTCCTCTTTCCCACCCTGTTATCCACAACGAATGTGCAGGACATTTCTGGGGAGGTGTTAAGGTCCCTACTTTATATCTGTCTTTCTGTGGGACAATTTTCAATAGGCTTACCTCCACTTTGGACTCAGCCAGTCACCTCTTTTATTTGACCTAGCCCCCAGCCCAGGATCCCTCAGCTTGGTACTGCTCCCTAACTCCCCTGGCGGGCATCCCTTGGTGCTCACTTTCTTCCCTTCACTTCCATTTTCTTCTCACCCCCTTTTCAAGTCCCTGCCACTGAGTTTAATGCTTAAAGTTTTTAAAGTATCACCTTCATTTTCCCACTCCACCTTAAATGTGGATAGTGGAGATGCAATAAAATTCCTATCTGTTTGTATCTGAGGTCTTGGTTATCATATTGTTCACTTTATAAATTAAGTATGCTATCAATTTGCTGTCTATCCTCCTTCCTCCTCTGCTGAGCCCTACACTGCTGCTGCTTTGGCAGTAATACAGAATAAACTTTTACTGCCATCTAACCTCCCACCTTCTCCCCCCATAGGCAATTAGGGCTGCCTTATGACACATATGTGATAATCTTGTTATTAATTGGGCTTTCAGATGCTAGGAAAGCAGAGAAAATTAATTTTTATATCTCCTTGCTACCCATGTGATCTTGAAAAGTCCCACTCTTGGGCCTCAGTTTTCTGTGTGAAAATGAAGATGTTGTAATAAGTGACCGCTATGTCCCACAAATCTATGATCTTGCCTCTCAAATCTGTGCTCAACCTCCTCCTTCTTCATCTTCTGCATATACCACCCCCTAAAACACAAAACAGCTTCATCTCTCTCAAAGTTTCCCAAGAAGTGCCCTAGGTCATGTCTATCTTTTCCTACCTGGGAAAGAAGGCATTTCTTGGACTCTTGGTCTCTATGCTGCAGGCTTCAAGGCAGCATGTCCTGAGTGGGAAAATGGTATGGGAAATAAGCCCACTACTCTTGCCAGTACCAATAATTTGCTCATTGGTTAGAGCAGCAGTTCTCAACCTGTGGGTCACAACGACCCTTTCACAGGGGTCACCTAAGACCATCAGAAAACACATATTTCCAATGGTCTTAGACACTGAGATACCACTCCTCTATCTGTCTCCAGGCTGGTCTGCCCACATGCAGATATGCCTACATACGAATATTAAAAGGTGCTGGTATTAGGAAGGTTGAGAATCACTGGGTTAGAGGAAGCCTGACAGTGGAAAGAGCCCTCTAGTCTTGGCAGCAAGAGACCTAGGTTTGAATTCTGTTTCCAACACTTACTGTGTGACCCTGGGCAATTCTTTGAGTCACAGTTCCCTCATCTTGCCAATGACCTCAGGGTCACTGAGAGGAAAGCTCCTCATAAACTTTGAAACTGCTATAGAAATGTGTATTTGAGCTATTTAGTATTAGGTTAGAGCAGTGCTTCTCAACCTTCCTAAAGCCACAACCCTTTAATACTAGTATGTGGGTATATCTGCATGTGGGCAGACCAGCCTGGAGATGGATAGAGGAGCAGTGTCTTCGTTCCTAAAACCATTGGAAATATGTGTTTTCTGATGGTCTTAGGTGACCCCATTCGACCCCCAAAGGGGTCGCAACTCACAGGTTGAAAACCACTAGATTAGAGGCTTGGTATAAGGCCAAGGTGGATATACTTCAAGCTATTCTGGGCCTCTTTAGGGGCTGCAGGGCTTGGAGCAAATTTTAATTACTATCAGTCCCCAATATCTTTAGGTGAGAACAAATTCAAATTAACAGCCAGGTTAGACTTGAAGGGGAAAAGAAGTCACAAAGGGACAATATGGCATAAAGGGATAGGGAGCCTGTGGAAGAAGGCAGTCCCATCCTCTTTGTTATGGTGTGGATGGGGAGAGATTGAATACGTATAAAAAGTATTAAAGCTTTGTTTAGCACAAACTTGTGGAAAGCTAACCACTATATTCTACTCTGCCCCATTTCTCCCCTCCTGGTTCAGTCTCCTACAGTACTGGGGTGCTCCCAAGATGGAGCCACAGGAAATAGCCTGAATTCAATATGCGCTAAGGACAAGGTGTTCATGTCAAAAGCCCATATACTCCTAACCCCAAATAGCTATCTCAAAAATTTCTATTACTTACCTGGGAGGACCAGTAATAGGTTCAATGTAATCCCTTCTACATAGTGACTTTCCCCACTGTGGTTTTGATATATCATGGGACAGCATAAGAAATTAAATGGGACTTAGGGGGAGTTTTGCCACAAACAACACATGAAAAAGGCCAGTAGACAACACAGATAAAGTTTAGAAACTCAGAAATGCATAAAATATATGCATAGTATTGTATAATATGAACAATATTTTATCTCTTAATACTGTAAAAGAAAAAGATAAAATTCAGACTTCTTCTCCGGTACAAAGGGAGGGCCAAATAATTTTACTTGGATTTTCTGGATGCACTCCTTTCTTCCCTTTCCCCGGAGCGCATAATCCATTCCTGCCACTGGAAATGTAATTCACAGCGCATGTCCTACTGTTGGGGGGCTGGCTTCACTATCTTTAATACATAACTCTAAAGGGCATTTGGTTTGAACTCATCTTTCAGTGTCACATCTTCAGTCTTTCCATATCTACTGTCTTCTTTCCTACTGCCCACTTCTTCCTCATTCTTCAGAAACTTAACCCTGTCATTCCCTCTAGCTATCATCTTAGATTTCCTCTCTTATACAGTCAAAACTCTAGAAAAAGTCACTAAACACTTATAGCCAAGGGTAGGGAAACTATAACCTGAAAGCCACGTGTGGCCCTCTAGGTCCTCAAGTGCAGCCCTTTGACCAAACCCAAACCTCACAGAACAAATCCTTTGGGTTCCATCAAAGGGCCACACATGGCCTTAAGGCAGTAGGTTTCCTGAGCTCCCACCCCATCCCCACCACAGCCTTCTTTACTTTTAAGTCAGTTGGTTTCTAATCTTACCACTTGTCATCTCCAAGGTACCAATGGTCTCTAACTCTGATTCTCTAGCTAGATCTGATGGTCTTTTCCCAACCATTAAAAAAAAACATCTCTGCTTCCTTTGACACTGTTAACCAGCCTTCATTCTGAAAGTTCTTTCCTCCCTGGACACAAATCTTGTTGTTTTCCTACCTGCTTGACTGCTCCTAAATCTTCTTTGCTAGATCATCATTCATGCCCCACCCTATAACTCTGAATGTCTCCTAAGGACATGTCCTGGATCTTCTCTTTTTCTATACCCTTTATTGGTGATTTCATCAGGTCCCACTGATTCAACTATAATTCCTATGCAAATGACTCCCAAATCTACATTCCTAGCCTTCATCTCTCTCCTGAGCTCTAGACCTGCATTACTAACTTCCTGTTGAACATCTCCACCTGGATGTTCCAAAGGTATCTTTAAAATTCCACATATCCAAAACAGGACTCATTATCTTGCCCTCTGCCCTACCATGGTCCTTACTCCTCATCTGGAACAGACCCATCTGGACCACAGACTATGACTCCCTTCCTGGGTGGACTAATATATTTAGTATGGAACCCTCCATGGAGCTGGGTTTGTCCAGTGAGAGGAAATTCTCCCAAAAAGCTACATCTAGCTGGATCTAGATCATGCTTCAAAACTATATACCCAAGACATCTTGGTACGTATCTTGGTATCTACCCTGCTGCCACAAATGACCATCTCATCTTGTGTATCCACTTTCTACTTAGAACAGTGACCCAGTGACTATTACCTATCACTGCTTCTAGAAAAGGAATAAAAATAAATTCACAGATAGCTTTACTCACTGTTCCAGAATTTCCCCAAACAAAAGCTCCCCTCACTGGCTACCACAAATGTTGGCTCTTTCTTAGAATATAAACTCCTTTAGGGAAGGTACTGATTGTTGTCTTTGTAGCACCAGCACCTACCAAGTGATTAGTACATAGTAGGCACCTAATAAATGCTTTTCTTCATTCATTCATTCATTCCCCCCTCTAATCTGTCCTTTCTCCAAATTTCCCTATTTCTATTGAGGGTACCACCACCCTTCTAGTCAAACAGGTTGACAACTTTGAAGCCACTTTGACTCTTCACCTCTCTCTCCTTCCTCATCCCATATCCAATCAGTCACCACATCTTCTCACTTCTACTTCCACAGCCTCTCACCCATCCTCCTCCTCCTTGTCACTGACATAACCCTTATCACCCCTCATCTGGACTATTGCAATTGCCTCCTAGTCTCTGTGCTTCTGGTTTCTCAGTTTTCCAATCCATCCTCTACACAGCTTCCAAAATAATCTTCCTAAAGCACAGACATCATACAACTGCACAGGAATCTCAGCGGCTTCCCATTGCCTTAAACATAAAATACAAAAATTCTTGGGTTTGCATTCTATTTGGCTCTAGACTACCTTTCTAAACTTTAGTATTACACTTTCATATATTCTACATACCAGCCAAACTGGACTTTCCTGAGCTTGGTATTTTATTTCCTGCCTTTGTGCAAACTACCTCTTATGCCTGGAATACACTTTCTTTCATCTTCTGCTTCTTAGAATCTTTTGTTGTTCCATTGTGTTCAACTCTTCGTGACTACATATGGGGTTTTCTCAGCAAAGATATCTGAGTGTTGGCCATTTCCTTCTCCAGCTCATTTTACAGAATTGGAAACTGAAGCAAATGGGGTTAAGTGACTTGCTCAATGTCACACAGTTAATAAGTATCTAAGGTCACATTTGAATTCAGGTCTTCCTGACTCTAGGCCCAATGCTTTATCCATTGTGCCACCCAGTTGCCAGTTAGAATCCTTAACTTCCCTCAAGATTCAATTCGAGTGCCGCCTCCTATAGGGAAAGTCTCCTGACTAGCTTGCATTTACTTATCTGTGCAAAAATTATAGAGGCAGCATGGCATAGTGGAAAATGTGCTGGGGCTACAGTCAGGAAAACCTTCCCTGCCTTTGATACTATCTGTGTGACTCTAGGCTAGTCACTAACCTCTATGTCAGTGGTTCTCAACCTGTGGGTCGCGACCTCTTTGGGGTTGAACAGGGTCGCCTAAGACCATCGGAAAACACATATTTCTGATGATCTTAGGAACCATGACGCTGCTCCTCTATCATCTCTAGGCGGGTCCACCCACATGCAGATATGCTCACATATGAGTATTAAAGGTTCACAGCATTAGAAAGGCTGAGAACCACTCCTCTATGTGCTTCAGGCTAGGAGTTGGTTACTAGTTTAAAGGCTCCTGCAACCTTTGTTGGAGCTGGAGTTTCCCAGACATCTTTTATTTATTTATATAAAATTCCATTGATTCAAAAAACCAACAGTCACTAAAAACTGAGGTACCAGGCCCTGTGCTAGGCTATTGTAGAAGGTAAGCTCTGTTGGGGAAGGGATGGTTTTTCATTTTGTCTCTGTTTCCCCAAGGTTTAGCACAGTGCCTGGCATATGGCAGACATTTAATAAGTGCTTATTGAGTTTAATTGATTTGTAGAATGGTACTAGGCCTTAGAAGTATGAACCCCTGACCACCTGCTGACTGCCTTCAGTTGCTGAAGCAACAGTGACCCTTAATGGTCAGGTTGGAAACTGCAGCTCCAATAAATTGGAAGGATTCAATGCATTGCCAGATGAGCTAGAAGCCAACTTAGAGATGAGAGACTCATGTTTTAGAGCTGAATGAGAGCTAAATTCAATTTTAGAGATAAAAGAGAGGCTCTCCCAATGGCGAAAGATTATAAGCGCAGAGCTGGTACCATCTCCTCATTTCACAAGTGAGGCTCACAAAGAACCTAGCACACAGTAGGTGCTTGATAAATTCCAGTTGACCAGACTTGACTTAATTTTCTTAGTTCATAAAGAAGTTAATAGTTGTCTTTTCCCATGTCTCTTGTTATTGATTATTAAATACAGCACAAAAAGTAAACAGAGAATACTCCAGGTTATCCTTGCTCTACTACTATATACAGACACACTTGCTCCCACAGGCTCCTCAAGGGGGAGGGTGCTGCGTGAGGTGGAGATAGGAATGTGTCTTCTGTATTAGCCATTAGAAAGCCTGGGTTCCTAGTTCTATCTCTGCTGCCTACTAGCTGTGAGGTGCAGGGCCATTTCTCCTCTTTAAGCCTTGGTCCTCTCATCTGTAAAACGGGGGTGATAATACCTGTCCTACCTACAAGGCTGAGAACCTTAAATAACACTATGGAAATGAAAACACTTTATATAGTTGTTTGACCTGGAAGAGTCAAGATAACAGGTTTAGAGCTGGGAGGGACCTCAGAGGTCATTTAATCTGATTCCTTTCTTTTTCAGATGGGGAAATTGAGGACCAGAGAGGTTTGCTGATTTTCCCCAGGTCCCAAAGTTTCTAAACGGCAAACATCTGCCAAACATTCACATCTCCTGAATTTGGGATTTAAACCCAGGTCCATTCATACCAGATCCAAGTTACATGCTGCTTCCCTACCTAAGAGAGCCAGATATGAGTACCTCAGAGGAGAAAGAGAAAACCCCATCCTTCAACTTCCCTCCCACTTCTCCCCACCCTCATTCCCAAGATTCAGAGAGAATACAGAGTCACTGGGAGAATATCAGCTTCATGTTGTGTGGAAAAGTCTGAAGCTGGAGAGTAGGGGTGGAGTATGGAAGAAAAGGGGAATGGGATATAGAAGAAAAAAGTAATAGCACACCCTGGCACAGCCCTTTGCTCCCACCAACCATGTAAAGAGCATGTTAGCTGACTGGTGGTGGCTCTTTTCCACCCATCCCTGCTTTTCAGGCTCAAGATTAGCTGCTGTGTCTTCGGCGGAGAAGGGAGGCAGAGGGCATTGTGGATTCCTCTTGGTCGCTCTCACAGGCTCTCTGGATTAAGAGGAGCAAAGGGTGACCTAACTGTGGGGTCATGCCATGTGAGGTCTCCCTAGTGTTCAGGAGAGTTCTATCCCTGCCAAGTTGGGTCATTCAAGTATGGGGTTCAACTGGGGCCAAAGTCCATACAATTCAAGTGTACATAGATGTGGATATACGGGCAGGCTCAGAGCTCAGGATGCCAGAGAGCTCAAAAAAACCAAGAAGGCTAGAGGGGACTGGCCGGAAAATATGTAGAGAGGTTGAAGGGCAGAGGGGTCTCACCAGTTCTTCATTCTCCTTGGTATGGTAATAGAGCATCTTCATTCCACAGAAGTGACTGCAGGGGCTGATCAGGTGGCAGGAGAGCTAGAGTGGGGGGAAAGAGGGAGGTAAGGGTCTCCACCAGCTCCATTCCATTATTCTCATGTAGTATAGAAATAGTACTGGACTTTGAGCCAGACAACTTGGGTTCAGAGGTCAGATTCAACACTTAGCTATGTGGCCATAGGCAAGTCACAACCTCTCCAAGTCAGTTTCCTTGTCTATAAAGCGTGACTAATATTTGCACTGCCTCACAGGCTTGTTATAGGAGAAGTGTTTCGTAAATCTTAAAGTGACACATTAACATTATTCCCATGCCCACCTCTAGAGAGGATAATTCTTTGCCACCCTGGGCAAGGGTGGTCAGTTCCTCATCAGAGGTCTCATGCTGGAGGTGACTGGTTAATAAGAAAAGCACTGGATTTAGAGGTAGAGGACCTGGGCTCAAACTGGCTTTGCTGCTGATTGCGACTTTGGGCAAGTCACTTTAACTTCTCCGGTTCTCGGTTCCTCATCTGTAAAAATGAAAGAGTTGGCCTACATGGCCTCAAGTCCTCCCAACTCTAATTCCTATGGTCCTATGTGTGATCTTTCCAACCATGAGACTGGGATTTCATGAACCTGGGAGCTGAGTTGAAATCCCAAAGTCCCAGAGGTTAAGCTCACAAAGGGAAATGGGTATCTGTGTAGCTCACCTTCCACTTACGCTGAGAATTGAACTTGCGGAAGTTAGTTATGTTGATAAAGGAGCAGTCTCGATTCCTCTCTTGTTTGATGGTCAGAGGCTAAGAACACAATGGATGCTGTCTCATCTAGCTGTCCTCCTAAGCAGAAGGCAGCCAAGCCTAACATGTGCTCACACCTCCCTTGCCCACTGATCTAGATCTCCAGTGCTCCAGCCTAGAGATTGAAGAGTCTCATCCTGCCTGCCTCTTTAGGTTGGCACAACATGGCTCTGGGCTTTCAGGCTAAGTAATGAACCCACAATCTCATGTGTAATACCTTAATCCATGGGTGAAGGAGAGCTTGAGCTGATGTCATCCGTTCCCTGCCAAGTAGACAGACAGGGTTGTCACAGCCCTGGGTCCCTGCCCCCAACATTTCTTGACACCCACCACTCAAGCAAACCTTTCCCCTTCCCTATCCCCATCCTCATCTTCCCTTTGCCCAACCTCGTCTCCAAGTCCATTCTCAGACAGGTTAGTCACTCCCTGAAGGAATTGCCTTATTTCTTTCCACCCAGCCTTACTCCCTCCCTTCTGTGAAAGGATTGTAGGATTTGGAGCATGGAACAGACTTTACACATCATCTAATCCAATTTCTTCTTTTTCCAGTCAAAGAACTAAAAGATTAAGTGACTTAATCTTTAAGTCATGCAAGTGATAATTTATATCATCCAAGTGATAATTTATAACTGGTAAAGTCAGGATTTGAATCCAGATCCCGATTCCAAATCCAGCATTCTTTCCATAGTATCCTTTTATCTATTCTAGAGACTCTCTAGATCAGTCAGCCTTTGTAGGTGGAAACAGGCAAAGGAAATATAGCAGTGGCTGAGATCATAGCAGAAGGATTAAGACATATAGTTGGTAGAGAGAATCGAGGGGTGGAGGAGAATGTCAAGGGTAGGAGCTTATTGGATACTTGGGGTTAATAATAAGCAGCTGGCTGATGAAGTCCTTGGCTATGGCTGATGTGGAACTGAAGCATGTGTCCTCATATTCAAAAGTGCCTTTGATAATATTGTTGGCAACATCATTTTCCGTTTCGCCCTGGAAAGGGGATATGCCGCTGAGCCTGTGGGGTCCACAGAGTGGGCATTCAGAGTGGGTACCTCAGGGGAAAGGGAATGATCAAACCTTCCCCCAGGAGCCCAGAAAGCTGGATCCACTTCATAGAATCTCAGAGTTGGAAGGGGCTCAAAGGTCATCTAGTCCAGTCTAGGACTCAAACCAATTCACCTCAGGCTTGTAGTACTGCCTGTAAAGATGCTAAAGACCCTCCCTCATCACCTCTCCCTTTATCCCTTCCCAGTCTAATAATATATCCTCCCTCCAGTGCCATCCCAACCTCCCTCCAGGGAATCAAGGTCCCTCTTGACCATGCTGACTGCTGGAAGGATGCCTCAGCTTCCCCAGCCCCTTTACTCTCACCTCCATGAGAGAAGGGGTTGGAGAGAATGCAGCCCTCTGGTGTGTGGTAGTGGTGGTGGGGTAGCGGGGAGGAGGTACTCACAGGACATAGGTAATGACACCAACACTCCTAGAATAAAATGAGGAGCTGGTTCAGAGAAAGGTGACATTTAAGATCTAATTTATTCTCCCTACCTCCTTAAGCCACAGGTGACAGTTTCAAATAATGGGGAGAAAGATACAACATAGAAAGGCTGGAAAGATAAAGAAATTTGGAGACATAGGTAGAAGGGGGGTAGGGGAAGGGAGAGGATAGGAGAGAGAAAAAGCAGGGAGTGAGGGGAGAAGAACAGGAAAAAATTGGAAAAAGAAAAAAAATATGAGGAGAGAAATGGTGTGGTGGACAAAGAATCAGGTCTAAGAAAAGAGAGCAAAAGGGACTAAAGAAAAGGTTCTGAAAAATAGTGAGAGAGGAGCCTCCCAAGTGGAAGAGACCCCAGGGCCCTCCCTTCATCCTCCCCAGCTCTGTCCTCAACCCCTTTCCTCCCAGCCCACAATCCTCACCACATGTCTGCAACAACAGTGGGAGGTTCCAACTTGATCACTTCTGGAGCTGAAAGGGGAAAATGCTCATCCTGAGGGAGCCCAGGGTGGTGTCCTCCACGCCTGGTCCCCACTCCACCCTGCAGCTGGGCTCCTGAGTACCTGGGCTACGAAGCCCTGGCAGGTCCCAGTCTGGAATTCCTAAGCAGAGGAAGATTTGTGGGAAGGAGGAAGGAGTAGGAACTGAAGAGGAAATGGGGGAAGGGATCATGTAGGGTCAAGAGGGTAAGGATGATTCTTTAGGGGAATGGAATAAAATATCTCATGGAGGGCAGACAGAGAAGGGCTAGAACTGCAGCAAGAAGGGATGGTGGCTAGACAGCTGGGGGAGACACGAATGGTGGAATAAGAAAGCTGTTAGAAGAAGATGCCCCATTGGCATTCATCTCTCAGTGGAAATGAGCTCCTAGTAAAGTAGAAGAAATAGAAGACTAAGATTGAGGAAGGTGAACTTTTCCTAAAAAACAGAAACAAAAAATCATTGCAACAAGACAAGGGGTGTGGCTAGGTGGCGCAGTGAGTAGAGCGCCGGCCCTGAAGTCAGGAGTACCTGAGTTCAAATCTGGCCTCAGACACTAACACAAAAACTAGCCGTGTGACCTTGGGCAAGTCACTTAACCCCAACTGCCCTCCAAAAAAGCAAAAAAAACAAACCCCCCCCAAAAAAAAACAAGACAAGGGGCTAAGGGAGATACCTTGATGAAAGGCAAGGAAATGGCTGAGAAGGCCTCAGGAAGGTCTAACTAGTCAAAACTTAGTAAGCTGCAGACAAATGGGCCCTGGGAGTTTGAAGGAACAGATAAGATGGAGACCCTGAGATTCTAGAACCCAGTCTTTCTACCTACCAACATAATCAGGAATTCCACACCAACTGTCGAGGCACATGTTTTTCTCAATTTTCTGGGCCATCCCGAAGCCAATGATCTTGATTTCAGGCTTAACAACATCTTTCTGCTGTAGCATGATGTTCTCAGGCTAGGGAGAGGGAAAAAGAAATTCTTGGCCAGCTCTCTGTTCCTGCATCACCAATAACCTTCCAACATTTGTTAGCTTTGTCAATCTGATGGGTGTGAAGTATAGCCTCAGATTTTTTTTAATTTGCAATTCTCTAATTATTAGCAATCTAGAGCATGTTTCTTTCCTTGAAAACTGTCTGTTTGTGTCCTTCAACCTTATTTATCTTGGAAATGAGACTTTTAAAAATGTACTGCAAAGATTTTTTTTACCTCCAATTATCTGTTTTCCTTCTAGTCTTAGCTGTGTTGGATTTGTTTGTACAAATTCTTTTTAATGTTATGTAATAAAAATTGTCCATTTTATCTTTTGAGATACTCTCTATTCTTTAGTCAAAAAGTCTTTCCCTATCCATAGGTCTGAAAATTAATTTCTTCTTTGTTCCTCTAATTTGTCATTTAACCTTTTATATCTAGGTCATATGTACCTTTGGAACTTATCTTGGTATATGATGTGAGGTATGGTCTAAACAGAATTTCTGCTGGACTGCTGCCCAGTTTTCCTATCAGTAGTTGTCAGTTAGTGAGTCCTCACCCTAGAAGATAAGGTCTATAGGCTTACTGAACAGTAATCTTTTTTACTGAGTGACCTATTTTTTATTTTAATTAGTACCAAATTGTTTTGATTATTTCTACTTAATAGTATAATTTGAGATCTAGTGCTGCTAGGACCCCTTCCTTCACACTTTCCCCTCATTATTTCCTTTCAGATTCTTAACCTTTTGCTCCTTAAGATTAATTTTATTATTTTTTCTAATTCTCTTAAAATAATGGTAGTTTGATTGTTATGGCAAGTAATAAGTAAATTTAGGTAGTACTGTCATTTTTTATAATGGTTCAGATTACCCCTGAAACAGTATTTCTCCAATTAATTACATCTGTATTTTTGCAAAGAGTGTTCTTTAGTTAAGGGTCATATAATTCCTACCTGTTGGTAGTTAAATTCCCAAGTACTTTGTTGTTTTAAATGGAATTTATCTTTCTCTCTCTTCCTGCTAAATTTTATTGTATGATGCAAAAATGTTGGTGATTTGTGAGGATTTATTTTTTAACCTGGAACTTTGCTGAAATTGTTTCAATTAATTTTCAGTTGACTCTCTAGGACTCTCTAAGTACAGTATCATATCTTCTGCAAAAACAATTTCTTTTCTTTGTTGCCTACACTTCTCATTGTCCCTCAAGATCTCATTGTCCTATTAGCATTACCAATATTCATAGCATTATGTCAAATAGAAGCGATCAACAATGAACATCCTTCCTTCATGCCTAATCTTACAGTTAAGAACTCTAGTTTCTGTTTAATATAAATAATTATATATATATGTATATAAGTTATTCAGTTTCTAGTGCTTTTTAATAGAAATGAGTGTTATATTTTGCCAAAAAGCTTCCACTGACAATCAAATTATTTTTGTTTTATTATTAATATGGTCAATTATGTTTTAAATTTTCCTAATATAAAACCAACACTGCATTCCTAGTATAAAGTCAATCAGATAATAGTGCATTATCTTTGTGATATAAAATGGTAGCCTCTTTTCAAGTGTGTATCTTGTAAATGACATGGTGGATTCTGCTTTCTAATACTTTTCCATTTTATAGGTAAGTTCATCCCATTCACATTCACAGTTATGATTGTTAATTGTTTATTTCCCTCCATGCTATTGCTATTCTCTTACATTTTTTCTTCTTATTGCTCTCCACTCCCTTCTGTTACCTGGCTAAGGTTTTGTGCCTCTAGTATTACGCTATTACTTTTCTTTACACTCTTTCCCATAGTTATAATTTCTTTTCTAATTCTTTTCTCTATCACTTTGGTTTTATTTCTAACCAATCTTGTGAGCAAACTGTGCTTCCCTTTGAGGTTTGCTTGTACATATTCTGAAGTTATTTTCTTCTAGATTTGTGTGTTGGGCATTTCTGGCATCATTATAACTCTTTGTCTTTTGTTTTTGGGTTTTTTTTTTTACTCATTTTGGGTTTTGAGGTCTCCCCTCCTCTGGAGATAAAACTGAGCTGAAGCCTTTCCCTTTAACCCACAGTCCAAGGTCAACTCTTATCCAACAATGAGGGTCTTTTCTTCCTAGCAAAACCCATACCAAGGTTTTTGTATTTGGAGTGGTGCTAAAGCTCTTCTCTTCAGCTTGGAAGCTAGGACCACTGTCTTTCCTCCTCTGATAATTTAGTTCTGAGCAAAGGCACCAAGGGGACTAAATCATACAATGGTCAGGACTGGGGCAGGCAGTGGGGAAGAGAACTGAGCTGAGCTGCTTCCTTATACTCTGCTATCTATATATTTTTTAAAATCTAAATTGGTTTATGAGCTCTATCTATAACCAAACTGGTCTCTTTAAGCAGTTCCCCCTTTTTTTCCTTATCAGAATAGTTTCTATCTTAAGAATTTCATTCTTGAAAGCATCCTATCTTTCTTGGGCTTACTTCTCTAGTAGAATTTTAAGTTATAATTTCTACCAATTCTTTCTCAGAACCTTTGAAATGTTCACCCCAAATCTAGGATACCCAGGTATACCCAGCTTTAGAATGTACCCAGCTTTCCTCTCCTGCCCTATCATAAAGTCCAAGATATAGTGGTCATATATATCCTCAAAGATCTCATAATTTTTATTTCAGTAAATAATTCTTCATTGTTGGTCACAATCAGGTAGCAAATATGAACTCCCTGTATTGCTTTCTCTACTTTTAGTGGATTGAAATGATCATTAAGACAATCCAAGGATTTATCAGCTGCTCTATTTTTGGAACAAATACAGCTAGATGAAGTCTACTGTCACTACTATGTCATGCCTCCAGGGTAGGTTTATGATTTGGTTTTTAAATTCCTCATCTATTTCCTCCTATATATTTGGTCTGCAGAATACCAGAAAGACAATATCACTTCTGTTCCTCCCTCTGTTTATCTTTACCCAGATACTCTCCAACACATGTGCCCATCATCTTCCATGATTTCATCACATAAGTACACCTTCTTATTATATAATTCCACTCTATCTTTCTGTTACACATTCTTATTCAGTACTTAGCACAATGTCTGGTTCATAGTAGGCACTTAATAAATGTTTACTGAATGAATATGGTATATTTTTCCATTGAAGAAAGTTTCATGTGAGACCTAATTAAGCAAGACTATACCAGATCAGATATGTTTTTAAAGATGAAAACAGGACAACAGATGAAAAATAAAACAAATCTGTCGGCATTTCTGTAACTAACAATTTTCTTCATCAATGACCTTCATCTTCATCATTATAAGTATAAATCTAGAAGAGACTTCCATGGCATCTAGTTCAACCCTCTCATTTTCCAGATAAGGAACTGAAACCCAGGGAAATTAAGTACCTTACAAACAGGATTTGTACCCAGGTCATGTATCTCAAGGGTCAATATTCATTCCACTGCACCATACTGCTTCCTTAAAACAAACACCTTTAAGAGAGTCATCTGAAGCACTAAGAGGACATGCCCAGGGCCACACAACCATTATATGTAAAGAAGTAGGACTTGAAAAAAGTCTTCCTCTCTATGCACTATGCCATGATCACTTAAATCTTTAGACTCTAACATTTCAATCTCTGATGTACTAAAAAAAAAAAAAAGGAAAATAGGAATGACACTAAATTAGGGCAAAGAGTAGCATGGGTTAGATCAAGTATGGATAGAGGAAATTTGTATTGGAGGAGACACAGTTTTGAGGGGAACGAGGTATCAATTCTCAAGCTATCTGAAGATATTATCAAGAAGGGAAGATAGCAAACAACTGGGGGGAAAAAATCACAGACAGCATTACTACTCCAAAATGGTGATGGAGACGACAGCCATAACTATTAAACTTAAATACCCAGTTTCTCATCTCTATTAAATTTTAGGAGACTGATCTACATATGTATCACAAGTTTCCTCGATGAAAAGCTGAGAAGAGACTACTACAGACAACACTTTACCACACAGTACATCTTCAAAGTAATTCCATTGACTAAAAAGTGTATTTAATAAAGATCCCACTGAGCTTATTGTTTGTTGACTCTTTTAAATAAAAGCATTTGACTCAGCAGATCAAAATGCAGCCTTAAAGGTTCTATTCCAACAAAGTGTTGATTCCTTTATAGGTGCAACAACAGAGAATTTTGTTTGATGATGCTGATTATCAATATCAAGCGAGACATAAAAAGGGGAGACACATGCTCACCAAAGGTGTTTGCGACTGTCATGGAAGATGTCTAGTGCAGAATCCAAATGGAAAAGGTATTCCCTATAGATTGTTAGGTCCTCCAGATGCTCCTGTTGGTGGATTACAGGATCATAGATTTAGAACTGGAAGGGACATTAGAGGTCATCTAGTCCAACCTACTCATGTTATTGTGTTGATTTTATCCAGCCTTGGAATACCACAGAGCTTCCTAAAGGAGATCTACAACCACTCAAAAGTTCAGTCTAACAATCCATGCAGGAAAAGTCAAGTGAATGGATATAATAGTGAGTTGAACAGAGTTTATTGATTTGATTCATTAGTACATACATCTCAGACAAATACTGCAAAAAAACCATGAGCTGAGCCCAAAACTGAACTGCAGGAAAAAACTATGAGACAGATTACTTTTGGGAAACTGCAACATTTCTATGATCCCAAATTGTTCCATGAAATAAAAATCCATTTTTAAACACCAACATTCTTTCAATGATGCTCTATGATTGAGACCACCAGACTGCATCATATTACCAATAACTACTTTAACAAAAAAGTGGCATAAAATATGTGATTTAGGAGATATATGTTTAGAAATAGGTAGGCTAGTCATATATCAGAAGCAAAAGGTAACAGATGAACAGTTTGAAGTTCAAGCCTTTTTAGCTATAATTAATCTTGGCCCTATAAAAGAGATGAAGAAATGTACCTCCCCCCTTTTTTATAGAGGTCAGAAGGCTATGGGTGCAGAATACTATGTCCACTATTAGACATAGCCATTATATCATTCATTTTGTTCAGTTCCTTTCCTCTGTTACTGGGATACGGGTCTTCAGGGATATAGATGTCTAAAAATGACATTGATTTCAAAAACAAAAGGCATCAATAAAACTTTTTTAAAGATGGATATCTTAAGTGACACATTGGTACTCTCATAATGTTAAAAGAGCTAGAAGACCTTTAACATTTAGAGCAGACCTCCTCCCATGAAGGATTTATACACAAAATGGACAAGAACCACATAGAATAGGAAGGTATGGACATTGTACAATCTGCACACTGGAAGAGATACCCATATCATATTAATGAACTCATAGATTGAAGTATTAGAGAAATAGATTCCCTTCTCACAGCCCCATATTACAGCCATAAGTCCCATCCCAACAATCTTATGGATCAAATAGGCTTTCTCACATTAGTATTTCTAGCTTCCCTTATTTGCACCCATACTTTATATATTTGCACTTAGATTTCTGATGCCATGGATTTTACTGCTGAAACCTTTCTTAGATTTTCTCTCCTTTGAGTTACTGGAACTCTCTACTAAAATGTATGCAATTAATAATTTTTGCTTGATTATTTCCTATGTTGCAGCTGCTCCTTATTCTCTGTCATAACTGATTTATATTGTAGGCAGCTTTCTCTTACCCTTTTCAGTTTAAAAGCATTCCTGATCAGATCTGAAATCTAAGCAATATATATTTTACCAGCACTCATTAAGTATACAACATCCCATACTAAGAGCATATTATTCCTTTATTTTAAAGCATAGTCCAGAAATCTCATTTTAGATATAATCTCATATAGTATCTTATATATCATAGATAAATCTCCTTCATCTTCTAAAGTCCCTAGATTTATCATTCCTACATCTTTGCTCATGTTGCTTCCTCTGCCTGGAGTGTTCTTCCCTGTGCTCTTTATCTACCAAATTCCTAACTATCTGTCAAGACTCCGAATAACATAACCTCAGGGGAGAAAAGGATCTCAGAGGACATGTAGTCCAACCCATACCTGAGCAGGAATCACTTCTACATTCCTAATATGTGATCATCCAACCTTCTTTTAAAGAAAACTGTTACCTCCCAAGGTAGCCCATTTCACCTTCAGAGAGTGCTAGTTCTTGGGTTTAAGCCTAAATCTGTCTCTTAGCAACTTACATCAAGTTCAATTGATCTTCCATGAGGCCTTCCTTAATAACTTTCAGCAAAATAAGGCTTCCTTCCTTTGTATTTCAATAACACGACTTAAAAGTCACTTATGAGGGGCACCTAGGTGGCTCAGTGAATAGAACACCCACCCTGAAGCCAGGAGAACCTGAGTTCAAATCCAACCTCAGACGCTTAACACTAGCCATGTGACTTTGGGCAAGTCCCTTAACCCTAACTGCCCTCCAAAAAAGCAAAAAAAAAGTCATTTATGTTATACTTAACACATAGTCAAAAAACATAGATATGTCTCATTGCCTAGATCACAAATTATAACTCATGTAAACAATTACTAAGTACCTACTATGTGCAAGGCAATGTGTTGTTAGGAATCTTAGAGATTCTTTCTTAACCTGGGATCTGTGCACAGACTTCAAGGGTTCCATGAACTTGGATAGGAAAGAAATGCTATCTCTATTTCTACTAGTCTCCGAACTGAAATTTAGCATTTTACCTTCAACTATTTAAAAACATTATTTTGGGAAGGGATCCGTTGGTTTAAACAGACGGTGATAGGGATTCCTGCTCTAATCCAGCCAAATTATAAAACAAAATATAAAACAAAGATAAGGATTATATCTTGAACAGCATGGTACCTATTATTTTTCCTTGATTGTATTAGGTATTCAAAAATTTTGCTGAATCCAATTCAAATGGACACCATTTCTTAATCAGTTCCTGTTATGTTCCAAGTGATGAGATAGAAAGATTAAAAAAAACCCAGCTCCTTCCCTCAGAGAGTTTATAATCCATTGGGAAGGGAGGATCGTGCGCCCCAATATGTACACCAATAATTATAATACAAGATAAAGCATTATAGGGCAAAAATGAAATCCTGGCAACATGATCTAAGAAAAATTGGGGAAAAGATACTAATTTTCACTGGAAAGATAGGGGAAGGTATCACAGAAGAGGTGGCACAAAGAAAACTGTGACAGAAGAGGTGAGAAGTGAGTTCCTTTCCGTTGTAGTATGATCTGTACCAATGAACAATGAAGGCAGGAGATGTAAGAACAAGATCAAGGAACTGACATCAAGGAATCAATAGTAGATCAATTTGACCAGAATTTAATAAGAGTATGTGAATGAGAGTATGTAAAATAGTATTTGAAAAAGTGACTGGATGTAGATTGTGGAGAATCTTCAAGGTTAGCATGAAGAATGTGTATCCAATCCTATAAATTATAGATAACCTCTAATATCCCTCCCAACTCTAAATCTATGATCCTATGAACCCAGAAGAAGCAGATGAATGTTTTTGAACAGGGAAATGACATAAATGAATGAACGTTGAATAAATTTTTTAACTTGGAAAAAAGAGCCCCTAATCTAGGTTGCCTGTAGTGCTATACGTGGCCACCAGGGGTCAGTACCTTGAGGTCAAAGTGGGAGATGTTGAAGGAATGCATATAAACCAATCCATCCAGGAGTTGTAACAGGAAGTCTGAGGCTTCAGGCTCTGACAATGACTCCTTCTCAGCCACAAAGTCAAAAAATTCCCCTCCCTGGATCCTGCAGGAAGAAAGAGTATAGGTAGAGATTACACTAGACTTCACAAGACCTCCTCATGCCCCCAGCAATCTACAAATTTCCTTTGAAAACCAAGATTCCAAATTCCTTCTAAGACCTAACCATCTCTAACTTTTCTTTAAGATCCCTTCAGTTCCTTTAATACCCTTGACTTCAAGGATCCTTTATTCTTCCTTGGAATATTCCTAGATCCAGATCCCTCACCTCCTTTCTTCAAACTACTAGAACCTCCCTCCAAGATCTCTACTCTCCCTCCCCTTCTCATTCATTCTCTCCTTATCCAGAGGTTCCCAAAGTGGGCAATTTGCCCCCCACAAGGCACTGGAACATGGGGTGTGGGTTAGTAGCCTCAGGTGCAATTGGGAGTCATTGAATAAAAATAAGGGGGCAGTGAAAGCAGAAGATAAGAAAATTTTGAAAAGCCATTCCTACGTTTCATCTGTTGTGTAACAGAGTTAAAAGTCATAGTGATTACATTATTTTCCAAATAAATACACAAAATGCAAGATATAACCTATCAGTGGTCAAGTCCACCAACAGGTCTTAACAAGCAAGTGTTGGCAAGAAAGCAGGTCACTGAGTTGTTGGGAAGTCCAGCTTGCATTAGCAGGAATTACAGGCACATACCTGTAATTATTTGTTTATAATACAATATTAATACAGCTACATGGACACAATGTTGTATCATCAAAATTTCAATGCAGGAAAAAACTCAGAGATTTACAATAAATTATTAAATTTTAAGATGAATCATTTTAATATATATATATATATATATATATATATATATATATATATATATATTTTAGAAACAACACAAAAGTTTTTTTTTAAAAACCATTAAAGGGTTCAAGAAAGTAGATTTCCAGGGAGGAAGGAGACAGTAAGCCAAATAAGTTTGAGAACCTCTGCCTTATACCTACAAAACTTGGTTCTCTTTTCAAAATCTACCAGGATTCCATTTCCTTCTCTGATCCCAAGAGCCTCTTCTTAGACTTCTCAAGGCCCTATAGATCCCTGAGTCCTCTTTGAGATCCTTCAGGCTTCCCCTCCTCCCCATTTGAAGAAGCATGTCTCCCACCCCTCAGGACACTCACAGCTCCAAAACCAGAACCATCTGGATCTGGCAGATGAAGACATCATGCAGCTGAACGATGTGAGGGTGTTGCAGCTGTTGCAGGATTTCCACCTCTCTATTTAGCGCCTTACGTTCTATCCCCAGTCGGCTCCCTCTCCTCCTACGAATCTTGATGAATTTGGCCGCATAAGATATCCCTGAGGAACGATCCCGGCATCTCCAAATTGTTGAAAAGTGCCCACTGAAGGGGTAAGAGGGAGTGGGGTAAGAGGCACCAGAATTTTCTAATCAATGTTCCTCAAATGTACACTTGGGCTTTCTTGCCTTTGCTTGTGCAGTTCCAACTCCCCAGGATGCCCTTCCTTTCCTTGTATAATTATCCAAAAAATTCTAGCCATCTTTCAAGGCCCAACTTAGATGTCCACCTTCATTCAGACTTCCTTACTTTTCCTAGCAAGAAATTTACCCTCCTTCTACTCGACTCCTTTAGAACTTTTGTTATAACATTCACAAAGCACTTGTATACTGCCTTGTACTATAGTTATTTGTGCACATCTTACAGTAGGCCCCTTGAGGGCAGGGATCATGTTTTATGCATCTGATAGTGAACTAGAAGTCAATCGAGAGGTCAGATTTATATTGCTTGTTTTGCCACTAAGCAGCTGTGTGACCTTGGGGTAGTCACACCCTTTGGGTCCCTCAGTTTCAGTTCTGATGTGCTATAATTCTATAAACTTTGTATCCACAGGCATATAGTGTACTCAATAATCAATTCACCAACCTTTAAGCAACTACTATATTCAAAGTTCTATGCCTAGACATTGTTTTACTTATTGAATAAATGCAAGGTCCAAAGAGCAATGTGGCACCACACAACTTCCTAAAGGGCACCACAAGATGCAGCTAAACAGGTTAAAGGGAACAATCTGGGGTCTAGGTGCCTAGTCTAATCACTCCAAACCACCTATTTTTGAGGGGGGAAAAAGATTTAAATATCTGAATACTATGTTGGGGGCAAAGGGAAGAGGAGGAGGTCAGGGATCTAGAGGCAATAGAGTCAGACCAATCAACTATTTGTTTCATGTCTACTGAATATCTTATGCAGAAGATCTGCTGTAGATCAGAGGTTGGGTCAAGCAGAAGACCTGAAAGACCAAGAGTCCCAATCACAGGAGAAATTCTGAGGTCTAACTCTTCATCCTCCAACAGTCACTCATAATTCAATCAACAAGTTGAGTGTACACAGTCTTATGCTAGGCTAGTGTCTGTGAGGGATATATAGACTTATATAGTATTACCCTGTCCTCAAGATACTTCTAGTCTGTTGGAGAACTATCATACTGTATTATAGCAAGTGTCTGAATCTATAAGATTATATGGAAAAATACCTGAAATATCTGTAACAATTACTTGACTTTTTATAAAGTTCACTTCTTGAAAACACCGGTAAACTTTTAAAACCTTTTTACATACAAAAATATAAATATTATAAGGCAGTAAATGTGATAAGTACCAAATGAGCATTGTGGAAGGTAAGTTTTCTCAGAAATCAAAGAAGTGAGAAATTAACTTCAGGATGAGGTGGTAAAAAAAAAAAGTTGGAGCCTGAACTGGTTCAAATTAATGTCTTGGATAGTAAGTAGAAGGGGTTAGGGATAAGGGAGGACATTCATCATTCATTCATTCACTCATTCATTCATCCACTCCCAATGTGGGAAACAATATAAGTAAAAAACACAAAGTAGAAAATGAGCACGGTGTATTTGCAGGGTACAGTGAGGAGCTCACTGAATGGAGTGGAGAGTAGGGGAGTGGTGTATGTTAAGGCTGGAAGAACAGGAAGCTAACAACAAGACAAGGGTCACCTATAAAAGAACCCAAGAAGCTGGGCTTCCAGCCAGGAAGCCAGACATCCTCTTTCCCAGCTTGGCCCAGGGACAGGGCACCAGCCTCAAAGCCCATTTCACCTGCCCAGCTTATCCTGCAGCTCATACAGCTCCTCCACATTGGCTGGATGGGCTAGGGCCATGATACCAGGGGTTCCAGTCCACAAGCACACTGTCAGCTTCTGTCACCGATACTCCAGCATCCTTCGGACTACCCAGCTCAGCCTGAGGAGAAAGGGCACAGCTTGCCAACAGCCCCAAACATCTCCCAAACACTAATGGCAAGCGGAAACAAACACAAGAGACAAATACAGGGAAATAATAGAGACACACTGATGGGCTTCCAACACTAATTCGTTTGGGATCCTGGGGACTGGCAAGCATCACCACAAGGCATTGGGACCATGATGGCTGACCTCCAGAGTTAAGACCCTCCAGTGAGCAGAGACCTCAGAGCCAGGCACCAGACTGGCTGGCACTTCCCACACCAGCGGGCAAAGGCTCTGGTCATTCTCGTGGACCCGCTCTCCAAATTGCCCTGTCTTCACATCTGAACTCCAAGAGTCCTGTTCTAAAATCTATGACGCTAGGAGGCCCTCCTCCCAGTACCCTGCCCCTCCCACAGACACGGCCCTCTCCCCAGTTGCACCTCCCCCATCTCTCCAACAGCTCCTCCCCAACATAGCTGCCCCGCAGACCCCTTTCCTTACTATCCTTCGATGCCTCCCCTAGACGCTCCCTCTCCTCCCACCCCTGCCCTTCCGCCCTTCCCAGCTCATCTCTCCCTCAGCCCCTCCTCCCTCACATTTGTGTCACACACACCCTCCGTGCCCCTCTTCCATAAAGACCCCGCCCCCTCACTGGATTTCCGGCCCAGCCTCAGGTCCGGCTCCGCCTCCAACGCAGGAGCCGCGTATTTGCAAACTGGCCTAACGGCCCCGCCCCCTCCAACGGCCCGCGCGTGCCCAGAGCGCAAGTTGAGGTGGGAGGAGCAGGACTCGCGGAGGGGGCGCGCGAGCCAACCTCTGGGCCCCAGACCAGATGAAGGAATGAAAGTCAATTAGGATGAGGGGCGGAGTCCCCGAGGGACGCGAAAACTCGGATTGGAAGAATTAAGCCAATCAAAGGCGAGAAGCTGAGCTTCTAGGGCGTCGACCGAAGGAAGATCCGGGGGGGGTGGGGAAAAGACGTGGCTGGAGGTTGGGCGCCGATTCCCGAGGTTTGGCTGAGCTTTTCTTTCCTCCGCAAGGGCTTTCTCCTTTGCCCCGGGCCCACGGCAAAGCCGCCCCTGTCGCCCTTGGCTGGGATTGTCTACTAGGCCATAAGCCTCCGCCCCTCCTCGGAGCAGCCTCACTGACTACTGAATCGGATTCTGCCAGCATCTTTTAAACAGTCTCCTCCTGACTAGGGACAGCGTGGAGTAAAGAACTGGCCAGACCTGGGTTCAAGTCCCGCCCCTGACACCCCAGGATTCTGATTCTGTTCATGTCACTCAATTTCTCAGTACCCAAGCAGTGCCCCAAGATTCAACGTGGTTTTGGATATGGGGCTGCGGGAAACGGATGGGGTGCAGCTCTGCGCTGCTGGTGGTGGGCGGGGGATCGCCTCTGTGGGGAGTTCCCTTAACTGACGAAAAACAGTGGGCTAGACCCACCCCATCTCAAAAAAAAACGGTGTAGGTTGGAAGTTAGTGTACTCAAGTGAGAACAGCTACCTACGGGGGTTCGGGGGAATCACTGAATCTGGTAATTGAACAGGTGCTGATCTGCTTTGCTTTGGTAGAGGGAGAAATTGTCTCAGCGCGGGTAGGGAGAGTGAGTCCATAAACCAATGAAATCATGGATTATCCATAAAAAAATACGAGTAAGCTTTTTGGACGTGACTGGTTTGAAAACATGTTTTGCTTGACTAGTTGTCTTTGATATAAGGGTTTCGTTTTTCTTTTTTCAATGAGGAAAGGCAGGAATGAGGAAAAATAGATTTGTTCATTAAAATAATGAAATTTAAAAATTTTTTTAAATGACCAAAACTCTAGTGGATGGGTCGAGGGGCAGGCAGTTTAATATGATAATGGTAGCTAGCATTTATATACTATTTCTAAAGTTTGCAAATCATTTTTAAAACATTATTTTATATTTATCCTTATGACTACAACCCTGACAAGTAGGTGCTATTTTACAGATGAGAAACAGAGGCAAAAAGAGATTAAGTGACTCGACCGGGGGCACACAGCTAGCAATTATCAGAGGTCAGGTTTAAATTCAGGATTTCCTGACTCCAGATCAAGTGCACCACTTAGACACTCAGCTCTACCTTCTAGTGTCCCCGTGATGATGGAGAGTGATATTGACTGTGACTGGAGTTCTGACCAAAGGTGTGAGTTCCCAGGCATTGGACTAAGCTTACACATAGAACAGTGTCCCATCTCAAGGTGGCAGGGAGATATGCCATATGCAGAAGCTATCCCACATCTGGATCATGCACTCAGCTCTCTGTCAGTCCTAATATCTACACCCTGGTCCTTTTGGTGTTGTCTCAACCCTGGGCAGGCTTGCACTAGGCCTTTGCCTAAAGTCTTAAATCCTTCTGGCTGCAGACTTTGAAGGATTGTCATGTAGAAGAGAAGTTTGTTCTAGAATTTATTTTTTAATTAAATTTTATGTTTATTTTTGGTTTACAACATTAATTTCCACAAGATTCTGAATTACAAATTTTATCCCCATCTTTCCCCTATCCACCACCCCAAAACAACGGTCACATTGAATACCTTCTTCCCCAATCTGTTCTCTCCTATATCCTCCCCGGTTCCCCCTCTGACTTTCAAGTAGGGCAAGATGGATCCCCATACCCCAATGCCTGTATATCTTATTTCCCAGTTGCATGTAAAATAATAATAATAATTTTTAAAACATTTGATTTTAAAACTTTAAATTACAGATTCTTTCCCTCCTTCCCTCATCAACCACCCTTACTGGGAAGATAAACAATTCAATATAGGATATACATTTGGAATTACGCAAAACATTTCCATAGTGGATATACTGTGAAAGACTGACTATATTTCCCTCCATCCTATCCTGTCCCCCACTTGTTCTGTTGTCTTCTTTGACCCTGTCCCTTTTTAAAAGTGTATGCTTCTAACTACCCTCCTCCTACAATCTGCCCTCCCTTCTATCAGCTGCCCTTTTATCCCCTTCCCCCTACTTTCCTGTAGGATAAGATACCCAATTTGGTGTGTATGTTATTCCGTCCTTAATCCAAATTCAATGAGAGTAAGGTTAACCCATTCCCTTTTGCCTTCCTGTTCTTCCCCTCTATTGTAACAGTTTTTCCTTGCCTCTTTTATATGAGATAATTTACCCTATTTTGTCTCTCCCTATCTCCTCTCATATTCCTCTCTCACCTCTTAACTTTATTTTTTAAATATTATCTCTTCCTATTCAATTGATCCTGTGCCCTCTATGTATACCTATACGCATATATATACACACATTCACATATATGTTCATACACACATATACCCTCTCATATAGACATATATATGTATATATGCATATATATGTATATATATATATTTGTATTCCCTTCAACTATCCTCATACTGAAAAAAGTTTCATTAGTTACAATTATAGTTTTCCATGTAGGCATGTAAATAGTTCAACTTTGATAAGTTCCTTATGATTTCTTTTCCCTATTTACCTTCTCATGTTTCTCTTGTTTCTTGCATTTGAATGTCAAATTTTCTATTCAACTCTGGTTTTTTCATCAAGGATGCTTGAAAGTCCTCTGTTTCATTGAATGACCATATTTTCCCCTGAAACATTATACTGAGTTTTACTGGGTATGTGATTCTTGGTTTTAATCCTAGCTCCTTTGACCTCCAGAATATCATATTCCAAGCCCTTAGATCCCTTAATGTAGAAGCTGCTAGATCTTGGGTTATCCTGACTGTTTCCACAATATTCAAATTATTTCTTCTTGGCAGCTTGTAATATTTTCTCCTTGATCTGGAAACTCCAAAACCTGGCTATAATATTCCTAGGAGTTTTCTTTTTGGGATCTTTTTCAGGAGGTGATTGGTGAATTCTTTCAAGTTCTATTTTGCCCTCTGGTTCTAAAATATCAGGGCAATTTTCCTTGAGAATTTCTTGAAGGATGATTTCTAGGTTCTTTTTTTGATCATGGTCCAATAATTTTTAAATTATCTCTCCTGGATCTATTTTCCAGGTCAGTGGTTTTTTTCCATGAGATATTTCACATTGCTTTCTTTTTTTTTTTCATTTGTTTGGATCTGTTTAATAGTATCTTGATTTCTTATAAAGACATTAGCTTCCATTTGCTCCAGTCTAATTCTTAAGGAATTATTCTCTTCAGGGGTGGCTAGGTGGGGCAGTGAATAGAGCACTGGCCCTGGAGTCAGGAGGACCTGAGTTCAAATCAGACCTCAGACATTTAACACAAAAAACTAGCTGTATGACCTTGGGTGAGTCACTTAATCCCAATTGTCCTCCAAAAAAAGGCAAAAAAAAAAAAAAAAGGAACTATTCTCTTCAGTGAGCTTTTGAAATTTTTTTTTCCAATTGACAAATTCAACTTTTTAAGGCATTCTCCTCATTGGCTTTTTCGGCCTCTTTTGCCATTTGAGTTAATCTATTTTTTTAAGGTGTTTTTTTTCTTCAGTCAGGTTGTTGACTCTCTTTTCATGATTTTCTTGGTTTTGCTTTTTGTTTTTTGTTTTGCTTTTTGGAGGGCAGTTGGGGTTAAGTGACTTGCCCAAGGTCACACGGCTAGTTTTTTGTGTTAAGTGTCTGAGGCCAGATTTGAACTCAGGTACTCCTGACCCCAGGGCCGGTGCTCTACTCACTGCGCCACCTAGCCACCCCTCTTTTCATGATTTTCTTGCATCATTCTTATTTCTCTTCCCAATTTTTCCTCTACTTTCTTACTTGATTTTCAAAGTCCTTCTTGAGGTCCTCCACGGCCAGTTCATATTTTTTCTTGGAAGCTTTTGGTGTAGGAGTTCTTGACTTCATTGTCTTCCTCCCATTCCATGCTTTGATCCTTTTTGTTGCCAAAAAAGGAATCTAAAGTTTGGTTTCTGTGTTTGCTTTGCTTCCTTTGCTTGCTCATGTTCCCCCTCAATTGCTTGACTTTTCAGCTCTTTGCCACAATAGAACTATGCTTCCAGAGGAGAGAGCTTTGTTCCAAATTGCTGGGGTTTTTGCAGCTGCCAGAGTCATTGGTTGGGTGCCTTCTCTGCTGCCCCCACACACTCTGGCTCACTGGTCACACACCCCAGGACCACCACCCAAGACTGTGATCTGGATCCAGGCAAGTTAAAGCAAGAGCAATTAATCTCTGAATGGTTTTTTGGTCCCCCTAAGATCTGCAGGCCAGGAGCCCTGAAGTAGCCACATGGAGGCAGCTGCATGGCTGTGGGCCACAGCACCTCTGCCACTTCTCTCTCTGGGGGCAGAGGCCAGACCACACTCCTATTCCCCCCCAGTTCCAACAGAGTTCCATTGACCTTTTACTTTGTCTTTGACATTTATGGGTTGCTGTTTCTGGAAACTGCCACAGTTGCTGGTGATCCACCCTCTAGAAGTCCACTTTAGCCACTGCTGGTTGGAGCTGCCCTGGGCCTAAAACTACAGGCTCACGCAGGGCTGGGCTCAGCTCCCAGTATGCTGCGATGGACCCTTCCTGTCCACCTGCCGGGCTGCCTTCAGCAGGAGATTTGCTTCTCTCTGTCATTTGTGGGTTCTGTAGCTCATTTTAAACTAGCAGATCCAGGGGAGATCTCTCTTCTCCATCTTTTGGCCTTAGGTGGATAGCCAGACTCTTTCTGTTATAGAATTTATTAAGCAGTTACTACATATGCAAAACTGGTAATCACTAGGGATACAAATAGAAAATCTCAACAATCCCTGTTCTCAAAGAGCTCATGTAATCTGGGGAAACAACACAAATATATGTTCATATCCTGTTTAGTTCATGGCAGATGTAAAAGTCAGGTAGTACTTAAACAGGGAAAGTAACCAGGTTAGTGACAAGACCACAAGGACTTTGGGAAGATGGTCTCCTATTAAGAAGATAGTGGGTTCAAAAGTTAGAGTGGAACTGGAGAATACATCTCTCAGAAAGGTAAGGATGTGGGTAGGAAAATTGTTCAACATAAGGAAAATATTCCTTAAAGTTATTCAAAGTGAAATGACCTACCTTGGAATTTGACCTTCAAGGTAAGGTCAGGATAACCACTTGTTAAAGATGCCATAGAAAAAATTCTTGGTTAGGTACAAGTTAAACCAAATGATCTGTGAGATCCCTACTAATTCTAAGAGTATGAGAAGTTCATAGGATGGAAGTAACCCCAAAGGTCATGCAGTCCAATCTCCTCATTTTTCAGCAGAGAAAACTGAGGCCTAGGGAAGTGAAATGACTTGTCCAAAATCACATAAGTAGTAAGAGAGGTAAAATTTGAACTCAGGTCCTCCAATTCCAGACCTGCCATACTTGCCATCATACATATCCGCTAGTTATATTATATATTATATATATAATATATAATATATATTATAACTCAGTATAATTATATATATTAGTATAATTCTGTGATTCTTATGTGTCTCTCTGTATCAGAATATGCATTTGTGTTTACATTTCTGAAATCAAAGCCACAAAACAGCTCATCCCCAATCATTTATCTTGTTGTTATTGTTCAGTTGTTTCAGTCCTGTTTGATTCTTTGTGACCCCATTTGGGGTTTTTTTTGGCAAAGACACTGGAGTGGTTGTGGAACTGAGTGTTGTAAACTAAAAGTAAATAAATATTAATTAAAAAAAGATACTGGAGTGTTTTGCCATTTTCTTTTCCAGCTCATTTTAAAGATGAGGAAACTAAGGTGAAAAGGGTTAAATGACTTTCCCAGGGTCATACAGCTAGTAAGTGTCTGAAGCCAAATTTGAACGTAGGTCTTTCTGACTCTAAACCTGGTACTCTGTTTCCTCACCTAGCTGTCCCTTTGAACTCCCACCCGTCTTTAAAGACCAACTCAAATTCTGTTTCCACTGTAATTTTATGGAGCTAAATGTAGGAAGTATGTAAATATATATGTAGGTCAGAGGAAACAGCTATAGTGGCAGGCTGGAGCCAAATAGATACATATTCAACTTCAGCTGGGCACTTACTGCTGTGAGTCAGTCCTTTAATTTTTCCTTAATTGATTCCCTATGTCATATCTCACAAACCTTCTCTTCCCTCTTTAAGCTTCCCATACCTTCTTCTTCCTAATCCAAGAGAACCTCTACTCTACTGAGAAATGGAGGTAGTTTATTGTGAGCTCCCTTTTCTCCCTTTTTCTTCATCTCAGAACTTCTTGACATCATCCCCCACTCTCTCCTCCATTGCCTCAGTCTCTGAAAATGAAGTGAATCTTCTATCCAAAATCAACCCCTCTGTAGCCTTCAAAGTAGACCCATCCTTAAAAACAAACAACCCTCCCTCACCTCCTATCTTAAAAAAAAAAGCCAAGAACTCTATTAGATTCTATGATCCCCATCAAGCCATTGTCCAACAACTCTACTCCCTTTCTTGGTCAAACTCCTTGAAAATGTTGGCTGGCCAGATGTGGTGGCACACAGCTAAAATCCCTGTTTTGGGGGGAGACTGAGGCTGGTAGATTAATTGAGCCTGAGAGTCCCACTCTGTAAAAGGGCTAAAGTTTATTGAGTGTCCACACTAGGTCTGTGCCCTGATTTGGTGAACCCCTGGAAAGGTAAACCAAACTGGGTTTGGAAAGGAGCAGGTCAGAGCCTCTGTGCTGATTGATCAGTAGCAAGATGAGGTCTGTGAGTGGTGGCTACACACCCAGCCTGGGCAAGATAGGGAAATTCAGGCTCTCCCCAAAAGTTGTCTACATTTGTGGCCTTTACTTCCTCTCCTCTCACTCATTCCCCTCACCCTTGTGTAATGTGGCTTCCAACCTCATCACTCAACTGAAACCATTCTCTCCAAAGTTACCAACAATCAAGTGCAAAATCTAGTAGTCTTTTCTCAATACTCAACCTTTATGACCTATTGATTGCATTTGACACTCTTGACCACTGTCTTCTCCTGGATATTGTCTATTCTCTGGGTTTACATATCATTACTATAAAAGGTAATATGTGTTGTGTACCTATGTAGGTTATGAGTCCACATGAGCCCATCTAGATGTGGCTCACAGGGAGGCATGAGTAAATATCTCTAGAATATCCTCCACCCACTCTTCTCCAAGTGAAATTTTCCTACCAGGAGGGGAAGCATATTAGGACCAGAAGCTAGACATTCTTTTTCTCAGAGAAAGAGTATCAGGCTATAATTATAACTATCTGCTCCCCCGCCCCCACTCCCCAGATGTTGTTAGTCTAGAGAAAACAATTTTTTGGTTCGAGTTGAGCTCCTGATCTCTATCCTTTAATGGAGGAGTGCCCCAAGCTATATATCCAAAGCTTGACTCCCTTCCCACCAAATGCCAGCTAAAAAACCATACATAGTGAATAGCAAACAATACAGACCAATAGCAACAAAAATCAGAGAATTTTCCAAGTCTCTACTGTAGTAAGCTGGGGAAAGGTACATGATCAAGGTGGAATGTAAGTAGGAGCATAGGAGTATCCTATAGGAACATAAGGTGCAAATATAAGCAACTATAGTACAAGATACTATATAAGTACATGAAAGAAAAGCAAAATAAAGTGTCACGTGTGATCTGAATTTTGGAAGTGCTGGCACAAATTTTTTTTGTACATCTCTTTGAATGTCTGCATTTGTAGATACATGTATAGTTACACATGCATATTGACTTTTTCCCATAATTGCCTATTTCTTCAGTGACCTAATGAGAATCTAGAATCATGTATCTTCTTTCTCAAAGATGGAAGTCAGAAGGCCAGGATATCTCTCTTCTCGAAAGCTCTCACCAACTCCCCTCCTCACACAGGCATGAAACAATGAATAATCAGTCTCCACTACAATGAGGAGAAAAATGACTTTGAGTCTCTGGTAACACTGCTATCTCCTGGTTCTCCTCCTTATCTGACACCTCTTTTTGTACCTTCTTTGCTGATTCGTTATTCATATCATGCCCCCTAATAGTGGCTATTTCCCAAGGTGTATCCTAAGCCTTCTCTTTCAACTCTCTCAGTAACCACATCAGTTCCCATGAGTATGACTATCATATCTTTGCTGACGATTCATAGATAGATAGAGTTATGGCATTATAGATATATATGAGTGGATATAGATATATGTATGTATGTGTATATATGCACATATCTATAAACTATTGTCATTAGTTTATTCAGTCATGTCTGACTCTTGGTGACCCTGTATGGGGTTTTCTTGGCAAAGATACTGGAGTGGTTTGCCATTTCTTTCTCTAGTTAATTAAGGCAAACAGAGGTTAAGTGACTTGCCCAAGACCACACAGGTAATAAGTATCTGAGGCCAGATTTGAACTCAGGAAGAGGCACTGACACTCTATCCATTGCACCACCTAGCTTCCCCCTATCTGTTTTTTTTTAAATTAACTTTCATTTCTTTTTAGTTTACATCATTCATTTCCATGAGATTTTGAATTACACATTTTTCCCCATCTTTCCCCTGCCCACCACCCCAAAATAGCAATCCCACTGTATACCCCCTCCCCCACCTCCTATCTATTAATACACATGCGTAGAAAAATCTATTCCAGCACCTCCAAAACTTGGACCTCACATAACATTTTTATTTTGTCTTTTTTCATTCATTTATTATGTAATATTGTATATTATAGTTACCTTTATTTGTTTCTTATGCTCCTATTAGACTATAAACTACATGAAAGCAAGGTTCATATCATCTAAATTTTGTATTATCCCTGTCTTCTAGAACAGTGTTTTTGTATACAGTAGATACTTAATAAATGTATGTTGAACTGAATTAAATCCCTCCTGATTCAAGGCTAGGGGAAGAGACTGAGCAGGGGCATCATTCCCCACAAAACAAAGGACTGAGAATTATTCAGGGGATACTAGGAGTATGATGCCGCCTGACTGTAAGCCCAAGCAGGATAAAGAAGAGCAGTGACATAGACTCCTGCTGAGGTGGGGTAGGAACATGGGAACAAATGTAGGAAATATGCATTTATTAAATACTTACTATATGTTTGGTCATTATGCTAATTACTTTGCAGATAGTCAATCAATAAACATTAAGTGTTTACTGCATGCCAGACACTGTGCTAAGAGCCAGGGGTGCTCATAACCTGATGGGTGAGAAGGCAGGCAAAATGCTATACATGAACTATGGGCAGGACAAACAAGAAACAATCAACAGAGAGAAGGCGCTAGAATCAAGAGGGATTCTGACATTTTACTTGGGACTTAAAGAAAGCCAAGGAAGCCAATAGGAGGAGGAAAAGCATTCCAGGCGTGGGGAGACAGCCAGAGCTGAGAGATGGACTGTCTTGTTGATTGAACCACAGGATTCTGGTGGTGCTGGATTGAAGAGTGTGTGGTGAGTAAGTGTAAGAAGACTGGAGTAGGAGGTGGGGGGAAGGGGAGGAGAAAGTAAGGAACTAGATTATGAAGGATTTTGAATGCTAAACAGAAGATTTTATGTTTGATCCAGAAATGATTGGGAGCCACTGGAATTTATTGAATGGGAGGAAAAGGGACATGATCATATCTGATCATAGAATGTTAAGATTGGAAGAGACCCTAGAAACCATCTAGTCTGACCTCATTTTATTAATAATAGCTCCTATTATTTATAGTAATAGCTCATTAGTAATGCTATCAAGATATGTGGATTCTAAAGTATGAGACTCAGGGGATCGGAACCTGAGGGCTTAGAACAAAAGGGTAGAACTCAGGATCTGTGCTGTTTGCTCTCTTAGCCCTTCCCTTCCAGTCCTTTCTCTCCTCAGCTTGATAAAGTCACATTTTGGTTTTCCTTAAAAAGTGGCCCTCCCACTCAGGGGAATCCCTTCATCTCCCTGGGCTTTAGTCTCCTCATTAGTAAAATAAGAGGGTTGGATTAGATCTCGAAAATCCTAGGCTTGGATTTCACCTCTGACACTTAACTAGCCTTGGAACTATGGACAAGTCATGCAACCTCTCTAAGTCTAGGGTAATTCTAAAAGTTACAGGTGAATTTTGATTGTTGGGTAGAGGGCATACTGCCACCCACCCACCCACTACCCACTAGAAATCACTGGTCTTTGACCTCATGGCAATAAGCCTTGTTCAGTTTGGACGAAAGTCCTTTGTTAGCATTAAAGGCACCACAGAAATCGGGATGATCATTAATCAAATGCATGAAATGCTCTCCCTCCCCATCTCCCCCTCCGATCTTCCCTGGTTTCCTTCAAGACTCAGGTAAAGCCTCATCTTCTATAGGAAGTCTCTCCAAATCCCTCTTATTTCTAGTGCCTTCCCTCTCTTGATTGCTTTCTATTTGTTCACATAAAGTTATTTGCTTCTCCTCCATTAAATTATGATCTTGTGGACAGGGACTTTTTCTTTGTTTTCTTCTTTGTACCCCTAGTGCTTAGCACAATTCGTGACCCATATAGCAGGTACTTAATAAATGTTTATTGACTCACTGGCTAAAATAATGAGGTTAAAATAGATGTCTCTGGTTCTCTTCCAGCCCTAATATTCATGATTCTGTGTGGTTGCATGTAGAAAGCATGTGTATATATATTTATGTATGTATATATGTAGAAGAGAGTCAATATAGGAAAATATGTTCAAGTAGCTTGTGAATTGAACATATATACTATCATTTGCCAAGCCAGTTTGGACATAGAAAATGTTAACACTTCATGTATATTGCTGTTACCCATAAATAAAGGTACCCTTTGGAATTACACTGCTTATTGGGGTGGAAAACAGTTATATGTAATAAGTATGTTGGGTATGCAGTGGTTATAATAGTAGTCTTTGAGTCAGGAAGATCTGGATTTACATTCCGCTTTTGGCATAAATTAGTTCTGTGACCATGGTCACTTCCCTACCCTTGTGCCTCAGGAAGTTCTCTAAAGACCATGCAGGGAAAACTGCCAATTTGCATCACTGAAGAGAATTTCTAAGTAAATAATTGGAATAAATAATTAAAATCATGGACTTAAAAAAAAAAAGGCAGACACACTACCAATAATATTCAGGACTCTTTCTAAATGAGTATAGCTCTCTGCCCCAAAGCTTTGTGGGGAATGTAGTCCAGAAAGCCTATGCTCCTCAGAAGCCCCTTACAAATGATTTTATATTCAATTTTGCTGAATCTTGGAGGTCAGCTAGTCCACCCCATGCCTACAAGAATGCCTCCTCAGCATTCTAGACAAATGATCATCCAGTCTTTTCTTGAAGATGCAAGTAAAGCTAGCAGTAAAATATTCTTTCAGTGCATCAATTTTCATGGAATGATACAATCACATTCTAGGGAACACATTTTGGGAAATGCAGAGCCAAGAGAACTGTGTATTCAAGGCTGCCTTGGCATTCCCATGTGCATATGTATTGGTCTGCATGCAGAGAGGATAGTATATATAAGACAGCACAATATAAGATCTTGTACTTATCTCCTTCAGTCTCATCCCCCCAAGAAGTGATGGCTTAAGACATATATGGCCAATGTGGGCATTTGTTTTCCTTAAATATGCATATTTGGGGTAAGGAATTATTTTTATTTTTTTTCAATTAACATGCATTTAAAATTAGTCTCTTTATCCCACTATTCCTTTCTACCCACTGAGGACATTTTAAAGAATATAATGAAGTTCTTAATATGTAGCTGCGTAGTCTGGCAAAAAAAAATTCTCACATTAGTCATGTCCAAAAATATGTGTTTCTTTCTGCATTTTAGCTTCATCAGCTCTCTGTCAGGTGGTAAATAGCACATTTCATCCTCATTCTTTTGAACTCATGACTTCTCATTGCATTGATGAGAGTTTAAAAATCTTTCAAAGTTGTTTTTCCTCTAGAATGCTGTCATAATTCTATAAGTTGTTCTAGTTCTCTCTTCACTCCAAATCATTTCATCTAGGTCTGCACAGGTTCCTCTGAAATTGTCCATTTCATTAGTGTTTATGGCACAATAATATTCCATTACATCCATATATTACAATTTGTTTAGTCATTCCCCAATAGAACACTCCCTTAGTTTCCACCTTCTGGCTACCACTAAAAGAACTGCTATAAATATTTTTATTCATATAGTTCCGTTTCTTCTTTCTTTGCTTTCTTTGGGGTATAGACCCAGAAGTGATATTACACCCATATATATATGTAGTACTAGTGCTTTGTTATTTTTTCTTTTGGGGGAGTGGGGGGAAGATGGTAGGGAGGAGGGGAAGAAGGAAAGGGTAGATTTTTGTTCATTAAAAAAATTAGATTTAATTTTTTAAAAATTTTTTAAAATTTTCACTCTCCTAATCCTTTGTGGTTGAAATCTTCCTTTGTCCCTGATGTTTTGGACTACTAAATTCAACACATGAAGGAAGAAGTAGAAAATATATAGGGAAGAAAAGAGAGGGGGAGGGGCAGAGAGAAGAGCAGAGAGGAAGACAGGATTCCCTTTCCAGTCTGATCTCCAGCATAAGCTTACTTTCAAAGGTTTCAATGGGGAATTTAGTCACAGAAGGAAAAGGCAAGCAGTGCTTGGAAATCATAGTCTTTCAGGGTTGGAAAAGTCCTTAGAGACCAACTACTCCATTTAGGTTACATGACTTAGTCAAAGTTACAATGCTAGTAAGTGGGGGTGCCATGACTTAAATTCATATCCCTTGACTCATATCCCTGTATGATGATCTGTCATCATACAGATTGAGAGGGTTCCTGTGCTGTTTAGGGTTAGTCTAGAGAATGGTAGAAAGAGAAGTCTCTAGAAGGAAAGGGCTACAGTCCTTTGAGGAAAGGGGGAAATTCCAAGTCTCCTCTTTGAGTGTCTCATCTTCTCATCACAAAAAACTACAAGGTGAGAGAGGAAAAAAAATAATATGCAAGATTTGGGATGGGGAAGGGGAATGTATTAAAGGAAGGACAATAAGAGAAAAGACCCTCTGTTTCTTCATCTATAAAGGAACTAGATGAACTCTTAAGTTTCTTTCCCACTCTAAAAACCTATGATTAAGGTTTCCTCATAATGCAGTGATTTTCAAGCAAAAGTCTGAATTTTAGAGTGCTTGAAAAGGTGCAGTCAGGTACTATCATACCAAAAATGTGACTGTTTGTCTTAATGACTTTTATTTGTCTTTTTTTAATGAGGGGTTAACAGCAGGCCCCCTGGTTTACTCTGACTAGCAAAACTATAGTCAGAATCAACTGAAGACCCAGAAGTTTCCAGTCTTTCTAACTTACAAGATTGCTTCCAAGGCTAGAAAACAGCCATCTCAAGATTGCTACTCAGTCACCTATACCCAGGAAAGAAACAAAACTAAGGACGAAGTCCAAAATGAAGGCTCAGGCTCACCTAAACAAGTTAAGTGCCCTCTGCCATGTGTTTGCAAGAAACCATGCTTCATGGGTGGGAAAAGGGTGGTTCCTTCCCTGCCACTTCAGGGAGAGATTCAGTTCTGACAGAGTGGAGTTACTTCCTTTAAGATCTATTGGGCAGGCCCATCTTCCTGGCTTAGTGGCTAGTCCTCTGACACAACTTGGATAATCTTCTGCTCCCTTCAAGTGCATAGAACCAAGGGACCACCCATGATTTGCTGTGCCATCCCAAAGTGACAAGCCTTTCATTCTGAGCCACATGTTTCCCTAGAGGAGTGGCTACAGTGCAGGTTCAGTACTCCATGAAGTGTGCTCTAGCCAGAGCAGATCAAAGGGCCCAGCTGTTTATCCTCAATTACATTTGCTTCTCTCTTTTCACTGAATACCCATTACTGATAGTTCACATGTCAAATCTGGATTGAAGTACCAGAGAAGATACTTGGATAGATGCTTCAACCAGAAGTCTGAATACCTGCTGATACAAAACCTCAAACAGGAAATAGCAGGAATGGGATGTCCCCCAGAGTTATATGGCAGCCTGCCAGTAAACATCGACTCCTGTCTAGCTAGGCAACTCAGCTCCTGCTACCTGAGTTTCCCTATCCTACACCATTCTCCTAGCTCTAATTCTTAAGAAAGACCTTGAAGCCTTGCCTTGGATCCACCTCTGATGAGTCTCTGTACCTGATAATCTCTTGTAATCCATTGTGTTTACAAACTTTCATTTCTAATTTGTGATTTCAGATCCTGGGATTCTGAGGATTTTTGTTCTCAAGGGGTCAGACTGTTCTCTCTGAGAGCCATTTACTCCTAGAAATTTCCATCTATTTCATCCCCTCTGGTTTCTTCTCTCTTCCCTCCCACAAGGGGAGCTTTTGGTTTCTACTCCTTCCTTATGGAGGCAACCAAATTGTGCAAGTGAATAGTGTTGGACTTGAAGTAAGACCCACATTCAAATCTGACTTCACCTGTTGGGTGACCCTGGGCAAGTCCTTTAACTTCTTTCAGTCAGTCTTAATTTCCTCATCTGCAAAATGGGGACAATAACAACTACCTCACAGAGCTGCTGAAAAGATCAAATGAGATAACATATGTAAAGCATTTGCAAACCTTAAAATACCATATAAATGCTAGCCATTATTATTGTGGAAGTGAGGGATGGAAGCAGGGTAGAGAATATAATCTCTCTTCTACTTAATGCTCAGGTTTCTTTCTCTTACATCTCATTCCTACACGCCACTGTAGTGCCAATGCAGTATTGACAGTGCCCACAATCACTATAAAGACTCTGAAAACAAATATAGTCTATATAGACTATAAATATACATATCACATGACATTTGATCACAAAATATACCAGATTCACCAGATAGAGGACAGAACTGAAGCATTTATTTAGACACCAGAAAACCAAATCCCCAAACAAATAGATTTCATCATAGTACCAAAGATATTCAGAAGCCATAATAACACTATTATTAGAGAGCCGCAGCATCCTTCAGCCTTCCCACACACCAATACAAGATCAATATCTACTCACCAGCCTCTCTAACTCTGAGCATCCTCTCTCCCCCAACTGTCTCAGAGCAGATTCCTGTGGGTTCTGTTTCCCTTCAGCAAACTCCTCCCACCACAGGCTCTACGTGACTATATTTAACCTATTAGGGAATTGAGTTTATTTTCACATCAGGGAAGCTTCCTGTGGGCTCTACTCCACCCTTCAACAAATTCCCTCCATCACAGACTCCCTGTGATTACATTCAGCCTATTGGGGTCAGAGTTTACTTTCAAAGCAGGGGAGGTATAGAGGACCACAGGCAAGTGGGACTCTGACCCTGATGGCTGAACAAGCCCTCTCAGGTGTTTGGCCTGCTGATGGGCCTGGATGGGTTCCCCATCCCTCAGGAAAGAGCTCAAACACACAGGTGTGAGGATTAGGTCCTTGAGATAAGCATAGAATTTACACTCATGGCCTGAAACAAAGAAGTGTGCAATGTCCTTAGGGGAAAACAATTAAGGAGGAGGATTATGGCTACATACAGCTTGTGCCTGGAAGAATAAACATAGGCTCTCTACTTTCACTATTCCAGGCACCCTGTCTCTTTTTATGCACCCACTAGCAACCTCTGGGTCAGTGATTCTTCCTCAGCCCTGCTGTGGGGCAGCCAGGCTCCCATAAATGGCTCAGGGAGGTCTTCAAACTCCCCCCCCCACCCCGGGGTCTATTAAGGGGCAAGAAAGATTTTCAAATTCCCATTCTCATTATACCCACCCAACCTCCAGGTGGAAAAGGAAGGCCATGAGGAGCTTAATCTGAGGATCTCACATTTATTTTACATTTTCGGGCTTAGAAAGCACTTTCCTCATGTGACTCATGTCAGAATGCCCCATATCTTTTATTTGTCTTGAACTACCATTTGTTTCAAGGGCTGAAGTAATGAAGGTTTGGGGATGCAGAAGAGTTGAGTGCAACATTTCTGGTGATTATCACATTTTCTTTATTCCTCCTCTCATAGGAGCCTGCTATCTTATTCTTCCCAGGAGCCAGGAAATTTGTAATCATGACAAGCAGGAGGTGATACAAGAGGCCAGAGCAGTGATAAAACCAGTCTGCCTCAAACGGAATGTTCTCTCTTCCTTACCCTTCCCCATCCTAGCCCTGTTTGTCCTGGCAATTTGGGGAGGAGTTTTCTTCTTGCCACGTGGGGGGAATGGAGCTATGTGACTGCTGCCAGACTGACTGGTACCAATTTACTTTGGAGATTCCAGCCTGTTGGACTAGGGCAGGTGCTGAGATGTAGCCCAAAAGAGATTTCCGTTCTACTTATTCAGCTTGGGTGCCAGAGGGAAAAGGGCAGGTAGCTGCTAAGAACACAACACAGAGTGGAAATGCAAACTCCCAGATGAGAAAGAGAACCTGATTATTCCAGATTACCAAGGAAATCCAGCTACTGCAGAGAATGGAGGAATAACCAGCAAGGGTCAGGGAGATTAAGCTTCCTTTGTTGTGCCACCTTTGACTTTCTATTTAAACACCCAACTCCTTCCCCTTGAAAGCATGGAAGGATCGTTGGGAATAGGTTTCAGTTTGGGAGGTGGTTGGGTAAAGCTTTCCAGAGAGAGGAGCTCTGGACAGTTTCTATGCAATTGTACTATGTTTAATAAACCATGTGGCTGCATTAAACACCTTCTTGCTTAAATTGTATGAATGTAGTGGCTAATCAATCAAGAACAGAACATTTCCCAGACAGAGGGTGAGGGTACAGCAAGACATATACACTTCCATATTTTAATAATCTTGAGTCATGTCATTAACATTATGCCTAGGCCACTTTAAATCATGGCCAGTTAGGATTTTCTTCTTGTCCAGCCATCTGAAATAGGGGGAACTGAGGGTTGAGGTGAGGGTACAGGTAGGAGAAAGGTGAATGGTGCATACACAGACTTTCTGGCCATTGTCTTTAGTATAGTGCCACCTGATGGTTAGAAATTATAAGGTACATTCTATTAGTAACTGGTAAAGTGATAGACACTCTATCTTTCTGTAAGCTTAAAAAAGCAGGACCTGAGCCCGGTGTGAACTCCCATTACTGCAGCCCTTCAAGTCTCACTTGGGACCCTTTCCAAGGACACAAACAGACTACATCATTGTCACACACAGCAGCCCTCTGAAGCAGGATCGTAGCATTAGTGACTTAGAAATGGAAGGCAATTTCCTGAATGGTCATATAGTCCACCCTTCTCTTTTTACAGATGAACAACCTGAAACCAGAGAGCTAAATGACTAATCCATGGTCATATAGGTAACAGATAACTAGATCCTCTGACTTAAAATGATGTTCTTCCTACAACACCAAACCTCATTTATTGGATGAGGAAACAGGCTCACAAGTGAAGGGGAAAGCTCCAGATGACATACCTAGTAAATTTAGGGGGCTTAAACCCAGGTTTTCTGACTTCCAGTTTAATATTCTTTTCAGCACATCTCCAAGGGGGCAAGAGCTTGGAGGAGACTTAGATCAGAACAGACTTTAACATCCTGATCCAACATCTGGCTTCCAGTACTTGGACTCAGTATTCCAGTTCCCTGTTCTTTATCCTACCTAGTCCCTCAGGGCCCCATGCATTCAACCCTGGTTTCACCATCCAGAGCCCAGCCTGTACCTTCCCTGATGCACCATTGACTCTCCTCCCTTTCCACATGTCGTTAATAGGTCTGGAATTATCCTGAGTATTGACCCCCAAAGATCCCTTCCAAGGATCTCAAAGCACTTTACAGACCTGATCTCATTGATCTTAATAGTTATATGCTGTCCTGAGTGAACAGAAAGGTTGAAAAAACAGTAAGGGGAAAAGCTTTCAATGAGGTAGTAAGAATAAAGAAGAAAAGAGAGCCCTCCACTTTGGGAGGGATGGTGATCAGACAATAGGAAGGATTTCCCAAGAACCAAAAGAGAAACATTCACTGCCCCACCCCTCTCCTCCCACTCCTACCCCTCACCAACACACACACACACACACACACACACACACACACACACACACACACACACACACACACACACACACACACCCCTTCATCCCTTCATCACTGGCTTCAGTCTATGAGGCTTCCGGAGAGAGGAACATTGCTTTCCATGACGCGGGTCTCGGGGGCCTGGGCTGTGGGTGAGATACCATTTCCTGCCCCTGGGAGGGGGAGGGAAAGCAGAGGAGCTAAGAAGCACGTACAGCTATACACCTGCTCTGGGTTGGGGGGAGGGGGCTCAGTCTCACAAAATCCCTTTCATGGAGATACCCATAGATCAGATGCCTCCTCAAGGTAAGTGCCAGGTTTGAATCTTCCCTGCCTATCATCCCTCATCTTTCCTTTACCTGAAATGTTTTCATCCTCTGACTTCATCTACAACAGCTCTGTGACCACTCTGGATGTGAGGTTAAGGGGTCTCCTTTCTCTGAATAGGAATCAGAAAGGAAAAAGTGTAGGATGGATAGCAGAGTACCTAGGTACCTTTGCTTAGGAGTCCTCTTTCTCTCTTTCTGGTCTTCCATTGTTCCTTCTATTTCTATTCTTCAACAGAGGAATAATTAGATCTATAAAGTCCTTTAAAATCCTTAAAGAAAAGAAATTAGGCAGGAAACAAAGGCTCCTAGGGAATCATAGGATTTAGAGCTGAAAAGGATTTTAGGGATCATCTACTATAAACCTAAAAATGAGGACCATATATTGGGAAGCCAAGGATATGCTCGTAAATGTTTAATAATCAGCTTTCTGAGGGAGAAGGGGAGGAAGAAATGTAGGAAAGACACACTTATAAATTTAATCTGCCTTACTGACGTCTTTTTCCATTACTTAAGTCTAGATAACCAACAAAACATCAAATGCTAATTTGTAGCACTTGCAGATTTCTTATGTGTAAGTGCTCAAACTTAAATTTTAACAATTAATGCTCAGAGAGCCCATGCAAGCTGGTTCCAGCAGACCCTGAAAGTAACTTTCCCATGGTCAAGCAGATTAAGTATGAAGTCATAGGAAGGGAACTGGACAATGGTTGGAGGATGGAGGATGGGGAGAAAGTGTTCTGAAACTGTCAAAGACAGATATAAGAAGTAGATCAGAATCCAGGTGTCCTACTCCTCAGACAGTTGAATTCCAGAACCCTCAAGCTGACAGAATCCATTATAGAAAAGTCATGATGCAACTCTACACGTCTCAGGATGGCAGGAGATACCTATATTCAGAGAAAGATCTAGAAAGAACAGAGTTTAAATGGAGACTGAGGCAATCTACATGCTGTTGCTCTTTTCCATGTTTAGTTTTGTTTCCTTTTTTCCTATTGTCCACTCCATTGCTTACAACCCTTCTATACAAACAGACTAATGTCCAGTGTGAAAGTATTTGCCGATTCTATACTTGACTGCCTACTGCCATGGGTTGGGGGGAGGAGGGTAGAGGAAGGGGAGAAAACTTGAAACTCAAGGGACTCTGGAATTGAATCTTGTAAACTAAAAGTAAATAAACAAATCAATTTAAAAATTAAAAAAAAAAAGAAAAGCCATGATGCTTTTACCACTCTCCTTCACCAAAGTAGATTAAAAGGATACCTCCATTCCAGCATCTCCCTGCCTTTTCTCCCCAAATTCTCCCAGGTATTCAGAAATCTTCCTTGCTGTTTACTCATCCCTCTTCGTATATCAACTCCCTCTCATATACCTTCTCCCTCATTTTCTCATTCCTCCCTTTCAGTCTCACCCCCTGGGAAGTACTTCCTGCTAGTATCACTTCTCCCCTTTCCCCCAACAATATCTTCCATCATTGTTTTTGCAATATCAGTCTGTTTGTCTCCTCAAGGAAATGTTGTGGCCTTTCTCTGTCCCTGGGTGATTTGAGGAGAGGGGCTAGGAGCAATGGGAAAGTAAAATAGGATTACTATTGCATCCAATCTCCTTGGAGGAGAGCCCACAACTCTGTTTGTACATGTAGGGGAATGGAAAGAACCTGCCCCGACATTCAGTACTTTCCGCCCAAAATATCCAACTCGGAAGAGCAGAAGAAGCATGGCACTGCCTAATTTGCCTCAGGCATCAGAAGATGAGAGTGTCCCACCCAACCACACCAAGGTGAGTGGAGAGAAACTAGGAACATTTGAATCTACATCCCTTGTCTCTCAACCAACAACCCCCACCCCCACTCCCTGCCCAGACCCTGTGGATACCAGGCCTATAAGGAGCTTTAATGAGACTTTCTAGAGGAAATGGATTTGAGAGGGTGAAAAGGAGAGCAGGAGAAGTGGGCACCTGAACTGGGACCAAGAGAGCCAAGTCAATTAACCCATTTCATCATCACTGTTCCTCTGCAACTTACTTATAGCTTCACAGAATTCAGAGTTGGAAAGGACCTTACCCAGGCAGAGAGATTTTCATTGATTCAAGATCATGAGGGTAGTGAAAGAGCCAAGACCCAGGTCTTCCTGCTCCAATTCCATGCTCCTTCCACAACACCATACTGTGTGGATTGGGCTTCCCAACCCAGTTCCCATTATCCTTCCCTAGTCCACCGTGATTTTTCTGAGGCTTCCAGAGATGATTCTCTTTCCTGCTGTCTAATCTCAATCCCTTCCACTATATTAGTAGCACCTCTCTTTCTCTGGCCTGTGGGGAAATGGAAACCCGTAGGATTCCCTTACTTATCATCTCCTTTATTCCCTTGGTCTGTGGGTTAGTCCAACTCCAAAAAGCCTTCTAGTTCTCAAACCTCCACCCTCTCCAAGCCATCAAAGCTATGTGGCTCAGAGGAAGATGGAATGTGATTCTGATCAGTTTCTAGGAAAACTGTATCAGAAATGGTTTCAATTTAGGAAGCTGAGAGTGGTTAGCAGGGGAAACTGTAATACAGGAGCAGAATGTGCTCTGGAGATGGGATACAAGCCCCTCTGGTTGTAGTATTTGCTCACAATTGAAATTTTCTCCCATCCAGGTTTCTCTCCGAGCCCAGGGACCTATGCCTATTCCAGGCAATATACGGAAGGCTGAGGAAGTTCCCGGCCTAGGGGGACCATCCCTTCAGGCTGAGACCAGGGCCTGGTTTCAGAAGACCCAGGCACCCTGGATCTTGCATGATGGGGAAGCCCCAGCCTGGTTCCATGGCTTTATCACTCGACGGTGAGGAGGGTCAGATGGATAAAACCTAGTCTAGATCTCAGTTCTCTCTTTCTCAGCCATTCCCCATCCTCAAGATTTCACACTGGGTAACCATTTCTCTCTGTGTCTCCTTCCTCTCCCCAATGTACCTGTGTCTTCTCTATGTCTATTTCTTTAATTTATTTCTGTATCTTTGGTTGTGTCCAATTCTCTATTACATCTTTGTCACTTTGTTTTCCTACATCTATCTGTATTTCTTTCTGTCTCTTTCTCTACTTTTTTCTCTCTGAGCGTATCCCTCCAATGTGACAGACCTAGTTTGATTTTTTGGCAAACCTTCCTCTAAAATACTAGCCCTCAATTCTCTTGCACATCTCTCTTAGCTGATGGGAGTCAGATATGAGAGCTAAAAGTTAGAAGACAGGAGTGAGTCTTCCTTTCTAGTATGTCCTACTCCCCACACTAACCCAAATAACTACCCGTCTACCTTGGGAAGGACCCACTATCCTGACCCCTCCAGGAACTTAGCAAAGGAGTTATTTATTCATTTATTCCACTCATTCAACTAACGACCCCTTTCTCTCTGCTCTCTGGGGTTTCCTGCCATTTCAGCATCTTGCTAGGGAGGCACCAGCCTCCTTCCTGCTTCCTACCTCCTGCGCCACCAATTGGTTAGGGAGAAAGACCAGAAGGATGGTGTGGGGAGGAGACCAGAAGTCTAGTGGGAGGACCACTGGGCGGATCCAGGCATTCGGGAACCCGACCGTGTTCCCTTCAAACTTTCAGGGAGGCCGAGAGATTGCTGGAAAACAAACCCCCGGGCTGCTATTTGGTGCGGTTTAGCGAGAGCGCAGTGACCTTCGTACTGACTTACAGGTGAGGGGCAGGTTTTTTGTTTTTTAGCGGATGAGCAAAGAGGTCCGGGCTTTGTATTGATTGACAGATGGATCATGCAAATTAGCAGGTGAGGGTGGGCCTTCATGCTGATTGACAGATGAATGAGTTGCTCTGGGGACAAGGGGCAAACAATATTTCCTTGAGGGAGTAAATCTGAGAAAAGGCAGAGTGATGAAGGAAGAATGGAACAGGAGAATGTAGAGAGAGCAAAGTGAAGAGGGAGGCCGGCAGGGAGCAGGACAGGGCTGGGGAGCTGAAACTGTGGGGTGGCAGGACCTGTCTCCATGACTGCCCTGCTCTCTGCCGCAGGAGCCGCAACTGCTACCGCCACTTCCTCCTGGCCCAGCTGGAAGATGGGCGCCACGTGGTGCTGGGCGAGGACAGTGCTCACGAGCGGCTCCCGGACCTGCTGAGACACTATACCCTATGTCCGCTCAGCCCCTATGGGGAGCACCTCACGCAGCCCTGTGTCCGTCAGGTACCTTCCCAACCCAGGCCAGACGGGGGACCCAGGCTTTATTAAACTGAAGGGCTCGCCTTTGGGGTGCCTTCACTAGGCTTAGAGACCCAACAGAGAGGCAGCAGGTGATAGAGTACATGGAGTCAGGAAAACCTGAGTTCTAATATAACCTCAGCACTTATTAGCAGCGTGACCCTGGGTAAGTCACTTAAACTCAGCTGTAAGATGGGAATAATAATAGCCCCTTTCTCTCAAGGGTGTTGTGAGGATCCAGAGATAGTATTTGTAGAAAGCATTTAGCCTAATTCCTGGAACATGGTAGGTGCTATATAAATGCTCAGTGTTGCCTCCCTAATAGGAAGAGCTGGTGTGTAGAGCTTTAAGGTTTCAAAGTACTTTACTTATAGTATCTCATTTTCTCTTCATAACAACTCCAGGAGGTGGATGCTAATTTTCATCCTCTTTATAAGATAAGGAATCTTAGGAAGGTTAAGTAAGGTGCTGGATGTCCCACAGCTAGCGAGTGTCTGAGGCTGAATTTGAACTCAGATCTTGCTAACTCTAAGCCTATCCTCTGCTCCAGTAAGCTGTTTATAGAATGTTTGACCTGGTAGACAAGAGACTTTAAGAACAGCTCAGGCTACACTAATCCACTGCCCAATAGCTTTCAGGAAAGCATATGACAAAGCTTCTCTCAACTATCCTACAGACAAGATAGAGAGGCACAGTTAGGGGGATTTGGAATTGGTTGGATAACCTAAAAAAGGAGTCATTAAAGGGTTTACAAAAGGCAGTTTGATGGCATAGTGGGTAGCACTGGCTTGGAGTCAAGAGATTTGAGTGGGGAAGGATGAGAAAAGACTGCAGTCTTCAAGAATCTGAAGGGCTCTCTTAACAGAGAGTGGGGAGGCTTGCTCTTCTTGGTCCCAGAGGGCAGAGCTTGGAATAATGGGTAGAAATTGCTGAGGCAGATTTAGATTTGATGCAAGGAAAAACTTCCTAACCATTAGAGCTGTTAAAAAACGGAATGGGCTGCCTTGGGACATGGTCAGTTTTCCATCATTGAAGATCTTTGTCTACAGGCTGGATGACCACTTGTCAAGGAGGCTGTAGAGGAGACCTAAAAACTCTGAAGTCTCTCCCAACCTGGAAAGATTCCATGACTCTTTCATCTGGCCCCTTCGTTTAATGAACCAGGAAACTGAGGCCCGGAGAGAGATAATGGGGCTCACTCAATATCACCCAACAAGCTTAGTGGGCACAGCCAAGACTAGAACCACGGTCTGAATCCAGTGTTGACTTCATGGCATGACTGTCTCTACTCTGGGAGCAGACTGTAATAATAATGAATAATAATAATAATGCCTAGCATTTATATAGCACTATAAGATTTGCAAAACTCTTTACAAATATTATCTCATTTTTTTAATCCTCACAGAAACCCTGGGAGGTTCTATTATCTACATCTTATAGATGAGGAAACTGAGGCAGACAGAGGCAAAGTGACTTGCCCAGGGTCACGCAGCGAGGTCATTGAATTTCACATAGTCTGGAGAGCTGAGTTGAGGTTTTGGGGAAATAGAACTGAAGAGATTTCTTCTAGTCTGGGCTAAGGAGTCTCTGGTTCTTTCTGATCAAAAGTGAAGGTGAAAGGATAGAGACCATTCCTTTTGATAGTTCTCCCTGGTTACTGGGGCTGAGTCTCCTTGTTGGGATATCAGCAACAGAAAGCAATAAAAAAAATTATTTTAAAAGAGAAAGGGACTGAAAAGAGAGAGGGAAGGATAAAAAAAGAGATCAAGAGAGAGATTAAGAGACTGGGGAGGTATAAAAGGAGAGGCATTCAGAGAAAGAGACTGGGGAGACAGAGAAGTAGGAGACCAGAGAGACAGAGAGAGGAGAGAGAGATACATACAGGGAAAGAGACAGCGACAGAGGAAAAAGAGACAGAGGGAGAGAGACTGAGGAGAGTGCTGAGAGGCAAGGACTGAAAAGGAAGGAGCTGGCGTTGCTTGAGTCACTAGAAAGGAAGTTTGAAGGCAGACTTGCTTATCATCCTCACACACATGAAAGGACTTATGGAAAAGGGTTCTGGACAAGTCTTTGGCTTTTCAGAGGATGGAGCAATAGGAGTGAGCTGCTGTACCCAGGGAAACTTCTTGCTGTCAGAGGCAATTTAAAAACACACAACAGAAATGGATGGCCATGGGAAGATGTGGAGTGTCTGTTCATCTGCTGAAGGAGAGTAACTGTTCATCTGCTCTGGGTGGTAGAGTCTGAGGCTGTGGAGGTTCTGTTCTAGTGAGGATCTCCACTCAACTTGGGGATCAATCAAGGATGATACAAGTTAAGAGCATTTTGACTTAGGATGCTTTTAAAGAGGAAAATAAGATGCTACATTCGTCTCTCTTTTCAGCTAAAGACAAGGAACATAGAATTCTATTCTACAAATAGGATAAAGAGTAAAGATATACCTTAGTTTTATGTTGTGGCCACAACTAAAGTAGAATGAATGAAGAGGGGAGGGGAAGAAAAGAAGAGAAGCAAGGGCAGGGTAGAGAGAGGCAGAGAGAGTCTTAACATACCTGGAGGTATCCATATGCCCCTCCTGGTCCCCTGAATTCCAGTGCCTTCCTTCTGAGATTGTGTCCAGTTTATCCTGTATATATTTTTGTTTGTATATAGTTATTTGAGGACGGCTAGGTGGCACAGTGAATAGAGCACCAGCCCTGGAGTCAGGAAGACCTGAGTTCAAATGCAGCCTCAGACACTTGACACTTACTAGCTTTCATGACTTTGGTCAAGTCACTTAACCCCAATTGCCCTGCCTTACCCCTTCCAAAAGAAAAAAAAAATACAAATTTATTTATTTATTTATTTATATGTCATCTCTCCCTTAGACTATAAACTCCTTGAGAGCAGACACTATTTTTGCCTGGCATGTAGTAGGTACTTAATAAATGCTTGTTGTCTTGACTTTCCTTGACAAAACCTAGAAAGATATAGGGACAAATACTGAAAATGAGACAGAAGGAAACAGAAAAACATAAATACACACTCTATTCTTCAGTCTTGGTATTCAGCCAAAGGCCTTCCCTGAGGAACTAAGAAGTCTAGGGAGTCTACGCTGATGAATTATTGCCTTCCTCCTTCCTCCCCATCTATCCAGCTGTCCCAGATTCTCTCCTCTCCTGACTGGCTTCATCCTGTAGTGACTGGGCCCTTCTGTTACTATGCTTTCTCTCCTTTTCCCACAGACCCCTGCTCCAGCTGGTATGTCTGTACAGATGGAACACTCAGAATCCAGGAGTGAGGGCAGAGATGGAACTGCCCAGTACAGTTCAATCCATAAACAGGAACAAACCCTGGGTCCTGTGAACAAGGACAATCCTGGACCTAGGGAGTCTGAGGAGGTAGTAGAAGTGGGTTGGGCCATCCGATGAATCTGTACTTGCCTCCCCCAACAACCCACGGAAAGGGAGGAGATGACAGAGGTAGCAGGAGGGAGGAACACTCCAAAGAAACCAGATTGGGATGAGGAGGATATGTTGAGATGGAGATTAGGGAGGCAGATGTAGTGGAAAAGAAGAAGAGAGCAGGAGTGGGGATGGATCCTGGGAGAGGAATGACTTTGGTGGGGAGGTTCAAGAAGGAAAAGGGGCCCAGAAGGAGAGACTCAGAGGAAGGTGGAAAGCTAGAGGGAAAGGAGGATCTGGGTGGGGGGGGTATATCTGAAGGGGAGGTAGCTCTTGGATGGGAGGAGAGGTCCTATCACTTCAGACTAGAGGTAAGAAGGGGGCAGCTCTGACTTTTGACTTCTGCTTTGGTCTCACTTATCTCTTTCAGCTCTATGTGGTAGGATAGCAAGTGTTGGACTTACTGTCTCCTTTTCCTTCCCCAGCTACCCAGGCCAAAGCCCCCTGTCCCAACCAAGCCCCAGATACTCCCTGAACTCTACTCCAGTCCAGCCCCAAAGGTGTTCCATCCTGTTCCACGCCCTGTGCCCCCTCATCCCATTTACCAAGAGCCAGAGGAGCCCATTGCCTTCTATGCCATGGGCAGAGGCAGTAAGAAGGATGGCCTAGGCAATGTCTATTCAGAGGTCACCCCATTACCCCTTGGGCACCACTTCCTCCAGAAGTGCCAGTCTCGGCCTGTCACAGTAACCCAGGTAAGTGGGGCAGAGAGAAGTGGGCAAAAAAAAAATGGAGTCTGAGTCCTGAAGAAAGATGAGAAGGAACAAGGGACTTGAGATAGAGGAGAAAGGAAGAACTGGGCATTTCAGACCCAGGGAATAATAAGTTGGCACTTTAAGATTTACAAAATACTTTTCTCCTGGCAACCCTGTGAGCTAAGGAAGAGAAGCATTTCATTTTATTTTGTAAATGAGGACATTGAGTCTCAAGGTTAAATGACTTGTCCAAAGTCGTAGCTTATGCAAAAGTTAGGACTCAAGTCTATGTCCAGTGATTCCAAGGCCACTATTTTCTAGGCAAGAGGGAAGACACTGGAGGTGTCTCTGAGACCCAGAGATGGTTCAGGAAAGGAACGTCTGTTAACTTAGGCCAATGAGGGACAATAAAAGCAAGGGGAAATGGGTGACATGACCCTGATATTTTCATTTTTCTTCACAGACCCTGGATCAAAGCACTACCTCCTCCCTCCGACACCAGCCTCCCCAGGGACATACCCTCCCACGCAACTTTCAGCAATTCCCCCTGGACCGGGGACAGGTGCAGCTTCTAGGATCCAATAAGCCTTGACTGTGTGAGTCCAAGTTTGGATGACTAGGGTTAGGAGTGCACATGTTTGCCTGATTAGGCCAGTCCTCTCAGGATGACAGTGAGGAAGAGAGAAGTGCTTGCCACATGTATGTGGGTACACACACAAGCACATGCCTCTGCACATGCTTCTTTCTTCCAGAATGGGAATGGGATCCAAGTGGGATAGAATCATAGAATTAAAGAATCAGTCAACAAGCATGTATTAAATACTAGAGAGTATTATTTATTAAATTAACTTTATCAAATTAATAAATGTGCTAAATTCTGGAGATACAAGCACAAAAGTGAGACAGTCCCTCCCCTTAAGGAAGTTTCCATTCTACTGGGATGATACATTTTCACAGATAAGTCAGTGTATGAAAAATACAAAACAAAAGCTCAGTAGTTTGGGAGGGGAGGTGGGACATCAGGAGGCCATCGGGGGCAGCGTTAGAACTGGTGGTGCCAAATTGTGAAAGACTTTAAACACCATGGGGGATTAGAGTGGTTGGGGTTGGGAGTAGAGAGAAGTAAATGAATGTGAGAGATGGAATTGACAAGCCTTCGCAGTTGATTAGAATCAGTGGTTCTCAACCCCTTTGGGAGTCGAATGACCCTTTCACAGGGGTCGCCTAAGACCATTGGAAAACACATATTTCCGATGGTCTTTGGAACCAAGACACTGCTCCTCTATCAGTCTCCAGGTGGGTCCGCCCACAGGCAGATACTCCCACATACAAGTATTAAAGGGTGGCAGCATTAGGAAGATTGAGAACCACTGGTTAGATATAGGAGGGTGAGTGAGAATAAAGTTGAGGACGAGTCCTGGGTTCTAAACCTGGTGACCAGAAAAATGGTGTGCCCTCAACAGAAACAGGAAAGTTAAGAGGAAAGTGTGTTTAGGGGAAAAGATGAGTTCTGCTTTGGACATGTTGAGTTAAAAATGCCTATAGGATATTCAGGCGGACCTAGGTTCAGCGGGTTGATAGCCATTAGCCTGCTGAACCTAGGTCCACCTGGCCTGGAGAAAGATATGGGTTGAATATGTAGATTGAGGAGTTATCCGCATTAGGATAATAGTTGAATAAGTGGAAGCTCATGAAATTACCAAGAGAAAATGTAGAGAAGAAAGGGCCTAGGACAGAGTCCTCGGGACAGACCTCTGCAAAAGGGTGAGACCTGCAAAAGGTCTTGGCTTGACAGGATTGGCTCCACAAATTGGAAGAGAACCATGATGAGTAATGTCAAGAAAACCCAGGAAGCATAGATCATCTAGAAAGAGTGGGTGGGCAGTGTCAAACACTGGTCTAGGAGAATAAGGGCTGAGAAAAGGCCATTGGATTTAGCAATAAAGAGATCATTGCTGGTCTTTCAAGATATAATTTCTATGGAGTAGTGAGGACAGAAGTCAGATTGCAATATGATGAAAAGGGAGTAGAAGGTGAGGAAGTGGAAGCAACTACTGTAGACAGTTTTTTTTTTTTCCCTAAGGAGCTAATCTGGGAAAAGGAGGAGAAATATGAGATGATAACTTAATGGGATGGGAAAGTCAAGTGTATCAGAGATAGGATGGACCTGGGAATCAGGAGACCTGACTGCTGCTACACTGTACTTCACTGGCTTCTCTCCATAGAATATGTCAAGCTTTTTGGATTGGAGACCCCATCTGAGTGCAGCCTCAGGCCTCTGCTGCATCACGGGGAGCATAACTACTCCTCCCGACCCACCCCTGGGCAGGTTTCTCTAATCAGTCTTCAACATCTCCACCCTGAATTCCAAGCCTCAAAAAACAAATCTATATACAAAGCTCAGGGTAAGAGAAGGGCCAGAGGACTCAGAGGCCACATACCTGGGTTCCCTCTGCCACCCTATACCACCTAGAAGACTTCCACCAACTCTCTCTTAAAGAGGACGACAAGAGCCAAAGCCATCTGCACATGTGCTTTGAAATCCTCTGAGGTGTCTTGGTTTTTCTTCCTGAAGCCCGGCTTCCTTGGCCCCAAAGCCTTTGTGTCTGGGCCTCAGGCCAATGCTGCTGTTTTCCAGAGGAATGATTTGATGGGAACAGATGCTGAGGTGTTATTTGTTGGTTGTTGTCTGGCTAATAAATCATCACCAAACACTTCCCCTCTCAGAAATTCAAGTTCTCCAAACCCCTCCCGTGACTACCCTGCCCTTTCATGTGCACATAAATATATTCCCCAAAGCTCAATGTAAAAACCAGCTACTGTCCAGGCCTTGAGGATGGATGGAGGTAGAGAATATAACATAAGAGATACTAGCATATGGGGAGAGATGCCAGAATCCCAGAGTTGGAAGGGACTTCAGGCAGCTGGGAGACAAAGAGGCTAGAAGAGCACTTGGTCTGGAGTCAGGGAAACCAAGTTCAAATCACAGACACTTACTAGCTGTGTGACCCTGGACAAGTCACTTAACCTGTTTCCTCAGTTTCTTAAAATGAGGATAATAATAGCACCTACCTCAACAAACAGGGTTATGAAAATAAAACAAGATGATAAGTACTTAACTCAGTGCCTGGTATACAGTAGGTGCTTAATATATGCTTATTCCTTCCTCCTCCCTCCATCTCAGGGGTCTGTTTCTAGTTCCCCTATTTGTAGGGGCATAGGAATTTCCCACAACAACCTCCCTATCTGACCTGTACATAAAAAGACCTTTGGTGAAGTGATGCGGTCCATTCTACAACTGGATAATTCTTCTTTTAGGACATTTTTCTTTATATTAAACCAAAATTTGATTCTGGGCAACCACTGACCCCAATTCTGCTTCCTAGAGCCAAACAGATCTCATCAAGTATATGAAGAGAGCTATCAAGTTCCCCATCAAGTCTTGTCTTCTCCAGGCTGAACACCCTGAGTTCCTCCAACAGATCCTTGTATATTATGGTCCCTCACTGTGGTCACTGGTCACTCTCCTCTGAGCAATGTCTTTTCAAAAACAGGATATCTAGCCCTGGACACAATGCTCCAGATGTAGTCTGACCACAGAAAGCAAGACTATCATCCTCTTGTTTCATGTACACTGTGCTTCTGTTAATTCAGCCTAAAATCAGATTAGATGGAGCAGTATTACCTTCCCAGACAGAATAACCTTCTCAACAGAAGCACTTACCCTCTGGCATAGGAGCACTCTTGACCTGTGGCTCCATTCTGATAACCACTCTGAGCAATTGAGAGCAGGAAGAATTTGGGAAGAATCCAGTGGAGAAATAGGGACAAGGAAGGTGCCAATGAATGGGAGTAGTTAAGACCCTGTCCAACCCTTCTTTGGCTTTGCCTTATCACCTTTAAATTTTCTCCATCCAAAGGACAAAAATAAGGTCCCTGGGGCTCTTCTGGAGAGGCAACCAGTGAGAGAAGTAGACTATGTGTGTCCCTAGGAGTGCATGAAAGTGAGTAAACCAAATAGTTGTGTGAGATTCCTTGCACACCACCTCTCCATTGCCTCCAAACCAAAGTAACCCTAGAAACTTCTGCTACTCAATCCCAGTTCCATACTATCCTGTTTAATCTATTCCTTCCCCTATTTCAATGCCTCAGCTTTCCTGGATCAAATTTATGTTTTAATCCAAGTTTTGCAAACCTGCCACCCCTCCAAACTCCCTAATGCTTCAGGACCTCCTTTGAGCCTTTCCTTCTTTGCCTAGCTCCCTCCCTCCCTTTTCCAACCCTGTTCCACAGATATTGAGTCTGGCCTGGTTTTAAATTCTGTCACTTACTGTTTATGTGACTTTGGCCAAGTTTCTTCCCTTTTCTGTTCCTCAGCTTCCTCACCCTGTGACACGAAGGGATTTTATTAGATGACTTCTAATCTAGACCTTTTAGCTCTAACCTTTTGTGACCAGGGATGCTGTGAAGATATTCTAATAATTTAACTTCTTAAGGAAGCCTTCCAACACTGATGTTATCCAGCCAGCTCCATCTCCCCACTCCCCAGTAGCCCAACACTGATGTCTAGAGCTCTATCCAGATAACTTTATAGTTTGTATTGATCTCTGTCTGGGTTCTATCTTCTCCACTGAAACAGGCACTTACCCAGGACAGTGGCTTTGTTCTCTTTCCTCTAGATCTCCTTGCAGCGTCCTGCATTATGTACAAGGTCCAAACTGTCACCACTGCATGGGGTCTCTTTCTTCTCCTTGAAGTCTCTCAAAGGAAAACCAATTGTCCAGAGCCAGACCAAATGTTCTCTGAAGTTTGTATTCAGTCAAAAGGCTGCACTTTGAGGGTCTAAAGGGTCACATGTGGCCTTGATACCACAGGTTCCTCACCCCTGATTCTGGACCCATTCCTACCAGAGTCTACAGTAGGTGCAGGAGATACAACACAGTGTGGCAGAACTAATAAAGGATTTTGAGTCCAAAGACTTGGGTTAGAGTCCCAGCCCTACCATGAACTTATTGAATAGCCCCGAGTAAGTCATTACCTCTATGAGGATCAGTTTCCTCAACTGCAAAATGAAGAAGTTGGACTAGATGATCTGAAAGGTGCCTTCTAGCTCTAACATCATATAACAGATGAGTCTGGTAGTCTACGAATCTGAATGCATTGAATGATCCCTCTCCCTGTCACCCAGTCCTTTCCCTGACCCTTATTCTCTAGGGCTGGTTTTGCCTTGCCTTTTCCCTTCTAACTTGACTACCACAATGGGGACCTTTGACTTTCCCTTTCAGCTTTGGGGCAAGTATTTGCTGAACCAAGTTGGGGTCCCAAGGCAGGCCTATACTCCCCATATACCTCCCTTCTGATCAGGGTTGAGAGGAAGAATTGAAAGAAAAGATGGACTGGAGGTGAGCAACTATTATCACAGGAGGAAATAGGTTATTATAACAGGAGTCAACTCACTGAGATGCAATTCAACAAACATATTAAGCACCTATCACATGTAATACACTAGTGTTTGACCCCAGAAAGAGTAGAAAGGGCTTCTTAACTCATCGAGAGACAATGAAACAGGATCATAGCACCTTGATTTTCAGCTACCAAGTCACAATGTGTAAAGGAGCAAAAACAGACCTAAAATGACCCTATTCCTCCCTGGATTAGCCTGTATACACAGGTAGGGGAAAGAAGCACCACTGAACAGAGGGGATGTGGGGGGAGAATGCAACACGAAAAGTGGGAGCACAAATTATGGAAGTAAATGGACAATGAGAAGATGGAGTTTGAAGTGAGGAAATCTGGATTCTCAGTTTGCCATTTAGCAACGGTGTCACCTTGGGCAAGACATAATCTGTTGGAGCCACTCTCTTGTTTTGACTCCCCTCCCAGGCACTCAATCATTACCTCTTTGCAGATTAACTCCCAAATCTCTGTCTAGCCCTAATCTTTACCCAAGCAGCTAGGTGGTACACTGAACAGAGCACTGAACTTGAAATCACCGAATTTAAATCTGGCCTCAGATATTTACAGGCTGTGTCATCCTGGGCAAGTCACCTAACTTTTGTCAGCCTGTTTCCTCATTGGTAGAAAGGCAGTATTAATGACACCTGCCTCATAACGTTGTTGTATCATGAGATGAAATATGAGAAGTGTATGGACATTTTAAAGAGATATGTTAGCTATATTATTATTGCTGAGGTCTAGTCCCATGTTTTCAGATGTCTGTTGGACATCTCCACCTAGATGTGCTTCTACAACAACCAAAATAGATTCCCCCACTCCACCCCTTAACCCCAAACTACTACACCTTGTCCATCCCAACCTCTTTTTTCTATTAATGACACCACCATCCTAATTATTCAAAATCCCTGGATTAATCCTTGACTTTTCCCCTTCTTCATTCCCATCTAATCAATTACCAAATCCTGTGGCTCTATCTCACATCCATTTTTCCTCTTATCCAATCCTGATGCCACCACGTTCATCGCTTCTCACTTGGAATATTGTAATAGCTGCTTAAGTCATGTTTCCAGCCTCTGCCGAGTTCATCTTTCATGCAGCTTCCAACATTTAAAACCCATAGCTTAGGGCTGGATTGTGCAGTGAATAGAGCACAGGCCCTGGAGGCAGGAGGACCTGAGTTCAAATGCTGCTTGACACTTAACACTTACTAACCGTGTGACCTTGGGCAAGTTACTTAACCCCAATTGCCCAGCCTTCCAAAAAGCAAAACAACTCCCCCCCCCCTATAGTTTTGACCACATCAAACCCCTATGCAAAGACTGTCAGCGCCTCCCTACTGCCTACAGGATAACAGACAAATTCCTTATCTTGACAAGATTTTCTATGACCTGGCTCCCGTCTACCTTTCTGGCTTATTTCACTTTGCTTGGTTTTACACACTCTCCATCCAAGCTCACCCAGAAGACTATGGGTTGTTTTTCAATCTCAATCTCTCAACTTTATAAATTTTCTCATGTCTAGAAATCATGTCTTCTCCCATTGATATCCTTCTTTTAAGTCTGAGGCAGCTAGGTAGTACAACGGACCCGAGTTTGAACTCAACTTCAGACTAGCTTCATGACCCCGGGTCAGTCACTTAACCACCTCTTGAGCTATCATTTCCTCATCTGCAAAATGAGGATAACAGCACCTGCTTCCCAGGGTGGCTGTGGGGATCAAGTGAGATCTTTGTAAAGCACTTAGCACAGTGACTGTCACAGTAGATGCTTAATAAAGTCCTAATTTCCTTCCTTCTGCAAAGCCTCCTCTGATTCCCCTCAGTGGCTGAAGCTGTCTTCAAATATCTCCATCTTTTCTTGGCCCCTAAGGGCTGGGGCTGAGCCTAGTACAGTGCAGAGAGTTCTGCGCTTGGAATCAGAAAGACTTGTGGTTCAAAAGTAGGCCTCAAGCCCTCTCACTAGCTATTTAACCCTGAAGCGAGTCATCATCTCTCATTCCGAGGTTTTTCATCTGAAAAACGAGCACAGCATCTTCAGTACACAGGACTGTTGGAAGGGTTCAGCAGGGCTGTTAAATGCTGCACGTTAAGATTTTCCTCACCCCATAGCCTTGCATATTCAAGCCTTTAATAAACTCTTGCTGAATTTAATTGCCTCATTTGTAAAAGATTACATGTGCCTTATTTCTGTCACAAGGTTGTTGACTAAGTGACATAAAGTACTTTAGAGAAAATATTTATACCCGTGTTTTATATACTTACAACAACCTAAAGTTTTTTTATTAATCCAAGTAATGGTCATAGTGTCCGTTTCCTCCTCCCACTCCAAACAAACATTTTGGTCTTTTTTAATCTGAATTTACCTTACAACCAGCAATTTTCCAGGAAATATTTGTATGCACCCCCCACCCTGGCCCTTTCAGAGATCTTATCCAGGGGGTAGTCATATAGCACCAATATGGGTGTAAAGATGAGGAAGCTGATGGTCTGATAGATTAAAGGATTAGCTCAATGTCATCCAGCTACTAAGTGGTAAGGCTAGGACTACAACCCAGGTCTCTACTTCCAATCCCAGGCTTTCCAACTAACGCCTCCTCATAAAAAGTGCTATATATGTAACAGATTACTCCATCTGGATTCAGTTGCAACAATGGCCTTGCAGACCTCCCCTCAACCAATTTCCACCCCAAGCAGGACTAGCATTCTTTACAGGGTTGTGGGGCACCCCTGCAGGGATGTAATTGGGGCAGGGTACCTAGTCCCTAGGAATGGCAGCTGTGCTAAGGAGTCCAGCTGTGGGACGTAAAAAATGCTGAATAGCTTATGAAGAGGGCAGAGGCAAATGCGCTGAGTTGGCATGTTCTCTGCTCAGTGAGGTGATTGGACGTACAGGAGCTGTCTGACCTATCACAGCTGATTCTGACTCTGCAAGGTGATCTTGTTAAACCTTAAAGTACTATAAAAATGTAAGTCGAGTTGAATCCAATCCTATTCCTCCTCTTCTGCCCTCTCCTGCCTCAAGCCCCTCAACCTGTAGGCCTATTTGCAACCTGCTGAGAAGAGGGAAGGCCTTCCCCTGGTCTAATCTATCCCACCTATTTGGGTAACAAAGTAGCCCCTCTTATTCTCTTTACTACACCAGATGTTACCCCCATGATTGAATCTCCAATATGCCCTAACTTCCAGTTCTCATCAGCTATGCCTGCCTTTTCTGTTTCTATTCTGCTCTTCCAAGATCCCAAATACACCCCTCTACAGGCTCGTTCTTTCATCCCACCTATTCCTTTAGCCAACAAGGTAAAGGCATTTTGAAGATAGCTCTATCAAATCATCCATAGGTAGACTTAAGGATTGGGGGAAATTCATCTCAAGCACCCAACTCAGCACAGTGCCTGGAACACAGCAGGCCCTTAATAAATGCTTGATTTGATCCCAGTTATCTTATACTCTCCCCATCCATTACAAATAAGCCCTTTCTCAACCATCTATTCCAATATAAGGGCAAATCCAATCCTCATCTATCAAATGGGACAGGTAGGGAGATGTGTGTTAGATCACATGATCTCTAGGTTCCATCCTGTCCTAACATTTCAAGTGTACGAGAAACTTTCATAAAACCCCTGGAACACTATGGCTTGGCCTTTTCTTCTACTTCTCCTCAGTCAATAAATATCTTCTCCTTGGCTCTTGCAATTCCAAAACTTCCGCCCTACTTTCAGGACCATTACAAACTTCTGACAGCCCTTCCAAGACCTTCCACCAGTCCTTGCCAACAACTGCCCCAAGCTCTATCTTCCCCAAGCTTTTCCAACAACCCAATCACCCTCCTCAATTATCCCTGTTCTATACCAGCCCTAATACTGAGAAAAAAAAACATCATACCATCACCACAGTCTTTCTCCCCACATTTTCATGATAGTCTCAAGAAACCTTCCCAAAAAACTCTGCCCACTTTCAAGCCCAATTTGCCAGGATTTAATGTTTCCACATTTAAATTCAATGTTAGCACTTTTCAACTCAATGTTACTAACATTTCAACCAATAAGATTTTTTTTTCTGTTTTCCCCATGTTCCCTCAAGTCTGAATTAATTTTATTCTGCATCCCAGACTGCTACCACAACATCATCTTTCACGAGACTCAAAGGCTCAACTATTAAACTATCAATGCAAAAACTATTGTCAGCATATTGGGAATTCAAGTAAAATGAAGAATCAGTTATTTTGATCTTAAATTTAGAGCTGGAAGGAACCTTGGAAACCACTTAGTCTAACACACTTTTAAATATGAAGAAAACTGAGGCAGAGATAAAGTGACCTGCCCAAGGCATTATGGTCTCAACAGCCTTTACTTCTCAAGGCAAGCCTCTTCAGCTTTCCATCTATTTGTTCATCTGTGAAATGAAAATAATGAGAAACCATACTAAAATGCTACAGAATTGTGGGATCAGATTAAGTGACAGAGCCAAGGACTTAAACCCACGTCTTTGATTCCCTATCCAGGGTTCCTTTCACTACTCCAAGTTGCCACCCTGGAGTGAAAACTCAGTAATCACAGAAAGGCCTTTGTTTGGTCAAGTCTATAGTGTCTTAGGTAAAAAAAAAAAAAAAAAAAAAAAAAAAAAACTGGATGTGGGCAGTACCATCTAATTTTGAAGGATTCTACAAACTGAGTCACTTTGTACTCTTCGGGCCTGTAAATCTGCTACATGTTCTACAGACCCAGTGCATCAGCCCTTGCTTCCTAGTCACTGCTGCCTTCATGCATAGGGATTGTATGCTCTCCATGGATGAACTGTTAGGTAGACAGAGCCTGAGTGCTCCTTGTGGACCACATGAACCTGTCTGGCTCCAACCTGAAGTAGGTCAGATTTCAGATAAGCCCACGGTTTTCCTATAAATGATGAAACACTTTTCTATACTTAATGAAAAACAGACTCCTAACTTACCCAGGGATATCACAAAGCATTTGCCTGAGTCCTGACCTCTCCTTTTTCACAGATTCCATCTTGGTCATCACACCTTTTTTTTTTTTCATCACACCTCTCTTAACCACTCTCTTGACCTCTCCCCAACTGTCTGAGGTTGACCCAAGAATCATTTAGTCCTACCCCTGCTGCTCAAGGAAAAGTTATTCCTTATAGCTCACTGGGAAAAATCCTGTCCTGTGCTTGAGCCTTTCTCTATCTATTCCTTCAAATGGGATTCCAATTTTCTTCTTACAGAACATCTTTCTGTACTAGTCCACATTTCTGTAGACAAGTCCCCTCAAGTATTTATGTACACACATAGCTCACACTATACAGAACTGAATGTTGTTCTATACTAACTGAACTTTAAACACCCAAGGGTTGCACAATATCTGCTTCACAGTACCAAGGACAGAGCTCATAACACAGCCAGTACATAAGGCATTGCTAATACTCCCACAACTTACTGCTCCAGCAGGAAGCAAGCTGGAGTCCAGGGACCTACTGTGTTCCTTTCAGGGTTGGGAAATCATAAGCTACAAGTATGAAAGGACCTCCAAGGTCATTTGGTCCAGCCTCCTGCCTCCAAGCAGTTTTCAAATTGGCCCCAGATTAAAAACCATTAATGCTCATTTTAATCATTAGAAACTCGCAACATTTCACCTACTCCCAGGATTCAAACCCTTAAAAGTCAGATAGTTCCTTTCTTTATATTTAACCTCTCAGGTTGCAAGTCTGGAATGGCAAACAGGAAACTATGCTCTATGACCCCAATTTGAACCTTCTCTCAGCCACCAAAAATTCTCCTTAGGTGGCAGGGTCAAAAGAGAAGCAATCAATAAGAAGGTAACCCAGGAAGTTATCACAAAGTACTTAACACAAAGTACAAATTAGGGGCAAAGAACAACAAATAAAGAGGTGTGGTTCAGAGAAAGGAAACCACACCAGAAGAGGAAGGGTGCAGAGTAAGCAACTTCTGTCAGGATGGATGTTTTATTTCAACAGACATCTTTGTTTTTGTTTAAAAAACAAAAACAAAAACCAGAATTCAACCAGTCATTTCACCCTGTTAGGGAGCCAAGTTCCCCACCTAGAATTCAACAGTTGTTTCTGGAAGAGTCACTCAGGAGTCTTTGTTGGCCCCAAGAGATATGGAAGCTGCATTTTCTAAGTTTTATTAAGAAAATGAAATCCAATGTGCTCCTTCTCAAGGAGGTGATGGCTGGGGCCCTAGGGAAAAGCGTCCTGGACTTGGAGCTGCTGGAGCTCCCAAGGGTGTTAGCTGGGAAGGGCGGGGCCAGGCCACCTGGTACTGGGTAAAGGGGAAGATGGGATCCTTGAGGAAATCAGTTCCAGAAGCTTAGAATCCGTATTTGGCTTGGGTCTGCCGACGGCTGAGCTTGTTCTCTGACCAGGTATTCTTCAGCTCCAACTCTCGCTCCTTAGCCTAAAGAGAAAGGGAGGAAATTTTAGGAAAAGATTTAGTGCACTCAAAGTTTTTCCTCTTGCCCCTGGTAGATATCTTATCCCACATTTTCCCATTGTTACAACAATCCAAAGCCCAGATCTCCACATGCCGAAGTAGATGGGAAAACCATGTTTTGGGTGGAGGTGTTGAAATGGTTTACATGGGGGACATGTAAACCTTAAAATGCCGTCTAAATATGAATTGTGACTAATCATAACAATACTGAGTAGCTACAGCTATTTACTTTCCCCACTTGTCCAAGGTCTGGTTCAGCTGCTCCCTGCTTCCTTCTAGAAATGAACAGCATCACTCACCCATCTAAGAAGAACCCTGCCCCGCTCCAAGGAAAAGTCTGACTATCTGATTCTTACTTTTTCTGGAAGCAAATGACAGAACTTTGTTTTTTAAGAGACAGGATTCTCATTCCTTTAGGAATCATGTGACCACTGAAATTCTGTAACAGCCACCCTCTAAGGCAGTGGTCCTCAAACCTCCTAATGCTGCGATCCTTTAATACAGTTCCTCATGTTCTGGTGACCCCCAACCATAAAATTATTTTTGTTGCTACTTCAGAACTAATTTTGCTACTGTTATGAATCGTAATGTAAATATCTGATATACAGGATGTATTTTCACTGTTACAAATTGAACATAACCCACAGGTTGAGAACTACTGCACTAAGGGATGTTTTTCAGAAAAAGTGATATGTAAATGAGCTATTCTAGGTATTCAAATGCCCAAGAGTTGCTACAAAGTCATGTTCAAGACAAAGACAAAGACATCCCAAAACCGTATAGAAATTTAAGGTTATTTCCTTTATCAAATTTACCTCTGTTGCTGTTTTCCTCTGGTCCTGAGGCAACCAGAGTGTTATGGCATGATTCACTTTTTAAAAAAAATTTTTTAAGGGGGGGGAAGGTAATGCAATTGAGGTAAAGTGACTTGCCCAAGGTCACAAAGCTAGTGTGTCAAGTGTCTGAGCTGCATTTGAATTCAAGCCTTCCAGACTCCAGGGCCATTCACTTTGCTACCTAGCTGCCCCCATAATTCACTTTTTATGCACTAAATATACTTCTGAAATTTGGACAGAAACTGAATTTGGGGAAATCAATTATGAGGCACAGTCAATTAGTTTATGAAATCCTATGAGTGAACTCTTTAGAAAATGGCTTGCATAAAGCAAAGCACATAACCTATATACAGGATCTCTTCTGGAGGTTAAAAATTTGGTGACAAAGGAAACTACTGCCACCTAGTGGCATAGCTGGAAATTAATTCAGCAATCAACAATGGCCACATTTCAGGCACCTTCCCTCTGCAGAACCAGATTTCAGATTTCAAAGTGTCTAAAGGCTATGTGAGTGGAGAGGCTGGGGTCCTTACTCTGGCTCACCTGGTGAATCAAATATGTGATTTGGTGTTTTCGCCTCTGCTGGCCTGTTGGCTGTTCACCCTTCTTCTGTAAGGTAAAGAAAGAAACTGTCAGTCTGGGAAGGCAGACTGGTCCAAAGGTTCCCCGATATTCAGGGCTGGTGGTAAGAACAAGAAAAAATTCAGAATACACATTTGAGAAATTATTTGGTTGTAGCTCTTGGGAAGGAAATCAGCTGAAAACTTAGGTCTAAAGCTGTTTTATTTTTAAAAACAAAGAGATCAGACCACTGGGCAGAAAGTTCAAGCTCACTAGGCACACTTGTTGGAGATGTCCAGGCTGTATTGCTATTATGTCAAATTTCTCAAAGACAATGGCCTCTTTCCTAAACTGCAGTCAGCATGCTGAAATCTTCTTGGACAGTCTTCCTTACCCAGCTCCAAGCTGCCTGACACATTTCCAACCTAAAGATCCTTTACCATTTGATCTTTTCTCCACTGCCACCCTTCTGGGTCACAGACCTGGAAGACTCTCTTGGCCTCTGGCTCACTATGCTCTCTCATCATTCAATCTGCCCTCGGAATTGCCCTTCCTTTGTCTCTCCAGTTCCATCATGTGAAAGCCAACCATTTTTCTGAATTTGCAACTCCCACAACTATAGTGGCTCAGTCCCTCTCACTATCCCCCCCCACCTCCAGGAGCTCCTAAAAATCTTCCACACAGAGTCCACCCAGAGAACTGGGGGGCTCTTCCTAGTTACTAATGAAGCTTCATGTAACAATAACAAAATCAGATTATGCAACAAACTCACTGAGGGCAGGAACTGTTGGTTATTTCTTTTATATATTGTAAACAACAATGCTCTCCATTGTATATAAAAATGATACTACTGACCTACTATCAGTGGATGTGCCTTTTTTGTTGTATTTTCAGTAAATGATGATAGATTTGTGCTAATCTAATTACATCCTTCTGCTTAATGTGACCTGGGGCATTCAAATGAAAACCAAATGGCTAAGGCTAAAGTGATCATCTGTGCCTTCCCTGTTATTTCCAATTTATCCTGTGTATATCGCGTGCTTACACTGTCCCCTCCATTAGATTGTGAGATCCTTGAAAGCAGGAACAGTCTTTTGCCTTTCTTTGTATCCCCAGACTTAGCACAGAGCCCAGGACAAAGTAGGTACTTAATACATTTTTACTGAAAAATTGTGCCCACGGAACAGAGTCAACACAACCCAGAGGGAAATAAAGCTTATGGCCTTGATCTCATCATTGCTGAACTAATGCAGGGTTTCTAATATTTTTTCCCTTTCCATGTTAGATCAAAAATACCTAAATCTGATGCTGCACGTTGTAGAGCACAGGGATTACTCCTACTCCCAATGATGAAAACTGGCACAGACAGGGTTGTGTTGACAGAAAGGGAGGGGCAAGGACAACACAAAGCTTGCTCCAATAATGGAGGGAAGAGGACAGTAGGAAAAGGCACACATACACAGAACTCAACTGTGACCACATCTAAAGTGAGCTTTGCATTAAATTCTGATTCCACAGGGTAGAAAGAAGGATGTCAACGTGGGCTCAGAGATATTTAGGGAGGAAGAGAAAATGTATAACATTATCCTATAACTGTAACCTATGTAGGGGAATACTGCTCTCTTACCAACAACAGACTGCATTTGTACATGAATTCAAATACTTAATAGACAACTATCATCATTATAGTTCTTTTCAGTTCTTTCTATACTACTAAAGGTAAACAGTTGCCTGCTAAAAGTTCTGTGAAAACAAGGGAACACCTGGGAAAAGGAAACATTTCTGAAACTGCTTCCAGTACCCCAAAAATATCAGAGAAAGAGGGAAATGACCCATTATGTACAAAAAAGGGTGCATTTTGTAGTAGCAAAGAACTAGAAACTATGGGAGTGTGCAAATGGGAAAGGACTGAACAAATTGTGGTATGTAAATGTAATGGAATAGCATTGTCCCATACAAAGTTATGACAAGTATGTTTTCAGAGAATCCTGGGACAATTTTTATTTAAAAATTGATGCATAGTGACATAAGCAGAGGGAGAAAAATTTATACAACAATATAAACAAGTTTGAGGAACTTAAAAACTCTGGTCAATGCAATCACCAGCTAAGATTCCTGAATACCCATGATGAAGCATGCTACTCACCCTTCTGACAAAAAAGGTGATCAATTCAAAGAAGATGTAAAATGAGACACATTTTGGACTTAGCCAATGTGCTCTAATTAAGTATGCATACTTGTGACATGGGTTTGCTTTTTCCTTTTCTTTTTTCCCATAGGAGTTGGAGGGAGGGAGAGGAGGACTAGCTGTTTCCAACAGCCCCTAAGGCTGCCTACCAGCCCCTCTCATTCTACCTTGCTGAATGACTTCATGGTTTTTTCTTCTGTCAAGGACTTGGTCATCCACTGCTGGGCCCCGCTGAGCTGGTCATCCCCTTTAATCTCCACAAAGTTAATCTCCTCCCTTCCTCGGTTCCTCTTGCCCTGAAGTCGCTTGAACTAGGAAAGAATATACATTAGAAGAATCACAAGTAGCCTGTAAAGGAGGTTGAGACAAAGAGTGAGTTGCAGGATAATTTGAATCACTTGGATTATCAGTGAGTTTTAAATGTCACCTCCACATAATATACCCTGTCACCTGCCAAGCTACCTCTCCTCCTTTGATTTTCATCAGAAGTGCTATCTACTTCAGGAAGTCCTCCTAGATCCAACACAAGGATGGTTGAGAGTTAGATGCAAATGTGAAAGTCTGTATAGGGTCAGTTACATCCAATTTATATTTAATCTAAAAATACGGGACATAACATTTTCAGGATTTCTCCAATAAAGGTTGTTTCTCCACAATTTTGTCTAGTTTTTTTTTTTAAACTCATCTAGTCTTACTAAGCCAGGTTACTGTACATCAAAAGTATACAGGAGAGAAGGAAGAGATACTGAGTTCAGTAAGGGTTGTGAGAGAAAACCTTTGCAAAAGAGACAAGGCAAAGGATTTCAGGAAACTCGGCTATGGTTCTAATAACTGCTATTCGTTGTCTTTCCAGAAAAATACCAGTTATCTACATCAATAAAAGTTACCCACTTAGGGCATGAAGGCAGATAAATAGCCCAAATTACCGAAAACTTTAGCTGGATAAAAATATGTAGTCCAATCACCAATGAGACCACTAAAATAACTTCTGCCTGCTTTTGAAAAGGGAATTATTTGGATATAATCACAATCATAACAAATATAATCATGAGGATGGTAAAACTGGAAAGGGTGAACACGTAACTCAATGGAGTAAACAGAAGAACTTTAGATATGAAAAGATAAAAGGGGAGCAGCTAGGTGGCACAGTGAATAGAGCACCAGCCCTGGAGTCAGGACTCGAGTTCAAATCTGGCCTCAGACAATTCTCTCTCTCTCTGTCTCTCTGTCTCTCTCTCTCTGTCTCTCTCTCTCTCTCTCTCTCTCTCTCTCTCTCACACACACACACACACACACACACACACACACACACACACACACACACACTAGTGGTGTGACCTTGAACAAGTCACTTAACGCCAACTGTCCTACCTTCCCCCTTCAAAAAACTAAATAAATGAACGAATGAATGGAGAAAAGGGAGAGAAGAGAATTTTAAAGAACTTCTATGCAAAGAAGTAACTTTAGCTTCCACAGTCCCAGAAATTTCACAACTATCCCCAGAGAGTCACAATTTCCTTGCTTGAGAAACCTTGTACTAAGCACCTCATGATGGACCCTTTTCCTTAACCCAAGTAACAGTTTGGCAAAGTGCTTAGATATTTATCACTAGCAGTTGATCACAAACAGATTTTTTTTTTTTTAGCTATAGTAACTTGCAATAGTCTATTACAAAAGCATTGAGGGACTGTTATATGTTATTGGTGGAGAGAGGATAAATATCACTTTTTAATGAAAGTAGTAAATGCTAGGACTATGAAGGCCTCTATGCTAAATACCCTGGATATGGACTTGAAGACGATGAGGTAGAGGTTCTTGGTTTCCTTCACAAAAACTAAGGAAAGCTTCCCAAAAGAAGTAGCTATTCAAATGGCCTAAAAAACACAACTTGGGAGAAGGTGCTTCTGTAAAACAAATTAGCTAAGAAACCCAAACGTCTTTTAGCCTCTTGTTTTCTGACCCCAGGGATGGGATCCTTGAGTCAAAATTGGTAAAAGTAGTATGTTAACTTACCGCTTCATCATCAATGAAAGAGGCGTCTGGGGTAATCTCTTGGGAGGGAGCTAAGGCTGGATCAGACTCAGGGTAGTAGCCACTACTGTAATAATCCTAAAGCCAGAATAAATGTGATTTAATTCAAACATTAATAGCACCTAATATGTGAAAAGCACTGTGCCAAGCATTTGGATACAAAGATGAAATAAGACTCAACCTTTATCTTTGCAAAGATTATGAGGGAGAGAGAAAATATATAAACAAATAACAATAATGCAAGGCAGAAAATGATACATGGGAAGGAAAGACCTCAGCAAAGCAACATGGAAAAGTCAAAGAGAGAAAAAATAAAAAGGTGTGTACAAAGGGAGGGTCTACAAGACATTTCAAGGGGCAAAGAGAAAACAAAAAGGCAGTAAATACCAACATCTTGGAAACAACTTGTTTTATAACAAATTCACTATATTTCTTAGATCTCTATACAAAGGAACCAATAAATTTCAAGAATAGATAATTAAAGTAATGATTATCTTATTTTAACTGTATTTTCACAGGATGTCCAACTGACAGGAACTTGGAGGTTATCTATACCAGTGATGTTAAACTGAAATAGAAAAAGGGGGTGAGGATGATAACTAAACTGTATATGAGGATCCCTGCTGGCCACACATTGATTCAAAAAACCACAAATTAACATTATTTATGTTTTATTGTATTTCTGGCTACACTCAGTGTTGTAGGTTGCATGTCTGACACCTGATACAGCCAACCTCATCATTTTACTAGTGAAGAAATGGATTTATAGCACGGTCAAGTGTTTTATTCAATATAACAGAGCAAAGATCTGAAGAGAGGTCTTCTAAATTTAAATCCATTGTTTTTCCCACTACATCATCCTGATATTTAGAAATATCCATTAACACTAAGCTCCTGAGAAACATACCTTTAGCAGAATGTCATCAGATAAATAGCAAGGATTTTTAGAATTGAAAGGAACTTCAGAGGCTATCTAGTTCAACCAGTGCCCAGAAATTAATCCCTATCATGCAACACCTGAAAAGCAATCACCTAGCCTCTACTAAAATATATCCAAGGGGTGGCTAGGTGGTGCAGTGAATAGAGCACAGGCCCTGGAGTCAGGAGGACCTGAGTTCAAATCTGGTCTCAGATGCTCAACACTTTCTAGCTATGTGACCTTGGACAAGTCAACTAACCCCAACTGCCCTGCCCTCCCCCCTCCAAAAAAAAAAAAGCAATAAAATACATCCAAAAAGAACAGGGAACTCACTACCTCCTGGGGCAGCCCATTCTGCTTACTGAAAGCTCTAAAGTTAGCATGTGTTTCTTTACATTAAACCTAAAGCTGCCTCTTTAGAACTTTCATCCATTGTTCCTAGCTCTGTCCTCCGAATCCAAACCAAACTATTTTAATCCCTCTTCTACACAGCAGCCCTTCAAATACCTGAAGACAGCTATCATGTTCTCCCTGAGCTTTCTCTTCTTCAAACTAAACACCTGCAGTTCCTTTAAATGATTATCATATGTAATGGACTCAAATCTTTTTTTGCCATCCCTGGATATTTTCTGACTTTCAACATCCTTCCTAAACTGTGGCCCCCAGAAATGAACTATAGCTGTGGTCTGACCAGGCAGGGTATAGTGGGACCATCTAACTCCTCCCTGGTCCTGGACACTATGTCTTTACTATAGCTCAAGATCGCATCTGCTTTTCTGGTTGCCACAGTATGCAGTCAACTCATATTGAGTCTGAAACTCATTAAAAGCCCCAAATCTTTTTTCATGACAAACTGTTAACTATGCCTTTGATATCTAGTATTTATGAAGTTAATTGTTGAACCCAAATATAAGATTTTACATTTATCCCTACTGAATGTCATCTTAATTCAGCCAAAAATTCTAGCCTATGAAGATCTTTTAGGATCCTGTCATCCAAGGCATTACCTATTCCAGTGTTGTGTCATCTGAAAATTGGATAAGCATAAAATTTCCTTTCTGTATTTGCATACCTAGTACCTAGCACAGTGCCCATCACATAGTATTTACTTCATGCTTACTGACTGATTAATCTATGACTTTATCCAATTCTGACACAAATTCTGACAGCACAGACCAACGATAGGATCTTCCACTGGAGACCACCTGCCAAGCTGACATGAAATCCTTAGTGATTGGTCTTTTGAGTATAGGCATTCAATAAATTCCAAATCTACCAAATTATACTTTCGTCTAGCTTTCAGCTCTCCATCTTTTACATAAGTATAGCACAAGATGCTTTATGAAGTGCTTCGTTAAAAAATCCTAGTAACTCTACCTATAGCATTCTCTCTTCAGTAACCCTGAAAAAAAAGAACTAAGGCTAGCCTAGTGTAAACTATCCTTGATGAAGTCACAGTGACTTTTGTAATTATTTCTTTTTCTAGATGTACTCTAACCATACTTTTAATAATTCATTCTTGATTTTTACAAGAAACTGAAGTTAAGTTCACTGGCCCAGAGTTTGCAGACTTTTTCTTAAACTGGGACACTTCCCTTTCTCTAGACCTGCAGAAGCTTTCATGTTCTCATGATCTTTCAAATATTACTGAGAGTAGTCCAACAGTCACAATAGGACTCAGGTCTCTCCTGGCCCTCTAGAGTACTGTTTCCTTAATTCTGTTCCTTATGAGATGACTCACTAGACAGCAGAAGTTAAAGATCAAGAGTTGGAAGACATGCTCAGAGAACCCTTTGTTCTAACAAGCACAGAGTAATCCAATACTCATCCTTTTTCCTCTCTCTCTCTTGTCCTGTGACAAAAGAACGTTAGGAAACGGTGCCTCAGACACAAAGCAAACCAGTATTTAGAAAACAAACCAATATTTTGGTTGTTCAGAATTGATAAGAATCTGTGGTTTAGGCATGAAAATTCCTTTTACCACCACAAATCAAAACCAGTCTATATTTCAGCAGATTAATCTTGGAGTTGCCTAAGTTTTGGAGAGGTTAAACGACTTGCCTATGACTGAGCAGTTATTAAGTATTTTTGTTGTTCAGTCATTTCAGTCCTGTCCAACTCTTTATGGGATTTTCCTTTGGGATTTTCTTAGCAGAGATACTGGAATGGCTTGCCATTTCCTTCTCTCATTTTACAGATGAAGAAATTGAGGCAAACAGTTAAGTGAATTGTCCAAGGTCACACAGTAAGTGTATGAGGCTGGATTTAAACTCCAGAAGATGAATCTTCCTGACTGCAGGCCTGGCACTCTATTCACTCAGTGGTCCTCCTTCAAGGGATGTATACCAGACTGGGGCTATCCCACAAAAAAGAAAAGAGAGAGAGGAACTCTTCTGGGCCCGGTCAAGCTGGAGAGTCACAGTCCTCATGAGCTGCTCTTTCTCCTGCCCCTGGAGTTCTTTAACTCCTACTCCATTCCTAGCCTTCATTCCTGGACAAATGGTCCATTTTAAACCAAGAGCTGAATAGAAAATGAGGTTCAGTAATATAGAGGTGCACTTCATTATGAGCAAACAAAAACCATGAAAATAAAGATGTATACAAGACACAAAACTGGTAGATAATTCTTCACTTTATAAAAGTATCTACAATAGTGACTTTCAATAGGAGGCTTCCCTAGTACATTTAAAAATTTTAAATGGGCGGCTAGGTAATGAAGTGAATAGAGCACCAGCCTGGGAGTCAGGAGGACCTGAGTTCAAATCTAGCCTCAGACACTTAACACTTACTAGCCGTGTGACCGTGGGCAAGTCACTTAACCCCAACTGCCCTGAATTTCCCCCCTCCCCACAAAAAGCAAAAAAAAAAAAAAAAAAAAAAAAAAAAAAAAAAAAAATCCACTAATGAAAGGCTGCTTGGCATAATAGATAAAGAGCCCTCCTCTAAGCCACCTCCAATATCTACTGGCAGCTCTCTAGAGGAGTTTCTTCACTTGTAAGTCTCTATACCAATAAACCATAGGCCTAGGTTCCTATCTCTATTGTAAAGAAGACACGTTCTGAATACAAAATTCTACTTTATGACCACTCCCCTACATATAGAGTCTCTTCCTATTAGTATGTAAGCTCCTTGAGGGCAAGGATTATCTTTACTTTTTTGTAATTCTAACCCTTTGTACAAAGCTTGGCACAACCCTCTATTACTTTGGACTAAAATACTTTTTTGCTAAAGAGATAAAAAGCATTTTTATACCTACAACATCACTTTTCTTAACATTCTTGGGGAAAGAGTGAATGGTATGACTTGTACTCATCAAGCTATATGCTGCACCCAAGATTTAAAAATTAAAATTTAATTGAAATGGAAACATCTTTTCAAAACTTTGGCGTATCTTGAAAAATATTCTTCTCAGAATCTATCCAGAAACCAGGCACAATTAACACAGGCCATTCTAAATCTCAGCATACTATGCCACCTGCAATCCCTCTCCAACCCCTTTTATTCACAAACTTCCCTGACTTCCACTTCTATATCATGATTGGACTTCTGCCTACTTACCCTTATTTGTCCACATTTTAGAAGTATATTCATCTCCATTATTTATCTGTGAACTATAAAAAAGGAAGGAATCTTATCTTTGTCTGGCTCTAGATCTAACCCAAGATGTTGGTATTGAGTCCTGCATCTAAAGTAGTAGAAATGCTCAGTACATGGTACTCACTAGTTATGAGACTTTAACACATGGAGCAAATTTTAACCAATGTTAACTTGAATTTTTTTTATCGTATTTATTACAGTCTGATAAATACAGTAAAACAGATCCAGAAAGGTTTAATTTAGGCAAAGTAACATAAAACGTCAAAGCAAGTAACTTGAATAAGGCCTGAAATCTCTAACATTCTATGTAACTGTCCCAGATCATTCCGTTACATTTTTCACCTACCTGATAGTAAACACCAGTGGCATTAGCGTCACCATATGTAGGGAACTGGTTGTAGGGCTGACTGCTGTAGTCCTCCCCAGGCTTAGGTACCCAGGAAGCCCCACTTGAGCCAGCCACCATCTTGAATTCAAGGGGAGCATTGGCTGCATC
>CM053593.1:131970041-132026608 GCA_028646575.1 Pseudocheirus occidentalis
TTTCAAGTTCTATTTTGCCCTCTGGTTCTAAAATATAGGGCAATTTTCCTTGAGAATTTCCTGAAGGATGCTTTCTAGGTTCTTTTTTTGATCATGGCTTTCAGGTAGTCCAATCATTTTAAAATTGTCTCTCCTGGACCTATTTTCCAGGTCAGTAGTTTTTTCAAGGAGATATTTCACATTGCTTTCTATTTTTTCATTTGTTTGGATCTGTTTAATAGTATCTTGATTTCTCAGAAAGTAATTTGCTTCCATTTGCACCAATCTAATTCAGAAGGAATTATTATCTTCAGAAAGTTTTTGAGATTCTTTTTCCATCTAGCAAATTTGACTTTTTAAGGCATTCTTCTCCTCATTGGCTTTTTGGGTCTCTTTTGCCATTTGAGTTCATCTGTTTTTTAAGGTTTATTTTCTTCAGTCAGGTTGTTGACTCACTTTTCATGATTTTCTTGCATCATTCTCATTTCTCTTCCCAATTTTTCTTCCACTTCTCTTATTTGGTTTTGAAAATCCTTCTTAAGCTGATCTATGGCTTGTAACCAGTTTGCATTTTTCTTAGAAGCTTTTGGTGTGGGAGTTCTGATTGTGTTGTCTTCCTCCTGTTCCATGCTTTGATTCTTTTTGTCCCCCAAAAAGGAATCTAAAGTTGGATTGCTCTTCTTACTTTTCTTCCTTTGCCTGCTCATGTTGCCAGTCAATTACTTGACTTTTTAGCTCTGTGGAATTCTGCTTCTAGAAGGGAAAGCTTTGTCCCAAATCGCTGGGGTTTTCACAGCTGCCGGAGCTATTAGGAGGCCGCTGCATCCCCCACCAGCTTTGGCTCACTGAAAACGCACTTCAGGACCACAACCCAAAACCACGATCTTGATACAGGCTGGTTAAGGCAAGAGCACTTAGCCCCTGAATGATCGCTTGGCTACCCTACAATCTACAGGCCATGAGCTCTGAAGCAGCCACGTGGAGGTGGCTGTGCAGCTTCTGCTGTTTCCTTGCCCTAGGTGCAGTTTGGCCGGGCCCTTTCCCCTGCATTTAGCCTAGTTCCACTGACCTTTCACTTAGTCCTTATTTCTTATGGTTTGATAATTCTGGAAATCAACACAGCTGCCGCTGATCTACTCTCCTGAAAGCTCCAGCTGTAGCTTGTCTTGGCTGCCTCTGGGCCAAACTGTGGTTTCAGGCTGGGCTGGTTTGGGCTCCCAGCATGCTGTGATGATCCCTTCCTGTCCCACTTGCCAAGCTGCCTTCAGTGGGAAATGTGTTTTTCTGTACTTTTGTGAGTTCAGGAACCCTAAAATTTGTTTAGAATCATATTTTATGGATATTTGAGGTGGCTATGTGGGAGTTGTGGAGTTATCCTGCTTGTATACTGCCATCTTGGCTCCACTTCCACCCCCCCCCCCCACCCCGGTTGACTCTTTTTTCAAAATTCTCCTGTACAACTCTCATTTCTTTCCCCAATTATTCTTTTACTTCTCTTACTTGATTCTTAAAATCCTTTTTGAGCTCCTCCAATAGCACTTTTTGGGCTTGAATCCAACTCATGTTCCCCTTTGAGGCTTCACATGTAGATATTTTGACGTTGTCCTCTTCTGAGTTTGTGTTTTAATCTTCCCTGATGTCATAGCAGCTTTCTATGGTCAGGGTTCTTTATTGGTTTTTGCTTATTTTTAAAAGTTGAACTCTGCTCCTGGGGTAGATGAGGCACTGTCTCAAGTTTCTTTTTTTTTTTAATTAAAAAATTTTTTTAAAATTGATTTGTTTGTTTACTTTTAGTTTACAAGATTCAATTCCACAATCCCTTGAGTTTCAAATTTTTTCCCCTCCCTCCTTCTCACCCCCCCATGGTGGCATGCAATCAAGTATAGGATCTGCAAATACTTTCACAGTGGACATTAGTCTGTGAAGAAGGGTTGTAACCAATGGAGTGAACAGTGGGAAAGAGAAAACAAAACCAAACATGGAAAAGAACGAGAGCAGGTAGTTTGCTTCAGTCTCCATTTAAACTCTGTTCTTTCTAGATCTTTCTCTGAATGTAGACATCTCCTTCCATCCAGAGTCTTCTAGAGTTGTCTTATAACCTTGCATTGCTGAGAAGAATCCAGTTTATCTAAGTTGGTCATCATATATACATTGTGTCTGTCATTGTTTACAAATTTCTCCTGCTTCTGTTCTTCTTCCTTAATATCAGTTTGTATAAGCCTCTCCAGGTAAACATGAAGTCCATCTGCTTCTCATTTCTTATAGAACAATAGTATTCCATTACATTCCTATACCACAACTTGTTTAGTCACTCCCAAATTGATGGGCATCCCCTTAACTTCCAATTTTTTGCCACCACAAAGAGAGCTGCAATAAATATTTTTGTACATATGGATTGTCCCAAGCTTTTTGCACTGGTGATCAGGGGTTTGGTCTGCACAAAGGCCTCTGCCACTGGTGGCTTGTCTACTGTGGTAGAGTGGCCTGGCCTAGTTGTGCCTGTTAAGTCTTGGATTCCAGGGCTAGTAGTTTGCCTTCTAGGCTGGGGCTGGAGGCCTCACAGATGGCTTGCTGAACCTGGACAGTGAGGCCTTGGTTGCTGATCTGTGCTTTGACTAAGAGACTCCTGATGGCTTGCCTGGACATTGCCTGTGCTGGGCTGTACTTTCCTTTTACCCAACTGAGACAGACCTTTCCTAAAGTCCTTCTAAGTCAGTGGTTCTCAACCTTCCTAGTGCCACAACCCTTTAATACTTGTATGTGGGTGTATCTGCATGTGGGCAGACTTGCCTGGAGACAGATAGAGGAGTGGTGTCTCAGTTGCTAAGACAATCAGAAATATGTGTTTTCTGATGGTCTTGGGTGACCCCTGTGAAAAGGTCTTTCCACCCCCAAAGGGGTCACGATCCACAGGTTGAGGACCTCTGTTCTAAGTTATCTTGGACTGGGAAATTGTTTCATTCCATCTTTTTTTTTTTTTGGAGGGCAGTTGGGGTTAAGTGACTTGCCCAAGGTCACACGGCTAGCTTTTTTTTGTGTTTAGTGTCTGAGGCTGGATTTGAACTCAGGTACTCCTGACTCCAGGGCCGGTGCTCCACTCACTGCGCCACCTAGCCGCCCCCATTCCATCTTTTTGTGGATTCTGTCACTCCAGAATTCTTTTAGAGGCTTGATTTAACATTATTTTAAAAGGAAACCTGGGAGAGCTTAGGCAACTTCTTGGCTTCTCTCTGCCATGTTGGGTCCCTAAATTTGGCCTTTTTATACTGATTACAGTGAAAAGTGGATTGCCAGAGCAGCTAGATGGTGTAGTAAGTAGAGCACTGGTCCTGGAGTCAGGAGGCCTTGAGTTCAAAACCAGCCTCAGACACTTAACACTAGCCATGGGACCTTAAGCAAGTCACTTAACCCCAACTGCCCTGCCTTCCCCCCTCCAAAAACACTGCCCCCCCAAAAAAAGAAAAGTGGATTGCCTTGTTGTAATGAAAAACCTTGATACTGTTGCAATAGCAGCCAGGATTTGCTACTGAAACAGAGATGCATAACCTTATGGCAGGCAAGAAATCAGATACTTTTTTGCAACTAAACCTGGCCACATGTCACATTGTAACAAAGGCTTTATAACTGCATGGGGCAGAGAAGCCAAAAGCACTTATGGCCTTGGAAAAGGAGACACTTTGTCAGGCTGGCTTGAGCCACTGTAACAAAGGCAAAGGAACTTGTTACAAAGCAAACCTGGCTGCCTGTCTTGCAAAAGGAACCTAAACACTTTTGCATGGACACTTTGTATCCTCCTATGAAACAGAAATTAAGAAACTTGTGACAAGAAAAAAAACTAGATACTTTGCTGTACTAAAAGCCTGAGGTTGTTCTCCTACAATTAGATGGCAACTTATTTTATTGTAAACTTGAACTTTTGTTACACTGAAGATAAGAATACATTGTTGTTACTTTTAATAAATTTTAAAGATGTCTTTTGGTTTTATATCATAGCCATTTTCAGATATTGTCCTCATTGCTAAATAAGCCCTTCTTTCAACAAAGAAAAAAAGCAAAACCAAGAAAATGATCTAAAGGTATGTATAATATTTCACAAACTCTCACTTAATTCTCCTCCCTCACTTCTCCACTTAACAAAAAAAGCTGTTTCCTTATCTTATTCTCAGGGACCAAAATTAATTGTTACTCAGGTTCATTATTGTAGTCATTGTGCATGTCATTCTCCTGGGTCTGTTTACTTCATTCTGCCTCAGTTCATATAATTCTTCCCACGTTTCTCTGAATTCTTTTGTATTTTTAAAACTGTCTTAGAATGCAATAATATTGCATTGTGTTCATTTAACAGCTCACTCAGTTATTCTCCCATCACTGGCACCTACTTTGTTTTCACATTTTTAATACCACCAAAAGTGTTACTACAAATTTATATTTTGGCCTCCTTGGACTACATAAATGGTTGGATTGTTTTTGTTTTTCAGTCAAAGGGTATGAATTTAGGGACCTTTCATGACATGGATACATTTTTGCAATAAGATAATCTTTTTGGGAGAAAAAGTATGATGCCTTTGGTTTTTAAAACCATAGTCTTTTCTCTATATTACCCCCCATCCCATTTAAACCTCTCTTGTAAGAAAAAGTTAAGTAAAACTTACCCACCAAAGTGACCTTGTATGTAATATTACTCACCAATATTTCCCTACCTCCCTTTTGAAAGGAGATAAGTATGTTTCATTATCAATCAGTTTTTCCCAAAGATCTTTCTTTCTAACAATCGTAAGGAAGTGTATGGCAACCGTGACACGGAATTATATTGCTCATGTCTTTTTACTCTTTATTGTAACAAAACTTTGATTATGCCACTTGGACAAAGGCCTGGAACCCTGTGGCAACAGATACTAGATATTCTTTGGAAGGAGGGTTAAAGGGTAAGGTGGAAAGAGCCATGCAGGAGTCAGGAAACCTCAGTCTGCTACTCTCTACTTTTATTACCTTGAACAAATCATTTCATCTGTCTTCACTTTCCTCTCTTTTTAGATAAGGATGCAAAAAATAAAATTGCCTTGTTGACCTCACAGGGTTATTATGTGAGTAAAAAAATTAAAAAGATAGAATTTGAGAGTTGGAAAGGACTTTGTGATCCATCTAGTCCAACCCATACATCCTTAGTACTAGCAAGCATTTGATTAGCCTCTGTTTCTGGAGTAGCTTTAATTGTTAGGAAGCTTTTCCTAACATTGAGCCTAAATCTGGTTCTTTGCAGTTTCTACCCTTGCTGCTGGTTGTGACTTCTAGAACCAAAATGAATAAATCTAATCTCTTCTTCATGAGACAGTCCTTGGCTGATTGAAAAGAACTCTTTCTCCCTCCCTCTTTCTCCCCTCTTTCTTATTCCTGACCTTTTCCTCCATCACTCTTCTCCCTTCTTCTCCTTCCTTTTATTATCTCTTTCCCTTCTCTTCTCCAGGCTAAATAACCCCAGTTCCTTTATTGATTCATATACAACACGGAATCAAGGCTCTTCATCATCCTGTTTGCCCATCTCTGTACTCTTGTTATAGGTGTCACATGCTTAAAGGTACCATGGAAATAATTCATTTTGGCCCAAGCTTGGAAAGCAAACAAATCAAACCACTCTGAAAACCAGGTGTAAGAGCTCGTGAAGCAAGCTCTTTCTTTTTCTAGAGGCTGCAGCTAGCCCTTGCTAAACCCTAGGTTCCCACCCCAACCTGGATTTCCAGTCAAGTTTAGGACACTTATTGTAAAAAATTATAGGTTAGCCTGGAAGGGATCTCAAGGATTATCTAATCCAAACCCTTTATTTTAGAGATGAGGAAACTGAAATCCAAAGAGATGAACTCGACTTGACCAAGGCTACATAGTGGAAAAGCTGGGATCTGAAGCTCCTGAAGCTCCTCCACCCTGTCCAGTGCTATCTCTGTTATTCTACTCCCATCTTCCCCCACCCCCCAAAAACCCCTTTAATTGTAATCTTAATAGTAAAACATTGTAGGTGCTTATTAGGAGTGGAATACTTGTATAAAACACTTAGCACAATAGCTGACCTGTAGTAGATACCACATAAACACTTATTCTCTTTTCCCCTTCACTGCTGGGGTGTCATGCCAAGCAAAGTAAACTTCCAAGGTTAGGATTACCAGCATAGCAAACCCCATTTATTCAGTGACAGATTAAGGCAAAACATTCACAGAACAGAGAAAATCAAAATACAATGTAACTCATTCATTTAGCAAGTAAGTTCTCAATTCAATTGCAAAGTACCAAGATCCAAGTATCCCATGCCTGGCCAATATATTAGTCAAAATAGCCCACTCCAGGGCAGTATGTTCATTTAGTTAGTCAAATTCTCTCTCCTCAAATGGAGATTAGTTTCCAATCATATGCAAAGTACATTCATTTGGTCAATCACAGAGCACAAAAATGTCAAAGGTTTCCCACCCCTGGATCACAACTGAATTACAATACCATCCATTAACACCAAGCACTTTCCCAAAAGGGGCTAGAGAGCAGGAGAGGCCATCTACCCTTAAGCTACAACAAGGTTAAGATTATCATCACAGCATTGAGAACCCAAGGAAAGGTCCCTCCTTCACCTTGACAAGAGGCAAGCTCTCAGCAATCTCAGTTCCTGGGGAGACAAGGCTCAACAAAGCCATTGCCAGTGTCCTCATCAAGTCACTTTCTGCCTGCAGAATAGTCCCAGAACCCCTGAAAACATCAGCAAGGCCCTTTTCCAGGATTTCTGTAAACATACCACAAGAAAATCCTCTTTCAGGGCTTCTGAACGAACAGCAAGGTTCCAGGATCTCTACAACGGCACCACTGTTCTTCACTAGCAGGTGAATCTGGCAAAACAACATCAAAACAAACAGACAAAATACTGGCATCACAGCCATACCTCCTCAGTTCCTGGCAGCTCAGGGTGGCAGTTCCCAAAAGTCCTTCTTCTGGCTTCTTCTGCTTGGGCCTTCTCTCAGCTTGCTCTTTTTCTCTGTTTGGGCTTCTTTCTAAATCCATGGCTCCCCACAGTTCAGCCCTCTCTACACATCTACAAGTCCATCCCACAAGTGGGATTCACAAGCTCTGGGTTTTAACACCAACCCCCAAACCAAACCAATACAGGGGGATCTTTAAATTCCATTACCGTTACATGGGGGAGATACAATGTTTAGATAAAACATTGTCCCTTCCCTCAAGGAGCTTACAGTAAGGTTGGGGAAACTGACCCACAGAAATAAAAGAACAAAACTATTTCTTGGTTCATATCCTACTTTGGGTTACCATGGACAAGATTCTCTTTGCATCTCAAGCAACTCAAACTATAAATTATAGAATCTGAGTTTACAGCTAGTTTTTTACAGGTAGTTTACAGCTCTTTCCTTGTGCAATAGGAGATGCTAGGATTACTACCCCCATTTTGCATATTAGGAAATGAAGGCTCAGAAAAATGACTTTTTCTGTTATCCAAATAATTCAGGGTGTTGTTCATTCAGTCACATCTGACTCTTTCTGACCCCAGTTGGGGATTTCTTGGCAAAGACATCAGAGAGGTTTGCCATTTCTTTCAACAGCTCATTTTACAAGTGAGGAAACTGAGGCAAACAGGGTTAAGTGTCTTGCCCAGGGTCACACAGCTAGTACTTGTCTGAGACCAGATTTGAATGAATCTTCCTGATTCCCAACCTGGCCTGCTATCTACTTCACCACCTAGCCGCCCTAATTCTGGGTAGAACCTAGAATTTGAGCCCAGGTCTTCCAGCATCTGAGTTAAAACCACCAAGAGAAATGGTCATCTAGACATATAGTAGGAAGGGAGAACCTGCTTAGGAGACAAGACCATTCCATTTTGAGATGATCCTCAAAGAGGTCTCTAGACTCAAGGTCCAGCACTCTTTCCCTTGTTCCACCTGGCGATGGTCTATTGCTGCCACATCTCCACTACTCCATAATAACCTTACTAGACTATAAACTCCTCAAGGGCAGCCACAGTCTTCTACCTTTGTGCTCCTCCTCCCCTCGCTGGGGTTGCAGAGTGCTGGGCACGAAACAGACTCTGAGTAAAACATCTGCTGACATGAAACAAACAGGGAGAAGGCAAGACGCTTAAAAGCAATGGCATTTGGAAACTCGGTTTCAGCGCCAATATTGATGCTATGCTTTTCTGCCCTTGGATCTCTGTAACCACAATGCAATTCAAGTCGGGGAGCCAGCGAAGCAGGCCCTTCGAGTCCTGGATTCCCTTCCCCTAGCTATCCAGCAGAGCATCTGTCCACCTTCCCTTTGCCACCCAGCTAAGCTGCTGCACACAAAGCCCAATCGCTGCGCTCGGCACTTCGCTCCTCCTGCCTGGCCCCCCAGGGTCCCCAGAAGCCTGGGGTTGGGAAGGCGGGCAGGGACAGGCTCTAGGCATCGAGTGGCCGGTCTCATCGAACCAGAGCCGGAGGCCGAGGGCTGGAGAGGAAGGGAGAAGTGGAAAAGAGAGGGAGGAGGGGGGAGGAGGTAAGGGGAGGGAGGAGGAGGAGGAGGCGGAGTAGGGACAGGAGGGAGTGGGGGGAAGAGGCCTCGCTCCGAGGAGGGAGCAATTGAATTTCAAACACAAACAACTGCATGAGCGCTCACCCACCTCCCGGGAGCTAAGGACCCCCAATCGGCTGCCCGCACCCCTTTGCTGGAGGTGGAGAAGAAGGAGAAGGCGCGGGGAACTGAGCCTCGGGAGCCGGGGCCGGGGGGTGGGCTCCTGTTTCAGGGCAGGGGGGATTGCACGAGGAAGAGGAGGGGGCCCGAGCGGCGCCTCCCCCTGTCCCCCCTTCGCGGTAGCGGAGTCAAACTTCAGCTCTCTCCTTTCCCGGGCCCCCCTCCCGCTCCAGAATTGAGTTTGGGGGAGCCACCGGAACCCCCAAGATGTCCCGCTCCAACAGGCAGAAGGAATACAAATGCGGAGACCTGGTGTTCGCCAAAATGAAGGGATACCCTCACTGGCCGGCCCGGGTAAGGAAGGAAAGGGATGTGCGGAGCCGCTGGGGCCGGGGCCGGGGCTGGGGCCGGGCCGAGCCGGGCCGGGCCGAGCCGAGCCGAGCTGGGGGAGCAGATGGGTCCCGGAGGGGAGTGCGTGGTTGGTGGGGGAGCGGGGAGGGAGGGATAGGCCACGCTTATGCCCTAGCCGCCCGGGTTGCATAACGCGGGCACTAGCACATTGCACCCGGAGAGGGTGGGGGCAGGGGACGCCTGGGTCCCCGATTTTGCCCCCTCCCCGCCCCCATCACAGCCGGGTTTTCTGTCTCTCCACCTCCGTGTTATATAATGGTCCGGGCAGCCCGTGGGTCGGGGCAGCCAGGCCTCTCTGCCCGGGGACCGGGTAGGACTTGGCGGAGGAGAGAGGGGAGGGGAAAGGAGGCGAGCACCTGGATCGGAAAGGGTGAGGGCCCGATTCAAAGTATATGTATGTAAGGGACGACGTGCAGGTCAATTTTGTTACCCTTCCCGGAATGGCCAATGTCCCCCTCCCCAGGCCCCATCCTGGTCAATTTCTCCCATGGGGCAGTCTCGCCAGCTTGTCTGCCTCACTTGAGGGGCTGGCTCAGTCCCTTTCCAGAAACTCCTCCCACCCCCGAGGATGAGAGATGTAACCTCCCCTATATCCCTGCTCCCTCTAACACCTCCATTCTGGGGTTCTCCTCCCCATTTCCCTGTTTCTCTCTTTCTGTTTCACTCACAGCGGCACCACCACCACAGTGAAGGGGAGGGAAAAGGTGCCTACACCGGCGTGTGCGTTTGCGTGTTTGGCAGTGGGAAAAGAGTTTCCTCCTAAATCCTGGAAAACTTTGGGCTTGGGAGTCGGGGGGTCTACCTGGCTAGGGAGGTAATTGGAAAAAAAAGCGCCCCCTCCCCACCAAAAGAAAATCCATCTAATGAACCAAACCCTAATTTAGGAGCCAATGGAGAGATCTGGGCTGTTCTTGGGACTGGGGGTTCATGGGAAAAGGGAGCTTCTTTGTCGTTGAGGAGGGAAGGGATGGTTGCTCCTCCCTCCCAGGTGTGTGCATCTCCCGCCACAACCGTCCTAGTCTCGGCCATGTGGTTGATCGCCCCATAGTCCCTCTGCCTGTAGTAGGCCCCTCGGGGAAAGGCTAGGCTGCTCTCTCAATTGTGCCTTGGGCCTTCCCTACCCTCTGTACCTGTCCAGGTGTGAGGGAGGTAAGGAGGAAGAGGGAAAATCAAACCTATAACTTAACTTTGTTTCTTCAAGTTGTGCTCTTAGGACTGAAGTGGAAGTAAGGGGCTGGGAGGAAGAGTAAGCCCCCTGATTAAGGAGAGGAGGGGAGGTGGTGGATACAGGAAGGAAGAGGAAGGACAGAGTTGAGGGAGTGAGTATCCCCTACTCCTGATTTTTTTTTTTTTTTAGGTTTGTGTTATTAGTCACTTAGAGATAGTAAGGGAGGGGGACTTTAAGGTACCTTTAATTATAAGGTTTCCTTTAGGATAAATATCATAATGAGGGACCACATGAAATTAGGAAGGGGAAACCTGAGGGAGAATCCTACAGGAAAAAGTCCACTTAGGGAGCAAATGTCAGTTTATTGGAAAAGAGCAGGGGGCAGGAAGGGGGATTTTTCCTCTGCTTGTGTCCCTAGATGTTATGTGATTAAGCCCTTAAATCTTATATGTTTGGAGTAAGGAGAGTTTTATTGTGTATTTGTTAAGTCTGGAGGGTGCTATTTGTGTCAGTGACTACACCTGAGAGGGAAGATCTCATCTTGTATATAGGTGTCTGAATGTCCAGAAAGGAGAGAGGGACGGAGGGGGGAGGAAGGAAAAGAGAGAGAGAGGGAGAGAATAGGAGGGATGTCTGTCAGGGGCATCTACTTCATGTGTGTTTTGGGTTTGGGGGAGAGTTGCTTTTCTCTGGGTTTGTATGTGGGGGGAGTTTCCATATTTGTGTTTGGGGGTGAAATGTCTTTTGCATGGATCAGTTTGGAGAGAGGGAGATTTTCCAATGTGTTGAGTGGGCGGGAGAGTAATGTGATCAATAACAACAATAGTAATAATAGCTCATTGTTGTTTAAGATTTGTAAAGCATTTTTATATACATGGTCTCATTTGGTCCTCATAACAATCCTTTGAGGTAGATCCTGTTGTTCCCATTTTACAAAAAAGGAGATTGAAGATGAGAGTTTACGTGACCTGCCCATGGTCTGTAAGTATTATAGGTTGGATCTGAATGTCTCTTTTGACCCCAAGTCTAGAGATCATTCCACTCCATCACTTCCACCTAGTAGTAGATGGGGGAGGTTAAAAATGGAGGGAGGGAGAATCTTCTTGTGTATGGTTTCTGGTTGGTAGAAGAATCTCCTTGTGTCTACTGAGAGGGGAGGGAGTTTTTGCTTGTTCTGTACTGGTAGTCAAGTCTCTTCATGTAGGTGTTAGAGAGAGGGAGTCTTCTTGTGTTTTGGGGTATATGCTGAAGGGGAAATAATGTGTATATTTGCTGGGGGTGGGAGGAATGTCCTTCCTGTGTGTCTACTGGGGAGGGAGGGAACCTCCCTGAGTATGTCTGATAGTGTCCAGGTAGTTTCATGTGTTTGTCTGCTGCTGTGGTGGAGGTGGGGAGTTTCCATGACTGTATTTTTGGGAGAGGGGAGCAGAGCATCAGTCTTGTGTGCGTATGTGTGTGTGTATGTATGTGTGTGTGTGTGTGTGTGTGTGTGTGTCTGTCTGTCTGTCTATTTGTCTGCCTGCCTGCCTGTGTGTCTGTGTCTGTCTCTTACTGGTGAATATCTGTGTATATTTACTGGATGGGGGTGGGGGCAGGAATTATTGTCTGCATCTGTGTATGTGTCTAGTGGGATGAAGCCTACAATATATATCTGTTGATGGGAGAGAGATTATATGTGTACCTGCAAGGGGATGGGGGGGAAGTGCTTCTTATATGTTTCTGCTTGGGGGAGGATCCTACTTGTCTGTGTGTCTATTGGCAAAGGAGGGAATCTCTTCTGTCTATCTCTGTCTGGTTGTGGTCTGAGGGAGTCTTCCTAGGAGAAGAGTCCCGTGGTGTGTGTGTGTCTGCTGGGGGTGGGGGAGTCACCTTGTGTGTGGCTCTTGGGGTGTCCTTGATTTGTGTGTGGCTGCTGGGTGTGTGTGTGTGTGTGTGTGTGTGTGTGTGTGTGTGTAGATCTTCAGTGTGTCTAGACAGGGAATCTCCTTGCTGTATGTTCTGGAAAGGGGTATACTTTTTGTATATGTGGGTGGTGTCTCCTTCTGGTTGGTATCTGCTTACGAGGTGGAAATTTTGTTTTTTGTATGCCCTGGGTGTAAGTGTGTGTGCGTTTGTGTGTGTGTATCAGTGTGTCTATGTCTGTGTGTCTGTGTCCTTGTCGGTCCATTCTGGGAAGGATCTTGTTATGTGTGTCTGCTAGGAGGGGATATGTGGAAATCTCCTTGTGTGTGTCTGCTGGGGGGAATCTCATTTAATGTGTATACTATCTGGAGGTAAGGTAATCTCTTTTTTGGTGTGGACGTCTACTGGAAAGGGGGTCTTGAATGTGTATCTGGTGGGAGGCAAGTGTCCTCATGGTGCTGGTGCCGTGTGTGTGTGTGTGTGTGTGTGTGTGTGTGTGTCTGTGTGTCTGTCTGTCTGTCTGTCTGTCTGTCTGTCTCTGTCTCTGTCTCTCTGTCTCTCTGTCTTGTCTTCTGGGAGTAGGGGGGAGGGAGTCTATTTCTTGTGTAGAAGGGGAGGAATCTTTGCTCCTGTGGGGGTGGGGAGGCAGAGAACCTCTAGCTCCTGAACTTCTGGGCCCTTTTTATAAACCTGAGCCACACCCTCCTTTTGGCCTTTTGGAGGACTATCAACCAGGCCTTTGATCTCTCTAGGAAAGTCCAGGAGGCCTCAACCCCAAGCTCTCTCCTCAGAGGTCAAAGATGTCTCCTGAATGCCCCCCCCCCCCAACACACACACACACACACACACACACACACACACACACACACAATGCTCATGCTCTTTATCACTCTTTCATGCTCTTCTCCATCCTCCCCATCCCTCCATGTGGAGAAAGGAAGATCCAAGTCACCAGGATCATTGGTACATATGAGCACATGTGTGTGGATAATGTGCACACTTGGACTTTAACCTACCCTTTTGACCCAGCTGGCATCTTGGTCCTGGTGCCAGAGTTGCAGTGGGTCAGCACAAGCACCAAATGCAGGACTCCCAGATCCAACTCCTACTGGGGACAAAGTCCAGAGGCTAAGCTGGGGGCACCATGAAGGAAGTGGCCTAGGCTGGAAGAGATGCCTTCCTGGGTCCCCTTCTTGATTAGAGGGGAGATTAAAGATGGCTGAAACCTCTATTTCTATTGGTAGACTTTGGGGAAAGGCTAATATCTGGTTCTCTTTGACATAAGACTGAGTTTTGGGATTAAAGAATGGGGAAACTGGAATTCAATCTTTCCCCACCTCTCTTCACCTTAGGCCCAGTTCTGGTGAGAGAATGGGGAGGGGATGGGCCAAAACCATTACAGGGTTCCATAATCACACCCTACCCAGGCCTCAAGCCTGGACCTTTCAGATAGGGTTATGTGGGAGCAAGGAGATCAGGCAGGGCCACTGTCAGCAGACAGGAACCCAGGCTCTCCCAATCTCCTCCCCCATGGGAGCCTGTTTTACTAGTAACCCTTAGTGTCCAGAATCACACACCCTTTTGTGACCTGCTCCCTTTCCACACCTACCTATCCCTCCCCAGTCTGTTGATTCCTTGATAATAAGAATACTGGAGAAAGCCTAGCACATGGGACCTGGAATATATATACTAGGTCTTCAACTGATGTTTGTTGAATAAACGAATAGGAATACAAAGAATCCTTCAAAGATGAAGTTTAGACTGGATGATCACAATGCACTAAATCTAGCTCTAAATCCAGTGATTCAGTCATAGGTATGTGATGTGAGAATATCATGGGGAGATGCCTCAAGGAGGGGCATCATGATACAGTGGGAAGAATACTGGACTTTGGCCTGGGTCCAAATCCTGTTTTTTCACACTAAACGTGTGACCCTGAGCATGTCACTTCCCTTCTTTAAGTCTTAGTTTCTTCATCTGTAAAATGGGGAAGCTAATGCTTATACTCCCTACTCACAAGGTGATTGAGAGGAAATAAATTTGTAATCCTTAAAAGATTATAAAAATGTGAGATGTTAGTATTGTAGGTTTGTCATAAGACTGGGGCCCCAAAGGGAATCAGCTTTGATGGGAAGGGAGACGGGTCATTCTCCTTCCTCTCATGAATCTAAATCACAGAAACAGAGAGACTGAGAGCTTGGAAGGACCTCAAGGATCATCTAGTCCAACTCAGTCATTTGACAGATATCGAAACATCCTGAAGAAATGAAGTGGTTTATGCCAGCTCACATTGCAAGTCAGTAGCAAAATTGGGACTAAATCAGATTCCCTTGCCTTTTCCTAGAGGAGTAGTTCATTACCCCAGGGACATCACAGAGTCATAGACTTTTAGACTCATATAATACAGAAGCTGGAGATCTGGGACTGGCTCCTAGGTCTGATATACCATAGCTGTATGATCAGTCTTTTGGCTTGTCCTTGCCTGTTTCCTTATCCATAAAATGAGATAAGGCATTTCGGTATAACAGATGGAGGGATTGCCTTGGATCAGGAAGATCCGAAATCAAGTACTGTCTACATATTGACTGTATGACCTTGGACAAGTCAACCTCTCCTTTGTGCAGGAACTGTCTTTTGCATCTTTTTGTATCCCCAGTGCTCAGCACAGTGCCTGGTACGCTATAGTTGCTCAATAAATGTCGACTGATTGATCTACATTGGAAGGAGGGTTTTCCTTATCCAAGAGGGAATTCCCCATTCCAATAAAATCATAAGTCTAACCTTTATCCCTAAAATGGAGATAATATATCATTTACCTCACAGGATAATTGTAGGGAAAGTACTTTACAGACCTTCAAGCACTGTTGTTGGTGTTGTTATTACTGCTAATAAGAAGAGCTGAAGGTACCTCAGAGATCTAATTGACTCTAACCCCTCATTTGGCAGATGAGAAGTGAGAGGGCAGAGCCAAAGAGGCTTTTTATTTAAAACACCTTCACTGGGGTTGCTAGGAATCAATTTAGTTATGAGAAAGGGGATACAATATTCTCAATCTGGGGCAAAGCATGGCTTTGTCCCCAGAACAGCTCCAGGAATAATTGAATAGGGCAGGGCTAGGGTCTAGGAGTCCAGATAGTTCCAGATCTTGGGTCTTTAGTCTGTGGAGATCCCCTAGTACCCCTCAGACACTAGCAGTGTGAGCCTGAGAAAGTCACAACTCCTTTTGCCTCAGTTTCTTCATTGGTAAAAATGAGCTGGAGAAGGAAATAACAAACCACCCCAGTATCTTTGCCAAGAAAACTCCAAATGAAGTCACAAAGTGTCAGAATGGACTGAAATGACTGAACAACAAAGATCCCCAGAGAAAGAAATAGTGGTGGGTGAGTGGTTAACTATAAAGAGATTAGTACTGTTAACTAGCTGATAATCACTATCATCATTAACTTCCTTTGAGATCTCCAAACATTTGGTAGCTGCCCTCCTCTTTACCTTTACATTCACAATCTCTAGCACGGAAACTCAGTGAGTGGGGTGTTTGTGTGTGAAATCTGAATTCTTGATAGGATTGCACATACCTAGACATAACATCTTTTCTGTCTCCTTCCCAGTTCTTGTCCACCCTCCCATACATCCATGGGTTTCCTCTGTCTTGACTGGTTCATTCCCCACCTCCTCTAGTCCCAACTGTCTCCTGCCCCAGATTTTCCGGTTCCTGGGTCAAATTGAACCTAGGCTATTGGGTGTGTCAGTCAGACTGGCAGTGATCCAGTACCTATTTGGGCTCTGTGTCCCTGGCTCAGTCTTGCCCCAGTCTGGGCTCTCTCAATAGCATGGTTGATTTTAAGATTTTAGAAATTCCCCAGGGAAGATTCCCCAGACTCAGGGTGGTCTCCAGGCCAGGGAAGAGTTATTTGGAGGTCCTTTCATGACCAGCCCCCTAAACCATTGAAAATTTCTGAATACTTATAAATTCGTCTTGGAGGCCTCCCTGAGCCTGGACCTGGGAGCCAAATAAATAAGGCAGGGACAGGACTTCATAAAAGTCACAGAATGTCACAGCTGGAAGAGTCTTTAAAAATCATCTAGTACACTGTAATCTCTGTACAGATGAAGAAACAGTCCCAGAGAGGGTAGGGAGAGAAAGTGGAAGAACCAGGATTCCCTGAGCCCTACGTCTTACTATATATACCAACCTTGAATTCAAACAGAACTTGGGAATATCTTAAGTAAGTACCTGATATGGCCAGCTATAAATAGCTCGATGGCCTCTTACCTCCCCACCCGAACAACCCTAGTGTGTATATATTGGGGGGGGGGTTTGGAGGCAGCTAGGAGAATATGGGGGGCAAGAGACAGGGTCCCTTGCTATTTGCTTGGGCTCCACCCTGACCCATTTAGCTGTGACTCATCTACTCTGAGTCACCCCCTGGGGTTGAAGTCAGTGCTTGAGATTCAGGTCCTTTGGGAGGAGGAATATATGTGTATGCCTGCATATGCATGTTCACAAGCATATGCGTGTATTTTAGGGGAGAGAGACCCTGGACTCCAGATCTCCCACTCATTAGAAGAGCACCCTTGTTTCTGAATGAGAGGAAATATTCTTTTGCAGCATGAAGAACTGAGATCAGACTGCAGAGAGGACTTTTTCCCCTTTTGAGTGGCAAGGAAGACTTGTAGGATCCTAGAATTTAGAGGTAGAAAGGAATCTTAGAGATCTAGTTCAACTCTCATTTTACAGATGATGAAACTGAGCACAACAGAAGTTTCTCACAACTTTCTCACACAGTTAATGGCAGAACCCAGTTACAAGATCAGTTCCTTTGTACTCTAAATCTTGTTTTCTTCCTTTCTTTGAATCCCTAGTACCTTTAGGACAATGACTGGCACATAGTGAGCCTTTAATAAATGCTTGTTGACTGCCACACTGCTTGCCCTTCCCCCCCCTCCACCTATCAGGGTGAGAGATTGAGATATCAGTCTCTTTGGGAGATCCAGAAGTGGGAAAGAGGATCCTCCTCTACCCTAACATACATACACCAAGAAATCCCATTCTTTACAGGGGGCAAGTGACAGGACAGAATGATCCCTTTGGCTATGGGTCCCCTAATCATGCCTAGACAAATTAGGAGGGCCATGGGTGCTCCCTTACCCTCTGGTCCTGCCCTTTCTTTGGATGGAATTTGGGATTGTAAGTTTAGTGTCTTGAATCCTTTCTATTTTTAATTTCCATTCTTTGTTTTCCCTCTTCCCCCACCCCCAGGCCTGGGCAACTGGATGCCTGGGTTTTCTGCCTGCTGTGTGGCTTTGGGGAGGGGAGTGGCTGGCCCTTTCTAGGGCAGTTTTCCGGTGGGGGTGTGTGCTTGTGCGTGGGCTCCAGTGGAGACTTATGAGGGAGGTGTAAGTTCTTTGAGATCTCTGGAATCTGGTGTAATGGAAGTCTCAGGCCTTTCCCTGGCTCTGACCCATAAATGACTGGAGTCACATCGTGGGAGTGAGGAGCTGCCCAGTGGGTGCCTGCTTCTTTGGGAGACCCTCCATATTTGATTCTTTTCTCTCGGCTTCAGTGAGGCCTGCCTATCTGGCCCTTGGACCTTAATCTTCATCCCCACCCCCAGCCCTGGTTTATAGTTCCTGAAGCTCTACCAAGAAGGAAGGGCTGGGACCCGAGGCTTTTGCTATTATTATCATTTGTCTCCCTCCTGGGATCTCTAAGCACTGGTGTTTCAGATTTTGCTTCTTGTTGGCCCCTCGGGGAGGTTGGGGAGGCGGGGTGGGAAGGCTGCTCATAATAGGGCCCAGGTGTCCTGGCAGGGGCACTCTCCCTCCCGCCCCTAGCCAGGTCTGAGGGTTCCAGGCATTGGTCACTCCTGCTGTTCTCCATGTTGGGAACCTTGGTGCTCCAATCTCCCTGCTGTGGTTTGATGGAGAGGACTCAGGTGTCCGACTCCAGGTCGGAGACCCGGGGAGTGGGGCGAGAGTTTTGTGTAAAGTCGCCCAGGTTCCCCTCCCCCCCGCTTATCCTGAAGGGCCAGTGGGGGAGGGGTGGCCACATTCCTGGTTGCTGAGTGGCCCGGGGGCGGGGCCGGGGCCTGGTTGTCATGGCGACAGGGATTGTGTGTTGGGGAGGGGAGAACCTGCCTTTCCACCCCCCACCCCCACCCTGAGCACACGTGCATGTGGGGAAGACCACGTTCTCGGGTTCTGGGCTGGGCTGCTTCTTTGCCCCCGGGGGAGGAGGCAGCTGGGGACCAGGACTTATGCCCTGGGGAGGAGCTCTGGATGAGACGCATGGGGGGGGGGGAGTTGTGGTATAAGGAAGCTAGGGTGGGGGTGGGGACAAAACTGAGCTCAAATTAAAAAACCAACAACAAAAAATTATTTCTTTGCGTTTAAATTCTTTTTTTTTTTGAGGGGCGCTCTGTTTGCCTTTCTGAGAGATGTCTCCCATCTCTCGTGAGGTTCTTTGTAGGCTTTTTCCCTGCCCCTTCTCCCTCACTCTTTCTGCTGCCTTTGTTTTTCTGTCTGTCTGTCTCTGTCTTGTTTGTGTTAATCACACCCCTGGAAACCTATCAGTCCTGACTCCCCAACCCTGAATCAACCTCTGGGTCCTCAACCAACATGGCTGCCCAGCCTCTGTCCGGCGGGAAGCCAAGCTGCTTGCGGTGCTGCTGCAGGGGCTGCTGGGAGCTGTAGTTTCCAAGGCTTTGTAGGCTGCTCTTGATGGCCTAACCTAGAATGCTGGGAGCCCTTGCTGGGTTTCGTGCCCCCTCTGCTGAGGGTCCTCCTTCGCTTGCCACCTCACCAGAGCCCTCCCCTTTTTCCTCTCCTGTTTGTCCACATACTAATCGTCTCACACCTTTTAATAACCACCCTCCAGACCTTGGAGGTTGAGAGTTGGGAGGGGAAAGTGATATTGTTTCCATGGCTATGGTTAAGCTTTGTTCTTTGCAGAGGTACTTGGAGGAGGTGGTTGTTTCCGCTGCCCCAGACGGTGGAAGGAGGCATGATTTGGAATTTAGGAGATCTAAGTTTGGGTCTCAGAGAGGACACCCCAGTATTAGCAGTGTATCCTCATTTATAAAATCAGGGTATTAGTTCGGATGATCTCTATCTCCATGGCTCAAATGATGTGTCTTGTAATTCCCTTAGAAGTGACCCCCTCTCAAGCAGATTATTCCCAACACTTAGATGAGAGTCTGAGTGAGCCATCAGGTTCATGTTCCCTTCTCCTATTCCCCCCTCACCACTCTAGATTGATGAAATGCCGGAAGCTGCAGTGAAGTCAACAGCCAACAAGTACCAAGTTTTTTTTTTCGGGACCCATGAGACGTGAGTGAGGTTTGGGGGGGAGAGGAAAAGAGGGGAAGGAGGGACTGGAGAGGTAGAAAGACAAAGCATTGTAGGGTGGTTAAAAGGGACAGAAGAATGAGGGGTAGGGAGAAAGTGTGTATGGGGGGTGTGGGAGGGTCTGCTTTTCCCTCTGCATGGAGGCAGCCCAGTAGAATGACCTTGCATTTCCTTCATCTCTTAGAGCATTCTTGGGTCCCAAAGACCTCTTCCCATATGAGGAATCCAAGGAGAAGTTTGGCAAACCCAACAAGAGGAAAGGTTTCAGTGAGGGTCTGTGGGAGATAGAAAACAATCCTACTGTGAAGGCCTCTGGTTACCAGGTAAGACCTACTCCCACACACTTGGGAGCCTCCAAGGAGAGGAAATAGTCACTCTTCTCAAGTCGCTACTATGGAAATTAAAAAAAAAAACCTACTGATATACACTTGAAGGATAGACTTGAGGACTTCTGGCAGTGGTATTGGGTGAGGGCAGTGTTAGCAGAAGAGTTGAAAACATGGGGGTGAAACAGCTTGTTTAGAAGCTCAGGTGAGGGAGGGTGAGGCACCGGGGCAGGACTGGTGCTTAACCCACCAGACTACAGAGTCAGAACTCTAAGGCTCAAGGAAAGGAGGGACAGGAAATGAGGAGAGAAGGGAGTTGGGGAGTTGGAAGTAGACAGAGGGAACTTCTGTCTTGGTGATAGTGAAGCAGAATTTTTATTTGATTCTTCCTGCTTCCTCACCTCTTATATCCAGGCAGTTACCAGGTCCTGAATCACAATAAAATATCTCTGGCTTCTGGTCATTTCTGCTTATCTCTACTGCCACCTTATTCCTTCATCATCATCCATCTTAAATGACAATATTAGCCTCCTAACAGACTTTCCTCCACTCTTCCCTGCAATACAACCTTCTTATTACTGAAAATATTTTTTTTAATGCATGCTTCTAATCTTATTACTCTTATTCACAAATTTTCATTGGCTCCCTCTTGCCAGCAGACCAAAGTTCAAAGTCTGACCTGACATTTGAAGCCTTCTACCATCTCTATAATCAATAAACATTTTTAAAACATTTACCATATGCCATCTACTATAAGCACTGGGTATACGGAGAAAGGTAAAAGACAGTCCCTGTCCTCAAGGAGTTCACAGTCTGATAGGAGAAGACAACATAGAAGATGGCTGCCCTGAGTTATCTCCTTAAATGGATAATTCTGGAGGAATTCTCCACCGTCCACCTTTCACCCTCTCCAAACACGGTGTCTCATCTCCTAGTCTTCTCTTGTATCTGCTCTATACTGTTGTCAAACTGGACTGCTCCTTTCCCGCTGGACACACTGAGATTTCCTCCCTTTGTTTATCCTATTCCTAAACCTGGAATGTCTCACCATTCCACCTGCTAAAAGCCTACTCCTTCTTTAAAGCCCAGTTTAACAGCTACCCCTTTTCAAGAAGTTTTCCCTGGTTCCTCTAGGTCTTAACAGCCTTCTTTCTCACATTTCACTGAGCACTTTTCTGGCAGCATTTATCTGGTGTTTTATCATGTAATATTCTGTGTTACAGTACCTAGTCTTTGGATCTTATCTACCTACTAGAATGTGAGTTCTAGAGCCCAGGGATCTTATCTAAACTTTGTGTCTCTCTCTGTGCTCTAATCTGAGTAGGTAAACTCACATCAACACATATTAATTAAGCACCTATTTTGTGATGGGGTATAAGTCCCTTCCCATTAGAGGCTTACATTCTACTGAGAGGGTTCATATGATATAACATATAGAGTAATTATTAAGTAAAAGGTAACAATGTTGAAATGAATGGAGATTTTTTTTAATGAATTCAATTAATCTGTCCAAGATAAAAATACAGATTTGAGGAAATAACTCATCCAAGAGACTTCCTGGGACAAGATATCCTCTGGATTGGAAGGAAAGGAAAGTTTGTCATAGAGAGAAGGGGACATGCATCTTCCTCTCTACCAAATCATCTTGTCTGATTTTGGGGGGAGGCTTAGAACTAAGATCTCCTTTTTAAACAAGAACAGGGTATAGGAGGAGTTGCTCAAAGGAAAAGGAAAAAGTTGACTAGGGAAAGAGAGGCACAAACAAGGGGCCCTAAACCACTTCCTGAGGCCTACCTCTTGCTTTTGCTGCCCTCCACCAGCCATCCCAGAAAAAAGGGTGTCCGGAAGATGCTGAGCCAGATCGAGAGGTGTCAGAGGGGGATGGGGAGAAGAAGGGGAACACAGATGGCAGCAGTGATGAGGAGGGAAAACTGGTGATTGATGAACCTTCAAAGGAAAAGAACGAGAAGGGAGCACTGAAGAGGCGCGCAGGGGACTCACTGGAGGTAACACAATCCTTACTATTGGCTACCCATGGGATGGGGAATACTCCATCTCTCCCCAAAGTTGCAAAGAGAGGCAAATTTCAGCTCAATAGGAGGAGAAACTTCCAAACAATTAGCTGTATTCTAAAGGACAGGCTGCCTCGAGATCTAGTGGGTTCCCCTTCATGGGAGTTTTTCAGATGACAACTTGCTTTCCACTTATTGGAGATGGCTCTAGAAGGGATTGCTTCTCAGGCATAGGTTAAGTTATATGATGATAAATGTTATCTTATAGCTAGCACTGATATAGCACTTTGAGTTTAGCAGATAGAAATAAACCCATGACACATGTGTGTGCACATATACATGTATGTGTGTATAATTTGATCCCGCAATGACTTTGTGAGGTAGCTGCTATTTTTATCCACATTTTGCAGATGAGGAAACTGAGGCTGAGAGAGTTTAGGTTACCATTATACCATGCTGCCTCTTGGGATTTTTCCATCTCTGAGATTCTGGGAAGTTGGATAATAAACCTGAATTGAGAGGTAGAAGAAATTGGAGAAGGGAGTGGAAGGGAAGGAACCTGTGAGGAAGTTCAGGAAGCCCTGAGCTTGGAGTCAAGAGACTTGTATTGAATCCCAGCTCAACAAGCTCCTAGCTGTATGACCTTGAGCAAGTCAATCTCTCTGACCCTAAGTGTCTCCACCTGTAAAATGATAATTTACCTCACGGTGTTGCTGTGAAGATTAAATGAAATAAAGTATCTGCAAGTGCCCTGGAAGATACAAGGCTTTGTAGAAGTATTTTATTATTTAAAATCATTATAACTAAGAACAGGAGGGTGAGATGGGAGTGGTCATGAGTGAGGTTAGCCTGGAATGAACTGAGTGGGAAGGAGGCATATGTAAAGATCCATTTAACCTGATCTACGTGTCATTCCTTTCTAACTCTTCCCTCTGCCCTCTCCAATTGAATTTAGGATTCCCCCAAACGACTTAAGGAAACCCAGGACCCTGAGGGGGAGGGGGATGAGAAAGAAGAGCTGGCCCTAGAGGGAGAAAGAGCCCTCCCCATGGAGGGTGAGAAGAACAGTGCCCCCTCGGAGCCAGGCCCCGGCCGGGGTTTGGTTGAAGAGGAAGAGGAGGAGGAGGAAGAAGAAGAAGAGGAAGAAGAAGAAGAGGCTGCCAAGGAGGAAGGCCCTACCCAGGGTGTCAGAGATCACAAAGAGAGGTAAATAAGTGAGGAACAAGAAAGGATCCACCCCTATGTAAGAGCCCTTTTAGGATCTTTCCCAGAGATTCATTTGCATATTGACCCTTCACACTGAGAACAGGGACTATTTTTATTTTATCTAAGAGGTGAGACTTAGTACAGCGTTAAATAGGATGTGGGTTTTGGAATAATCAACAAAGATTTGTTATACAATTAGTATGTGTCAGGTACTGTCCTGGCATAGGAGAAAGGAAAGGATGGAGGGCAGTCTATAAGAAAGACTTTGCAAGGCCTGGGATAGTACACATTAGGATATAGGGATTCAGAGGAGAAGGGGGATTGTCTCTGCCTGTAGACCAGGAAGGAATTTCCTGTGGTCTGTCTACTGATGTCTGTATGAATGTAGGGCTGTGGAGGGGGGCATGTATCCTATGCTGGAAGCAGCTTGTATAATGTATGAGGGGAGAAGTCTCCAGTAAACTGGAAGGAGAATGGATTCAAAGTAACTCTTCTCTCCTGCTTGTCTTCTTCAGCCTGTAGCCGACAATGTTTCCAGAGGAGCCCCCACCCTGTTCCTGCTGCTGTCTGGGTGCTATCGGGGAAACTGGTCATTGCCTGCAAACTGGGAACCCCCCTTCTCCTGCCCCTTGTCCCTGAAACCCTGACATCGGCAGCTCTCTCTTTCTCTCTCTTTGAGCACCCCCTCCCCACTCTCCCTTGGACCCAGCCCACACTGGGTAAGGAAGGAAGGGATCAGGGCCTGGCATCACTGTCTCTCACCACTCTCTCTGACCCTCTTCTACTTGGCAGTGGAATGCCTTTTCCCTTTCCCGAGTCTCAGCCCTTCTCCACTGTCCACATTGCCCCCAGCTCTAATTCTTGGAGGACCCAGTTTTGGGCAGAGTGCTAGCTTCTGAGGGCTGTTATTTCAGTGGGGAGTTGACAGGGGGTTTCCTGGACTAGCTAACTTCCTGACCTTTCCCTTGGCCTTTCCCCACCTCCACCCCCATCCCTGGAAAGACTGGTGAATTAGGATGTGGGTTTTGGAACGGAAAGGATGGAAGGTGGGCTATAGGAAGGGGGCTGCCCAAAGTCTGGGAGGAGGGTGCATTACATGAGGTAAGGGATTGTCTCTTGAGAGAATAATCTCTGCCCTCTACCCCTGATCTATCTATCATTCCCATGACCTGGGATAATCTGCTGATTCAGGGAAAATCTGACAACTGAAGTGGGGTTAGGTAGGGGAATAAATGCTTGGTGATTGGTCCCCATTCCTGCCTCTGGTACCCTAGAGCATTCTGGGAGTGACAGTTGTTCTATTCATTGTTGCTAGGGTTACTACCTTGGGGCACTGAGGGTCTAGCAAGGGATTAGGGTAGTTCTTTAGTAGGTTCATGGAGAAGGTAGCCCAGGGAGGGTGTGACTGTATTTGAAAGACCATCTCCAGTGAGGGGTGAGAGATTGTTCTTCATACTGCTATCTTTCTTCCTGCCCTTAGCATCGTAAGTCTCTGTCCCAGGATTGAACACCTGGGAAAATGTTGCCCCAGTGAGATGAGGTGGGAAAGATGGGCATTAGATCCCTCCCCTTCACTCCTTCTAATCCCCATCCCCTGGTGTTTCAGGCCCTCCCTACAGGAATATTTATCACCAAGGCAAAGAAAAAAGTAAAGTGGCATTTTTTAGGAAACATTTTTAATAAAAAAAAATTACAAAAAAAATTTAAAAGATTCCCTAATCCTCCATGCCCCTCTTCTCCACTCCCCCCACCCTATCTGCCCACTTCCTCTTTCCCATCCCCTTGTCTTTCCTGACCCTTACTTCCCCTATCTCTATCCTGTCCTCATCCCCTACTGCTGCACCTGGATTTTCTGATTTGCTGGAAATGTAGATGTCTTATTTGGGGTTTAATGACTTTTCTGTAGCTGGGCTTTGGTTTTTTCCTCCTTGTGCCTTTCTTGTGTTTCTTCCTCTTCCCTTGTGTCTCCCCACCTACCCCCAAGAAATAAACCCATTCCTCTTGCTATTACCACCAGATTCAATTTGTAACCTACAGAGAGAACAAAAAGAGGGGAAAAAAGAAGTCCCCTGCCCTTCCCCAATAATCTCTCTCTCTCTTTCTCTCTTTCTTTCACATCCGCTCCCCTCCCCAACAACCTCCTCCTCCTCTCTCCCTGGGCTCTGATGAAAAGTTGCCGACTGTAGCTTGGAAGTTTAGCTCTAAGAACCGGTAGACAATTTCAGTTCTAGGACAATAAACCTGTTGATTATTATTTGGGGCCCTGGCTGGTTCTGTTTTTTTTTGGTGGGGGACATTAGCGAGGAGATTGAGTATGGGCTTTCCCCTTCCCTGCTCCCTGGCTCAGACTATTTGGAACTAGGACCACACGTATAACAGCTTGATTGGAGCTTAGAGACAGGCCTGTCTTACAGAATTTGAATACTGGGTGCAGTTTAGTACTATAGATTTTACTGCCCTAAACTTAAAAAATAACAAGTCTTAGGCCCTTTTATCATAACAGTGAGCATTTATGTAACATTTTAATATTTGCCAATTGCTTTCCATATGTGATCTCATACCAATCCTGTGAGGAAAGTACTGTTATCACCATCTTACAGATGAAGAAACCAGAAGCAGATAAGTTAAGCAGATTGCCCAGGGTCACACAGCAAAGTGTTCAAACTCTAGTCCTTGTGACTCCCAAGAGTAGCCTCTATTCACTCTACCACTTAGCTGCCTTTTTATCCCAGTGACATAAGGATTCTTTACTAGAATTGTCCTCAGATGCCTCAGCAAGGCATGGATGAGCCCCTGAGGTCTCAAAAGCGTGCCAGTAGAGCACAAATTCCTCCAAGTCCCACTGAGCTGACATGGCACTGAGCATGGCAGTGGAACCATACCATGTTAGAACTAGAAGGACCTTCTATATAGCCCAAACCTCTCATTTTGCAAGAAGCAGAGGCACAGAGGAGGGGAAATAACTTCATCTAAGACCACAGAAGAAGTTAGTGGTAAAGAAAGGACATGTACCCAACTCCCAGTTCATGTGTTTTTCTCATCTACCCTGCTGTCTCTGTCATATAAGGACCCACCTGTCTAAGGAGAGAGAATCTCATCCCCAGAACATTGGCCATCCGGGGGTGAGTCTTTTTTGGTCACAGCGACATATGAGACTGCTAAGGTTTGGGAGGGTTTTCTTTTGCATCAGTAGGAAGTGGCATCTTTATTAGGACAACTAGCTGGCCCCATGAATAGAGTGTAGCATAGAGTCAGGAAGATGAGTTCAAATCGTGTTTTAGATACTAGCTATGTAACCCATAAACAAGTCACTTAACTTCTGTCTGCCTCAGTTTCCTCTTTTGTAAAATGGGCATAATAATAGCACCTATGTCCCAGGGTTTTTGTGAGGATCCAGTCAAGATAACATATATAAAGCATTTTATAAATGTTCACTATTAATATTATTAAACTCATTTTCAAAGTATCAAAAAAGCATTAGGCTACAATGAACACTCAAGGGAACCTTAAATAGGGAAGAACAAGAGTAGTCTGCCAATGGAGGGGTGTGTGTGTCTGTGTATAAGGGTGTGTGTGTGGGGAGGACCCATGGAATCATAGGAGTTGGAATGGACCTCACAGGTCATCTAGCAGATCTATAACTGAAATAGATTCCCTCTATAACATCACCCAGGGCTCATTCTAGCATTTATTTGAAGACTTGTGGTGATGAGTAACCCACTTCAGAAGCAGTCCATTCCACCTTGGGACAGCTCTGATTTGGCAAGGTCTGTAATCTCACCACCCTGATTTCTACCCACCCCAACCCTCAACAAATAGGAATTCATCATTGCCATTCATGTAGCATGTTAAGATGTGGTCTGACCAGGGCCAACCAAACAGAACAGGACTCACCTTCCTCACTTTGGGCGCTTCTGTGTAGCTAAAGATTATACCTCACATTTCAAAATGTCAGTGGATCTGTGATTCCACCAATCTAGATAACCTCCACAGATAGAGATCAGAAGCCATCTCAACTTGTATAGTTCTTGTCCGTGTTATCCCTATACCCACCTTCCTTTTTGCTATTCGGTCATTCTTCAATTGTGTTCAATTTTTCATGACCCTATTTGGGGTTTTCTTGGCAAAGATACTTGGAGTGGTTTACCATTTCTTTCTCCAGCTCATTTTCCAGATGAGGAAACTGAGGCAAACAAGGCTAAGTGTCTTGCCCAAGGTCACACAGCTAGTGTATCCAAGGCTGAATTTGAACTCAGGAAGATGAGTCTTCCTGATTCTAGGCGTGGTACTCTATCTACTGTGCCACCTAGCTGCCTCTATCCTATCTTTAAACATCTACATTTTGTGCACACCAGTGGTCTATTGTTATCTTTTGTTCTTCCTACGTGACCAGCTCACCTCTACTAAACGTACATGTCCTTGAAGACACATTTTTCTATGTTCAACTTATACTTTTATCTTTTTCTTTGGTCATGACCTTCAAATCATCCCTTGTGTCAAAGAAAACAAACCAAAGTGACACATTCGATAATGCATATGGTAGTCTGTCAGTTGTCCCTCACCTTTCTGTAGTAAGGTAAGAGGCGTACTTTGTCTCATCTCTAGGACTTGCCACTAGTTTTTCCATTACTCAGAATTCAACTTCCTCTTTGCAATCTTTTAATTAACATTGTTACAGTGTTTATAGTTATTCTTTATTTCTTGACTCTGCCTCCATTCACATAAAACTTTATGTTTCTCTAATGGTTGATATTTGTTGAGTCTTAGCGCATAATAATATTTTATCATATTTTTACCTTAGTTTTTTCAGCCATCCTTCAGTCGATGGGCACCTACTTTGTTTCTTTGCTGCCAAAGAGTGCTTCAGTGAATATTTTGGCCTGTGAGTTCTGTCTTTAACTTTCTTGGGGATATGTGCCCAGTAGTTGGATAACTGGGTCAATGGATATGAGCAGTTTAGTGCCCCCCTCCACAACCCCCCCCCCCCCCCGACACTTTGGTTTTATTGAAACTGAAATCCAAAGCAATTGCACCATTTTACAACCACCAACAGACTATCTGTGTATACCCACTTTCCACTGCTCTTTCTCCCCCATCTTTTGTCAACTTTGCCAATTTGCAGAGTGAGATGAAACTTCAGAGCTGTTTTAACTTGTATTTTTCTATTAGTCATTTGGAGTGTTTTTCTCATGATCATTTAAGGTTTTCAATTCTTTTGAAAACAGCTGATATCCTTTGACCATATATCTTAAAGGGGACTGCACGTGGTGTCTTATATTTTGTATTTGTGCCAATTCTTACATGCTTTGGTTACCATATTTCTACTGGTAATATATATTGCAAATATTTTCCCTCTTTACTGTTTCTCCAGTTCTGTCTCCATCGATCTTATTGATCAAAAGCTTTTTAATTTTATGTAGTAAATATTTTCTATCTTGTCTTTTGTGATCTCTGTTGCTTATTTAGTTAAGAATTCTCTCCCAGGCATAGTTGTAAACTTTGAACTTTGTTCTTTCATTTTTATTTAATGGTGTGGTCTTTTATGTTCAAGTGTCTTATCTATTTGGGCCCTATTGTGCTACATGGTATAAAATCTTGATCTAGGTTTAACTTTCTCCAAATTACTTTATACTTTTCCTAGAAGTTCTTGTTAAAAAGGACATCCTTTGCCCAATAATTTATTTATCAAACCCTGGACCACTGTTTTCAATTGTTTCTGGTTTTTGGTTATCAGGTACATTCCACTTGTCTGCTTTTCTGTTGCTTAACCAGTATCAAATAGTTTTGAGACTTCTACACTGGAACATAGTTTGAGGTCTGATAATGAAGATGTCCTTTGCTAAGCCTCCTTGCACTTACCATGTGTCTATCAATGGCCCCTGCAAATGTGATTGTTGGGTTTTCAGGGTTTTTGTGGAAAGGAGCATGTTAAAACTGTTGAAATTCTTGCACAATTTTCCAAATATAATCTGCCATTCTCTTTTGTTCAGTTCTGGCCTAGATCCACTGTCTTCCTCTATATGCATATGCAGACACATACATGTGTGCACACGTGTAAATGCATGCATATGTACACATATACATGTGTGTTCGTGCACTAGATTGGCTATCCAACTGCATGTCATAGCCTAGACCAATGGTGTCAAACTCAAATAGATTCCTGTGGCACATACTGTCTTAAAAAACCACAAATTAACATCTATATTCTATTGTATTTTTTGTTTTTATTTTGTTAAAACATTTTCCAATTTTATTTTGTTTTTTAAAATTGATTTATTTGTTTTTAGTTTTCAGCATTCACTTTTATAAGATTTTGAGTTCTAAGTTTTTCCCCCTACCTCCCTTCCTCCCTAAGATAGCATGTAATCTGATATAGGCTATACATGTATATTCATATTAAACATATTTCTACATTAATCATGTTGTAAAGAAGAATCAGAACCAAAGAGAAAAACTACAACAAAGAAAAAAGAGAAAATACTATGCTTTGATCTGCATTCAGACTCCATAGTTCTTTCTCTGGATGTGGATAGCATTTTCCATATTTAGTCTTTTGGAATTGTCTTAGACCATGGCGTCCAATTATATTTTAATATGGTTCTCCCCGCACTTGGAATTTTGCTGGCTGGGAGTCTGACACCTCTGGCTTAGACAATAGGCATCCTTCATCTATTTTATTTTTCCTGTGCCAATTGTTAAGCCAATCTCCTTTGAGTGGCCACAGATCTTATTGAAGAAAACCTGTAATATTCTGGGAAAGATCACTTTAACTTTCTTGGCCACCTTGTCCATTGTTCACTTATATCGACTAGAGTCTCTGGATTTTTTTTTTCACACCGACCATCATATCTCCTTTATCCTATGCTTGCATACTTGATTTTTTGAACCCAAGAGTATATTCACAGAATCATAGATCTAGAAGCGAAAGGAAACTGAGCTCAAATCTGGCCTTAGACACTAGCTGTGTGACCCTGGGCAAGTCACCTAACCTCTGCCTGCCTCAGTTTCCTCATCTATAAAAGAAAGATAATAACAGCCCCTACCTCCCAGAATTGTGAGGATCAAATGAGATGATAATTGTAAAGCATTTAGCGTAGTGCCTGGCACGTCATAAGTGTTGTAAATGTTAACTATTATCATCATCTAATCTAATTCCCTCATTTAACTGGTGAGGAGACTGTGAAGTTGCCCAAAACATAGAGCAAATTTGGTAGGTAGAATATGAATCTAATTCTGATGATTCCAGAGTAATAAGCCAGTGGTCTTTCCATTGTACCATTACTATTTCATATATTTTCAACAGCAGCTCCACATTTCCATCCATTCTTTCTGCACCTTTGAATGGTGCTGTGAACCTGGGTTCAAATTTTACCTCTGCTCCTTTCTCTTTGCTTCATTGACTCAGATGTAAAAAGGGAGCGTTGGACTGGGTGACTTCTAAGGCTCTAGGGAGCTCTAAATCCCTTGATCCCTATTGCTATAACTCATTGAGAGCTCCTAGGTTCATTCTGTAATCAATAGAAATAGTGTTGGGTTTAGAATCAGTCAAACTAGGTTCATATGCTAAACTAAAACACAGTGTAGTGGAAATAGTGAAGACTCTGGAGTCAGACCTGGGTTCTAATCCTGCTTCTGAAATTTATTTGTTACATGATCCTGAGCAAATGACTTAAACTGTTTCCACTTCCATGCCTTCATTCATCTGTAAAATCTGGATAATAAGAGTTGCATGACTTACCTCACAGGGTTATTGAGGAAAGGGCTTCATTAATCTTCGATGTTATATGAGTGAGTTGTTACTACCATCTCCTGTAGAGAAACATTAATATTTCAAAAGCCTTGGATTTTACAGGTTTGGGAATCTCCCTAACTAAGGCAGGTCACAACTTGGCTATAACTTAGGAGTTACATCTTAGTTACCTGCATCTCAGAAGTTAAATGACTTGCCTAAGGTCACACAAGTAGTAAGTTTCAGAGGTAGGATTGTTATCCAAGTCTTTCTGATTCCAAAGCTAGTGATCTTTTTGTTATATCTTGATGTCTTCCTGTCTTAGTAAAGAAATCAGGAAAAAACCCAAAGAGTTGAAAGTTCTATCTTGTCTCTGTATTTGTCCATTATCCTTTATGTTTGTTGGATTTGTTGTTGCACCCTCCCTAAACAGAGGTACTATCAATTTTCAACCCTGCTACTTAGGATTTATCACCTGCCTTACTACCTTCTGATCTTAGGTGGTCTCAATCCTTTCCTTTAAGCTAGTTAATATAGTGTGATGGATACTGGGCTTGGAATTAGGCAGACTTGGGTTCACATTTCTACTTCAGATACTTACTGGTTGGACTTGATGGCTTTTGGAGGTCTTTTCCAGTACTAAAACTATGATCCTTAAGACTATACTTAATTTTGTCAGTTTTCTGAGTTTTCACACATGTCTATTTAAACCAATCCTTTTGTGACTAATTAGAAAGATTTGCTTTTGTGTTTTTAGAATTTTTTTTAAAACCACTCCAGTCTTCTGGTGTTTACTTTCCGTATAGAATTTTAGGTCTTGGGATCCTACCTATCTTTTCTCTCAGTCCTTTTAAAATTTCTTTCTCTGTAAAGTAATGCAAACTACATGACCTCTAAGGTCCCTTTCAGCTATAGTTCCAAAATCTAAAGTGTGCCATAGAGAAAGATTTCCTAAGCCATCATGAAATTTAAAATCAATTCTATTTAGGCAATAGGTTCTTCCTTTTTGGTCTGACTCAGATCTTTATACTGAAGAATAAAATCATCATCAACGCAAATCAGGAGTTTCCTATCACTATTATGCCACGTCTTTGTCCATTCCATGATATCTTTTCCACACTGATCGTCCATTTCCTTCCTCTGTCAGAGTGGTTTGTAGTATACTTCCATGACAATATCCCTTCTATTTTCAACACATTCAATTCAATTAAACAAACACGAAAACACTGTGGAATAGTAGTCTTAGAGTCAGGAATACCTGATAAGACTATAAATTACAGAACAGTTGCTGATCTGCATTGATAGTGAGGGTTCCCTAAACCAATGAAATCACAGGTAAACAAAACAAACAAAATGCAAAATAAATCATGCTGGAAGTACCTCCTACAGGTAGGTCTTGTGCTAGGTTTGCTATACAAAGACAAAAACAAAATAGTGCCTCTGCTCTAGGTGCTTAAATTCTTTTTTTTTTTTTTTTTTGCTTTTTGGAGGGCAGTTGGGGGTTAAGTGACTTGCCCAAGGTCACACGGCTAGTTTTTGTGTTAAGTGTCTGAGGCCAAATTTGAACTCAGGTTCTCCTGACTCCAGGGCCAGTGCTCTATTCACTGCACCACCTAGCTGCCCCGGTGCTTAAATTCTAATGGAGAGATATAACATGTATACAAAGTAACCCAAGGAAAAAGAACCCTAATAATGTGTGTGTTTGTGTGTATGTGTATCCCTGAGGAGAGAGCGCCTTAGCTGATCCTTGAAGAAAACTATATGGAGGTTCCAGATAGAACATAGAAATCAGGGAATAGCTCATAATCCAGTTTGACTGGAATGTAGAGATGCATAAGTCTATTCTAATAATAGCACTGTTTAATCACCTCTTTGGTCTGTTCATTTTGAATGAAGTGTATCTTTCTGGGTGAGAGGAAGCATGATGTAATGGAGAGCGTGCTGGACCAGGAGTCAGAAAAATCCCCTGGGTTCAAGTCCAGCTTCTGATAGAGGCGGTTTACTTGTTGTGTCATGGCTGGCCTCTTGGCGCCTAGGCAACTGACTAAGATTACAAATAACAGAGTTGCCTGTCTATGTTGGTGAGTGCCCACACTGATAATTCATTGTACCGGTGAAATCACAGACCCAGATTACCAAAAACATTTTTAATTTTTTATAGCTATATTTCATTAATGAGTCATAAGATTATAGCACTTAGGGCTAGAAGGATCCCTAGAATTTTAGGGTACATCTAACTCCCTTGTTTTATAGGTGAGGAAACAGTCTTACAGGGAGGATGTGACTGAGATGTGACTCTAGTTAGGTGACACAGTGGATAGTGTACTTGTCCTGGAGTCAGGAAATCCTGACTTCAAATCCAATCTCAGTTACTTAATAACTGTGACTCTGGGCAAGTTGCTTAACCCTGTTTGCCTCAGTTTCCTTAACTGTAAAATGAACTGGAGAAGGAAACAGCAAAACCACTCTAGTATCTTTACCAAGAAAACCCCAAATGGCATCACAGGGTCTGATGCAGCTGAAATGACTGAACAACAACTACAACGTCTCTTATTACAAATAACTAATTTTAGTAGTATATGTGAAATTAATTTTTACTTGCGTCTGTTAAGAGGAAGAAGAGTCACAGTGGAAAGAATGGTGATTCAGAATCAGAACCTGGGTATGAATCTTAACTCTCCCATTTACTACCCTTGCGTCCTTGGGAAAGTCACTTAACTTCTCTAGGACTCGGTTTTCTCACCTGTCAAACAAAGGGGTTGGACTAGATCCTGGTTCTAAATCTATAATCCTTTGACCACTAATTCACCTTGATTATTATCCATATTTTGTCTATTTGTATAAAGACATCAACAGCCATGGGTTTTATTACTCAGCTTCCTCTTGAAGATCATCTCTGGAGAATCATATTTTCTGCACTGAGGCCTCTGCCAGATGACCACTCCATGTCCTTTAAGGTTCAGGGGATGCTTCCTGCTGAGGAAGAACCTCAAGTCTTCTACTTCTCACCTACACTACTTCCCAAGTCTTTCTCATACCTTGCCATACTACAGATCACACACTGATACAAAGGCAATAGCTCTGGTTTACTCTACCTTAAAGGATGCTCTGTTTTGGAGACAGACTCAGTTCAAGGAACTAAGCAGAACACTATGGGAAATACGACGTTCTGAGAAGATGATCCTGTGCTCATAAATAGCTGTCTTTTACATTGTACTTTATGACTAAGAAGTACTTGAGGAAATAGGCTCCGAGAGGTTTAACTCACCCCAGGTCACAGTTACTAAACAGCAGAGCTACAATTAGAGCTCAGATTGGCTTTCTGCTTTTGTTTTTTAACTCCAAATAGCAGAATTCACAATGTAGCTGAAGAAATGACACACACGGAAACAACTAAAAACAATACCAAATAGCAACAATTCGGTGCAAGAGGGCTGTATTTGGAGTCAGGAAAGATCTGGGTTACAAGCCGATCTCTAACACTAGGATTAGCTTCAGTTTCCTCTTCTATAAAGCAGGGATAATAACTCTTGCATGAAGTAGTTCCCTGGATTGTTGTAGAGGTCCTTCACTGTAAACATGAAAGGATTATAGAAATGAGTTGTTATGACTATAGCAAGAGAGGTGCAATGGAAGTGTTATGTTGAGATCTTGGGAGAGGATCAGGGAAAGCTTTCTGAAAGAGGCAGCATTTGAACTAGGCTTTCTTTAGTCAATGAACAGGCATGGGGGGAGGGTGGTTTGGGTTGAGTCTATACAAAGGGGAGCAGTAGAGAGGTACTGGATATGTTAGTTTGGTGGATATTTGAATAGTTCACTTTGGCTGCGATACAGAGTAAGTGGAGGGGTGTGATATAAAGCTTGGGGGAAAAAAGAACCAGCAGGAAGAGGGGGAAGCAAGAGGGACTCAAATTCCAATTAAGGAGTTCAAACATCAATCAAAAGTCATTACAGATTTTTGAGACAGGAGTAGTGTGAATAAATCTATGAGTTTAAAAAAAAAACAACAGTATGAAGGAAGGACTGGAGAAGAGAAGAAATCTGCAAGACCTTGTAGGCTTGGTGATGACAGCAGTGGGAACAGAGGATGGGATGTATGTGAGATGAACTTGGTAAGAGCAAAGGATGGTGAAGAAAGAATGAAATACAACAGCACCTGAGCTATTTCAGAGGTTAGTAAGCCTGCTACTGGTTAATACAGGAGAGGCTGGTTGGTAACGTCGGGGAACAGTGTGAACTGATACGTGTAAATCAATTATCTCCCTTTCTGTAAACTACACATTCAATCCACAAACCAGATGGCTAGAAGATGGGGGGATGGAGAGACAGAGCTAGAGAGCGCGCTCTGCATTCTCCCATCAATCATAGATTTAAAGTGAGAAGAGACCTTAGAAGGCATGTGAGTCCTCATTTAAGAGAGAGAGCTGTAGCCTGGTTAAATTCAGTGATTTGCCCAAGGCCACACTTACACAGGTTCTAGGGTTCCAGTTCAAATGTTTTTTGCATTCAATGTACCTCCCTTATGACACCGGTTCTCTCCTGGTCTCCCTCCTCCCCTTTATGGAAAGGCTCATCCCAGAACTGAGGAGTCCGGAAGGTACGAGCTGATGGAGGAGGGAGGATGGAGGAGGCGGTTCGCCATGTGCCCTAATTGCCCAGCCATCACCACCTAGAAAATGGAGCAGCTTTTTTTGCTCCTCATGGAACTACAATTCCCAGGCACCCCAACTTGGGACATGCGCAGAAATTCGCCGGACCAGGAAGGCCGTTCTGTCCAGGTCGTGACTCCAACGCCCAAGGTGCACCTCGGCGTTCCGGTCTCATGTCTTCCTCAACTACTGCTCCCGACATGCTCAGCAGCAGTGTACTACAACTACCAGCATGCCTAGAGTCCTGATCGTCCACCCAGCTTCCTTTCCCTCTCCGGCTAACATTTCCCAGAAAGCCAAGCGGCTCAGTTTTGTAGTCCCACGTGCGAAGGTGAGAGGCGGAGTCGGAACTGAATGTACCCCAGCATCTGGAGTTGAGGCGATCTGAGATTTGGGCTAGAGGCGGAATTTGTTCCTTTCACCTTCAGTAGGAACTTGATTTACCTTTGGGAGAAGGGTCCTTGCCCCTGGGATATCAGGGTAAGGTGCTTGGAGATCCTGAGCCTTGGGGTGCTGAGTGTGCCAAGATGAGGAAGGGTCAGTCAGACCTTGACAGAAATCTGACAGCAGGCAGATGGAGACGGAAGGGGATACTGGGAGAGGACAAGGTCTTTCCTTCCTCCCCTCCCCCTTCCTAAGCCTAGAGTTTATCTGAATGGAGGCTGGGGAGGGACTCGATGACTTGAGGAAAGCCTCCCTTTCTCCACCTTCCCTCCCCTTTTCCCCCCACCCCCGCTCCCACAGGTGGGGGGGGGGGAGGAGGGAGCTGTTCCAGAAATAGTTGGTTCTCCCATGGAGGTCTGCACGTGGAGGTTGGATGGCTCTTGCCAAGGAAGTTATGGGTATTCAGGTAGGCATGGTAGCTTTAGAGGGGAAGGGAACTTAGAGGCCATCTCGCCCAGCACTTATATTAATTAATGTGAAGCCAGGGGCTACCGTGCCTCATAGGGATAAGGTCATCAGAATCACAGAATTGGAGAATTGGAACGGGAACAATTAAAGGAAATAAGCAATTATTAAACACCTACTATATGGCAGGCACCGGGTTAATCGATTTACAAGTTTCTCATTTGATTCCCACAACAACCCCTCCAGGTAGGTGCTGCTGTTATTCCCATTTTACAGTTGGGGAAAGGGAGGCACAGAGATTGAGATTTGCCCTGCATCTGAGGTTGGATTTGAACTTGGGTCTTCCAGATTCTAGGCCCATGGCTCTATGCCTGTAAGAGAACTTAGCCCATCTACCCCAAAACATGTTCTGGTCTAGTCACACCATATCCGGAGTATTGTCTTTATTCTGGGCAGACATATTTTAAGGACATTAATAAGCCAAAATCCCACAGAAGAGGGCCACTAAAATGATGAAGGGCCTTCCATTGGGTAATTGGAAGAGTTGCAGATTTAACCTGGAGAAGAGGAAGCTCAGAAGGGACATGATATTTCTTTTCCAGTACTTGAAAGGCTAAAAGGTGGGGATTACGCTTGTTCTGTTTAGCCCAAGAGAGAACCAGAAGCTATGGGTGGATGTTGCAAAGAAACACATTTAAGCTTAAGGGAGTCCAAAAACCACCCTCCTAATAGAGCTCTCCAGAAGCAGGGTAGGCTGCCATTTGTGGCAGTGGGTTACCCCTCACTTGATGTCTGGAAGTAGAGATGTGGGTGCTCAGATACTGGGTGTATGGTAGGATCATAAACTTAAGAGCTAGAAGAGAACCTTAGATGTCATCTAGTATAACTCCTTTTTTTTTACAGTTGAGGAAATGGAGACCCACAGAGGTTGAGGGACTTGCCTAAGGTCACATCAGAGGCAAGATTTCAGTGGTATTATGGTGTCTAGAGTGCCAGGCCTGAAGTCAGCAAGACTCATTTTCCTGAGTTCAAATATGGCCCCAGAAACTTACTAGCTGTGTGACCCTGAGCAAGTCGCTTAACCTTGTTTGCCTCAGTTTCCTCATCTGTCAAATGAACTGTTGAAGGAAATGACAAATCATTCCAGTATCTCTTCCAAGAAAACTCCAAATGGGGTCACAAAGAATTGAACATGACTGAAAAGACTAAACAACTACTTCCACCCCCACCACTACCCTTCTGATTACAGGTCTAGTGCTCCCACATACTACTGATTCCTTTTCTGTTGTAGGATGGAATAGTTCAGAGTGGTCAGGTACGAGGCCCACAACATTTAAAAGTGCAGCCCAAACAAGATTAAAATGTAATTGAGAAATATTTAACTAAAGAAAAATACAATAAAAGATAGTATTATATATTAAAACTAAGTCAATATGTGACCTAGAGAGATCCTTGTGTATGGATTAGTGGCCTTGGGTTTTTTTTTGAGTTTGACAGTTCTGGACAAGATTACCTCTGAGGTTCTTTCCAGCTGTCATATTCTGGGCCCTTATCTACTCACACCTGGACAATGAAATAGCCTGCAGATTGAACTGCCTGCCCATTCTAGTCCATCCTCCATTCAGCCACCAAAGCAATTTTCTTTTTGTTGTTGTTGTTGTTGTTGTTGTCTTTTTTGAGGGGAGAAGGCAGGGCAATTGGGGTTAAATGATTTTGCCCAAGGTCACATAGCTAGTAAATGTCTGAGGTCTCATTTGAACTCAGGTCCTCCTGACACCAGGGCTGGTGCTCCATTCACTGCCCCACCTAGCTACCCACAAAACAATTTTCTAAAAGCAGAGGTCTGACCATTAACCCTTTCCCCCCTTAATAAACTTAAACTCCAGTGGCTCGATATCACTTCTGAGAGGAGAAGACCCTCAAAGGTTCCAGTCAAAACAGAAACAATTTCTATTTACATTCATTCTGAGCCAATCAAGACCCAGTGACCAAGTAGGGCCAGAATGATTTGGGTTTAAGATATCGTTCTTAAGAAAGAAATCTAGCCAGTAAACTCCAAGATATCTTTCAAGATTTCAGCATTCAAAATTTACACTCCTTTGGCAGAGCACTTTGCAAGTAAGAGTATGATACCCTATGTGAACAGAGGAAAGGGGAAGAAAGGAAAGAAAAGTTGGTGTTGCCCAACTGGCTGGTTTCAATTGGATCCCCAGTGGGATAGCTCCCATAACCTCAGGGAGGTGATGTCATGACATACAAATGAATTGGATTTAAGTGAGGCAGGGCTTTGCAAAGTTACCAGCCTCACTTTCTCCTCCAGAGCCATCTGGGTTCAGGGGCAAGATATAGATCAGGACTACCTGAGATGACCCTGGGATGCAACAGGATACCCTGGTTCTCATTGATTGGCTAACAATAGGTCCCAGGCCAAGCTTCACTTGGTCATTGTTTAGGCTCTTGTTGGTTTAGAGTGGATGTAAATTGTTTGTTTTGGCCCCTCCTTTTTGACTAGGTAAAAGAGGCCATTCTCTGCCTCATTTCTTGTCTAGGCTAAATCACTGGATGGGTGTTGCCTCAGTCAAACTGAGACCTATTAAAGACCATAGCTTAAAAAGGCCAAGATCTTGGGATGCCTAGGCAGCAGAAGTGAATAGAGAGCACTGGCCCTAGAGTCAGGAGGATCTGAGTTCAAATTTGGCCTCAGACACCTAACACCTACTGGCTCTGTGACCTTGGGCAAGTCGCTTAACCCCAATTGCCCTGCCTTCCCCCCTCCAAAAAGCAAAAAAAAAAAAAAACCCACACCCCCAAAACAAACAAAAAGGCCAAGATCTCCCACTGCATCCTGGGCCATATCTAGTTGGCCTGATCTGTATCTGACCACTGGACCCAGATGGTTCAGGAGGAGAAAGTGAGGTTGGTGACTTTGCACAGCCCTCCCTCACTTAAATCCAATTCACCTGCATGTCATAGCATCACCTCCCTAATGTCATAGTCCTCTTTGAGAATGAAGGACAAACAACAAGGACCAAATACAAAACTGTATCTGCCATTCAAAGCCTATCATAACCTAGCCCTTCTTCATCTTATACCAACCCCTCCCACCTTGTACTCTGATCGGTGACACTGACCTCTTTGCCATTCCTTAAACAAGACACTCATCTCATAGCTCCAGACATTTTCTCTACCTATTCCCAATGCCTTCATTTTCTCCCTCATTTGAGCCTCCTAAATTCCTTCAAGAGCTAAAACGTCACCTACAAGAAGCCTCAGTCCCTCTTAATTCTAGTGCTTTCCCTCTGTTGATTATTTCCCATATTTCCTTGTTTGTACATAGTTGTTCACATGTTTATCTCCCCCTAGATTGAGAGCTGTTTGAGAACTTTGCCTTTCTTTGTGGCTCCAGCACTTAGCACACAGTAAGTGCTTAATGAATGTCTGTGACAATTTTCCTCAGGTATCTGAAGAGTGGTTATGTAGAAAGGGGTTAGATTCAGATGACAGACTAGAAGCATTGGGCAAGTTACTGGACATAGTTCAGCTCCTTAAAAAAACAACAACTAGAGCTATTTGAAAATGGCAGATGTCTCATGGTGTGTAGTGAATTTCCCATCTTTGGAAGATAGAGGATGGTTGATGATTTGTTGGAAGCTTTTGAGAAACAGGGTGTCCTACATGGAATAGTAGATTAAATGATCTCTTAGATCCATTCTAGCTGATATCCTGGGGTATCTTTTGGGTTTAGAGGCAAGTTTTTGTATGATCAGCTTTCACCTCCTTTTTGGTTCTCTCAAGCTCATGTCTTTGATCCTTGGGTTGATTGATGCCATTTGTGGTCTAGACAATTAATTGACATTAGTGCTCAATTCTCCTCATCTCCTTTCATCTATATACTATCTTCCCAACCTCCAGATAATGCGTTTGTCAGCCTTGCTAGCCCTGGCAGCCAAAGCCAACTTGCCTCGTAACTACCGATATGGAATGAGTCGACCTGGATCGATGGCTGACAAGAGGAGAAACCCTCCCTGGAAAAAGCAACGTCCAGTCCTTGTGGAACCTATACCTGAGGATTCCTGGAATGTGTTTTGTGGGGACACGGTGAGAGATGCAGGGCTGACAGATATGAAGGCTGGAGCAGAGGAGAGAATGGGCCTGAGGTTTTTCCTTCCCTGACACTGTGTACCTACAGGTCGAGATCCTGGAAGGCAAAGATGCTGGGAAGCAGGGCAAAGTGGTTCAGATCATCAGGGAGAGGAACTGGGTTGTCTTAGAAGGACTGAACACAGTAAGTAGTGGGAACTGGGACCTTCTGCATTGGGTATTAGCTCCACTTTTTTTGCCCCCTTCTCTACCAAAAATCAATCACTGATAATAGTAAAGGGAGGGATTGAGGGCTGGATTCTATCTCCAGCTCTTGGGATGGTCCTTGGGAGAGGTGGGAGGGGCTTTCTCATAGCTATTTCTAACTTCCCCCACTTCTCTCCCCACAGCATTTCCGATACATTGGCAGGAGCAAGGATTACCGGGGAACCATGATCCCCAGCGAGGCCCCCCTGCTTTTCCGACAGGTCAAGCTTGTGGATCCCACTGACAGGCAAGAGGGCAGGGTGTTGATCTTTGGAGGATCATGAAGGCAGAAGCCTGGCATTTCTAGGTGGTGAAAGGGATAGAATACTGGACTTACGAAGTTGGGAAAACCTGATACTTGAATCTTGCTCAAGGCACTTGCTTGCTGTGTGACCCTAAGCAAGCCCTTCATCATCTCTGTGCCTCAGGCTCATCTGTAAACCGAGAAGGAGCCTTTGTGGCCAATTCTCACATCTCAATCAAAATGATCTTTGTGGGGTTGGACTGAAACAGAACCTCAGGAAATGCTGTTCAGGGGGCAACGAGCAAAGGTACCATTTTGGAGAACAAGAGTAGAAATAAGTTAACTTTATAGCAAGAGAGTAGACATCACACAGGACTTCGTAGGAGTTTGAAAAATTCAGTTTTTTATATCCTGAGACGTTTATTCTTTGTGGTTGGAGAAAGCATGTTGGGCCATACAAACTTGGTTTACTCTCCTTCCCTGCAGAAAGCCAACTGAAGTGGAATGGAGGTTTACAGAGGAAGGTGAGCGTGTACGAGTCTCCCTGAGGACAGGGAGGATCATCCCAAAGCCTGAGTTCCCCAGACCTGATGGCATCATCCCTGAGCAGTGGATTGGTAAGTCAAACTGTACAAAGAGATGGGTAGCTTGGGTGGCTAAACAGAGATGGGTGGCTTGTCATACAAGGAGTCTCCTGGTAGGGCTCGAGGCATAACTGGCACAAACACGGGGTTTCTATTAGTGGTCCTTAGTTACCTAAAAGGTAGTAACATGGTAGAAAGAATACCTGTTTGGCCCCAGAGGGAGTAAGTGAAATTTGGAGAAGCTGATGATATGTCACCTTAGAAGACTGAGAAACGCCTTCTAGTTAAGTGGTGGTAGGCGGTCCACTGGGCCTGAAGTCAGAAAGACCTGAATTCAAATCCAGTATTATTTACTAGCTGTGTGATTCTTGGCAAGTCTCTTAACCCCTTTCTGCCTTTTTCCTCAACTCTAAAATGGGGATGATAATATCCCCTTTCCTCCTCTTGTTTCTCTATGAACCTAGGTAACATGCAGAGTTAGGGGTTGAGGGAGAATCAGTGAGGGTAGAATGGGGCATCTGGTGGGCATAGCAAAGTGGAGAAATGAGTGTTGTTCTGCTTGGTCTCAGAGAACAGAACCAGGAGCAGTGGTGGGCATTTCCAGAGGCAGATTTTGGTTCAATATGAAGAAAACTTCCCAACAGTTAGCTGTCTTCCACAGTAGAATGGCCTGCCACTGTGGGTAGTGAGGTACCTGAGCACTTGTTAAGGGTATGGTAGATAGGATTTTGGCCCAGGTACAGGTCAGACTGGGCTAGACAGCTTCTAAGCTTCCTTCCAACTCTGGGATTCAGCAACTCATGTATCCCTAATGTAACCATGCTGGCTCTACAGATGGCCCCAAAGATACGTCAGTGGAAGATGCTCTGGAGAGAACTTATGTCCCCTGTTTGAAGACTTTGGGAGAAGAGGTGATGGAGGCAATGGGGATCGTGGAGACTCGGAGGCATAGGAGGGTCTACTGGTATTAAAGCTACAAAGAGCACTGTCTTCTTGCCACCACCATGTCCCCCCATGAGCATGACTCTGGGCGTCTGAGAACTTGCTCTGTTTACTACTGTCTAATAAAGATAAGGATTTTCTGAGGAATGTGTGGGTCTGTGCCTTGTAGGAAGAATAAAGGGATCCAGATGAACTGCCTTTCACCAGTGAGGCAATGATGGTGCACTGGAGTAGTCAGAGGTTAAACATTATGAAGATGTTCCAGACCCCGAGGAATGAGAAATGGCACAAGGTTTTGTGTGTAGGTTTGTCTCTTTCCTTTCCTCAGGGACCCACTGGGTCACTTGGCATAGTGGCAAGTAGGGTCAGAATATCAGGCCGATCTTGTTTATTTCATAGTGAGGAAACAGGAACAGAAAAGGGAGATGACTGGACAAGGTCCTCCACCTCAATGGGCTTCTTTAACCATCTTTCAAATAAGGGGGTTGGATTGAATGGTCACTCAGGTACATTACTGTTCTAAATTCTGTAATTTGAGGACTCCCTTGTGAATGCATAAAGAGGGCAGAAATGAGGCAGGTCAGTTTTGACAGTGGATGGCAGTGGGTGAGGGGGGAGGAGTGGTAGAGGATTTAAACCTAATGGGGCATCTGTAAACTACACCAAAGAGACCTGGGTGGCAAGGTGGCCTCAAGATTTACCCTTTGAGGAAGCTAGGTGGTGCCATGGATAGAGTACTGGCCCAAGCTCAGGAGGACTGAATTAAAATCTGTCCTCAGACACTAGCTGTGTGACCCTGGGCAAGTCACTTAACCCTGACTGTCTCCAAAACAACAGCAACAAAGAGCTACCCTTTACTCACCCAGCATTCATAGAAATAAGAGACAGGAAGGATTTAATTTTTTTTTTAAATTATTTTTTAAATGTTCATTTTTTTTTATATGACAGGTAGGAAAAAAGTCTGAGATCCAAGAAGAGTATGATTAGGGATAAGCCAAAGGCAAGAAGATGTGATTCCCTAAGTGAGAAAGGCCTCACCTTTATCATGGACTCACACAGGTTCTTGGGAACTGGAGAGTTTTAAAGGGTCTCGAAGCCTCCCTTCCTTTAACACTGTCAGCTCTCCTCTGTTTCCAGATCAGAAAGTGCTGGGCCCAGCGGGGTCTTAGTGGCCACCAAGACCAAATTTCGAGGAGATAGTTCAGGCCTGAAGACAGGGAGGAGTTCAGCGTGGCAACCTGAGGTGGCAAGAAGGGAGGGAAGCTCAAGATGGTAGAAGCTGCTCCTCTTTCAGTTCTGCCCTTGAGTCCCCACCTCTGAAGCCCCTCCAGTGGAGAGATCTTTTGAGTATCCCTTGGATCCCTGGGGAAGCTGGGGCTCCCTGGCACTAGCAGGCAAAAGAAGGTAAGGGTAGAGACATTTTTGACTCTGTGCCTTCTCTGCTGGGGCACTAAGCCGATCCCTTTCAGCATTACACTCTCCCTTCATTCCACTTGTGCTGGGACTCACCTTGCTCTTGGAGGAAAAGCAGCCTATCCAGCAGGATTAATGTCTCTACCAGAGGTGCCAGCAGCAGTGCCAGGCTGAAGAATGCCACTACCCGATGTTCCTGTGCCATGCAGGCATGCAGAAAGGCCAGGTCCAAGGGTAGCCCAGGGTCCAGTCCCACCCGCTGCAGCCCTAGCTGTATATACCTGCAGAGAATGAGTGGCAACAAGAACATTATAAGGTAGTGGAGATTCCACTACTGGAAGTGTTCTGAGACAGAACTCTCATCATAAATTCCTTCCAGATTCTACTTTAAAAAGGATTACAGGCCAAAGTGTGGAGTAAGACCTCTAGCTCCAGTTCGGAGACATCTCAAATTTCCCAAACTTTTCACTGAGGTGCCTTTCCCCCTTCCCCTTCCATATGTTCCCATTCCTTACTCTTCCAAGGGCAGCTCATGGGCCCTTGGGATGCTTTGCACCCCAGGTCTGCAGAGTCCCGGCTGGGCACCCCGAATCACTGTCTCTAGTGCTGCTCGGTAGCAGTGGGTGCGGAGGGTAGGGGCTGCTCCCCGAAGCCTTTCTGCATACTCCTCCAGGGCATGGCAGGCACCCTCTCGGAACTTGTAGGGCAGCCTGTGGTCCTGGAGCCCACTAACCCAGTGGCTTAGGGGGTAGCCCCCCGGGGTGGTCAGCTTCATGTAGCAGCAGCCCACAGATGCCAAGGCCACTGCCTCTGGGCAACAGGCAAAGTGCTGCAACAGAGTCACACTTAGGTCCCCACAGGCATGGAGGCCAGTCAGAAGCAGGCGTCGAGTAGGGGCCTGAGCTGCATCCAACTTCAGGGGAGACAGGAGCTCCTGAGACAAGGCAGTTGGGTCAACCCAGCTAGCAACATGATTTGGGGGGTGGTGTGGGACAGCTGAAGTGATCTGTGGGGGGAAGGAAAGAACCAGCACTTAACACAGTGCCTAATGATGAGGTACAGGCTCTGGGAGCCCCCTTGAGCTCTCCTTGAATCTTCCCACATACGGCATTTGCCTGAGGTCATGGGCCTTAAGTTGTAGCTCTGCCCAAGTCTTTAGCCCTCCTTTGTCCAGCAATTTCCCACCCTTGACCCTCCTGTTCCACCCTTGAACTGACCTGGCCCACCACTGTCTGTCAGCTCGAGGTAGCCTCCAACAATTTCCCACCCTTAATCACTCATTACTGGAATCTGACCTCATCTGACTCCTGAAGACCCTCCCCAAACTCCTCCTCTAGACCACACCTAGATTACTCCCACAACCTTTCTGTATATAAGACCCCATCTTCCCTCCATGTGGTGTGAGCACCATAGAATGACCTAGCACAGACTTGCTCTGGCCTCCTTGCCCAATGCAAGTGTCACAGATACCTGGGCTCCTTAAGAGTCTACCCATATGGCGAACTTTTAATGGACTTTCAATAAACTTTACTTTTCTTTGGCTGAGAAGACTTGAGTTGAATTCTTTCAGCAGGACCCGGCATGTTGGGATTTTGGAGTCTCAGGCAACCCTAACCCTCTTTGGGTAAACATCTTCATTTTTGTGGTTCCCTGACCGGGAAACAATGCTAATCTCAAGCTCTTCTCCAGCTGGGACTGGAAGGTACTTAAGCCTCTCTCTCTCCCTATTGACTTCTTGTTCTCTAAGTACCTTGGAGGTGTTTTTTGGGGCCTCTCAGGTCCCATTAGGGCAGACAGCCAGGAAGCTGCCTTGTACTTAGCCTGACCTGTTTGGTTATGTTGGAGAACATGGACATGGGTGGAGCTTCTGAAGAATGGAGGACAAGGACAGATGTCCCATCTGGAAATGTAAGGCAGATTCTTTCAATTCTCTTGGCACTAGGGAATTAGGAAAACTCAAGGGGTGTGTGTGTGTGTGTGTGTGTGTGTGTGTGTGTGTGTGTGTGTGTGTGTGTGTGTGTGTGTGTGTATGTTTTGCCTCATATATTATGAGTCTAAAAGTCTATGACTCTGTGATGTCCCTGGAGTATACCTCATGTATAAGGTGTGTTCCTATATACCTTATATATAAAGATCTCACAATCTTTCTTGAGAAAAGTGTTGTGAGAAAGTTCAAAGAAGGCCAGTAGATATGCTACTTCTATCCATCTTCCTTCTCTGTGACAGTATGATTCTAACTGCAAGAGAGTATTATCTTTTAAAGTCCCCAAAACAAGCCACGATTCATGGTTTTCTAGGCAATAGCTAGGCCAAACAGTGTTGCAAAAAACCACTAGCTTTTCCTTTTTAAGGTCTCCAGAGAAACTAAATTTTTCCCAATGTTGTAAAAGACAACCCAAAGGTGAACTTTTGGGAGCTACAGGCATAGGCCCTGGAAGTCCCTTCCTCAATAAAGGAAGGTCTGAGAATAATCCTCGAAAAACAAAACAAAACCCACAAAAAAGTACCTGAAGTTTTCCCAATTCTCTAGTGCTTAGAGAATTGAAAGAATCTGGCTTACATGTCCAAATGAGGCATCTGCCCTTGTCTTCCATTCTTCAAAAGCTACACACCTGTCCATTTTCTCCAACATAACCAAACAGGACTGAGAACCTGAGGTCAGGCTGAGTACCTAACTGTCTCACCTAATGAGACCTGAGAAGTCAGAACCACAAAAACAAAACACAAAAAAATACGCAAATAAACCCCCAAAACAACAACATACCTCCAAGGTACTTGGAGAACAAGAAGGCAATGCAATAGGGAAAGAGAGAAGCTTAAGTACCTTCCAGTCCTGGCTGGAGAAGAGCTTGAGATGAGCAGTATTTCCCGGTCAGGGAACCACAAAAATGAAGAAGTTTACCCAAAGAGGGTTAGGGTTGCCTGAGACCCCAAAATACCAACATGCCGGGTCCTGCCGAAAGAATTCAACTCAAGTCTTCTCAGCCAAAGAAAAGTCAAGTTTATTGAAAGTTTGCCATATGGGGTAGACTCTTAAGGAACCAGTCTATGCTAGATCATTCTATGGTGCTCTCACACAGCAAGTCTGTGCTAGGGCATTCTATGGTGCTCTCACACCACATGGAGGGAAGATGGGATTCTTATATATAGAGGAATCTAGGGGTGGTCTAGAAGAGCAGTTTGGGGCGGGTCTTCAGGAGGAATCAATGAGGTCAGACTCCAGTAATGAGTTTGTGGACAGTCTTCAGGAGGAGTTAATGAGGTCAATGCAAGAGTGGATTGATATTTTGATAAGCTCAAGGGGGGTCCCAGAGCCTGCACCTCAAAGATTCAAGGAGAGCTCAAGGGGCTCCCAGAGCCCACACCTTATCACTATTTTCAAATGTTCATAATCCCTTGCTACAAAGGGTCCTTTACAATCTGGTACCATCCTACCTTTTTAGCATTCTTTTACACTATTCCCCTCCAGGTCCCCTAACAATCCAGGGGGTGGGGAGCTGCTTCTAACCACCTCTAGAATGTTCTTTCATTCTTGTTACTGAATTCCTGCTCATCCTTTAAGTCAACAAGCCCAGCTCAAGTAAGAAGCCTTCTCTGACCACCTCTTCCACCTCTCCTGGATGTCACCCTTTCTGGTGCATTTGTTAAGTATCATAGTACTATGTATTTCTCTTGGGCGGAGTCTGCTTTATCCATCTAACGTTACTCCCACTCCCCCACCATGCTTGGCATTACTATGTACCTGTTAGGTAGGTAGCACTCTGTCTCTTTCTTTCCTCTGCTGTCATAATCTGCACAGCCCCACCAGGGGTGGTGGTAATCAGGGGCTGGGGATGAGATGGTATATGTAGAGTCAGGATCCTTCTCCCCCATGGTCAAGAGTGAGGGCAACAGATTGGGGCAGGCCAGGCCTGTCCTGAGAAGAAAGTCTAAAATTATTTGATTCTGACAGCAGGGAAGAGAGATACAGGTATTTGTGTGGCCCAAGTCTTTGAAATTGACAGAACCCCCAATTGAAAACCTCCTACTTTAGGAATTCTTGGGAATAATTGTCATAACCCATTATAAATGCTGTTAAGTATCGTGAGTTTTATCATGTATTGCCAGGCCCCTCCCCAAGAAGAGAAGCTTTCTACTATGTCCTTCCTATGGTCAGGGATGGGAGCAGAGTTATACAAAAGACAGGAAGGAGATTGAAGCTGGGAGCCCACTCTTTGGAAGTGAGACAGTTCAAAGTGGGAGGTGGTCATTTTAGGTTAAGAAAAGCCTTGCCTGCCTCTCTCAACCATATTCTTGGGGATGGAGTCTTACCTGTGGTTTCCTTCGTTGTTCCTTCTTCAGGATACTAAGGAGTTCCTGGTCCAGATGCTGGGCTCTTTCCACCAGTCTCTTATCCTTTTCAATTCCAGTCACAGAGAGCCCCAGCCCAAAGGCCAGGAATCGAGTGAGATGACCCTGCAACCATGAGGGTAGGGGTCAGAGTATGACTCGGTTCTCCTTTCCACCCTTCCCATCAGGGGCTCAGAGGCCTAAGATCATGAAGAAAGACTCAAGCATCCCTGTCTCTTCAATCCTATCTGTTGAACATTCCCCCTTTCTTACTGCAGTTCAAATCCTTTCTTTCACCTTTTTTCCAAATTTGTACCTATGATAACATGCCCTTACCTCCCTCTTTCCTCAAATCCTGAATGGACCTTGGATGGACTACCTCCTAAATTCTACCTAATGTCTTGGAGGTGTCTTGCCAACAAAGATAAGGGTAATAGACCTAAGGAGGACTGATATAAACTCACCTGGCCAGAGCCCACATCCACCACCTGGTTGCAGCCTGTAAGATCACTCAGTTTCTTCACCAGCTGGAGGAGAGGATTTGGAAGTAGAAAAAATATCTCAGGCACTGGTTCCTGTTGTTGTGAGCAGGTGCCAGTGAAAGAGGGTAGTCTGCTGCATGAAAGGATCAGTACAGAAAGTCAGGATACCCAGAAACTAGAGTAGGGGGTTAGGAAGAATGCGAGAAACAGTAGAATGCAGGTCTCTGCTTTTCTCAGAAAACAGAACCTGGCTTGACCTACCCCAACCTGTTCACTTTCTCCCTGGATCATGGAATAAAGGAGCCTACCTATAGACACATCCAGAGAGGCAGACAGAAACCGAGATATAAAGGGAAAAATAGAGAAACAAACTCAGAAAGATGGCAGCTAGAGAGAAGAGAAACATGGAGGGGGGAAGTGTTGGGGGGAGATTTTGGCCTTGGGGTCCTTGGGAGGGCAGGGATCCCTACATTTCCCTCTTTGCCATCACCAACCCTACTTCTGCTATTCTTCCCTCAGGCCTCCCTTCTCATTCTCAGGCCTGATACCGGTATTTTGTCTGTTTTGATGTTTTGCCAGATTTATCTGCTGGTAAAGGACAGTGCTGTTGTTGCATAAGTTCTGGTAATGAGGTGCAGGCTCTGGGAGCTCCCTTTAGCTCTCCTTGAATCTTTGAGGTACAGGTTCTGGGAGTTCCCTTCCATAAAAATATTGTGGTTAGGGTTAGAGGTGCTCAAGACCCCAAAATACCAACACACTGGGTCCTGCCGAATGAATTTGACTTAAGTCTTCTCTTAGCCAAAGAAAAACAAAGTTTATTAAAAGTTCACCATAATGGGTAAATTCTTAACATCTGTGACACTTGCATTGGGCAAGCGGGTCAGAGCAAGTCTGTTCTAGGTCATTTTATGGCTGTCTCACACTACATGGAGGGAAGATGGGGTCTTATATACAGAAAAGTTGTGGGAGGAATCTAGGGGTGTTCTAGAGGAGGAGTTTGGGGAGGGTCTTCAGTAGTCAGATGAGGTCAGACTCCAGTAATGAGTGATTAAGTGTGGGAAGTTGCTGGAGGCTACCTGGAGAGGACAGACAATGGTGGGCCAGGCCAATTCAAGGGTGGGAAATTGCTGGACAAAGGAGAGCTAAAGAGTTGGGCAGAGCCACAACTTAAGGCCCATGGCCTCAGGCAAATGCCTTCCCTGGGAGGATTCCAGGGGAGCTCAAGAGGGCTCCCAGAATCTGCACCTCATCCCTAGAACCTTGCTGTTGGTCCAGAAGCCCTAAAGGAGGATTTTCTTGTCTTGCTGATGTTTTCAGGGGCTCTGGGGCTGTTCTGCAGGCAGAGAGTGAATTGATGAGGAACTGGCAATGTACATTGTGGCTTTGTTAAGCTTTGTCTCCCCAGGAACAGGGATTGCTGAGAACTTGCCAAGTCAAGATGAAGAAAGGACCTCTCCTTGGGTATTAAGTGCTGTGATATCTTAACCTTGTTGCAGCTTAAGGGTGGATGGCCTTTTGTGCTCTCCTGCCCCTTCTGAGAAAGTTCTTGGCATTAATGGAGGGTACTGTAATTCAGTTGTGATCCAGGGGTGGGAAACTTTTGACTTTTTGTGCTCTGTGACTGATCAAATTAATGTACTTTATGATTGGAAAGTAATCTCCATTTGAAAAGAGAAACTTTGACTAAATGAATGTCCAATCCAGGGTTAGACTAGTACTTGAATTGAATTGAGAACTTTCTTGCTAAGTAAATGCGTTACACAGCATTTCGATTTTTTCTGTTCTGTGAATCTTTTTTGCCTTGATTTGTCACTGAATAAAGCAGAGTTACTATGCTGGTATTCGGAACCTTGGAAGCTGCCTTTGCTTGGCATTACACTCACCTCTCCCAGTCGCCTTATCTCATGTTGTTTCTTGGGCTTGACATGCTTCCGGAATTGGGTCGCCAGTCGGGAGCTCTGGCTGGGGTTATCCTGGAACTCCGATGGCCCCAGGGACGCAGGTGTCCGGGTAAAGGCCAAGGCACGGGCAGTAGCCTTCAGGGCCAAAAGGGTCAGTGGCCACACTGATCTGTACCTGAGACAGTACAGGTCCTCCTGTGAATGTTCCCACCACAACCAGAACAGATCACTTGACCACAAAATAAGGTGTTCATGAAGTTTTGGGGCAATTTTGTCTCCAAAGGACCCTGGCCATGAATTACAGATGGTTACATGAAATTAACTCTTGATAATTTTCGTTTACTTGGAAACTACTCCCATACCTGATCTCTTCCCCAGGACTGGGCATCTCAAGTAGCATGGTAGCAATTTGGGGTGGGGTCAGCCCATCTAGGACTTTTTGCCATGAGCTGGGGAGCTTCTCCCACAAGCAGTCTGTAAAAAACTCCTACGAAGTAAGAGAAAACCAGTCAGTAGCTACACACTAGTGGGACCCCCTAAGCTGTCTATCACTACTTCTCCCTTGTGCCCAGACAGGGGATGTATGTTTCTAGGCACTTTGGAGTGTAATACTTCAAGATGGAAGAGCAGTTAGAGGCCTTCTTCCCTCCTAGTCTACTTTCTTGCCTCATTTTGAAGACAGAAAAATGAACATTTGGAGAGCTTCCTGGTATGAAAAATGAAAACTGGACTAGATGATCTCAAAGCTCTTTTTCATCTGGATCTTAGGAGGTCATAAAGATGGCAATGACAGGGCCAGGATTTGAATCCATGTCATCTGATGCCTGTCATTTGTCCCTGCAACTTTATCATCTAGGCCTTGGTTGGAAGAAAGTGCAAAGTGCTAACGGACAAATGAAATCATAGATGTCCCCAAAATATATACTGTGCATTACCATCCATTTCTTCTTCTATGCACATATCCCGCTAACACCCCCCCTCCCATTACTGCCCTTAAACTCCTCCAGCCCCCAGCCTTATTTACAATGATGTAGGCATCCAGGATGAATCCATAGAGGGGAAGAACACGGGTCAGGTCCACAGCTAGCTGCCGCCTTCCCTCTAAAGAGAGGTTTCTGGCAGCAAGGCCAGGCATCCTGATGACCTACAGAGAAAGCAGACAGGACTCCAGATGTGACCCTTCCTACCTCTAACTGATTCTGTACCTAATGTGAAGATCTATGGGACTTAGGACTTAGTGCGCTTAGGCTACAGGGATAGGCATGTCTCCCAGAATAAGGTACCTCGTCCTAATGAGATCATGCCTAGGTATTATGTTCAGTTTTGAAATTAGGAAGATAATCGATGAACTGGAGGGTGTCCAGAGGAGGCAGGCCAGGAGGGTGAAGGGCTTTGAGGATGTTTAGCTGGGAGGATATATAACAGCTGTCTTCACCTATCTGAATGGCTATAATGGAGGAGGGATCAGTCCCAAAAGTAAGACTGCAGAGCAATGGGTAGAAGCTGCAAAGAACTAGAATGAAGCTTTATGTAAGCATAAACTTAATGATAGAATTATGAAAACATGGAACCAGTTCCTTCAGGAGGCAATGTGGTTCTCATCACTAAAAATCTTCCACACAGGCTGGATAAACACTGATTCAGGAGGCAACCATGTGAAATTTTGTCTGGGTATGCAATAGACAATCTCTGAGGTCTTTACTATGATCCCTAATGATCAAGGCTTTGACTGCTGGCCCTTGTGACAAAGCGGGCCTTGGAAACACCAGGGACCTGTATTCTATTTCTTCAAGTCCTACTGCCTCTAGCCCATGACGAAAGAGTTACAGGATCATCAAATGTCAAAAGTTAGAAAGAATCTTGGACACCATGTACTTCAACCCTTTTCTTTAATAAATGGGGAAACTGGCACCCAGAGTAGTGTTCCCCATTCCATGTTCTGCCTCTCTTCCCCCAGAGACCAGATTCTTAGGTGTTTATAATTGGTCCTAGCAATAAAATCAATAATCACTAGTACTGATATCACTTAAAGGTTTGCAAAGCACTTTACAAATACTATCTTATTTGATCCTTACAACAACCCTTGGAGGTAGATTAAAATTATCCCCATTTTATAGATGAGGAAGCTAAGGCAGACAGACTTAAGTCACAGCCTAGGGTCACATAGCTAGTTGTCTGTGGCTAAATTTAAACTGAGGACTTTCTGAATTCAGATCCAGCCCTTCATGCACTTTGCCATCTAGCTGCCTAGATTTTAAAGAAAGAGGAGGGGCAGCTGGAGCATCCATAACAAAGAGGAAAAGATCTTCATATTTATAGCAGCTTTTTTTGTTGTGGTAAAGAACTGGAAATTAAATAGGTACCCATCATTTGAGGAATTGTTGTATGAATTATGGCTATAAATATAACAATACTACTATGCTGGAAGAAATTAAAAGATGATTTCAGAGAGACCTGGGAGGACTAGTAGGAAGTCATACAGAGCCAAGTGAGTGGAGCCAAAACACTTTATAATATAACATCAATACTATAAAAACAAAAAATTCAGAAAATCTTAAGATAACTCTAACCAACTTAACAAGCAACCACAATTCCAGAGGAATGATGAATGCTGGGCACCTCTTGACAGATGATGGACTGACATGGAGAACAAGAAAATAATTCTCTGATGTGGCAAACTGTTTTGTTTGACTATGCTTCTATGAGACAACGGCTCTTTCTTTCTATCTTTCCAGTGGTTGGGAGGAGTTAGGAGGAAAAAAACCAAATGATAATTTTTTTTTTTTAAAAGAATGAAAAAAGCACAGGAAGGAAGGAAAAACATTTAGAAAGCACCTACTATGTACCAGGTGCTTTACAAATATCATGTTTAAGATTCACAACAACTCTGGGGTAAGTGATGGCATCTTACAGTTGAGGAAAATGCAGCACACAGAGGTGAAGTTGCTGCAGTCTGGTATAAGGAGGTCTGCCTCAAAAGAATTTGACCACTCAAGACTTCTCAGTCAGAGTAGGGAGGTTTTATTCTAACACGGGTAAAACGGGTTAGGCAGGCAAGATTCCTAGTAAATCTTCTACCACCTTGATAACAGCAGTGGAAGAAATTCTAAGAATCTGTGCAATTTAATGGAGGTAAGATTAGTACTTATGCACAAGAAAAGAGAGTGAGAAGATCTGGATGGTGTGGCATGAAGTCTGGGGTGGGCCAGGTGCAGATAAAGAAAGGAATTAAGTGGTCTGAGTGAAAGGGAAGTTAAAAGGATTATTGAGGATTATTATTTGAAGGCTGGGTTGCCTTCAAAGACATGGTCTTTTCTTTTTAGGGGTACAGCTTGAATCCCATAACCCCATCAAAATTACTTGCTCCAGGATCACACAGCTAAGAAGTGACTGAGCGGGGCAGCTAGGTGGCACAGTGAATGGAGCACCAGAGTCAGGAGGACCTGAGCTGGAATCTAGCCTCAGACACTTAACACTTAGCAGTGTAACCCTGGGCAAGTCACTTAACCCCAACTATCCTGCCTTCCCCCCTTCCAAAAAAGCACCCACAAACACAAAAAAGTGACTGAGACCACTGAAGACACCACACTTGCTCTACTTTGACAAGTATCAGAATAAAAATGCTATTTAGGGGAAAAAAATGAACCTGATAATGGCAGGAGCTAATTTTGAAAATTATAGTTTCCTGGCATGAACAAGACACACCCTCTCTCTGCTTGGAGTATTTTCTCTGGCTGTCCCCTATTCTTGTAACACTGGAATTACTCTACTCCAACTACTTCCAACTAAAATCTCACCTTCTACAGGCAGTCTTTCCTAGCCCCTCTAAATTCCAATGCCTTCCCTCTCTTACGTCTCATTTATCCTAGATATGACTTGCTTTGTATACAATTGTTTGCATGCTGTCTCTTCCATTAGATTGTAGGCTCCTTGAGGTCAAGAACTCTTTTCTCTTTTTTGCATCCTTCCCTCTCCCTTAGCCCAGGGATTGGCACATAGTAGGCGCTTGACTCTCTAAGTTCCTCCCGGGCAGGGGCTGTCTTCTGCCTCTTTTTGCAACCTCAGCACTCGGCACAGTGGCTGGCTCACATAGGCGCTTGGCAAATGTTTACTGGTTATTTCTTATTTATCCTGTATATAGATTGCTTTGTGCGTGTATGTATGTGTATACACACAAATATGTCTGCATGTGGTCCGCGCTCCTTGACGCCAAGGGCTATCTTTTGCTTCTTTTTGTATCCCCAGCACTTAGCACACTGTAGACGCTTAATATTCACTGACTGCCTGATTAAAAAAGCTTAGAATGCAGATAGGTAGGGGGAGGCAAGCCAGTCTCCTGCGACACCTCAAAGGATGGATGGACTCCTCACAGAGCCCAGACACGTGCCGAGAAAAGGGGGAGGAGATAGCGTGGGAACGTAGAGACGTCACAGAGCAGTAACGCAGGGCAACGTCACGCGCTAGGCGGTGTGAGGCAGAGCCTCCGGGCCGGGAGGGAAGAGGGCAAAGGAAAAGACTACCCCTCACAAGCACAGGCTCCGCCCTGCCCGCCCTCCTCCCGGAAGTGAGGCCCGACCCCGCGGCGCCCCCCGGCCCCGCTCCCCTCTCTCCCCTATCTTACCCTCAGAGTTGTACTTCCAAGGGGCCTGAGGGGACGGGGAGCGCGTGCCGCCCCCGCCCCCGCCCCCCCCCCCCGCCACTTCCCTTTCCGCTTCTGCTCCCTTTTCCCCTGTGAAAGTCGCTCTCCACCCTCTCCTAGGTGGGGGTCGCCGGGGTGCCAGGGGGTCCTCAGGCTCGTTCTCGTCACACGCCTCCACGCATTCGCCCGCGTGTTTGGCGCCCGCAGCCGCGCAGGCGCGGTCCCATCTCCACTTCCGCCTCCGGTCGCTTCCGGCCTCTACGGGGGCCGCCAGAGGAGGTGAGTGAAGCGCGATGGGGCGTGCGCCCGGTGTCCGGCCCCGGGTTCCTCCGGCCGTGTTGGGGCTAGATCGGGGTGGGACCGTATCCCCGGGCCGGAAGACTCTCCAAGCCCCCGATTAATTCCCGCCACGCCGTGGGGAGTGATGCCATCCTGCAGGAGCTTCCCTGGCCTCAGCCTCAGTTTCCCCCCTTGTTTTTTCATCCCTTTCACGGGTCAGAAGTCTCCGCTGGGCAGGACAGTTTTCGTAATCACGGGATTGAAAGCCGTAGTCGTCTTAGAATCTAGTCCAATCTCCCTATCTTAGAAATGGGGAAACTGAGGCCCAGAAAAGGGAAGGTGGAAATCCGGGGACCAAAGCCTTGAGTTACATTAGTTTTTGAGGTGCTGAAAATTGGAAAGTCTGGGGGGAGCAGAAGAGCCTGGAGGATTCGGGTAGGGGACAAGAGCAGAGAGCAGATCCATTTTCTAGAGTTTAAACTTGAATGAGGTAGGCCAGGGACACTTTGGTTGACTGACATCACCCGTGGTAATAATAGAAGTCGCAACTATTACAACCCATATTTTTCGGAAGGTGTTGGAATCTTGAACAGTGTGGGTTGTAACCACTTTCTATTTGCCGGACATTAGGCAAATCACTTCCTTTCAGCCCGAGTGGCTCAGTTTCCCAAGAAAATTGATTTACCATGAACTGGATTAAAACTTACATGTTCTTTCTAAATCTCTTCATCTGTATCATGCTGCCTCTCAACATCTCATTCATCCCTTTGCTTTTGAGTAAATTGTCTTCCCTCACTCTCACTCCCTCCACACAGTCTGGCTTTTAAAGTGATTCCTCTATTCTCCATCTTATAACCCTTCATGTTGGGTATTTTTCCTGATATCTAAGGTTATGCTGAAGCTTATAAAGAGTCATTTCATCACCCCATCTATTGGACCCTTAGACTCTGGGGTCATCTTGGTCCCTCTTCTTTCCATAGGGTATGCTACACACCTCAAGATGTGGGTCTCTGGCCTCTGGCCAGGAATAAGCCCTCAAGCTTCCCTGTTTTTAGAAGCCACTGTCTGAAGCGAGATCCCTCCTGGTCACTTTCCAACCCTTCTTGACAATGTCTACCCTGATTCTCAACTTGGACTTTGGGGACTGTCCTCCCCCAAAGAAAGCAACTGAGGGGAA
>CM053593.1:132027108-132058079 GCA_028646575.1 Pseudocheirus occidentalis
CAGGGCAGGGGAGCAGGGCAGAGAACTAGCTGGGTAGATTTGGAAGGAAAGCATGACAAGATGAACAAAAGACTGAATTTGAGTGGTTACTGGGAGGCCATGGAGCAGGAGAGATGCAGATGTCCTCTCAGGATATCCCTTCAGCACTCATTCCCTGACGTAGACCCTGGTGCACACCACGTCGTCTGCTGTCATGGTCTGGAAGGACAGAAACACTGGTCTAGGGAAGGGGACCGAGGCAGTCCTCCAGATGGGTGGGGGTAGGGTGAAGCCTGGCTCTTCTTGTCTCTGTTCCCCTTCTGGGGCCTGGCAGAGAAGGCCTGCTTGGAGTCAGTGGTAGAAAGGAGCATGATTTTTCTCAGCCTCCTTAGCGTCAGTTCTTGTGGAAAGAGAAGGCAAAGGTCCTTCCCAATATAGACCACAAAGAGGCTCTCCCTTCTTCCCTCCTATCCTTCCAGCCCTGGCTTCTTATTCACCAGGCCTTCTTGACTTCATGAAACTCTCTCACATAAAATGGAGCCAGGCTACATCCTATCTCCCAGTTTTGCCCAGGTGTTAGCTTTCAGAAAATTAGGATATTTGAACGTGGACTAAGAGTAGAGAAAGAAATCTAATGTTAGCCCTGGGGTCTCCTGTTCTGTGTCTCCCTTCATCCCCATACCCAATATCATTCCCATTATGGTAGAGGTAGTAGAGGTTAGAGTTAAGTTAGGCAGTGGGTTGTGGAGTGGGGAGCAGCACACAAATGAAACCTTATTCCATCCACCTTCGTGGGACACTCATTAGAACCAAGCCTGAGCTAGGGGATGGGAGACAATTTGCTTCTGTGTAAAAGGAGATGGGGGGAAAGGGCTTACCAAGATCAGTTCTCCATCGTTGGTCAGCTCCCGGGACCAGGAGGTCTTGGGTCCCTCCCCTTTCAGGAGTCTCTGTTCACAGACCATCTTGTTCTGGTTTTCCCACTTCACCAGGCTCTGAGGTGAGGAGGAAGAATAAGTCTTTGCAATGGGGTGGGGACAGCAGGAGGCAAGAGTTCCCACTAGTGCCCAGGTCAAGAACCATGCCGAGGACAAGCAGCTCTAAAGAGACTCTTGTGTGACATAGCAAGGTAGCTACTGGTTGTCATTAGAGGGGGGGTGGCTGGGTGGGGAGAAGTTCAGAAGGTACTCACCTTGTTGAGCCCATCAAGCCTTCCTAGAAGGAAGTTTCTTATTTTTAACTAATTATTCTTGCTAGCTACTGGCCAAGTTCAGTTGTTTCTAACCCATTTTAACTAGTGTAAGTGTTCCTGATGCCCTTTAAGTTTTGGCACTCTAGGGTGAAGTCCTAATTGCTCCACCCTAGTTATGGCTTCAGTAACAGGGATGAATGCCATATCTCAAGAAGACACAGATGGAGAATGAGACTCTGAAATCAGTACAATTTAGCTGAAGGTTTGGAAGCCAGATCATGGAACAGACTTTTTCAGTGAAGGATGTATTCACTTTCCTGACCAAAAAAAGGGTAAAATGAAGCAAAAAGGGAGGCTCCAAAGAGGTAGTCCTTGGGTTCAGCCTTCTGAGTCCAAATTATACTGAACAAATCCTTTTATTAAGGGGATTGTTCTGTGAAGTTTGAATTCAGTGACATGGCCACACTTGAGGACCTAGAGGGCCACATGCGGCCTCAAGGCTGCAGCTTCCCCACCCCTGTTATAGCCTATTCCAACCATTTCCCTCTCCCTTCCCTCACCCCATAAAGAACACTGACCTTACAGGGCCTCCCGTCCACTGTCTGCTCCTCAAATTCTTCCCCGATTTTGAAGTTAATCTCAGTGGTCCTCACAGTGGTAAAAGTTTTGATGTAGAAACTCTCTCCATCCTGTTTGATCTCCACTGCTGGCTTTGAGGCAGCTGCCACAGCAATCTTTCTTAGCATCACATTCACCCCTGCCATGGGATGGAGAAGTTATAACTTCCTGCCCATGGATGTAAGAATACCTCTCTGTTTCAGGGTATCACTGGGGAGGATACCCTAACTCTTCAAGAACCCCACCCTAAGCAGCACCTGTTACTGGGCCTCTGAACAGCTGGTACCCTAGTGCAGTTCCTCTCCCTTTCCTCCCCCTCCCCTAGTCCCATCCCTGAAGATGGGGAAGAGTCCCCAGAATTTGGAGTCAGACAACCTGGAACACAGAAGAGATGCTTGTTTGTTGAACTGAAATAACTGTTTTCAAATATTCACAGGCTTGAAATGTGATCAAGAGATTAAACGTGGTTCAGTTTAGCTCCAGAAGACAGACACAATGGACCATGATAGTAGGAAGGTGATGCCATGACTGGCAAATGAACTGGATTTAAGTGAGGCAGGGCTGTGCAAAGTCACCAGCCCCACTTTCTCCTCAGGAGCCACCTGGGCCCAGTGGCAAGATATAGATCAGGATGACTGAAAATGGCCCCTGGATGGACACAGTATGATATGGTAGGAAGAGCACTGGATCTGACGACAGATTTGAAAAGTGGGTTCCTTTGTGCTCCCTTTGTGACTTAGAACAAGTCCCTTCTCCCTGAGCCTTTTTTTCACCTCTTCTATAAAAGGGAGAGGTCTAACCAAACTGTCTAAGGTCCCCTAGAGGGTCAAATTCCATGATCTTCCAAAGTAGTAACAAAAGCCAAAGTTATATAACAGATTTTAACACAATTTAAGGGGGAAATGTATTAAATAGACTATTCAAAAGTGGGATTGAACTATGGGATCCTCTTCATTTTAAGTAAAGGCCAGGTGACTGTCCACTGGGAATATTGCAGAGAAGATCCATGATGTGGGTACAAGTTGGGGGAGATGATCTCTAATGTTGAATGTCTCTGTTCCCTCTCTCAATAAAGCATTTATTGAACACCTATAACATGCCAGGTCCTACGAAGAAGAAGAATAGCTAGCATTGATAATGATATGTGTAATAATAGCCTAGCACTTCAAAGTTTGTAAAGCACTTGACATAGAATATGTCCTTTGAACCTCAAAACAAGTCCAGGAAGTAGGTACTACTGTTATCTCCATTTTATAAATAGAAAAACTAAGGCGCACTGGTCAGATGAGTTGCTGAGGGTCACATAGCCAGCTAATACTTGTCTCAGACAGGATTTGAATTCAGACCTTCTTGACTTCAACTCCAGCATTCTATTGACTAGAAGGTCTGTCCTCAAGAAGTTTGCCACTTGGGAAATAATTCCTATCTGTTTTGATATAGCATTTCTAAGCACCTGATAAATACCTCACTGTATTGAGAAAAGAACCCTGGAGGCAGATAGGTTGCTTTGTGGATAAAGCACCAGCCCTGGAGTCAGAAGGATCTGAGTTCAAATCCAGATTCAGATACTTACTAGCTATGTGACCCTGGGTAAGTCACTCAACCCCCACTGCATCTAAAAAAAAAAAAGAAGAATCCTGGCTCTGTCAACCTATTGTGTCAATTTGGGCTAGAACCAGCTATGAGAGCTAACTGTTAAATTTTCAGTGCAGATATTTAAAGCTCAGAATCAGCAAATGCTACAAATGAGGGTTTGATTTAATGGGCCTTTTAAAAAAATTGTCTACACTTAATAAAGTGATGGAGAAAATGGTACTAATGCAGACTAAACTTAAAAAAATGTGTTGCAGGTTTTCCCCCATCTGGACAGTCTATTAAGTATATCAGCACCTCCCTGCCTCTGGCCTTCAGTTTACTCTCCTGAAAAGATGAAGAGCTAATAGGATTAATATTCAAGGTATCTGGTTTAATTTACTTGAGAGTCCCATGTATTTCTTGTGTAATGGGATGGTCAAAGGAACCCACTCATTGCTCGATGACCTTTGTAGGCCCCTTCCCATTCATACTCCATGGAGGGACCTCAGCACTGGGGAGAGAAGAGGAGAACTGTCCCACAACTACATATAAATCTGCCTTCTACAAAGGGATGAAATTAGCATTTAATTAGCTTTCTAAACCTGACATTGAATTGGTATTTACTAAACAGGTTGTTCCTAGTAATCTGATTTTATTGGTAGTAATAAAAAAGAGATGCTGTGCCTTCAAAAAGAGAAAACAAATATGAAAGATTTGGGCTAGGTAATCTCTTAGGAGCTAAACTGCCCCAAATGGTACTAGGTTGGGGAGGGGAGGTCTAGGAAGGCTTTTTGAGAAGATAAGATTGGAGATAGGCCTTGAAGATGGGAGGCCAAGAGGAGTGAGACAGTCTCCAATATTTTTCTCCCCTAGGTTTTGAGGTATTTATTAGTCCTATGACTAAGAATCAAGGCACCTGGGTCCCCTGCACCTCTGGGTCCAAGCCTCTATGAAAACTGTCTCTAACAACCTCTCCCTGTCTCTGTGGCTTTCCTAGGAGTGAATCAGGGCTGGCTCCTAGCAGGGAGGGGCATTTTCCCCTCCCTTCACACCCTGGCATTTCCTGGGGGCCACCCCTGCTAGTCACTCCTATGGCCTCCAAGAACCTGTCCTCTCTCACCCACTGTTCATGGTGGTGTCTTGGATTCTCTAGAGCCTTTCTCCAGCCACTTTTCCCCCAAGGGTGCTGCTGGATCTAGGTATCCAGACTTCCCTCCACAGGCAGCCAAGAGGACCTGAGTTCCTATCCCCTGATTCTCAGTCTTGGACCCCACCTCGCCCCATCTTTTCCCTTTGTCTTTCCTGTTTGCCCCCTGTGGCCTTTGGGTCCTCCCCTCAGGCTAAGTCAGTTATCGTTCTGGCCTTCTTCCAAACATGCCAGAAAAGGGGTATGGGTTACAGGGGCTAATTTTTCCTCAATCTCCCCCAGAAGGAAGGTCTTACCTCCTTTCTCTGCTTGCCTCCCTTTTGGTATAGGGAAGTCCTTCCTGCTGTCTGGCCTCTGGATCTGAGTTTCTTAACATGGGGTCCATGAATCTGTTTTTATTGATCATATATTTCAATAGAATTGGTTTCCTTTGTAATTTTTTGTAGTTTATTTTGTGTATGAAAATGTATTCTGAGAAGGGATCCATAAATTTCATCAAACTGCCACAGGAATCCATGACAAAAGACAGTTTAAGAACCTGGAATTCTGGCATCAGGCAAAAGTCAAGTCAGACCAGATGAGGAGAGGTAACAATTCAGTGGTGAAGAGTATGGGAGAATAAAAGGCCATAGAGAGGAAGGCGAATGTTTGGGTCCTTTTGGAGAAGAAACAACTCACATTTCTGTAGTTCGTTAAGGTCGACAAAATGCATTTCTCAAAAAAAGTCTCATTTTGCAGATTAAGAAACTGAGGCACAAGATGGATTTGTCTTCTTCATAACTAAAGGAATGAAAACTCACCTTGCCTACTATGTCTGCCCAGCTCCGGGACAGACTACTTTTCATACATCATCTAGTCTATTGCCCTGGTCTTCTTGAAATCATTCCTGTCCCCAAACTCATACCCCCCCACCCCCACCCCCACCCCCCCAACCTACTTTTCATTTCTTTCTCTGAGCGCAGCCATCAATACTATCATAGCTTCTGGAAAGTACATATCAGTGGAAACCAAATTCCTTGTAGACTTCACCCCAATTAGAATGTTACCTCCAGGAGGAAGGAACTGGCTCATTTTCTTGGTAGTTGTATTCCTGGTCCTTAGAACAGAGCCTAGAACCTCGGAGGACTTGGTAAGTGCTTTTCATTTCTTTCATGGTTTGGTGATTTAAGTGCCCATGGGCATTCACATTGAGGGAAGTGTCAGAGTTGAGAGACAGACCCCAAAGAGCCTGGGAGCCAGGAGGTTAAAGTCCCCATGCAGAGCAGTATACCAGGCAGGAGCTTGGCCCAAGCATAGAACCACCCATGATCCACAATGAAGGGCTTGGGAATTTTGGGAAACTGACCCGGGCACCAGGCCCTGATGTCACTTCCGTCAACCACAAATTCCCACCTGCTCCCTGCTTCTGGGAAGACAAGTAAAGAAGATCACATTTCTATGCTGCTTTGAGACTCATAAAGTACTTTCCTCACAACAACGCAGAGAGGTAATAACAGCTTGTATTTATATCACATTTAAGATTTGCAAAACACTTTACATGTTATTGCATTTGCTGAGGTAGGTAATACATACAATCATTAAATCCCATTTGACAGATGAGAAGATTGAGAGAGAGGGATTTGACATCATATCTGCCATCAAGCCAGAGCTCCGGCATGAACACGGGTCTCCTGACACTTGTTCAGCCCCCACACCACCCTCCTTCTTCCTTCAGTCCTTTATTCTAGGCATTTCCCAGTTCTCTTAGACATCTGTACCGTGGACCCATCTCATTCTCCCTCTCTGATCCCTCCCCATCCCCATTCCAGTCAGTTTGATACAGAGGAGATTTGAAATCAGAAGACACGCATTCAAATCCTGTCTCTGTTAATCATTTCTGTGACCAAGGATAAGCCCCTACTTCTCTGGGTTTCAAGTTCTTTATCTGTAAAGTGCAGCAATTGTTCTAGATGACCTCTAAGGCTCCACTCCCTAAGTCCAATAATCCTTTAAGAGATAGACCCCAATGATGCCTCTGGAAAATCTTCCTTCTGAGTCAGAGGCTGGCCCTCCCCTCCATTCCCACCCCTATCACCCTGGGCCCAGCCTCCTCCCCATGGGACTCTTTGTCTGTTCTCTCCTCCAACTTTTATTGGGGGGTGGAGAAGCAAAAAGGAGCAAAAGGAAGGAAGTGGTGGAGCCCAAGGTGTGACCCTGAGTCCCTAGTCCTACCCACTCCCTTATTCCCTCCCCAGGTCCGGGCCCTGGGCTGGGCTGTACTAAAATTGAACCCTGCAAGAAGGCAGCAGGTGGGGGTGAGCTGGCAGGTCAGGGCAGCGGGATTCCCTCCCCACCTCCAGACTCTACTGAGCCTTGGCCTCCAGCCCCACATTTCTATTAACAAGGAACACAAACACTTCTCTGCCTCAGGGTGGAACCCCCAGGTCCTGGGAAGGGAGAGGAGCAGAAGACTGCTTGAGAAGGATCTGGGTGTCTCCTTCCAGGAAGCCCAGAGGAGAATTCTTTCTTCAACTGTCCCCTGGTACCCTAACTCCAAAGCTAAAGACACATGATGCGCTGATATTCTTTATCCCTGAGATCTCAAAGCAAAACCAGACTACCCAAGAGAAAACAGGATTGGGAAGGGTAAGATAACCAAGCTTCCTGTTTGACCTACCTCTGGTCCATTGACAGTGAAGGGAATTACCTACGTAGTAGGACTGGGGGAAGAGGAGTAAAACACGGGCATCCCACACCTTCATGCCAAGTAGAGATGCCAAACTAGGAGAATAAGATGAGGGGCAATAAGCCCATTAGCTCAATCCACATAGGGCTTTAAGGTTACAAAACGCATTCATAACCACTATCTCATTTTACTCTGGGAATCACTCTCCAAGACAGGCAGTGCAACTATCATTATCTTCATTTTATAATAATAATAACAATAGTAATAAGAGCTAGTAGTGATGTAGAACTTTTTTTTAATCTTCACAACAGAATCAGATTTTACAGATGAGGACACTGAGGCAGAGAACACTTAAGGGGGTTGCTAAGAGTTATGCAGCTAAGAAAAGTCTGAGGCTAAATTTGGACTCAGCCCTTCTTTCCTGACTCCAGATCTGGCTCTCTATCCATTGAATCTCCCAGAGGAAACCGAGGCTCCTTAGGGACAGGTCATGTAACTAGTAAGCGGCGAAGCTGGGACAAGAGCCTGGGGTCTTCTATATACTGTACTAGAGGCTGACCTTTAGTATAGTATATCATAGAAGACACCAGGCTCTTGACATCCCAGATGGACTTCCCAGGGTAGGGGTGGGAAGGGAGTGTGGTGGTGTCGGGAGTTTGTCCTCTTTCTCGGGAAAACTCAGAAAAGATTCTTTCCTCATCTTTGCCCTTTACCTCCCTGCACTGGAGCACAATCAGGGAGAGGAAGGTTCTGATGATTTCAGCTGACTTTGGTGATGTGTGTTTGTCTAATGGGTCTGTTTTTAATCTGTCCCCAGCAGGTTCTGGGGAGGACACGTGGCTCTGAGGGGACCCTGCAGAGAGGGCAAACAGAATGGAGACAGACAGACAACAAGGTCAGGTCTCAGATCTCACTTTCCATCTGGGGCTGGGAGAAGCAGAGCTCTTCTTGCCTCATTCGTCTTTCGAGTAGGTTAATCTGGACAGAGCTCAGGGAAGACAAAGCTGGGGGGGGGGGGCACGCTCACAGAAACAGTCCCAGAGTCTGAAGGGGGATTCTCCCAGAGATCTCCCTGGGCTCCATTCCATGTAGGGTAGAACAAGAGAAGTATAGATTAGACTTGGAGAAACTTCCAAACAGTCAGCAGCAAGATACTGGGATGACCAAGTCTCCAAACTACCTGGCCCTTAGTTTTCTCATCAATAAAATTGGGGTTGGGGGGAAGGCAGATTTTTTTAATTGTTAAAGATCTCATCCAGCTCCACTTTGCAACTCTATGACATTCTAACCCTGATCTAGAATCCTTCATAGGGTCCTAAGTCATACTATCTGTCCCTCACCTTGTAGGGTAACCCCTGCTCAGTCCCCAAAGTCTTCTTTCTCCTCTCAAGAAGGCACTATTTGCCTCTTTTTGCTGTTCTGTTCTGTCTCCAGGCTTAGTCTCTCCTGTTATCCAGGAGAGTCCAGCCCTTTCCCACAACAGAATCAGTTACTCCCTCTGCCCTGTTATTTCTCTTCAGGGTCCTAGACCCTAAAGATACCATCTTCCTTCCCCCTGAACTAACACTGATTTAGACGTTAAGAGACCTGGGCTCCAAGCCCCTAGCTCTGCCACTAACTTGCTGTGAAACCTAGAGCAGATCACCCCACCTCTGTGAGCCTCAGTTTCATCATCTGTAAAGTGGAGGGGGGCAGGGAGAAGCCAAATTAGATGATCTCTTTAAGGTTCCATGCAATTCTGACAATCTGTAGCCTCCTGGGTCTCTGAAGCCTGTCTACCGGATTCCTGCTTTAAATCCTCCAGTGTATCCCCCTGGAGTCAGAGTGAGAATAATTGAAATCAGAGATAGAGAGGAGGGTCTGAAATGAAGGAAAGCTACAATTCCTAGGTGGTCCCTCACACTTTCCATGCTCTTTCAGCAGGTGAGCCCTGCCTAACCAGCATGGGGGGAGGGGAGGGAGGTGGAGAGTGGGAAGAAAGAAGGGAGCCGAGGTTTGTGGAAAGGGGTGGGGTGGAGAGAGAATTGGGCTTCATGCAAAGCCATTTGATGAAACCTAAGAAAGTGATAATTATCCAGAACTATTTTCCTAGAATCTAGAAGCTGCTGGTGGAAAATATTCGCCTCACAGAATGGGGGTGGGGAGGTAGGAATAGAGCAGGAGAGAGGGAAGGCAGGATGGCTAAGGATAGAGGTATGCAGAAGGAAGTCTGAAATGGGCACAGGATGCCTGGGTCCTTGAAGAGAACTGGGAATCAGGGAGGTTCGATGGCTCAGTCCTAGGAAGGCAAGGGGACCCCAAGCTGGGTCAAGCACATTTTTAATTGGATGGAGGAAGGGACCAGGGAGAGTTGGGAGCTACCCACTTCCTCACTGAGAACCTCCTAGGGACTGGATTACTGTTCATCACCCATATAAAAGAATATTAAAGTGACTGGGGCCAGGTAGACCCAGACATCTATCTAGCTCCACAAGGAATTTTCCCAGGTATAACATCTGGGGATACAGACAACCAATCAAGCCTCAGCTGGTAACCTTATCAAGTTTAAACCCCCCAAGGAAGCCTACCTGCCCCCTTCTCTATCCAAACCAAGAAATTAATTTCACCCTTCCCAGGGTTTTGAGTCATTGGGGATGGAGGACTGCTGGGATGACTGCCAGGAAACTTGGGTAGAATTCAGGTGTCCGGTCCCTCACCCCTTCCCTCCCTGGGAGAATCGAGGTATCTACGATTTTCCTTTCCACATCTAGAGACCCATATATCAGGCACACACCACTGCTTGGAGGGGAGGAACTGAAGCATCTCCCACTCCATCTCCCAAGATTTCAACAATTTCTTCAACCCTCACCCTCACTCAGGATAGGGGGGGACTGGCGGGAAATGACCCAGGCATCAGACATCTCCCCCTCCCCCAGGCACTTACCCCCTTCCCGGGGTGTCTCTGGGTGTCTGACACCTCCCCCACTCCCCAGGGACCCATTCTTATTCTGACCACCCAGGGCTAATCCCAGAGCCTTTCTCACCCAACGCCTTAAGCAAGTCCTCAAAGTTTTCTGAACGGATGATCTTCCAGTTCCCGGAGAAGTTGGACATCTTGGCAGAAGTGGGTAAACTTTCCCCTGGAAATGGGGAGACACCTCTTCCTCTTTCCCAACAGGGGATCTCTAAGCACCACGAGTGAGGGAGACAATTGCAGCGCAACCCCAAAGCCGGGAAAGGGATCCGGCTTGGGCTCCTTTTATAAGGGCCACTAGCCCCGCCCCGGCTCCTCAGCCTCCGCCCTCCGCTCCGCCCCACCCCTTCTTCTCTCCACCTGGCGGGGCCCGACTCCCCTCCGCTAGCAGCCCGGACTTGGAGATGCCAGCTCCAAGCCCCATCCCCAGAGATCTGGGCTGATCCTTTCTCACTTCTCCCCAACATGCATCCTTTCCTCTCCTGTAACCTGGATCCGGGCCATGGAGGCAAGGGGAGAAGAAGGTTCTGAAACTCTACGGATTTCAGAAAGAGGGGGAAGAGATGCTTAGTGAATGGGACAGCTAGACTGGGAGGATAGGATACACTCGTTGGGCACAGGGACAGCCAAGAAGCCGATGGTGGGAAGGGAGGGGCAGAATTGGAAAGCCCAATACCTGGACCTCTCAGGCCCCAGGTTTTCCATCTCCCATGTAGGGTTCCACCTTGGAACTCTACTCTCCACCCCTTCCTCTCTCCACACACTCCCCACCCTCTTTCAACCCGGGCTTCAGCCAAATCCTCCAGGTGAGCCTCGGCACTCTGATTCTGGTAGATCTCCAAGCTCTCTAAAGCTGCTGTCCGAGCCTACAGTAGTGAAGTGGTAAGAGCACTGAGGGTCAGGGGATCCGTAGGCCAGACTATCTTGGTACTGTAGGGAGAAAGGGAGAGAAGACCAGAGGAGTAGAGTAGACTGGATGCGCAGGCACCTTCACCACATTTAAATGGGATGGATCCAGACATTCTGCTCCTCAGCCGACCAGTGGGGAATCAGATAGAAGGGGAAAGAGGCCAGTCCCTAGGTCAGGAAGGTCAGGACAACAGGTGAGGCACTGGCGCCCCCTGCTGGAAGCTATTAGGAAATGTTGGGGACGTCCCGGGGCGAGCCAGACACTAAGTCCGCACGGGCCCCCCAACCCCCGCAGCCCTGCAGCCCTGCACCAGCTAGGAAACGAGAGCTGCGATTCCCTTTTCTCCCTAGCTGTATACTTAAAAGACATTAAAGGGTTAATAAAACATCTGAACGAAGGAGGTTGTGAAGGCCAGAGGTCATAGCCAATCACTTGACACAGTCCCTTTAATAAAGAACTTTTTTTTCTGCCTTAGCCTAGGAAGAGAGGGGGAGGAAGGAGGGGGAGGAAGCGGGGAGAAGGGGAAAAGGGGGAGGGGAAAGCTGCTGAAAACCACCTAGGGAGAGGCAGAAGGATGAAGCACCGAACGCCTGAGTCCCCGTTAAGGAGACTGGAGGCACCGGAGGAAGGCTGCCTGGGTCTCCTCCTGTGGGGAGCTTGGGAATGGGAGGATGTCTGGATCTCCTGGGGAGTGGAGGGTGTCCAGGGAAGGATGGCCCTGGGCTCCCAGAGGGAAAGGCGGATGCTCGGGTTGGATTGCAGGGGGAGGGTCCTGTGGAGAGGGACTCAGGTATCACTTTTCTGGGCAGTTATAGCAGCGGAAGAAGTGGGAACCGTTTTGGGAGCAGCTTTGAAGTCTGGAGATAAAAGCAGTTGAAGAGTGGGGGAGACACCCAGTAGTCTCTGGGCAATAATCTCAGTTCCTCTGCGGTTGTCATGTAAAAGAACCCGACATCCACCCACTGGAAGAGAGGCACCAAGATGGAAGGAAAGATGGAGAGACAGAGAGGGGAGGAGGCAGGGGAGGTGGACAGGAGGAGGATAGAAAGGAGGAAGAAAGAGAGGGAAGAGGGGAGGAGAAATGGAGAACAGCGAAAAAGACAAAGATGGGAAAAGAAAGACAGAGGGAGACAAAGGGAGGAAGGAGGGAGGAGAGAAAGATCGGAGTACAGAGAGAGGGAGAGATTCAGACTAGTCTCCATATAGCGGCGTAGAGGGTGTGAGATAAAGAGGGAGAGACAGAAAGGAACAGGGAGAAGTAAATGAGGGTGAGAGGGAGCAAGATTGGGGGAGAGAAAGGGAGACAATACACAGAAGAGAGAACGAGGGCTAGAGGGAGAGAAAAGGAAGAACAAAGAGATAGTGAGCTTCCTAGATAGGTGAGCAGAGGTAGGCATGCACTGAAGCTGACACACATCCCCCCCTCCCCCCACCGCCCCTCCCTACTTCTCTGCCATCTCCCTCCCTCCCTCCCTGGGATCTCAGCTGAGGGAGAGGCTGCTGGGCTGAGCGGGCCTCGCCTCGGAAAATCTTGTGCATGTGTCCCCCTCACTCCCGCCCCAACTCCCCCTTCCCCCGGCCCCAGGTCCCCAGCTCCCGCCAGCTCAACTCATTCCAAAGGCTCTGATGGAAAACTCAGTCCGAGTCCCGCCTTCGAGTAATTCTGCACCCCCCCCCCACTCCGGCCCCAGCCCATCCAGTAGTGTGGAGGGAGCTGGGCTGGGGGGATGGTACACTAGAGGAAACAGGTTTTCCAGATCTCCAAGCACTTAACCACATGAACAAGGGCATGAGTCCCTAGGATTAAAGAACTACAGGAAAGGCTTCAAATGGTGGGATCGACTGAGCAGCAAGGGGGAAGGGATGGGAGTTGGGAGGAGCATAGCAGAGAAGAGAAGGCTTTGGGAGGTGGAGGACTCCTGTGCAAAACAGCCAACGTGTCAATCCAGGAATGTGAAAGGGATTAGAGAGCGATGGAGAAGAGGGCTAGAGGTTTGGGGGGAGTTCTGCTGGTGGATTCTTTTTGAGAGGAGAACGGTAAAAGAAAGGTGATGCTGAGCTGATCCTGCAACAAAGGGATGGCAGTTAGACAGAAAGGATTTCTGAACGGGGCCATTAGGAACAGGATTCATTAACAGCGCGCGCAGAGCCCCGACTGCTCCTTTCAGTTGTGACCTCAGGCAAGTAAGTTCCTTCTCCTGTCTGAGCCTCAGTCTCCTCCCTTTGTAAAAATAAAATGATGAGGGTCTGAGCCTTAGTTTCTTCCCCTGTAAAATGATAGGATCATAAAATCCTACGGTCTTGAGAAAGCTAAGAGTAACAAAAGAAACTCAAGAGATAGAGTACAAAATTAAAGTTAGTCCTGACTCCTAGGGCCCTACAAATCTGCAGAAAATAGTCAGGTGACCTAACATCACTAAGATACACGAAGAGCCAGTGAATTCCAGGCAAAGGATTTAAAGCTAGAAGAGGTTTAGAAATGGAGTCCACCCACCTTTTATAAGAAAGGCTAAGACGGGAAATGACTAGGCCAAGGTTAAGGAGCACAGCCGGGGACTGAACCCAGTTTCTCTGATAAAAGGATCATCCCTCTATCCTATACTCCTGTCAGAAGGAGCTCTAAATCAGAAGCCAGAAGCTACTCTGGATAAGTCACCTTCCTTCTCTGGGTCTGCTGGAGTGACTCAGAGTCAGAAGGACCTGGGTTTGAACACCAGCTGTGCAACTGTGCACCTCACTTTTCTTCTAACAAAAGATGGAGGCTGCTTACTATTCTTTCTGGAAATGTCCCAACCTGCTTTGCAGTCTCCAAGTATCTCTTCCCCAGATCCTATCCTCTCTGTGTATCTCCAGTCCCTGCTGCTCTCCCTAAAACTGCCCATGTCCCCTTTGATTTTCCTCATAGCCCCTTGTCTCTCTTCCCCAGTATCCCCAGCTCTTTCCTTTTAACTCAGTCCTAGTGCCTTCCATTCTTCCCCGGTGTCCCTCAAGTCCCTCTTCCCCAATCTTTCCCCTTTCCCCTAGTGTGTCCACAGCTCCTGTCTTCCTTAATGTCCCCTTCCCACTCCCTTCTTTCTTTTTTGGTGTTTTTCCATTTTCCTCCCCTCTCCTCCCCTCACCTCATTCATGTCTGGCTAGCTCGGTCAGGGGAATATGAGAAAAACCTACATGGGTTTTTCCTCCCATCTAGCTAACTGGTATTGGGGGTGGAGGTTGCTCTTGAGTTACAATGCTCTCCCAGAATGCCCCTACTCTGCTCTAAGCCCAACCCACCCTAAAATCCATTCCAGACAGATTAGGGGAAAACAGCTTGACATTACAATAGGAAAGATGGGGGTGACTCTCCTTTTCAGAGACAACCCCCACCTTTCTCTGCTCCAGCCCTCCCCTCTGCAAACTACTCAGCTTGGGGAAGGGTTATCTGGCTAGGAAAGAAGGAGCATGACAACCTGGGATTGGGGGACAGGAAGGTTTAGACTCCCCAAATCCTGTCTCTGCCCAGCCAGGCCCAATTTTCCAAAAGAGACAGGAGTAAGACAAAGGGAAGTCAGGCTAGAAGGGGAATTCTTTCCAGATGTGAGAGTCTGTGGTTTGGCCGCTCCAGGGCCTAATCTTCTGCACAGAGGGGGTCCGTTTTGCCTGCTGGGAGGGGATCAGACCAGACTGAGCAGGGTCAGGAGGTGGGAAAGCCAGGACCTATTCCTTCACCCTTTCCATTCTCTCTCCTTCCTGGTGTGTGTTTGTGTGGGGGAGGTGGAAGTACCCTAGGGAAAGGGATTAGGGACAGGGAGATAGGGGAGAAGGGCAAGAGATTAGGGACACTGGGGGAGAGAGGAAGGGAATGAGGGACTCCAAAGGATAGGGGCAGAGGCTGGGGGACACAGAGCTAGGGGAAGGAATTGGGGAAAACTTCCAAGGAGAAGGGAAAAGGGTCAGAGAAGAGGAATTAGGATGCACTAAAAAGTGAAGAAGTAGGCAAGGGGGCACTAAGAGAGAACAAAGGGACCAGAGTGAATATAGAAAAGGGAGGAAGCTGGGGGGGTGGGGGAAGAGAGGGAGGTAATTCAAAGAAAGGGACAGAAGATGAAAGATACTGGGAGGGAGCAGGGAAGGGGTTGGGGTAAATTAAAAAAGAAAGATGGAGTTGGAGGGCACTGATGGAGAGCATCAGGGGCTGAAAGATCCCAAGAAAAAGGGAAGAGATGGAAGTGACACTGAAGAGAGGGAAAGACATTGAAAAGGTTACTAGGGGAGAAGGAGGAGAGGGTGGAGGTTAGAGCGGAGGGAGAGAGGCAGGAACTAGAAGAATCAAGGGAGAAGGGCTGTGGCTAGGGAGCACCTAGGAGAAGGTAAAAGATTGGTGGTGGGGTACTGGAGTTGAGGGGATGACCAGAGGAAAAAAGAGGCTGTGGCTGGGGGATACTAGGGGAAGGATGGGGTAGGGAGGAACCTCATCCAGCATCAGTCACATTGAGTCTACAAACAACTGGCTTTAATTTCCCACTGGGATCAATAGGGGAAGGAATTTCCCAAAGTTGCTGGCCTTTTAACTATGACCAAATCAGCAACAGATTTGTCCCTGGCGCCCCATGCCCTGGCCTCCTCCCTCTGAAGGAAGCCTTCATCACAGGAGAGGAGACAAAACTCTGAGGTTCTTAAAGAGGGAGAAGCCCAGAGAAAGAGAAAGTTTTGGAGATTTGTTCTCACTAAAGATCAATGATCTTGCTATTGCAGCAGGAGGGATCAAGGTTGAACAATAGAAATGTCTTCCTGATAATTAAGATTAGGTGACAGTAACTGAGGGTTGAATTTTTTGGAAAAGAGTTTCCCTTCTTTTGCACCTTTTCTGCTTTGCTGGGAGACACAGGGGTCGTAAGATTTAGTTGGGGGGGCCTTGGGCCATTTGGCCCAGTGACCAGGGAGGGAGCTGATGACCTCTGTAGGGTGTGAGTCAAGAATCATGAGCTCTCAAGCAGGGATAGGGGGTGGTGGTTTTTGAGCCAAATTCAACATCTTGCAGAACTGCCTCACCCTAAGCAGTGTTATGACATCTGCTGGGTCAGAGGGTTTATTTGGCTGGGTGTCACTGAGAAATGGAACCCAGGCTCAGGCCTGTTCATTTGGGTCCTCTTCCTCTTATTCATACAGGATTAAGAACAGGGACAGACAGGACAATGGATGGATTCTAGCAGACAAGGAAAGAGGGCAGAGAAATAGAGAAAGTGTGTGTGTATGTGTGTGTGTGCGTGCGCACGCGCATCTGTGTGTGTCTGTGTCTGTGTGTGCCTGTGTGGAAGCTAGGAGGCAAGAGACATCTGGGTCTGAGGAGATGGCAAAAGGAGATGGAAATAGGCAGAAAGAAGGGAAATCGTTTCCCAACTGACCTACTTACCTCCAGTCTTTCCCTGTCTTGAATCCATCTTTCACAATGGCTATGTTAGTTAACCTACCTAAGGCAGAGATTGGATCGTTTCCCTGCTCAAAACCCTAGTGGCTCCCCATAAACTTCTTACCCTAGTATTGAATGGCTCTCTCCAGCCTTGCTTCATTGCACTTTCCCCAATCTCCATTGCAGCCCAACTGAACACACACACGTTCACTCACATAACATGTGTGTGCACACATACATACACATTCATACATACACACATGTGGACTTACACTCACACACTCACACACACACACACACACACACACACACCTCTTTTCACAGAACATCTCTCCTACCCAGATCACGGTCCCATTTCCTGTTCATAGGAAACTAAGATTTGAAGCCAGAAGGAGCCTTTGAGATCACTTAGCCCAGCCCCTTCATTTTACAGAAAAGAAAATTGAGCCTTGGAGAGGTAGGGAACTTTGCCTAAGGTTACTCAAGCAGTGAGGGGCAAAGCTGAAATTCAAACCCAGCTCTTGACTCCAAAATCAAAGACTTTTCCTTCCAGCTCATCACACCTCCTCAGGAAAGTCTTCTCTGATGCTCTCCAGTTAAAATTAACCTCCTGCCTCCTCAAACGTTCTTAGAGAAGGGTTTCTCGGCTTCTTCTCCTGCAGCCCCGTCACGCTCTCCTACATTTACGCCACTGTAATCGCACTTGCCTGCTTACATGTTGTAGTTCCCTTTAGTGGGGTGCAAGCTCTGCGAGGCCAGGCAGGCTTATTTTGTCATCTTTAGTTGTGTGTTTAGTTCCTAATCCAGTGCTCTGAACTTAGAGGCAGGGACAGTAATGGGCCCATAATCTCAGTGCTAAGAATTCTCTCATGAGGAAATTCTGCCAACACAGGCCTCGCTGCAACTTCTGGTCTTAGAAAGTTGTCTAGAGCACTAAGTAATGAAATGATTTGTTTGGGGGTGGGTGGTGTCACAGAGCTTATGTGTCAGAGGTGGGACGAGAATTCAGGTCTTCCTGGCTAAGGCCAGTACTCTATTGTCTATGCCTCAGCTGCTCCTTAATATGTAACAGACATTAAATAGAGGCTTGGTGAATGAAAGAATGAAGGAATGAAAGGCAAGACAAATTAATCTTTTTCTTCTCTCATTCCCAATTGCAGAGAAATGGAATGGGACTTTTTGTCTGGCCCTCCCTTATTCCCAGGAACACTCATCTAAAAGGCTTAATGATATAAGCACTGTTTCTGGAGTCCTGGACTCGGGTTCAAAACCTGACTGCTATTTCCTACTTTTGCCATCTCAAGTAAATAGCTTCAAGCTTTCCAGATCTCTGTTTTCTCACTGGTAAAATGAAGGGGTTGTATAATGTTATCTCTACAGCCCCTTCCTTCTCCAAACCTATGACATCATGACCCTGTTATCCTCAAGTTCAGCATTTCAACCCTATTTCAAGTTAAGATGTCATATCTCTCACTTGCCCAAGAAGACTGCTGTTACGGTAAGGGGATGAAAATAAGAATATAAGATCTTTCCAATGGGGATCTGGGAAAAGAGGAGAAGCCTCTCTGGAAGCAGAGCTGGGTTAGGAAAAAGGCTGCCTGATTCGAAGGAAAAGGTCTCCAGGATGGCTTTAGCAGGAAACCTTGGGGTCTGAAGGATGGTTTTCCTTGAGAGATGTGGGTGGGAAGAATCAGGAGATGGAGGGTGAGAAGAGATGGGATTGAAGGTAGACAGAGAGAAAGGAGCCCGCCCCATTCCTAGGCTGGGATCCTGCAATTGTTGTTCTTGGCCTGGCCTGCCCAGTTCCCAGTTCCCAGCTCCAGCTGCCAACAAGTCTCCCCAGGGCTGGGCTGGGCTAACTTAAGGCAAGAGGTGGGGACTGTTGGGCTGGGAGATCAGGATGCCTGGGTTCTTGTTCCAGCTGGGAAGAAGCACTTAATCCTGACTCTGCTTTCTGGTAAATCGAGGGAGAACAGGACTATTGAGTGCTTTGAGATTTTTGGACAGAGGTGAGTCCTGTCTCCATTTTTGTCTCTTCTTCTGACACGGGTATCTCATCTTTCTACCCCTGTCCATGAATCTGTCTTTCCATAGCACCCCAGTCCCTTCGGTCTCATTCAGCACCCTCTTCTTCCACTCTAAGGAGATGTGGGTTAGATTTTTGTCCCTGTAAAAAACTCAATCCTGCAGGAGATAGTGAAGACTCCTTAAGGTAGAAGAAAAGAGGACCTCAGAGGTAGGCAGTAAGGGAGCTGTGTGAGAACAAGGAAGGCAGCTGCCAACATCTGGTGCTGGGCAAGTCCCAACTTGACTGTGGCCAGCTGCAGCCTCCAAAGTGACCCTCCCCCTCTCCCCCAGGGCAATAAGGGCCGGATGATGAAGTTAGTCAGTTCTGTGACCTGTAGTTAAACTCCTCTCTGCTTTTATGATTCAATTACCCAGGGGCCTCTGCACCCCTTCACAATCTTTATCCCAGTGCCTACTCTTTTAGTTTCTATGCTGCCCCTTAACCCCAGGCAGCTTCGGTGGGAGGGGTTGGGGTGCACAGGGAGGCCAGGGGCCTGGTGCTTGGGTTAAGAAGTCTCTTTGAGGGGTATCAGAGAAGCGAAGTTCAGAGCCCTAGGAAAAGATAAACAGCCAATAGTCTAACCTCCATCCCTCCCGCTGCTTTTTGCCAGCTGCAACTTTTCCTATTTGACTAAAGGAGGTAGACTTCCCCTGACTGCAGTTCCCCATCTCCATTGGTCTCCTCCCCAACCTCTCCCCCCATCAGAAAAACCTAGGAGGCCCCTAAGGAACGGGAGATCAAAGTCAGATTCAGAAGAGAAGGGAAAGAAAGGGAGGTCATCTTTCTTCTCCCTGGGCCACAGGAGGGCAGAGAACAAGAGCAGGCCTCCCAGGCTTAGGGGCCCAGAAAAGATCAAAGAGGACTGGCAATGAGGGGAGGGAAGAGGGGCTGGGGATCCTGCAGGAGAGGATGCTAAGGGGGATACAGGGCTAGTCCCTGAAGGGGGATGGGGGAGCACTAAAGGAAACTCTTAAATTCTTTCTCCACAGGGGAGTGACAGAAGCACATAAAGCACTTGAAGGATTGTGGTCAGATAGAAGGAAGGTCTACTAATCAATAATAATAACAATAACTAACATTTATATGTGGCCTCAGACACTAGCTATGTGACCCTGGACAAGTCACTTAACTCTGTTTGCCTCAGTTTCCTCATCCATCAAATGACCTGGAGAAGGAAATGGTGAACCACTCCAATATCTTTGTCAAACAAACAAACAAAAAAAACCCAAAACAAACAACAACAAAAAAGCCAAATGGTATCACAGAGTTAGACATGATGGAAACAACTCAACAACAACAAAGCATTCATATAGCCCTTTGAGTTTGCAAAGCACCCTACACGCTATCTCAGATCGTCCTTACAAGTTCTCTGTGAGGTGTTTTTATCTGTTTCATAGTTGAGGAAACTGAGGCAGAGAGAATAAAGTGAATTGTCCAGGGTCTCACAGTCAGAGGATTCTAACTCAGGTCTTCCTGATTCCAAACCCAATGCTCTATCCATGGTGCTACCCACCTGCCTCTGCCTATAAGTGAAACTAGAAATGAACACTCAAGTTTCCCCAAAGTCCCTGTTTCTTGTTTTCCTAGTCTCTTCAATAGAGCTGCTTCTAGACTTTGTGGCAACTGGACTCAGGTCCAAGGTGGAAGACTTTGGGATGCCCTCCATAACAGGACCGGGAAGGGGACTGACGTTAAGACATGAAAATAGGATGAAGGGAACAAAGAACCACCAGCTCTAGCTTAGCCCCCCAAATAGGATCAGTTTGGGGTTCACAGGCTTTAGGGCTGGAAGGAACGTCAGAGATCATCCAACCCTTTCATTTTATAGATGTGGAAACTAGGGCCTAGAAGGAAAGTGATTTGCCTGAGGTCACAAAAATAGTTCTTTATGACTGCAAATCTAGGGCTCTTTCCACTATATTATGCTACCTAATTATTACCTATGCCACATAAAAACAAAGAATTGGGTCGCAGAAAATACTCCAGTGTAGTTGTAAAATTAGACACAAGCTCAACTCAGACCCCTCCACCATCCCCACCCTAACCCCCACTTTCACCCCATCTTGGACATAACACAACAGAATGTAGGACCCTATTCCCATACCTGAACCTCCACCTCATTTGGCTCTGCCCTTGCAGTGACCTTTCCCCATATATTCCCATGTGTTATGCAGGACCAGAGAGATGGGGGAGAAAGATAGGAAAAATAGGGAACTGGCCTGAACCTGACCCCAGGGCCCTAACTGGTGGCAAGATGGAAATGGGAAAAAGATGTGGGAAGCAGAAGGCTCTGATTTTCCCTAACAGGAGAATGGGGCTCTGGATACACTCAGTTGTCAAGGGAGCTGAAAAAGACAGCCACCACCTACTGTGCCTAACTACTGCCTTGTTCCCAGCTCCCTCTCTGCTTCCCCCTTGCCCCCTTAGCCCCTTTTCTCTCAGTACATCCCTCCTAACTCCTACCCTTCTTCCTCACTGTCTCCCCAAACCCCTTTCCCTCATAATTCCCTTAGCCTTTTTTCCCAGCTTCCCTTCTGCCATTAAACCCCTGGACTCTGTCCCATCAAAATCACCCCAGACCTTTACCCTTCTCTTCCAGTACCTCCCAACCTTTTCTCAAATTTTCTGAAGGGGAGGGGGTGTGATTCCTAAATGTTACCGGACCCATTATAGAAAGAACATGCAAATTGTCTAATCCTCTCTCTTTCTGCCCCCCCCCAACAAATAAGGCTTACCCCTCACCCCTGCCCCAAACGCACACACCATTCTGTCTCCTTTTACCAAGGAAGGAGACATCCTGACTGTAGCTTTGGGATCCGCAGGGACATGTCATGGGGGATCAAAGCAGCCAGCAGCTCAGGGATTTCACAGCTGTCAATCTCCCAACCATGGTTTCACACCTCCTAAATCCTAAAGCCTTCAGAGTCCAGATAATCTGAGTTTCAAGTTAGTCCTCTGAGAGCTTCCAAGACAAAGTGTTATGTTCTGGCCACTGGGTCCAGTGATCAACATCCTCTGAAATTCTGATCACTTAACAACTATATCGTTTATCCAGATATTTCATCATATTCCACCTGGTGTGACTGTTACCTGTTAGCAAGTCTAGTCTCTTTAGACCAGGGGTCTGTGAACTTGGTTTTTTAAAAAAATGTTTAGTAATTATATTGAACTGTAATTAGTTCCCTTTACTTTTATTTGCAATTGGTTTTTGTAAACCAATTTATAATTGGTTTCTATGTGTTTTATTTAATGCATTTAAAATATAATTCCGAGATGGAGTCCAAAGGCTTCATCAGACTGCCAAAGAGGTCCATGATGCAGAATGGTGGAGAGCCTTACTTACAACTGTCATCCCTCTCCTTAACGTCCCACATTTTGCACAGTGAAAAATGGAGTAGGTTCTCAGTTAAACCTCTTAAAACTGAATGCTGAGGGAGGAAGCGCTATCTCTGCCATGGGGAGTCCCAGGGTGGAAAGGGAGACAAAGCACTGTGCAGTAGAAAGGATGGGGCAGACGGTGCTGAGTGGTTTGGGGTACTCCCAACCTTTCACTGGTGCTTTGCATTTATTAGGCACTTTGTTGGCTTTAATTTAGAGTCAGAAAACCTGGTTCAAATCTTAGCTTTGCCATTGTGTGACCTTGGGCACATTTCTTTTCTCTGGGTTTTAGTTTCCTCACCATCAAAAAAAAAGAGGAGGGTATTAGACTAAGTGAACTCATTGCTTCCAGGCCTGATATCATGTGATCCTATGAATATCCTACACACCATCCCCCACCAAACTACTTCAGAAGCCCTCCCCCAACAGCATTAGCTTCCAAACTCTGGCATCCCCGTTACACATCCCCCTCCTTCTCCCCAGGTACTTCTGTCTAGGGCTGTCTGGCCGGATTATCTCGCCTTTGTCTTTGTTCTGGGTGTGGGCTCCATTTTCCCCATTCCACAAGGGCAGGGACTACCTTCTTTCTCTTCTCTGGAATAATTTGGCCCGTTTCATTTGTATACCTTTTCTGGAGTTCTTCCAAACAAGCAACAGAACAAGATTCCAGGGTGTGAAGGGCATTCCTTTATGAACCATGCATCCAGCAGGGGTGTAGGATGAGGTATGTATCACTGGGAGTCTTCAGATGAAGGAGAGGCCAGACCAATTTGATGACCACTGGCCAGGGACAGGATATGCATGCTCTCTTAGTGTTGGACCAGATGGTCTCTGAAGCCTCTTCCAATTGTGAATCTCAGATTCTGTGAGAAAGTGTCACTATCCTCATACATACCTCTTCGACAAGTCACCTCAAAATAATAACTCACATTTAAATGTCTGAAGGTGAACAAGAAGAGGGTGGGACTGTATCTTATTTTATCTTTTTATCCCTCCTACCTAGTTTAGTGCCTCTCTCCTAACAGGTGCACAATAAATGTTGAGCTGAATTTAACAATTCTGTGAGAAGGGCAGTAAGATTATTATTCCCATTTTATAGATTAGGAAGCTGAGCCTCTGAGAAGTTAACTCACATTTAGTTACATGAAGTTGCAAAGTATTTTATCTCATTTCGTCCTCATGACAACCTTGTGAGATAGGTAACATAGGCGAAATAAACCCCATTTAATAGAAGGAAAACCAAGGCTCAGAGTTTAAGTTTGAAATCACACCTACTAAATAGTAGTGTTGGGGCTCAAAAGTGCTACTTGAATTAGTGTTGTTCAAGACACACAATCACATACTACTAAAGCTGGAGACAGGGCCGTAGGTATTATCTAATTCAGCCTCCCATTTAGTTTATGGATGAGAAAAAACAGGGACGAGAGGACATTGGAGCAGACTTTTGAGTGGGAAGTCTCTTGGGTATTACTGAAGCATGGAGGGAAAGAATGGGAACTTATAAATACACTTCAGCTCAGTATTTATTAAGAAAACACTGTCTACAGAGCACTGTTAGGTGCTAGAATGATTGCTGTTTTGTAGGGGGAGATGACACAGATGAGCAGAATACAAGATACACATGGGTATTTGAGGCAGACAAGCATAGGTGAGATGTAAACAAGGGGGGGAGGTCACTTGGAGAGAGAGAGATGGGGAAGGCATTATACTTAGGCTTCAAAGAATAGGAATTCAAATAGGGGGTGGTGGGTGAGGAAAATACAATCAGAAGTAATATGGTGGGTAAAGGCAATCAGAAAGCTCTCCTGGGAAAGAGGAATAGTTTGGCTGGGCTGTAGACTAAAAGGACTGGGAGGGCCGGAAGCATTTGAACTTTGCTATCAAGCAAATAAGCACTCATTAGATACTATGTCTGAGGCATGTGCTGGGTGCTGTGGATACAAAGACCAAAATGAAAGGCCTTCCCTTTAAGGAACTTAAATTCCATCTCAAAAAATAACAAGGACGCAAATAAGTAGATACAAGATGTATACAAAGTAAATACAAGGCAGATAAAAAGTGATTTTTGGACAGGGAGCACTAGCCGCTGGGAGGGTTAGGAAAGACCTTGTATGTAGACAGTGGTGCAGAGCTAAGCTCAGAAGGAAACTTGAGAAGAGGCAGAGATGAGGGAGGGCATGCAAGGCTCAGAACAACCTCTGCATCTCTGTAGTGATGGAAGATCATTGGCATGAGGATCAGCAAGTAGTCGCCACTTCAGAAGGACCAGAGAGGATGTGATAGCAGTAATGTGCAATCAGCCTGGAAAGACACGTTGAGTCAGATGACAAAGGCTTCACATGTCAGAGGAGTTTGTATTGGATCCTAGAAGCAACTGGGAATGACAGGCCCTTCTTGAGCAAAGGAGCAGTGTAGTAAGACAGGAACCTCAGGAACGTGGTTGGCAGCTGTGAGGAGTCAGGCTTGGAGAGGGGAAAGACTGGAGGCAGGGTTTGGATGAAGCTGTCACAGTAGGCCGAGCAGGGCTCATGAGGGTCTGGATTAGGAAGTAGGCAACATGGAGTCACTGATGGCTGACATGACTACCTTGATGTATAAGCAGTTTTAGTCTGGCCCAAGTCTAATGGATGGTTTGATCTAGGGAAGAGAGCAGAAGCGGGATGATGTGCTATGAGGATCTTAGTATGATCTACTTGGGTGGGAATGAGGGCTTTTAGGTGGGAGGGGAAGAGGGAGGTTGTAATAAATAGGAATCAGAGGCGGAAGATAAGATGTGGTAACATTAAATATTGGCAAATGCTTGCTGGTTGGAATGTATGAGAAGAGACAGAGCTGCCAATTTTTTTTTTTTTTGCCCATCTTATCTTTTTTTTTTTTTTGCTTTTTGGAGGGCAGTTGGGGTTAAGTGACTTGCCCAAGGTCACAAAGCTAGTTTTTGTGTTAAGTGTCTGAGGCCGTATTTGAACTCAGGTCCTCCTGACTCCAGGGCCAGTGCTCTATTCACTGCGCCACCTAGCTGCCCCCATCTCATCTTCTTAAAGAAAAGGTCTGCCTATGACACTCCCTTGCTCAAGAAGTTTCTGTGGCTCCCAATTACGTACAGGAAAAAAAGATCAACTTTTCCAGTTAGCATTTAAAGCTCTGGTCAGTCTAACTCATTTTTTCATGTTTTATTGCTTGTTTTCTTGTACAAATAGGACATTCTATCTCCCTCTCGTGCCTCTGCATAAACTATTCCCTGGAGCCTTCCTCCTTACCATCCATCACCTCTTGGAATCCCTGACTTCCTTCAAGGCTCAGGTTAAACCATGCCACTTACCCCAAACCCCCAGTGAATGCCCTGGACACCTGGAAATAACTTTAGATGTATCTAACACATACTTTGTAGAGATTTTATCTATGTCCTTTCTCCCAATAAAATTTAAGTTTCTTGAGAACAGCTATTTCATTTTTGTCTCTATCCTCAGTGCCTCAGTGTCCCATGATGGGTCCTTTATAAATGTTTGCTGAATAAATTCAATTCCATAAACATTCTTCAAGTCTTACTATGTGTAAGGTTTAATACTGGGTATTAATGCAAAGATGAAAAAGGACACAATCCCTACCCTCAAAGGGCTAAGACATGTACAGAATGGGGAAGAAATATATACAAGTAACTGTGATGATTGGGAAGGGAGGATCAGAGCATCCTGAGAAATTTAGTAACAGGAGAATTGCTCCAGCCAGTGTGTGCCAGGAAAGGCTTCATGGAATAGGTGACACCTCTGGAGCTGGGCCTTGAAGGAAGGGAAAGATATTAATCCATGGCAATGAGACCACGCAGGCATTGAGACAGTGAAGGACGTAACAGTCAGCTAGCAGTCCATTTTGGCAGAAGTGTTGAGCACATAGAAGGGAATATCAAGGAATAAAGCAGTCACACTGGGAAGGGCCTCAGATTCCAGGCTAGGGAGCTTTACTTTATCTTATGAGCTAAGGCATTGCTGCCAAGATTCTGGTTAGGCAGAATATGGTCAGACCTGTGCCTCTAATGTTTGGTAGCTGTATGAAGCTATCTGAAAAGGGAAGAAACAAGAAGCTAGGAAACGATTTAACTAGACAACTGTAGACATCTAGTTGAGAGGTAATGAGGACCTGAACTAAGGTGGTCGTCATGTGAGTAGAAAGAAGCATCTAAATATGAGATGAGGAGAGAGAATGGATTTGCCTTGGTAACTGATTAGATATGAGGAGGGAGAAGAGTCAAAGATGACTGAGGTTTTCAGTCTGGGAGGGTGGCAGAAGGAAACTAGGAAGGCACTGATGTAATAATAAGAAACAGAACATGTTTATTATTCACAAAGAAATAATAAGGAGGAAAGAAGTAGAGGTAGGAGGTCAGATTCGATGCAATAGAACACCTCTCCTCAACTGAAGGTTCTGCAAGCTTCTAATAAAAGAGGGTAGAGGAAGGGGAACAAAGACTGATGAAGCAGCATAAGGAGAATCATGCAAGGCCTCTAAAGGCTGTCCTCCTGGAAAGGGGGTGGAACAAGAGAAAAGACCAGTCTAACAAATAAATACCAGACTTTGGAGTTCCCCAGGGGTTTTTGTGCCACAAACACACGGACTGTGAAATACACTGACCCATAAACCTAAAGAGTGAATCCAACATACTTTATATGGACAACAAACTATAGTTAAACAGTGTTTGCTGCTCATTTGCATTCCTAATGATCTGTGGTATTTTGTTAAGGACATTTAACTTTGACTAGAAGTCAAAGACCTAGTCCACTTCCAGCTGTGCCACTCAATACCTCAGGCAAATCATTCTATCTCAATTTCTTCATCTGCAAAATGAGGGGTTAAAATTAGGCCTCATAGTTCAGTGGAGAGAACTCTGATATAGATCTATGGAAAGGCAAAGAGTTCATTACTAACACAGGAAAGGATCACAGAAGGCAATTTGGACAATTTTGATTACATAAAGTTTTTGAATATAAAAAAAACCAATTAAGCTAAAATGAGAAGAGGAGCAGATAAATTAGGAAAATCTTAAAGCAAGTTTCTCTGATAAAAGTCTCATTTCTAAGATATACAGAGAAATGATTCAAATTTATAAGAATAAGAGCCATTTCCCGATTTCTAAAAGGTCAAAGATAAGCAGTTTTCAGAGGAAGAAATCAAAGCTATAAATAGACACATGAAAATTAAAATGTTCTAAATTAGAGAAACGCAACTTAAAGCAACTCTTAATGTTCAATCTATCCCTCAGACTCAGAGCTGGCCCAAAAAAGATAGAGAGGCCCTCTGGGAAAATTAGCACATTAATGCAGAAGCTGTGAAACTGATTGTCTAGCCAATTCTGGAAAGCAATCTGAAAATATGCTCAAAAGTTATTCAACTATGCCTTCAACCAATAAATACTACCTCTAGATCTATACCCCCCAAAATAAAAGAGGAAATGGATATGTATAAGTTTTTTGAGGGGTGGGGTGGCAAAAAGCCAGAATCTGAAAGGGTGTTTATTAATTAGGGAATGGCTGAACAAGTTATATATGAATGTGATGGAACACATTTGTGCTGTGAGAAATGAAGGAGATAGTTTCAGTGAAACCTGGGAAGATTTCAACGAACTGGTGCAAGATGAAATGAGCAGACCCTTGAGAACAACTTAATACAATAACAATATTGCAAAGACAAACCACTTTGAAGAGGTCTTTAAAATAACTCTGATCAATTCAATGACCAACTATGCTTCCAGGGGATCCATGATGAAAAATGCTGCCTTCCTCCTGAGAGAGGTGATGGACTCAGAGGATAGATGAAGTCATACATGTACATGTACACAAATACACATATAGAGAAGCAGATAGAAAGAGGGAGAGCCATGGCCAAGGTGGGAATTTGCTTTGCTTGACTATACCTTTTTTTTTTTTTTTTTTTTTTTTTTTTTTGCTTTTTGGAGTGCAGTTGGGGTTAAGCCACTTTTGCCCAAGGTCACACGGCTAGTTTTGTTTGTGTGCGTGTGTGTGTGTGTTCGTGCGCGCACATTAAGTGTCTGAGGTCAGATTTGAACTCAGGTCCTCCTAACTCCAGGGCCAGTGCTCTATTCACTGTGCCACCTAGCCGCCCCAACTATACCTATTTCTTATAAGGTGTTTCTATTTCTTCTTCAATTGGGAGCGGTGGGGGAGGAAGATAATTATAAGACGACTAGTTAATTGAAAAAAAAATTAACTTAAAAAATAGTTCTGCCATTAATTTGAATCCTAGTTCTAAATTTACATCACTTAATCTCTACATTTTAATTTTCTCGTCAGTAAAATGGGGACAATTACACCATCTACTTCCTAGGACTGTTGTGATAAAAGTGCTTTGTAAACCTTTAAATACCATAATGAGCTAGAATTATAGCCATCCATATAACAATGCAATTGATTTTAAGTGCTGGCTAATGTCCCTCAGGGATCAGTATCAAATAGTCCAACCCTTTCATTTTATAGAGAAGGACCAAATACACACAAGTATTAAGTTTTGTTATTGAGTCATTTCAGTCCTATTCAATTCTTCATGACCCCATTTGGGGTTTTCCTGGCAAAGATACTGGAGTTGCCTGCCACTTCCTTATCCAGCTCATTTGACAGATGAGGAAACTGAGGCAAACAGGGTTAAGTGACTTGCCCACCCTCACACAGGTAGTTCTGATGTTACATTTGAACTCAGGTCTTCCTGATTCTAAGCTCTATCCAACGAGCCACCTAATGGTCCAAGTTTTAAGTAGCAGAGGATTTTAACAGGTCCTCTAATTCCCAATTCCAACCTCATTCCATTGACATTATAAGCAGACCACAGATGACCAAAGGTCATCTTTCTCATTTTATAGATAAGTAATTTTAAAATCCAACTCCTAAATTCTGTAATTTACACCATTCAGTTGTATTTTAGCTACAATATATATCAGACAATGAGAAAATTTATGTAGCGAGCTTGGCAAACTTTAAAGTATGTTAATATTATTATTAGATACATTATAGAAATACAGGATTTAGAGCTAAAAGGGAGATTTCAGATTTTCTAGTTCACCCTCTTCATTTTATAGTTGAGGAAACCAAAATCTTGAAATGAACGACTTTAGTAAAACTGAGATTTCAAAACAGGTTCTCCAAATCAAAATTCAATTGTCTTTCTGCTGAGGATACTTGGTTGCCCTTGATGAATCCAAGTCACTTTCTTGTCCCAGACAAACCAGATGCTCAAGAATTCAAAAAACTGGCAGACAGTGAGCCACCATCTCATGGTCTTTGAAAGTTCTTGGGAGAACTCAGGAATAGAAAAAAGGAGAAAGGTGCTTGAATTTTCAAAAAAGGGAAGAGAATGGAAACGGCAAAAATGCTCAAGTAGTTTGATTGTGATTTCTGTGGGGATTCAGGAACACGTTAAAGAGATGGCTACTGAATATATAAAAAAAGGAAGTGATCAGATCCAAAATGACCATTAAAATAGGATTTCCATTTTTTGACACTTACTATGTATCAGGAGAATAATCTAGTTTACTGAGATTTTAGCAAAGCATTTTGATAAGGTCTCACACATTACTGTTGTAGAAAAAATGGTGAAATTTGGGCTAGATGATATTACAATTAAGTGGATTTAAGTGATTGGCTAGGTTCAAAGTATAATCATTTATGATCCAATGTTCACTTGGAAAGCTACCCATGGGCTGGGTCCTGAGCATCTTGATGACTCGCACAGGTATGGGAGGCATGCTTTTCCAATCTTCAGATCTACCAGAATGTAAAAAGATCTTAAGGTGAGCCAGAACACTGAGTCAAAGCAAGCATGATGAAAGTCACAGGGATAAATGTAAAGTCATGCTCAATTTCAACAAGTCAGAATCCTAAGTATAAAATGGGTATTAGCCCAGTTAATGGGATTTAGTGGGTTTTAGTGGGTCACAGGCTCAACATGAGTCCACATGGCAGCCCAGGAAAGCTAATGTGATATTAGGCTACACATCGAGAGGCAGTAAGTACTCAAGAACATGGCTGTTATATTTTTCACTGGTCAGACCACAGTAGGAACACTGTGTTGAGTCCTGGACACATTTGAGTCAGGACAGTGATAAGTTGGAGCAGGTCCAGAGGATGTTGACAGGGTGAAAGGTCTCCAAGTTCCTGCCATATGAAGAGGGAAGGATCCAAACTAGCCTAGAGAAGATACAGTGAAGCTGTATTCCAGTATTTGAAGGGCATTGTGAAAAATGAACTAGACTTGGTCTGCTTGGTCCTGGAGGGCAGAACTTGGACAAATGGATAGAAGTTGCAATAAGGTAAATTTGGCTTTAAAGTGAGTAAAGATTTCCTAATAACATGAACTATTCAAAAGTGAAATGGGCTCACAATGTTGTATGCTCCTTCTCATTTGAGGTCTTCAAACATGTCTAGTGACCACTTATCTGTTATGCTGTACTGGAAACTTTTTGGTACAGGATGGACTAACCTTATTTCCAAGATCCCTTACAATTATGAAATTTCATGACACTAACATATCCATTAATTATGGTAGTGTTTATATTTCTATTGTCATTTTTTGAGAAGTATGATGCAGTAGATAGTTACCTTAGAGTCAGGAAGACCTGGGTTCAAACCCAACTCTGACAAGTGATGACTGACTCTGGACAAGTCACTTAAACTCTCAGTGCTTCCAGGAAACTCCCTAAGACTATACATTGCAGAGCTGCTGGTGATCTGCATTGGTAATGGGAGTTTTCTCACTAAGACATCTCTAAACCAATGAAATCATAAGTTTGGACCTCACAAAACAGTTCTGAGCCACACTTAATATTAAACTAAACGTAAGATTCACCACTAAAATGAAATCTCAGAAAGACATGTAAGTACACACTGGAAAATAACATTTGTTGGACACTCGGGTTTTACTCAAATTGGACCAACATGGTAAATATACACTCTTTCTTGCCCTAGAGGAGTTTATAATCTAGTAGATAATTCCAGGTACTGCCTTCAGCAAGACTAGATACATGTATTTTGAATTCCACCTATACAAGCCGTAGTCTGGTCTTCTCCCCACTGTGACTTCGTCACTGTTTTCATAA
>CM053593.1:132058579-132085000 GCA_028646575.1 Pseudocheirus occidentalis
ACTCAAATTCAGTCTTTTGTTCATCTTGTCATGCTTTCCTTCCAAATCTACCCAGCTAGTTCTCTGCCCTGCTCCCCTGCCCTGTCCTCCTCTTTTTATATCTGGAAGCCAGCATCCCTAGGCACTTCCCAAAGCCCACCTCTGCTTCCCCTACTCCTCCCTTTTTTACCTGACCAGTCCTAAATGAATCCCTGACCACCCTGGCCAGGGATTTTTGCTTCCCTCCCTCTGTCTCTGATCAAGAGACTCCACCCAGGAAAGAATCTCTCTATTTCTGAGAGATCCTGAGAGAGAGCGCAAAAACAAGAGAGTGCTCCCCATCAACACCAGACAGAAGCCCATGGTCTCTGCTTTATCCCTGTGGCCTCTCCCTCTATCCCACAGCATTCTCTTCCTTCCCCATATCCCTGTAGCTGATTCAATTTGGAATATTTATTTGTTAATGTTATTAAACATTTGAAAGTTAAACCTCTTTTTCTGACCACTAATGTTTGATTTTGGAAGGAGGAGGGAAACCTGGGAGGATTGGGTGTGGGCATATGAAAATGGGAGATAAATGGGTGGACAGCAGGTAAAAAGAGATTTTTTTTTTTTACTGCCAAACCCTTTGAACACATGGCCTGCATTTCCTTACTTCTCCTTTGGTCCCCTGAAATCTGGTTTCTGTCCCCACAACTCAGCTGAAACGCTCTCTTAAAGGTACTAATGACCCCTCAACTGTCATCCGGTGTGACCTTTCCTCAGTTCTCATTCTTCTTGACCTTTTGACAGTATTTTCAACTGTCCACCAGTGTGTGTAGGGGAAGGAGCCCTGGTCTCTGCCTCCAGAAGGCCCAGGTTTGACCCTGGGCATGAGTTATCCACTCTGTGAGAAAGGGTAACAATACCTTTGCCACCTACCTCACAGGCTTGTTGGGAATAGTTTTTATTAGTCTTAACCACTCCCTTCTTCTTAAGACTTGGCTTAGATGACAATGCATTGTCCTTATTTTAATTCCTATCTGCTAGTGCCTCATCATCCTCTCTGTGGGCATCCCTCATTGCCCTGGCCTTAGCTCTCTGCCATTCTCTACTCTTTCATCCCTCTGGTGATCTCACCTCCTCCCACACCTTCAGCTCTCACCCCTGTGTGGGTGACTTCCAAAGCTTCACCTCCAACTGTACTCTCAACTCTTGTCCCAGATTCCAAACTGCCCCACTAGACATTTCCACCTTGATATTCCATTGGTCTTTCACATTCAAAACATCTAAAAATGAGTTCTTCCCCACCCAGTTCTTCCCCCCTCTTTCAACTAGACCATTTTTGTTAGTGATACCACCAGGCACCCTTCTAGCCTCAAAATTTCAGATGTTATTTTCTTTTTCTTTCACTAGGTTCCAATCTGTTCTCAATTTCTCTCATTTTTAAAATGTCTTTTCAATTCTGTCCCCTCCTTTCTTTTTTTTTTTTTTTTGGAGGGTGATTGGGATTAAGTTACTTGCCCAAGGTCACGCGGCTAGTTTTTTGCGATGTGTCTGAGGCTGGATTTGAACTCCTGACTCCAGGGCCAGTGCTCTATTCACTGCTCCAACTCCCTGCCTCCCCCATCATTCTTTTTTTTTTTTTTTTAAGAGGGCAGTTGGGGTTAAGTGACTTGCCCAAGGTCACACGGCTAGTATTTGTGTTAAGTGTCTGAGGCCGGATTTGAACTCAGGTACTCCTGACTCCAGGGCCGGTGCTCTATTCACTGCGCCACCTAGCCGCCCCCCCATCATTCTTAATATTAAAAAAGACCTTTATCTATGTCCTGTTGCCCTTATATTGAAGTCATTTCAACCACCCTTCCAGACTGAACTCTTTCTTGTGACAAAGAAACAAGAGTCAAAATCATCAGACCCGGTAGTCACCTAAGCATCAATCACCATCAAAAACCAATAATAGCGATTTAAGATTTGTGCTTTCACTTTGCACACGTTAACTCATTTGCTCCTCACCCTGTTATTATCTCCGTTGTACCGACAAGAAAACAGGCATAGAAGCTCAGTGGGGTGGCCCAGTGAATAGAGCACCCGTCCTGGAGTCAGGGGGACCTGAGCTCAAATCCCGACTCAGACACTTAACACTTACTAGCTGTGTGACCTTGGGCAAGTCACTTAACCCCAATTATCTTGCCTTCCCCCCTCCAAAAAAGAAAACAGGTAGAGAGAAAGGCTAAGCCATCCAGTGAGTGTCTGATCAGGATTTGTTCTTCCTGACTTTTAGCTGAGTGTTCTATCCATGGTACCACCTAGTTTCCTACAACTAACAACGTGTACAAAACTTTGCTCACTAGTCTGCCATGAGGACTAAGATCTATTTCCTTCATTTTTATATTTTTTGATTATAAGCATCATCAACCATCAACAAAGACCAGTGATAAAAGATGTAAACAAAATGAGAAACCAAATCTTACATTAAACCCTTAGCAGTTAACAAAATAGAACTGAACAAATTAACAGACAGAAAAGTGGATTCCCTGTTCAAGAAGAGGTTTCAGTATTTCCCTTGTAGCCTCCAGGCTAAAATACAAATTCCTCTTTGGCATTTAAAGCCCTCCACAATCCGGCTCAGACTTACCTTTCCAGGTTTCCTCACATGACTCCATGAATTCTCCATTCCCATCAAATCAGCCCGCTAGCTGTTCCTTGTATGGGACGCTCCATCTCCCACCTCTTTGCCTTTGCTAGGCTGTACTCCATGCCTAGAGTGCATCTCCTACCTCATTTCTGCCTTTTCTGATCTACTAGCTTCTTTTAAAGCTAAGCTCATGTACCACCTCCTACACAAGGTCTTTCTTGAGACCCTCAATAAGCCTCCCCTCAGAAAACTTTATAGCTACTTATTTATCTGTGTACGGAGGTTGCCTTCTATCCCTCGTTCAATAGAATGTAAACTCCTTGAAGACAAGTATGTTGTGATTTTTGTTTCCATATCCTCAGTGCTTACCTTAGTACAGTTCTTGGTCCATAGTAAGCACTTAAATGTTTGGTGAATGAACGGATGAAACAAAGAAAATTAATTTATTGTCCTAGTGGGGCTTTCTAAGTCTAGTTGAAGTCCCAGGCCCTTGGCTTTGTATTTAAAAATGAAAAAACAAAACACTGTAGTCAGAGTGTCCAGAACTTTGGTTCTGCTGACCTCATTCAAGGTCTTTCCACACTAACTTAAATACAACATGCTCTCCTTTGGTTCCTGTGTTGACTTTATCTTCAACTAGACTAGAAGCTCCATATAAATTTAAAATTAAACAAATTTTTAAAATTCTATTTTCTCTCCATATCCCTGCTCCACCCTGCCTTTGAAAAAATAACAAAATAGAACACGGTGGGGTCCTAGAATCAGAAGGACCTGAGTCCAAATCTGACCTCAGACACTTAATACTTACTAGCTGTGTGACCTTGGGATAGTCACTCAACCCCAATTTCCCTGCCTTCCCCCCTCCAAAAAAAAGAACAAGAACAACAAAAAAGAACAAAAAACCAATACCCATGTAATAAATCTGCAGAGTCAAACAAAGCAAATTCCTACATTGGCCATTTCAGAAAATACACATACACAGTATGCATTCATTAAGCACTTAACAGTGTCCCAGGTGGTAGGTGCAAGACAAAGTTTAGGAGAGACATAGTTCTTGCCTTCAAGAAGCATAGGAGCTAGTAGAGGAATAGGAAGGGATTATGCACAGCCCAGGCAGACAGGTGGCATAACGGGCAAGATGCGGGGTGTGTATTTGGAATCCTGACTCGAGACACTTTAATACTGTAATCACAGGCAAGTCATTCAATCTTTGCTCGCTTTGATTTCCTCATTTGTAAAATGGGGATGATGACGATAATAATAATAATAATAATAGCGTCTCCTTTCCAGGATTATTGTGAGAATCAGATGAGATAATAATCATAAAGCGTTCGAGATAGCATTATCATTGTTAGTGACGCTCTTAGCCTCAGTTTTCCCGTCTGTTAAATGGGGATGATAACCCTAGTGCGCCTGCCTCCCGGGGATGCGGTGAGGCTCAAATGAGATAATGTACATAAAATGCTGCATAATCCTTAAAGCGTTTTATAAACAGCTAACACTTGTGTTTATGAATGTCCGGTTATTTGATCCTCACAACAGCCTTGTGAGGTCAGTACCACAAGTATTGTTATCTCCATTTTTATAGACGAGGAGAGGTTCTCTGAGAAGTTTTAACTCGCCCGTGGTCGTAGCTGGTAAGTGTAAGAGGTAGGACTCAAGCTCGGGCCTTCCTCGCTCCAGACCAGCGCGCTTCCCTTTACGCTCCCCTTTACGCCCCGCTTTACGCCACACGGCTTCCCACAATACTGCCTGCACAACCAAAGGATGCAGCCGAACCGAGGCCGTCACCCACCGAGGGGATCCGGGAAGGCTTCCTGCAGGAGGAGACGTTTGATGAGCAGGAGTTCAGGAGGCAAATATAGGGAGGGAAGGTGCTGGAGGCCTAAGGAGCAGCCTGAGCTGCTGTGCAAAGCGGGCAGTGTGCATCACCGGCGTCTGGGGAGGCTGGTGGGGAGGACTCAAGACAAAGGGTGATCCAGTCAGGCAGGAGGACCATTGACTGTGCGGAAAGGAGTAAAACGGGCTAAGTCTGGAGAGGCGGGGAGGCACCGAGGTGAGGAAAGCCATGGCCCCCGGGGAGGGCAGTGCGGGGCAAAGCGCTAGACTGGGAGGGAGAGTCAGGCTCTGGGTTCAATACCCGACTCTCCCACTTAGGACCTCTCCGAGCCTCATCAGAATTCACATTCATTTATAAGACGCTTGAGAGTCTCCAAAGCACTTTCTTTACAATGCCCCTTTGAAATATAGTGTGTACTTATTTGTTATAAAATTGAAATCTAAATAAATTATGCAATTTAAACATTTTTTTATTTATTGTTTATTCCTGACCTGTAATCCCACCAATGTGGAGAAGGTCGGGGGTGGAGCTCTCTGTGCCAGAGAGCACTGACCGCTGGCTTTACCCAGGTCTCCTGGAGCCTAGGCTACCGGACTGTGCTCACGCCCCTGGGATGTGTCAGAAGGGGCACCCAGCCCGGGCCTTTCTGACTGTGAGGTTAGCTCTCTGTCCACTCTCCCTGCTGCTTTTCAGGACAAGTGTTGTCTTCATACTGCAGAGTAATCTTAGGCCCACAGTGGTCAAATGGCCGGTCTACTACCCCACGCTTATTGAATATTAGAGTTAAGATTGGATTCAGATCTCCTGACTCCAACCTCCATATTCTTTCCAGGAAAGCATTTTAATTCATACTTCTATGCTAAGGTCTTAATTTGCAAAATGCTTTCCTAAAAATAATCCCATAGTTGGTAAGTAGGACAAGCATTATTTTCTGCATTATATAGATAATGAAATTGAGCTCAGATATTCAGGGTGAGATGACTGAAAAGTGTCAGATGTAGGCTCAGACCCAGGTGCCTTGATTCCCAATGTAGTATTCTTCCACAAAACCCTTAATAATAACAACAATTATTATTATTATGGAGGCAGCTGGTGGCACAGTGGATTGAGCTTTGGGCCTGGAATCAAGAAGACCTAAGTTCAAATCCAGCCTTACTAGCTGTGTGACCCTGGGCAAGCTGCTTAACCTCTGCCTGCCTCAGTTTCCTCAACTGTAAAATAAACATAATAGGGGCAGCTAGGTGGCACAGTGAATAGAGCACCAGCCCTGGAGTCAGGAGGACTTAGACACTTGATACTTACTAGCCGTGGGACCTTGGGCAAGTCACTTAACCCCAACTGCCCTGCCTTCCCCCCTCCAAAAAACAAAAAACCCCAAACAAACAATAACAGCGTCTACCTCTCAGGGCTGTGTGGATCAAATGAGATCACTGTAAAGTGCTCAGCACAGTTCCTGGTATGTAGTAAGCATGATATAAATGCTAGCCATTATTATGATTAATTATTGATAACGTTATTGCCTCGTTAGGGAGTTAATATGGTTAAGAAGAAAGGGAGTGGAATTTGAACCCAAGTTCAGAGCCCAGTTCTGCCAGTGACTCCCTATGTGATCTTGTGCAAGGAACTTGTCTTCTCTGGATGTCAAGTTCTTCCTTTTTAAGTGAATGGATCGGACTAAGGTTCCTTCCACTTCTAGATCTGTTGTCTCATGATCCTTTTATGTCTTTATCCACATTGTTGATTAAAATGTTGCATGGGGGGCAGGTCCAAAGGCACTCCACTAGAGACCTCCAATCAACTGGACAGTGTCAACCAACCCTCATTGGTGATAGACATTCATTCAAATATTGGGATAGGGACTGGATCTATGATTTCATTGGTATAGGTGCGGATCTCCTTCCACTGATGGGGGTCAGAACCTTCATTATGACTTAGAGTCTTCAAGAGCTGAGGTGTCAGGCACTGCAGGCAACACTCCCAATGGGGCCTGAACCAGATTAAAATATAATATTTAGTATTTAAATATTTAACAAAATAAAATACAGTAGGACACAGATAATGTTAATATGTGGTTTTCTAAGTCAATATGGGCCCTGAAGGGATCTTTATGTATGACTGAGTGACCTTCTTCTCTATAGGAGTTTGACGCCTAGAGCACTGAGACATCAAATGACTTGCCCAGGGTCACACAGCAAGTATATGTCAGAGACAGGACTTGAGAGTAAGTCTTCTTTGTTTAGAGACAAGCGCTTTATAAAATACATTTATTGCTTTCCAACCAGTTATAAATCTGCTTTCCTGCACTGTGAACAAATCCACATGTCTTCATCCCATCCACAGCAACAACATGAAGAAATTCTTTCAAATGATCTTCTAAGGGTAGCTAGGTGTTATAGTGGATAAAGCACCAGCCCTGGCGTCAGTTCATATCTCAACCTCAGGTGCTTACTAGCTGTGTATTCCTGAGTGAATCACCTAACGCTGATTGCCTCAGGAAACTATGTGTTCCTATAAAATCCAGTTTTTCAATGTCTTTTGGCCTTCTCTCATTGTTCTTTTAAAAAACATAATTTTTCATTATCAACTTAATGATCAACCAACACAAATATTTTAATAAATGAAAATGAATGAAAAGCATGACTTTTTTGTAATGAACCCAAGTTGTTTTCTAGTGATACCCACTTCCCTCTCTAAGTGCCCACAAACCATTTGTTAAACAGTCTGTTCTATAATGTTTCTGGGGATCAATGTCATGCTTATTAGTCTATTGGTTATGAAATCTACCTTTTCTCCCTTTTTTTCAAATTGGGATAATACTTGTCCATCTTTAGTCTTTGAGCACATTACTTCTCCAAGATTCCTTAATGGCTATAGATGATGATTCTGAAATCCCACTTGCAAATGCTTTCAATCCTCTAGAAGCAAAAATTTGTCCCAGCTTAGAAACCTGTACTCAGGTTTTCTCTTCACACATCCTTATTTAACATGGGGTTTCAATTTCCTTTTTACCGTGTTTCCAGTTTGATGACTACACTTTTTGATAGAGAAAATGGATGGAGGCAGCTAGGTGGCACAGTGAATAGAGCACCATCCTTGGAATCAGGAGGACCTGAGTTCAAATCTGGCCTCAGACACTTAACACTTACTAGCTGTGTGACCTTGGGCAAGTCACTTAACCCTGATTGCCCTGCCATCTCCCCTCCAAAAAACAAAAAATAAAAAAAAGATTTTAAAAAATGAAAAGAAAATGGATGCAGAAGAGTTGAATAGTTCTCCTTTCCTTTGCTATTGGCTGATAGCATCCCAGCTACCTCAAGAGCAGAGCACCTCCCTTACTTGTTCTTCCTGCAACAAATACAGCTTTCAAAAGCCTAAGATGTTGCTCAATAGATAAATTGCCAAAGGATATGAACAGTTTTCAAAAGAAGAAATGAAACCATCTACAACCACATGAAAAAATGCAAAATGCTCCAAGTCATTAATAAGAAAAGAAATACAAATATTTAAAACTCTGAGGTTTTGTCTCATACCCATCAAATTGGCAAAGATTATACAAAATAGAGTTAGTGTTAAGAGACTCTGGGGGGAAGAGAGCTCATTAATGCACTGTTGGTGGATCCATGAATTGATCCAATCATCCTGTGAAACAATTTGGAACTAAGTGAGAAAAATATTACTAAAAACATTACTAAACAGATACCCTTTGATCCTATGATCTCATCCTGAATACCAAATTCCTGTCAATGACAGAAATAAAGGTCTCATATATACCCAAATAGTCAGTAGAGCTTTCTTGTCACACCAAAAAATCTAGAAAGAATGATTTCCCATTAATTGGGAAATCATTACTATAATGTGATATCATAGCACCATGAGAAATGATGGATATAGAAAATTTAAAGAAACATGGGAAAACTTTCAACTGATGCAGGGTAAAGTCAGCAGAATAACATACATGACAATTGCAATTATGCAAAGGAAAGCAACACAAAAAAGTAGTTGAACTTGAATTAGACAATGACTAATGTTGGTTCTGCAGGTTCCATATGATGAAACATACTTTCCTCTTCACAGTAGGAAGCTGATGGCTTATTAGTGCTGAATATGGCACATGCCGTCAAACAGTCCTTTTGTGGATTAGTTTTGCTTATTAATCATTTATCTTTGGAATAAGGGAAGGTTCTATGAGGGGGACAAATGCATGACATATTCCTTCTATGATATTTTATAGCTAGGAATCATGGAATCCTTAGTCTCTGAACAGTTGAAGTTGAGGATCTCCAAAAAGGCAATGGAAAGGGTCATGGAAGGCAGTAGGATTCATCATGCTACAGACAAAGAATCACAAAGAAGATAGAGCATAAAAGACACAATCAAAGGAATATGATGTTGAAAGATGGGCCAGTTACATGGTAAGAGTAACTGATGACCAATGGACAGCCTGAATGCTCCACTGGTATCCTCTTGATGTCAAAAGAATTTGAGGAGTTGACCAACTCCATTGGGTTTGCCCCCTATAAATGAACTTAAGGGAAGATGTAGATGGGAGTCTCTTAGGATGGATAAGCATGGGTTGAGATCTGAAACACTGAAGAACATACCTAATCTAAAGAGTTTGCAGATCCATTGGAATATTTCAAGAAAACTTTATAGAACAGAAAAACACATGTGCATGCACAATCACACACAAACAGCTTCTGATGGTTTTTTTCCTTCTGTGGAGATCTTCCCTTCATCTTTTTCTAAGATGAACAGCTGAGATGACCTTTTTGGATCCATTCCAACCCTGCGACTCTGAATTTATGTTTATCCGGTCAAATCCCAATATTTTGTCTTGGGTTACCAGTCCCCTTTCCCCATTTCTCTTTTATTTCAACTTTTCTTATCTTCTTAACACCCTTGACTTTGACTCACTACTCCATCTCACACCATCTCACACTCACACCTCATCCACTTCCAATCTGGCTTACCAACAAAGAATATATTTCCTCCATTCTTCTTCCTCCCTTGTTCCTAGCCTTCCCTCCCCTCATCCTTGCACCTTCACTCTCTTCCTCTAGGAATCCTTTATAGACTTGATTTCCCCACCCCCAACATTTCCTATACTGTCTATTACTTTGTGCCTTTTGTCTGTGCTTCTGTTTGGGTTCTGGGCACGTGCACTGATTTCTTCCTTCATCAAGACCTCTCCAAGCAAAGGGATTGTGTCTCTGGATATCTGCTAGGGATATTTTAGAGGGAATTCCAGAAAAATCAAAGAATAAATTAATGAGAAAAAGTCTATTAAGCATTTACTACGTGTTAGATACTATGCTTAAACACTGGGATGCAATTACAAACAAACAACTCAATCTCTACCCTCAACAAACCTACATTTTATTTTATTTATTTATTTATTTTGCTTTTTGGAGGGCAGTTGGGGTTAAGTGACTTGCCCAAGGTCATACAGATAGTAATTATTAAGTGCCTGAGGCCAAATTTGAACTTAGGTCCTCCTGACTCCAGGACTGGTGCTCTATTCACTGCACCACCTAGTCACCCCCAAACCTACATTTTGATAGAGGAAGACAACACACATAGGGTAGTCATGACCAGCAGGAAAATCAATTGAAATCATAAAGCAATTGATTGGCATGTCCTTACTAAGAATGATTGTGTTGAAGAGATTACTCTTCTCAGAGCTAGAATTGGAAAGGAGTGGTATTGACAAATGGCAAGGAGATGACCCAAAAGTAGTGAGAGGGATCCAAAACGAAGCCAGATAAAGTGAATACTCACCAATTAGAACCCAGAGTGAAAGGGCTGAGAAATTCCAGCAGGAAGTGGAGGATGGAGTATAGGAAGCATGGCACAGAGATGGCCAGGAAGAAGCTTGAGTTGAAGACACTCTAGTAAAGAGGAAAAGTATTTGGTATCAAAGGACTGGGGGAAATGGAGGGGATATGCATTTCTGATTTGAAGGGAAGTAGAGTCAAAGACTACAGAGGAACAGTAGGTAGGATCCCATGGATAAAATGTTATAGGAAATGTCATGCCAGGAGGAGAAATGAGAAACCTTCCAGAATGAAATTCTGAAGACACAAATGGAAAAAATTTCTCATAAGGAAGAAAAATGGGAGTTGTCTAAAGAGACAGATATGATATGTACAGAAGATGGAAGCAAAAAGAGGCAACAATAAAAGAATGTAACCTGGTCCTGTAAAAATGGGGTCAGAAATGCTAAAGTTCAGAGTGAGCTGAGGCTGGGGTGGACAGTTAAAAACAATAAAAAGCTTTTTTTCCTCTTAAACTATGTCGGGAGGGAATGGAGGGACCTTTGGAGTTGAGGATCTCTGAAAGGCCAATGGAAAGGGTCATGGAAGACAGGAGCAGGATATAATAATTATAGACAAAGAATTACTAAGGAGGTGGGGCATAAAAAATACCACCAAAGAAATGCTTTTGAAGGATGAGCTAGTCACATGATGAGAGTGAGAGATGACCAATGAACAGCCCAAGTACTCCATTGCTATCCTCTGGAAGTCAGGAGGACATCTCTTGTAGTGTTTGGGGCTCATGGTAACTGACAAGAGAGAAGAGGCTGAGTTGCTCAATTCTTGTGTTTCTATTGTTTTTGTTCATTCGTTTGTGGATTTTGTGGGGCTTTCTTTTCTTTTCTTTTCTTTTTTTGGCCAAGGAGGATGACCTTTGCATTGGAAATGACAGAACAAAAAGGATCAACAGAGAGTTATTACCCAAGATAAGTAAGAAGGCTGTAAAAGAGCGCCTTGTTACCTCTGATGCACCCAACTCACTTGGGTTCAAAGAACCGCATTCTCAAGTATAAGAACTGATAGATGTTCTTGCTATGCTGCTGTCAGTGACGAAAAATCATGGAAAATGGGAGAGATACTGAAAGACTGGAGAATCATGAATGTCGTTCTGATTTTTTTAAGGGAAGAAAACAGAGCCTATACGCACTAGAGACCAATAAGTGTGAATTTAATTTCCTGGAAAAAACATCATTCATGATTAGTGAAGATCAAAAAAAGGAAGAGGTGATTGGCCACCAGGAGCCATCATTGCTTCCTCAAGAACAGGTCATTCCAGTTTTGCCTTAACTTACTTTTTTTTTCCCCATAAAGCTCCTAAGAGTCAGCTAGGCATAGTGGACAGAAAGCCTGCCTTCAAGGCAAGAAGACTGGATTCAAATCCAGCATCTGATACTTGACATCTAGGTGATTCTAAGCAAGTCACTTAATTTCTAGATGCCTCAGGCAACTCTGTAAGACTAGAGGTTGAAGAACAGTTTCATATCATCCATCTTAGAGGGAGTCTTCTCACTGGGAGACCACTACAATGAAATCACAAGTTTGGAAATTTGGTAACCCCAGTCCCAAAGTCCATTGGTATGGAACTCTTTGGCAGTGAAGTGTTTCAGTAAATAGAGACCTGGACCTGGAGTCAGGAAGAACTGAATTCAAATCCAGCCTCAGATGCTTACTAGTTGTATGACCCAGGTCAAGTCACTTAACCTATGTTTGCCTTAATTCACTGGAGAAGAAAATGGCAAACCACTCCAGTATCTTTGCCAAGAAAATCCCATGGACAGTATAGGGTCACAAAGAATAGGACATAACTGAACAACAATGGAATTCTCTGGTATCAGGGGAGTCCTGGTATGTAATATACCTAGTAATATACCTAGTTTTTTTTCTTTTTGGAGGACAATTGGGTTAAGTGACTTGCCCAAGGTCAAAGAGCTAGTAAGTGTTAAGTGTAAGAGGCTGGATTTGAACTCAGGTCCTCCTGACTCCAGGGCCAGTGCTCTATTCACTTTGCACCTAGCCTCCCCCCTAGATCTGATAAAGTATCTCATACTATTCTTGTGGGGAAAATGAGAGATTTAGACTATCTAAGATGATAGTAAAATTAGAAGACTTCAGAACTGGTTGAAGGCCAAACTTGAAAAAAGTAATAAAGGTAAGTAAGTAAACCAATTATTTTTAAAATATTTCAATGAGTAAGTATTTTTTCTCTCTCCCACCTCCCCTCTACAAATATCTTCACATTAAACATTAATCAAGTTGTAAAGAAAACTTATAACCAATGGAATGAACAATGAGAAAGAAGGAACCAAAAAACAAAACAAAACAAAACACAAAGAGAGAGCAAGGTGTTTGCTTCAATCTGCATTCAAACTCTGTCATTCTTTCTCTGGATGTGGATAGCCCTCTTTATCATGAGTCTTTTGGAAGTGTCATAACTTTGTACATGCAAAGTTTTACATCAGTAGCACATACTTTCCCCCATTACCTCTGTATTTTAAAAAATTAGCAGAAATTCATTTTATCACCCAATCCCATTAAAAAAAAAAGGAAAGGAACCCACATGCACAAAAATATTTATAACCGTTCTTTTTATGGTGGCCAAGAACTGGAAATTGAGAGAATGCCCATCAATTGGGGAATGGCTGAACAAGTTGTGGTATATGAATGTAATGGAATACTATTGTGCTATAAGAAATGATGAGCAGGTGAACTTCAGAAAAATCTGGAAAGACTTACATGAACTGATACTGAGTGAAGTGAGTAGAACTAGGACATTGTACATAGCAATAGCCACAGTGTACGATGACTGACTTTGATAGACTTAGCCCTTCTCAGCAATGCAAGGACCTAAAACAATTTCAAAAGACTCATGATGGAAAATGCCAGCTACATTCAAAGAAAGAACTGTGGAGTCTGAATGCAGAGCAAAGCAGACTGTTTTGTTTTGTTTTGTTTTGTTTTGTTTTATTCTTTCTCATGGTTCCTTCCATTTGTTCAAATTCTTCTATACAACATGACTAACGTGAAAATATGTTTAATAGGAATGTATATGTAGAGCCTATATCAGATTGCAAGTTGTCTTGGGGGGAGGGGGAGTAAATGTAAAACTTATGGTAGTGAATGTTGAAAACTAAAAATAAATAAACTTTTTTTAAAGGAAAGGAAAAACATATTTCTAGCAACAAATATGCATAGTCAAGTAAAATGGAATCCATCAATGTCTATGCACAAAAAGTACATATGTCTCATTCCACATTCTACATCCATCTCCTCTCTGTAACGGACGGCATGTTTCACCATTTGTCTTTTGAATTATGAACAGTCCTTATCTTAATCATATTTCTTACAGCTTTCAAAGTTGTTTGTTTTTTGCAGTACTATTCTTCATATAAATTGTTTTCCTGGTTCTACTCATTTCATTCTTCATTAATTCATAGAAGTTGTTAGAATTATTCAATATCATCTTTCCTTAATTCTTCACTGTCAGCTGAGCCAAGGCCCTCCTCTTCTCTCCAGTGGAGTGCCTCAGGGATATGTACTGGATACTGGGCTATTTAATGTTCTCACCAAATTTGCTGGTAACACAAAACTGGGAAGTCTAGCTAAGATACTGGACAAAAGTCAGGAGCTGAAATCTTGATAGGGTGTAACACTGTACTTAACATAAGATGAAAATCAATTTAAGTCTTACACTTTGGTTCAAAAAATTAAATCTTTAAGTAGGGAATGAAGGAAACATGGTTAGATAGCAGTTCGTCTGAGTTTGAGTGGATTGCAGACTGGATATGTCAGCAGTGTAATTCGACAGCCAAGTGTGGTCTTGGACTATATTAAGAGAGGCATAATATCCTGGGGAATAAGGAAGTGACCGTGTCTCTGTACTCTGTCCTAGGCAGACCTCATCCAGAGGACAGTGTTTTAGTTCTGGGGATGATAATGAGTTGGGGATTGTCCAAAGTAGAGTAACAAGAATGGTGAATTGAGGTTTACATTATATAAGAATTGGTTCAAGGAACCATGGATATTTAGACTGGAGAAGAGAAAAATCAGGGGACGCTTGATAACAGAGTTTGAAGCCTGTCATTTGGAATAAGGATTAGTCTTCCTCCTGAGTAATTTTTTTTTTTTTTGCTTTTTGGAGGGGAATTGGGGTTAAGTGACTTGCCCAAGGTCACACAGCTAGTTTTTGTGTTAAGTATCTGAGGTCGGATTTTAACTCAGGTCCTCCTCTGTTCACTGTGCCACCTAGCCACCCCAAGGATTAGTCTTATTATGTCTCTCCCCAGAGGGCAGAACAAGGAGGAATGAGTGAAAGTTACAAAGAGAGGGACCTGGATTTGATGTGAGGAATATAGGAATATTTTCCTAAACAATTAGATTGGCCCAAGAGGGGAATGGGCTGCCTCTGGAAGGAGCGGATTCTTGCTCACTGGAGGTCTTCAAGCAGAGGCTGAATGGCCATTTGTCACAATTATCATGGCGAGGATTAATTTGGGATAGAGGGCTGGCCCAGATGGCCACTGAAGTCTCAGTGTTACTGTGACATTAGTTCTGCTACTTACCACTTATGTGACCTTGAATGAGTCACTTAAGCTTAGTGTTTATTAAGCAGGTGTTTATTTATTTTTTGATTTTATTTATTTTTCTACAAGTTTCTTCTTTTATTGTGAAATGAAAAAACATCAACACACACGAACATTTTGTTATGCGAAGAACAGAAAAGAGGAGTGTATATCAAACGGTGGACATGTTGGACATATAGCTTGCTTTTTTCAAGTCTATATTAAATGTTTTTAAATATATGAAACCACGAATCTATTACACACAGTTTGGTTTTAAATTTTTTAAAAAATAAATATATTAATTATGGGCAGCTTGGTGGCACAGTGGACAAAGTGCTGGGTCTGTAGTGAGGAAGACCTGAGTTCAAACTTAACCTCAGACACTTACTAGCAACACGACCTTGGACAAGTCACTTAATTATCTTCTGCCTCAGTTTCCTCAACTCTAAAATGAGAATAAAAACATCACCTCCCTTGAATGGTTGTTGTGATTATCAAATAAGATAAAATAAATGGTTATTCCCTTCCTTCCCCACTTCCCTTTTTAAAGTACCTAACTGAAAGTCTATAGAGCTGTTGTGCTGACCTCATTGTTGCATGCCTGTGAAACCTGGGTAGTCTGCTGGCGCCATGCCAGGAAATGGAATCACTTCCATTTGAATTGTCTTAGTAAGATTCTGAAGATCACCTGACAGGATAAGGTACCAGACAGTGAGTCTTTTCTCAAACTACACTACCAAGCATTCAAACTCTGCTTCAGACAGTGCAATTCTGATGGCCGGCCACATTGTTCGAATGCAAAATGTACACTTGCCAAAAAGACTATTTTATGGAGAACTCACACAAGGCAAGCATTCATATGGTGGTCAGAAGAAGCTATTGTGTCACTTTGGAATTGATTGTGTGACATGGGAGACACTGGCACAAGACCACTCAGCATGGTGTGCCCACTTCAGAGAAGGTGCCACGCTCTATGAGCAAAGCAGAATTGAAATAGCTCAAAAGAAATGCAAGATGAGCAAATTTAGAGAATCCACCCAAAATATTCACACAGGTTATTTGTGCCTGACCTGTGGTAGAACATTGTGAGCTTGTATTGGTCTGATCAGCCATAGTAGGATGCACTGACAGTTGACTTTAGCATAGTGATGTTGTTTCGATCCTCTTTAAGAATGGACAACCACCAACTATGGTGCTATGGTAGGTACTGGGATTGCAAAGATAAAAATAAGATAGCCCTTAGACTTGAGGACCTTCTATTAGATTTAGTACAGGAAAAAGTCTCAGAGGGAATCTAAAAGAACTCTCTTCTTATAGATGAGAAAACTGACATTCAGAAAAATATTTCATTGCAGTCATGGAAAGAATGATAGATTTAAGGTCAAAGGACCTACACCGTTTTGGACAAATCATTTAATGTCTTTGGACTGCAGCTTTATCAAGTGACTTGCCAAATATCACAAAGATAAAATATATTTGAGCTAGGATTTGAACCCAACTCCTTTTATTCTGATCTAGAATTCTTTTCCCTCCAAGAAAGGACTTTTCTGTGCCTCAGTTTCCTCATCTGTGAATGAAGGGTTTAGACATGAAGATCTTTAAGGTCTTTGGCTCTTCCAAATCCTACCATTCCATTCTTCTTGTCTTTGGATCTAGCCCTAGCACCCAGGAAAAGCTGGTCAGGATTAGAGAGACTTCTGCCAGAGACAGCAAAGGAGATAAAGCTGTAGTTTGTCTACAGTTTAAGAGATTGAATCAGGGAGGTGGCAGCCTCACCCTGACTGCCCCACCCAGCTGGTGAGAAATCCCTTCCAGGCTTCCCCTTCACCCGCCTTCGCCCACCCTAGCCTGCCTTCCGCTAACCCTGGCAGCTGGGAGAACAGGATGCAGGTAACCATCCCCGGCCCTGAGGGACTCCAGTGGAACAGACGCTCATTTCCATGGTGATTTACATCTCATTTACATGTGATTCACTTAATGATGAAACCCACAGAAACATTTTCAGACCCTCTTCCCCTAAACCCTGAATTGCCTAAGGGTCTCTCCTTACCCTCTAATGCCTCCTCCAAGGTCTGAGACATGCCATGGCTGGAACTGGCACTGGAGATCTGTCCATCGGGAAAAGGCATTTAAAGTCTCTCATTACACAAAGATACAAACACCAGAAATCATGGAAAGGAGGGAGGCCAGAGTATTAGGATCTGGTTTTCAATCCCTTCCCAGTCTCACTACAGCTTCTATGTGAACACACTCACCCACACACAGGCAGACAGAGACAGAATGGGCTCTCAAGAAACACTGATTGATTCAGAGACTGAAGACAGAGACAGAGATTAAGAGAAAAGATAAATGGAAAAAGAAAGACACAGAAAGAGAGAAAAACAGACATAGAACCAAAGAAAGACAGAAAAAGGAACAGATGTAGACAAATATATGGGGGTGTTGTTGTCCTTCATTTTCAAAGAAGACCATGATATCAGGGAGATGATGCCACAACTCACCAGTGAATTGGACTTAAGTGAGGAAGGCGCTGTGCAAAGTCACCAGCCTCACTTTCTCCTCCTGAGTCATCTGGGTCCAGTGGCCAGATATAGATCAGGAGGACTAGAGATGGCCCTGGGTGCAGTGTGAGGCCTTGGCCTTTTTAAGCTAAGGCCTTTCCCAGGTCTTAATTTGATTGAGGCAACAACACCCATTCAATAATAAAGATGATGGAGCAGGAGAAAGAAGACACGTAAGAGTGAGATTAAATCATTGAGGAAAGGGGGTGAAGGGCCAGGTGAGGGGAGAAAAGAGTGGGAAAGTGGCCAGAGAAGGAAGGGGAGACCAGAAAACAGAAGCTGTCAGCTGGAGATTGGGGGGTGGGAATAGCAGTGAGGAAGAGGGGCCTGGGGACTGTGCCCTTTGACCTGGGGCTGCTAATGATAAAGAGGCTGCCATCAACCAGAAGATGCAAGATGGATGAGGTGATGGGGCCTCTGGGGGTCTTTGTTATGGAAGAAGAAAGAGAACTAGGGAAAGGGAAGCTCTGCTGTGAGCCCCTCCGGGATGTAAGCTGCTATGCTTACCCCAGCCTGGAATCTCAGGACTGAAGCCCTAGCATCCCCATTCATTCAGGCTCCAGTCAAATTAATCTCCTTACTTCTTCAGAGGGAGAGAGGAGAAAGGAGTGTATGGGGTGGAGAGAGAGAGAAAGAGAGAGAGAGAGAAAGAGAGAGAGAGAGAGAGAGAGAGAGAGAGAGAGAGAGAGAGAGAGAGAGAGAGAGAGGAGAAAGACTCCTACCAGGTATTTCTCTTGACTGAGTCAGAGAAAGCTGGAAGGATTCTTTGAAATCATCCAGTCCAACCTCCCAAGGAAAATGAGGCCCAGAGAGATGACTTTTGTCATTTGCCCAAGATCGCACAGTAGCAGAGGCAATATTCAAACCTAGATTTTCTGACTAAAAATCTCATTATTTTTCCAGTAAATGTACTATGCTGGAACTGAGAAGACTCTGAGCAAGGGAGAAAGGGGAAAAGGTGGGGAGTCACTGAGGGAGAGGATAAGGGACTAAGGAGACACTGTAGGAGAAAAGTCTGAGGGAGAAGGGGATACTGTACTTGGAGAGCTTTATCTATGATGAGATAATCTTATGCAGATCACATCTGAAAACAGCTTTCTGCAGCTGGGCACTTTAGGAAGTCAGATGGTTGGGAATCCTCTCCTCATTCTAAAGGGTACTACCAGGGGGTGGGCAGGCACTGACCTCCTGACCTGTCAGCCTCAGCCTCCCCCCTGCTTTGGCACTGCCAGTGGATAAACCAGTTCTACTTCCGAGGAGCTGGGATAAGAATCTTTGCGCTGGGCTCCTCCCTGTAGGAGCAGAAACTTGGCGGTAGGACAGCAGCCCTCGCCCTAAGAGGAGACCTCAGTCCCCAGACTGCTCCCCCCATCCTCCATCCTCCTAAAAACCAAGACCTCTCTAGCCATCCCTCATCCTTGGCAGGGGGCTAGGCTTTCACTCTTTAAGTCAGGCCTAGTGTTTCTCTGGTCTGATGTTTCTGACCCTGGACTATTGGGAAACACTTCTGTCTACCAATCCATCCATCATTCCCTAGGACAACTAGCCTGTTTTGTTGACTAGGTGGATGGTACCTAGGGAAGCCTCTTCTTACTTTAGCTTTATCTCCTATAAAATGTACCTTCAACCTTCCCACTGCAGGACTGGCTGTATCCTGGGGGTTTTCCTCCATCCCACCCCACCTTGATCTCCCTTGTATTCTCAGATCTCTATGCCACTAATTCAATACTCTCTGACTCTTGGAAAGTCCCTTTCCATCTCTGAACTTCTATTTCTTTTTCATCTTAAAAAAGAGGGAACCATATCTTTAAGGTTCCTTCCATTCTTACCTCCCCCAAGTCCTCTTCAGCTGTTCCTTGAGAACTTACATTTTTATTGGTTGATTGGTTTTATCAGGTTGATGTATAAAGTTCTTCTCCCCTCTGTGCACCCTGCTCCTGCCTAACCCCGCCCCAGTTCTCTCTTTTTCCCTTTGGTTCCTGTTTTCCAACCTGCTTGTCTCCATACCAACAGCTGCCTTGATCAATGGCTCCCCTGCAGTGAGGTGAGCCCAGCAGTCTTCCGTCACTGTCACCATCACTGGGGGGGCTGAGATACAGATGACTCCACTTGACCCAGCTTTCCCCAAAGTTCTACCACCTTTCCAGGAGCTTAAGTCATACCCCTCCAGTAAGGAGGGCCATCAAGAGGTCATCTCATCCATCCATCCCCCATCCCTAACTCTCCCCTAATGCCCCTAATGCCCAGGCTTGGCTCTAGGCCCAGCTGGTTATTCTCTCTTTGTAGCTTCTTTGAGACTAGAATGTTGAAGGGGTCCTAGAGACAGATAGGAATAAGACTAGCATAGGAAGTTTAAGGCAGGGAAGGGGAGAGGTTGTTCTCCTTAAAGAGACTTTCATTACTCCAGCCTTGCTGGGCTGTGTGATTTTGGCAAGTCATAACCTCTCAGGTTTTGCATTTGTAAAATGAAGGAATTGGACCCAGCAATCTCTTTAAAAAATTTCCTCTCTGGGATTGAGATTTCCATATTTGTTCTATGGATATTTGTGCCAATGTCTTTTTTGTCTGGTAAGGAGGTCTGGAGTCAGGAAGACTCATCTTCCTGAGTTCAAATCTGACCTCAGACACTTACTAGCTATATGACCTTGGGTAAATCACTTAACCTTATTTGCCTCAGTTTCTCATCTGTCAAATGAGCTGGAGAAGGAAAAGGCAAACCCCTCTAGCATCTCTGCCAAGGAAATCCCAAATAGAGTCATGAAGAATCAGACATGACTGAACAGCAAAAATATAAGATCCATATGGGAAAGGAAACTGTCCTTTTAAATTCTTTTATCTCCCCTCAGTGCCTAGCTAGTACTGTGGTTTGTGCAAATGGGAGATTAATAAATGGTCAATGAATAAACACTTGTTTGTTCTGAGGCTGGAAACTAGGATTTCCCTGCACATCTGACTCTCCCACCTGCAGCTTTTTCCTCTGACGCCATTTGGCATACCAGACTGAGGTCAAACTCTGCTATGAAGAGCTAGGATTCTGGGCACAGGAGTAATTGGCTTCTTTTACGGTTCTATCCTAAGCCGGGAGAACCCAGGATCTGACCTCATCGGCGCGCTCTCTCTTTCTCTCTCTCTCTGCCAGGCAGGGTTTTCTGGGAAAGGAGCCTCAGCAAATCTGAGTCAGCCTGAAGAAGCAACTGCAGAGGGCCAGACTTCTCAGCTCTGACTGGCCTTTCCTTCCTGACGGGAGAGGTGTGGTTAGACTCACCGAGTCACTGAGGCAAAGTCCCACAGACCCACAGAATGTCAGAACTGAAGGCACTTTGGGACACCCAACATAACATACCATTAGAGCTGGGAGGAACCTTAGTATTAATAGAATGGTAGAAGATAAAACATTAAGAGCAAGAAAGTACCCAAGAATGTAGACGGTTAGAATTCGAAGTAAGTTTTGGATCCTTAAATCCAACACCTTTTTTACAGAGAGAAAAACCAAGGGAGTGCCGCCAAAGCCCCAGCGAGAAGCTGAGATTACATTGGATTTGAAAGTGGATACAGAAAAGATTTCAGCAATGCTGACTATTAAGTGTGTTGTTTTGGGCGTTGGTACTGTTGGTAAAAGAAGTCTTTGGATTTCACACACAACAAGCAGATTTCCATCTAATATGTATGGGATTCTTGGGAAAGAAAAGGAAATCTTTCCTGCTGTCTAACTTTTATCTTTCACAGTGTAGAGCCTTATGCCTGGTGGCCCCATGGAGAAAGGTTCAGAGTCAAACTGTTTCCCCTGCTCTGAGGCTTAAAGATTATGCTCCCCAAACTCCAAAGCAGGTCTCCAAGTTGGGGGTGTGTGTGTGCATGTGTGTGTAAAAAACTCCCTATTCAGGTAGAGGATTAAGTCCTAAGGTTACCATAGCTGAGTTAGTGATCCAGCTGGGGAGGGTTGGGGGCCCTGACCCTTGGTCTGTTCCCAGGGCCCTTGCCTCATGATTGTCTCTGGAAGGACAAGGAGAATCCAAATATCCCCAGGCCCCGAGAGGAGAAGAAACAATTAGGGGAGGAGTTGTGGATGGGGGAGAAAACAGAGAAAGATTTTATTAGAAGCCCCCCTCTCCTGGCCCTACCCCCATCCCCTACATTGGCCTATTTAGGGACACACCAGGATGGATCTACCCTGAGGCTTAGGCCTCTATGAACAACAGCAGCTTCCTCAGTAATTCTAGTGAAGCTGATTTTGAGCCCAGGGCTTTCTTAATGCTACTCATTTCTGAACCCCACTGATTGCTGAACTCAAAATAAAAAGAATTCTCCTGAATTTGAAGTCAAATGACCAGGATTCAGATCCTAATTCTGCAACCCACCAGCCAGGTGAGCTTAGAAAAGTCAGTTCCCAAGTCTGAATTCGGTTTCCTCTTATGTAAAATAGGGGGATTGGCAGAGATCACCTCTAAAATCCCTTCCTGCTTTAATTCCAGTGATTTAGAGTGATTCTTGGTCCCTCTTCTCCCAGGAGTTCAAGATGAGTCACACCCAGAGAGGTGGAGCTAGGCCTACAAGATAGCCTACTGTTAAATTTTCATTTTAACACATTGACACCTCCAAAATCAGTAAAGGTGACAGATCAGGGCTTGGTTTACAATTTTGTTGATTTCTAGACTACAAAGTAACAGAGAAAGTATTCGGGCAGATTAAATTTAAAAGTGTGTCCTACATATATTTTGTTTTCCAGATTCAGCGAACACTCCCTTCTTAATCACCTTTTCCTCCTTTCTGTCCAGCGTATCTTAACTGGATCCCCAATTCTGGTAGAAGCTCCCTTTTCTCCCCCTCATCATACCACACACTGTAAAGCAAGAATACATTTTTCTAGGGTTTATTCACAAGGGAAATGAATCTGTGTATACAGAAAGACTGTATCAGGGTATAGGAGTAGGAAGTGTATAAAAAAAAAGTGAGCCAGGCCCAGACTGGGCTTTCTACACTTATTCTTTCTAAATGTAAGTCCTTGGTCCTAGATGAATCATGATTCTCTCCTGGCTCGAAGTAGTCAAAATCTTTTGTCATCTCCCCCTCTTTCCAAGAGTATGGTGACCGTCCTCCCCGACCTGCTTCCCTGATTTAGGGTTCTTCCACTTGGTCTGTCTGAATCGAACTCATTCACCCTTCTCTCATCCCAGGCTCCAAAGAGACAGGAACCAAGATCCAACACATGCCAGAAAATTCATGGAAGCAGTTTGTTTTTGTAGCAGCAAAGAATTGATAATGTTGTTAGTGTCCATCAAGCAGGGAACAGCTGAACAAACTAGGTAAGTGAATGTAAGGGAACATTAGTGTGTGGTAAGAAATGGGAACGGGCAGCTAAGTTACACAGTGGAGAGAGAACCTGTGCTGGAGTTGGGAAGACTTGAGTTCAAATGAGGCCTCAGACGCTTCCTAGCTGGGTGACAGTGGGCAGGTCACTTAACCCTGTTTGCCTCAGTTTCCTCATCTGTCAACTGAGCTGGAGAAGGAAATGACAGATGGATCCAGTATTTTTTGGCAAGAAAACCCCAAATGGGGCCACAGAGAGTCAGATACGACTGAACCCCACCCCCTCAAACAGCTAAACAACAACAAGGCATCACATGGTTTAAACAAGTTGCCGAGATAAGACTGAAATTCAGATTCTTTGGACTCTAAGATGAACCCATTTTCCTCCATGCCATTTACTCCTCAGAAAGGGCCCCAAATCTGTCCGTTTTGTCACACATGAGATAGGGGAACCCAGTAGCAGGAAGAGTCACTAACTTTGGGATCTGTAGACAAGGACCATCACCCTGGTGAAGAGAAGAGTGGAGTTGGGGGTGAGGGGTGGGGTTTGCTGCTAGCCCAGAGATCTGTCTTCAAGTACTTGAAAGATTGCCAGCAAGAGAAGGATTAGTTTCCTTCTGTTTGGCCCTGGGGGCCAGAACTAGCTGCAATGTGTATAAATCGCAGAGGAAAATTTAGGCTTCTCCCTAGCAAAGGTTTGCTAACAATTAGAGCTTGCCAAAGATGGAATGGGTTGCCTTTGGGAATGGACGGAGACCCCTTCTCCGGAAGCCTCATAGCAAAAGTAAAAAGAGTTCCTTTTTCTTGAATGGGTTGTCCTAGAATTAAGACAGTCTGCTAGGCTAGATTATGTAGTTTGGGATCCTGAAGACCTCAGTTCAAATCCAACCTCAGCCACTTACTAGCTCTGTGACCCCAGACAACTCACTTAACCTCTGTTTGCTTCACTTTCTTCATCTGTAAAAAAAGGCTCTGTGTGTGTGTGTGTGTGTGTGTGTGTGTGTAATAATAGCATCTTTCTCCCAGGGCTGTTTTGAGGGTGAATGAGATGTTGGGAAAGTGCTTTGCAAACCTTAAAATGTAATAAAAATACTAATTATTATTACTTAAGGATTGCCAAGCCCCAACACCAACTCTCTGATTCTGATTCTTTGAACAAAGACTGCCCACCAGGGCACACCATTAGTGGCCTCTGTAGCACACAGACTGAAATATGCCCTGGTACAGGAACATACCAAGAATATTGTCTTCAATGAGATAAGAAATGTCCTGAGCACCTCCTATGTGGTCCAGATACTGTATACAAAGACAAAGAAGGACAAAGGCCCTGCCCATTAGTCATACCCCTAGTTCTTTGACGCATGGTAGGTATTGTTATCAGATTTAACAATGGACTCATTGCTTCACTCAAGGAAGGGCCCATCACTGCTCTCTCCTGGTATGGTTACAATAATAATAATAAAATCTCATTCCTTATGTTTTTAGCATAACAATAGCTGACAGTTATATAGTATTTGAACTTGATAAGGAGGGAAGGGGACTAGGGGAAACCGAGGCAGAGGGAGATTAAGTGACTTGCCCCAGGGCCACATAGGTGGTTGGTGTCTGAGGACAGATCTGAAGTCAGGTCTTTCTGACAGCACTTTAAGTACTCTATCCAAGCATCATTCAGCTCCTCAGTAGAAGACTTCTTCAGCAGAGGTGAGGTGCTCCAGGGCCAGATGTCCCAGAGCAGGAGTCAGGAGATCTAGGCTCAAATACCACCTCCACTGCTTCTTCCTGGAAGCCAGTTCTGCTCTCTGTGCCTCAGTTTTCTAATTTGTCAAAGGAGAGAGCCGGACTCGATGATCTTGAAGGTCCTTTCTCATTCTGAACTTTGTAGGAACTGTGAACTCCACAAAGCAGGCAGGCCACTCCCCATGAAGCTGAGTCAAACCACCATCCCTGCCCAGTGTGCCAGTCACAGTGCCTGGGGCCAGGGAGCTCCACAGCAGGAAGGTGGGGGAATCCGGCATCATTTCTGCTGCCCTCCCCCTTCTACCAGAACCAGGTGGCCTAGCCCACAACACCCCTTATCCTAAATCTCCCTTTTTCTCCCTCTGTGACTGGGAATTAGAAGTCAAATCTTTCAGCAAAACTTTCCTGTTATTGTCCCTCCATCATCACGTCCCCAGACTCGGAAACCAAAGGAGAAATAGCGTGCATGAAGGCACTGCCAGAGGTCATCTTGAACCCTGCCCCCTGCCTTGGAGGAAGAACCCCTGTTTCCCATTAACCCAATGAGATTCTATCCTGTATTATGTGCCTCCAAGAGAATGAGACTCCATACTCTCCTTTGTTTAACTCTTTTAGTTGGGATTCTTACCTACTATCTGGGGAAATTCTTCCAAAATCTAATCTCAACGCCTTCTACTGCCACCCCTTGTGTATTGTGTGTAAGGGGGTAGCACTAGAGGACAAAGCACCTGTTTGCCTGGGAGGACGGTATTATGAGCTCCCCTGGGAAATGAGATAACCTATCTGCTTGATTCCCAATCCCCCCTTCCTATCAGTAAGGGCTTTGCCTTTTGCCTCCGAGTATCTTTTGTTCTTCTCTATCTCTCCCCCTTTTCTGTCTACTTTTGCTTCTTGGTCTGTCTGCCTGTATGTCTGTCCACCTGTTTGTCCATCTGTCCGTCTGTCCGTCTGTCTCTGTCTCTCTCTCTCTCTGGCTATCTGTCTCTGCTCCTGTCAGTATCTCTTCTTCCATCTATCTCTGTCTCTTTGGTCCTCTCCCTTTTTTTGTTTCTCTCTTCTGTGTTCCTCTGGATTCTTATCCATCTCACTACCTATTTTTCCCCCTCTCTGTGGGTGGGCGTTTCTCTTTGCCTTCTCCTTTCCTTCCTTGTCTCTTTCTCTTCTTGGCCCCTTATTCTCTTCCCTTCCCTCCTCTCTCCCCTCTCATTGACTGCTCCCTCCCCCTCTTTGCCTTTTTCTTTCTTCCCCCCCTCCCCAACTTCTGGCTGGGGGCCAGCATTGTTCCTGGCTGGCTCCCCCTCCCCCTCTCCCTTCTCCCTCCTTCCCTTCTCTTTCCTCCTCCCCACTTTGCTGGCTCCAGCCAGCCCATGGGGTGCCAGCCAGGCCCCTTCCCTGGCTCTGGGCCCAGCCCTGAGGTTGGGGGTATTGTGGGGGAGGGAGGATCACCTCCCTCTCTACTCCTGCCCTCCCCATAGTCCTTCCTTCCCTGCTCATGGCAGGGGGATGGGGGATGGGGGGGAGGCTTGAGTTACCGTGGGCCCCTGGTTATTTTTAATGCCAACAGCTCAGCAGATAAATATACCTCCTCTATCCCCACCCTTCCTAGCTGCCTAAGCCTGAGTAACATCTCCCTCCTTATCCTCCCAGCAACGTCCCCTTTCTGATCTCATCTCCCACTCTTCCCCGTTGCCCCAGTTCCTTTTTCCCAAGTCCCCTTTGCCCTCAACTCTGCTTAGCCTCTTCTTTCCTCTCTGTTCTCCCTCTTCCCTATCCCCTCTCTTTTGGGACCCCCACAAAGTTCTTCCAAGCAGAAGTGAAGTGAGACCCTGAATACTGGTGCCACCTGGTGGTCACACTTCACAAAAGTTCCTTTAGGGAGTCAGTCCTGGGCAATCAATCCCTAAAACATTTTTTTTTAATTTTATTTTTTCATTGACTATTTTGTTTACTTTTAGTTTATAAGATTCAGTTCCAGAATCACTTGAGTTTCAGATTTTCTCCCCTTCCT
>CM053593.1:132085100-132137492 GCA_028646575.1 Pseudocheirus occidentalis
GACTTGTAGAGTTTCTTTTAACTGTGAGTTGCTGAGAAGAGTCCAGTTTATTGAAGCTGGTCGTCACACATATGATGTGTCTATGACTGTGTACAAATGTTTCCTGGTTCTGCTCTTCTCACTTAGCATCAATTCGTATAAGCCTCTCCAGGTAATTATGAAGTCCATCTCTTTCCCATTTCTTATAGCACAATAGTATTCCGTTACATTCATATACCATAACTTGTTCAGCCATTCTCCCCAAAACATTCTTGACCCTGTTACATTTACTTTTTGACCCTTGCTTTTAATACATTTGAATCTAGCAGACATTCAAATGCCTCCTATATACAAAACATTAGGCTGTGGGGAAAAAAAAAACCAGACCCCAGTTCCTAAGCTCTTCTCTGAGCTTACATCCACATGTGCACAGATAACTAAACTATATCAGGATGTGATAAGTGCGTAGGAGAAAGAAGACAGAAATGAAGGAGAAAAGCCAACGAAAGAAAGATGAGTTATTCAGGAAAGGAGGAAAGGAGAAAACCTTCATAAAGGATTATAGAGGGGCAGGTAGGTGCTGCAACGAATAGAGTACTAGCCCTGGAGTCAAGAGGACCTGAGTTCAAATCCGGCCTCAAACCCTTAACACTAGCTGTGTGACCCTGGGCAAGTCACTTAGCCCCAATTACTCTGCCTTCCCCCCTCCAAAAAGAAAAAAAAAGAATCGTAGAAGCCCAAATTTAATGATAGAAAGGCCATAGAAATAATTTAGTTTGACCCCTTCATTTTCCAGATGAGGAAACTGAGGCCCAGAGAGGTTAGGTGATTTGCACAAGGTTGTAGGTTGGTTGGTTGGTTGTTGCCCTTCATACATGAAGAGGAGCAAAATGACATCACTATGTCAAGGTCAAGGTACAGTGCGCCTGAATGACTGATCAGACCAATACAAGCTCAGAAGGCTCTACCACAGGCTGGGCACAAATAGTCCATATGAACATTTGGAGGGGAGATGTCTCTAAATTTGTGCATCTCGTGTTTCTTTTGAGCTCCTGTAGTTCTGCTTTGCTCACAGAGTACAGAGCCTTCTTTGATTTGGACGTGTCATTCTGGGCAGTTCTATGCCAGTGTCTCCTACGTCTCTCACAATCGATTCCAAAGTTCTTTAGAGAAACCTTGAAAGTGTCCTGGTATTGCTTCTTCTGACCTCCGTGTGAGTGCTCGCCTTGTGTGAGTTCTCTGTAAAATAATCTTTTGAGCAAACATACTTTTGGTATTTGAACAACATGATCGGTTCATCAGTGTTGTGCTCTCTGCAGTAGAGTTTGAATGTTCGGCAATTAAGCTCAAGAAAGGACTTCAGTATCTGGTACCTTATCTTGCCAAGTGATCTTTAGAATCTTCCTATAACAATTCAAATGGAAGTGATTCAGTTTCCTGGCATGGTGCTGATGTACTATCCAGGTTTCACAAGCACACAATAATGGCTCTGTAGACCTTCAGTTTGGTAGGCTGCCATACCTTCCCACACTTTCTTTCAGATCCTCCCAAATGATGAGATAGCTCTGGCAATGCATGTATCAACTTTATTATCTATGTGTACATCCTTGGAAAGTATACTGCCAAGGTAAGTGAACTTATCCATAGCACTCAGAAGTTATCTATTTGCTATTACATTATGGTTTCGTGTATGGATGTTTCCTTTGGTTCCACGTATGGATGGTGCAATGTTGGCTGGCGGAGAACCTCTGTTTTCTTGGTGGTTAATTGTCAGCACAAGTGTCAGAGAATTAATCTATACTCTGTTGCATTTCAGCCTCAGAGTCTGCACTGAGTATACAATCATCTGGCAACAAAAAAATCAAGCACCAACTCTCTCTCCACTTTGGTCTTGGCTTGAAGCCTTTTTAAGTTAAATAATCTGGCAGCTGACCTTGATGCCGTTTTTGTCCTTATTGAAGGCTTCTGACAACATCGATAAAAACATAATGCTAAAAAGCGTGGGAGCAAACACACAGTCTTGCTTCACTCCATTGATGTTTGGGAAAGCACAAGAGCATTATCTATTATCCAGAACTTGTGCAAGCATGCTGTCATGACACTGGTATATAAAACTGATGAACTTTTCTGGGCAACCATATTTTGCCATGGTCTTCTACAAGTCCTCACAACTGCCGGTATCAAAGGCCTTGGTCATATCTATAAATGTTGTATACAAATTTCTGTTCTGCTCTTGGCATTTTTCCTGGAGTTCTCAGGCAGCAAACACCATATTGACTGTTCCTTGGCCATTTCTGAAGCCACACTGGCTCTCAGGTAGATGACCATCTTCCAGATGAAGGATCAGCCTATTGAGAAGGATTCTTTTTTTTTTTTTGGAGGGCATTTGGGGTTAAGTGACTTGCCCAAGGTCACACGGCTAGTTTTTTGTGTTAAGTATCTGAGGCCGGATTTGAACTCAGGTACTCCTGACTTCAGGGCTGGTGCTCTATTCACTGTGCCACCTAGCTGCCCCGCTATTGAGAAGGATTCTAACAAGAATTTGCCCAAGAGATTGTCACAGGACAACCTATTTCCTTTTCCTTTATAGAGATAGACAAAGGTGGTGTCCTTGAACTCCTGGGGAATAACTTCCTCTTGCCATATAACTGGGAAGATTTCAGTCAGCTTTTGTATGAGCAGTAGACCACCAGCCTTGTAAATCTCAACTGGATTAGAATCAGCACCATGCACTTTGTCACAGGAGAGGAGCCTAATAGCATTCAAAACCTATTCTTTAGTTGGAAGTTTGGCTAGAAAGGGATTGACTTCAACCTGAGGCACACAGTCAGTCACTTCCACATTGGTTGATGACAGTCTACTGAGAACACTCTCAGTCTCTTGATGGCTGTCTCTTGAGAACATCTCTCCAGCATTATATCTTTATCAGTAATTAATGGCAAAGATACTGGGGTGGTTTGCCATTTCCTTTCCCAGATCATTTTACAGATGAGAAAACTGAGGTAAAAAGGATTAAATGACTTGCCCAGGATCACATAGCTAGTAAATACCTGAGCCAGATATGCATTAAGGAAGATGAGTCTTCTTGACTCCAAGGCTGACACTCTACGCACTGAGCTACCTAGCTACCCTAGAAGTGGCAAGATCCCCTTGTTATTCAGTGAACCCCAGTGGGCTCCTTATTACCTCCAAGATCAAATATAAAAATCTGTTTAGCTTTTAAAGCACTTTATATCATGGCTCTTTCCTAGCTTTCTAGCCTTTTTATCTCTCATTACCCTGTGATCCATTAACACTGGCCTGTTTGCTGTTCCTCAAACAAGACCCTCCTACCAACTCTGGGCACCTTCACTGGCTATCCTACATGCCTGGAACTCCCTCCCTGCTCATCACCACCTCCTGGCTTCCCTGGCTTCCTTCAAACCTCAGCTAAGGTCCAATCTTCTCCAAGAAACCTTTCTCATTCTTCCTTAACCTTAGTGTCTTTCCTCCAGGATTATCTCCAGTTTATCCTATATATGTCTTATTTGTACATAGCTGTTTGCATGTTATTGTCCCATTATACTTCAGTCTCCTTTTTGCCTTTCTCTGTAACCCCAGAGCCCATAAAGCATAGTGCACAGCACATAAGTGCTTAATGATTTGACTTGACTATTCTGCAAGGAGGAACAGATCAGAATTTGTGATAGAGAAGGAAAACTGAACGTAGGTTGGAGTGAACACTAGATTTTGGAAGAAGAGATTTCAAAAAGGTTAGAAGAACGATAGGTAGAACATCATGGCTTAAGTCTGTCCAGGGAAAGTTGGCCCTGGAAGTATGGGAAGGTCTTAAAGGCGAAATTCTCAAGATACAAAGAGAAATAATTCTGATGAGGAGCAAAAGAAGAGAGACACAGACAGACACACAGAAAACTCAGTGACTAGATATTTAAAACACATGCAGTAGATGGCAGCAAGGGACGGTAATAGAAGATGAATTTTTTTAAATGGAGTCTTCCCTTAAGATTAGTGTCACAAGTGAACACAAGGGCATCAGGCCCAATATCTTAACATTACCAAGTTATCCTTGAAGGAAGTCTAGTTTCCTGTCCAAAAGCCTGGGCTGCCATCTCACACCTAGATTCAAACAAGGAGTACTTCTTAGTCCTAGGAGAAAAGATGGGGATTATTTTTTTTTTTTTTTGCTTTTTTTTTTTTTTTTTGGAGGGCAGTTGGGGTTAAGTGACTTGCCCAAGGTCACACGGCTAGTTTTTGTGTTAAGTGTCTGAGGCCGGATTTGAACTCAGGTACTCCTGACTCCAGGGCCGGTGCTCTACTCACTGCGCCACCTAGCCGCCCCAAAGATGGGGATTATTGCTAGCTGTCATTCCCAAACTTTCAACCAATGGTATTATTTCCTGCCCCTCAGCTCTACAACCAATCATGTTTCCCTCAAACCCCTGACATTATGTAACTTCTTCTCTTCTTTGTTCTCTACTCCCCTGAAATCAGGGGACCATCTCCAGTCATCCTGATCTATATCTTGCTGCTGGACCCAGATGGCTCTGGAGGAGAAAGTGAGGCTGGTGACTTTACCCAGACCTCCCTCACTTAAATCCAATTCACTTGTGAGTTATGATATCATCTCCCTGATTTCTTGGTCCTCTTTGAGAATGAAGGACAAACAACAACAACAGTGTCACAAGTAGTAAAGCTCTAAACAAGCTCCGAATGCCAAGGATGATGACAATGACAACAAGGACAGTTTCTTTGAGGCATATTAGAGAAAAAAGAAGGAATGAAGAAGGCATAGGACTATTGCTTGGGTGGATGATATGATGATAAGGATCATGGAAAGAAGGGACAACCACGCACTCTTAATTTAGAATGATCTCTGCACTGGAAAGATAGAAGAATTTAAAATAATTAATAGTTAATGTCCAAGGTTAAGGAGATTTTAAGAGAATATCTAGCTACTCTTGATAAGTATAAAAATCATCAGACCCAGCAAATTGCATCTCTGATTGCTAAGCAAAGTGATCACAGAGAAAAGGAGAGATGCTGCAAGAACGGACAAAGGCAAAATGTCCCAATATTTTAAGAAGGGAAGAGAGTCATCTACAAACAATAGACTGATGAGCCTGACTTTGATTCCTGGCAAAAATTCCAGAACTGGTTACTGGATGATTGTTGAGTATCTAGAAAAGGAATTGGACAGGTAGATGGTTCAGTGGATAAAGTGTCAGGCCAGGAATCAAGAAGCCTTACCTTCCAGAAGGAAGAGGATGATAGGATTGTCATCCCCTGGCCTAGTCAAGTCAAATCCTGAATACTGTCTTCTGTTCTGGGCATCACATTTTTGCAAATGACATTGAAAAGCTGCAGAGAATGCAGAAGTAAGCAATCCAGTCAGTGAAGGGCCTCAAAAAACAAGCCACTCAAAAATGGTCTAAGGAAGTGGGATGTATAGTCAGGGAATGAAAAGTTTTAGGGAAAACATAAACGGCATCTTCAAATATTTGAAAGGTTGGAAGAGATATTAGATTTGTTCTTCCCGGACCCAGAGGGCAAAACTAGTAGCAAGTGGGTGGAAATTGCAAAGTGTACAATTTAAGCTTAATGTCTTGAAGTGGGATGGAACCCAGCTCTCCAGTTTTTTCCCTGGGGCCTTAAGCTGCTGATTGGTGAGAATTCTCCATAACTGGCCTGACCCAAACTCTGACCTGTCTTTATGTCAGACTGCTACCTTAACACCCACTTTTTCCCTCCCTCTAACTTTTTCCCTTCAAATTTTCCACTCTAGCACTGGATAAAATAATCAAATCAACATCATCATTCCTGGAATAGATGTGTGTCAATAAGTTATCCTATGGTGAATTCCACTCCCCATCCCTGCAACTTCTCATTCCAAAACTCTCTTTCCTGGTTATTCTTCCCTTATATATGTTGTCTTTCCTAATCTCTTTGAAAAAAGGGACTGCATTGCTTTTTGTAATGGCATGCCTAACACTTAGTGCATGGCACATAGTAGAACTTAATGAATGCTTTTCATTCATTCATTCATTCATTCAGAAAAGTTTCCTGACAATTAGATCTAACCAAAAATTGCCACCTCTGAAGGTAATGGATCCTCAAAGACTTGAAGGAGGTCATAGAGGAGACTTTTGGTCAGTACTAGGTTGAATTAGATGTACTCTCAGGTCCCTTCCAACTCTGAGATTCTGTGATTCATCCTTGTTCTGATATCGACTCCTTGTGTATCCCTGGTCAAGTCAAAGAAACAGAGAATGTCAAAGTCCTTTTTGGTACAGTCAGAGAGAACACTAAGCATTTTTTGGCCATCTTGTCTTACTGGTGATAGTGTTTTGGGGCCTCAGTTTTCTCATCTATAAAATGGGAATCTTCAACTTGATAGTAAGTAAGGCCCCTTCTAGTTTGAAGATTTCATTTTTTTTCTTTTTTTTCTTTGGAGTGAGGAAGGTAGGGCACATGGGGTTAAGTGACTTACCCAAGGTCACATGGCTAGTAAGTGTTAAAGTGTCTGAGGCTGGATTTGAACTCAGATCCTTTGGACTCCCGGGCTGGTGCTCTATCCACTGTGCCACTTAGCCACCCCACTAACTTCATTTTTCTAATGTTTTAACTCTCTTCCAGATCTTCAAGAAAAAGGGCCCAGACTCTTCTGCTTTTTTACCTCCTTTCGCTGTTGATTCCTGGCCTACTTGGAAGTCCTTCCCATGGTTTAATTTCATCCTTCTTACCTGAAACAAATAATAAGGAGAGAAGGGTGAGATAGCATTGATTCAGAGCATTTCACTATTGGAAAGATTGTTGAATTGAATGTCATCTACCTTTACTTGGAGCATGACTAGTCTGTTTTTTCATTCATTCAATAGAATGTTTCTTAAGATCCTCTTATGTGGTCAGCAGAGAGGATACAAAGATGAAAAACAACATAGTCCCTGGCCTCAAGGAGCTTACAGTCTAATAGACAGTATATAATATGAATACAGATAAGTATGATGCAGGGTAAAATGTGACAGAGAAAAAGGAAACATTCAGACAAAGTACTGTAAGAAATATGAGGAGGAATAATTGGGGGGGAGGTGAGGTGGAGCTTGAAAGGCTTCATGGAGGAGGTGGTACCTGAGCTAGTTTTTGAAGAGATGGAGAGGGAGGAAGGAAGGAATTTCAGACATTTGAGGTGACCTGAGCTAGCTCATAGAAAAGGGCAGGAAAAGGTCAGGGAACAGTTAGTGGTCCAGTTGTGGGCTGGAACATAGAATAGAGTAAAATGAGGTTGGAAAGGCAGGTTGGAACCAGTCAGTAGAGGGCTGGATGCTGGGCTAAGGGATTTGCGTTTCATACAACAGGCAATGAGGAAGAGCTAAAAATTTTCCAATAGGGGAGTGACAAGCCTGGAGCTTTGCATTAGAAGGATTTTGGCAGCTAACCAAAGAACAAAAAACGGTGCTATGTAGGTGCTATGATTATCCCCATTTTGCAGAAAGAACTCAGGAAGGCCAGTGAAGAAACTCTTGCTGTAGTTTCAGGGAGAGTCTTGATGGTTGTGTGAATGGAAATGAGTGGATAACTATAGAAGATACTGGGAAAGTAGAATAGATGTCAACTTGGTCAATCTGGAATAGAGGGAAGAATCAAAGGTGGCTTGTTGATTTTAAAGTGCATGTCCCTTGGGGGGATGGTACTGCCATTAAAACTAATTGGTGAATTTGTTGCAAGGACAAATTTAGGTAGAAGGGAGCAGCTAGCTGGCACCATAGTGTACAGAGTACAGTGCCTGGAATCAGGAAGACACATCTTCCTGAGCTCAAATCTGAGTTCAGCCCTCTTCAAGAATGAAGGATGAACAACAATAAAGGTTACTGGGACATTTACTAGCTGTGTGACCCTGAGCAAGTCACTTAATCCCACATTTGCCTCAATTTTCTCATCTATAAAATGATCTGGAAAAAGAAATGGCAAATCATTCCAGTATCTTTGTCTAGAAAACCCCCAATGGGGTCATGAAGAGTTGGATATCACTGAAAAAATTACTGAACAACAGCAACAAGTTTAGATAAAAAGATGATGGACTCATGTTGAGTTTGAAGTAACAATGGGGACAAATAAAACTAGATGAGACCATCCAGCATGCAGCAGGGAATCCAATAAGCTTTATTCTTTTTTCTTAATTGCCTTAAAGAAAGATGAAAAAGCACCAAAGACATTAGTTTTCCTTCACAATCTCTTCCTTTGTCCTGGTCTTGGCCTGATACAACCAGTCTTAGTCGGCTACCCAGGGAAGGGCAGATTTCTAGAAACAGCATCTCCTTGTGGCCAGTGTCCTTCTGTGCACTTTAGAGATGAGGAGACATGAGCTGAAAGAGGGATGAAAATCGTTTGAATGCCTTCTCCCTACAAAATGCTGGGCAAAAGAGCTTCCAGAACAGGGTGGGAGGAAGATGGCATCTCCTTCCACATGGATCTGACTTTCAGCAACTAGATTAAAGGAAATATTGTCCAGTGTGGCTCTCGTGTAATGGCAACTCTGAGAGATCCCAGAGCCACCATTCTGGATCAGACTCATGTTGATTTTCTTTCTCACTTAACTGGGTTTGTGCTATGGGGAAATAAGAATGGGATGAGACTCCAGCACAGGTTCCAAAACTCTTGCATTCCTAATCAAACATTCAAACACTTGACGATTGATGATGATAATGATAACAACCAGGTTAAAAATTTTTAGAAAGTATGGAACCCCCATATTCCAATCTGCAACAAAGGACCACTGAGGCATGAAGACTCTGAACAGTTACAATTTCTTAGGGAAACCGATAGTCCCTAAGAAATTGGATCCAAGATTCTCCTCTACAGTCAAAGACCCTTTTCTATCCAAGGGTCAGGAATATTTACAGAGAATGAGAGAATACTAAAAATAGAAAGGAGGTGGTACAAATCTTTGATTGGTTAATTCCAAAAAGAAGAGTTACATGATTGGTCAAGGGGGAGAAGTGGAACTCCATGTTTGGCCATAAGAAGTAGCCAAAGGAAGGAGCCCCCATATTTGATCAAGGGTGATGTCCTCTAGTCATCTACTTAATTTAACCAGTGACCAGACAACAAGGGTCTAGGACTTTTTACTGTTTAGTCAGTGGCTAGCCAACAGCGTTCTTGGGGCTTTTCAGCATTTGTTACAACCATCTGGCCATGGCAAATAAGAAACTCTGGTTTTGTGGAACATAGCAGCCAACAGGGGGGATGGGGGAGACACAGCAGGTTTCTCCTCTATATTTAACATAGGTCAACATATAAATAATTTGAACAGTGTAATCGATACGTGAACACTGTCACTAATATGTAGTAAATTAATCAAATGTAACTCCTAACAGCATTAACTATCAGATTTAATCCTATTATGTTTAAATCACTAATATCTATTAAACCACAATGAATTGATTAAATGCTGATTAAATTTGGTAGGGGCATCAAAATTATCATCATAGTACTTACTGAACAACAGAGTCCGGTTCATAAAGTAGTAACAAGGCTGAAAAGCAATACATATCACTGAACATAGGGAATGTGACTGATAGTGGCTTACCATCAGACAGAGACTATGAAATGGCTAAGATTCAAGAATGACTGGCATCCACAAATACTTATCTAATATTATGTTGACAAACAAGCCTTGAAAAAAAATGGCTGAGTCCAGTAGATTCTTCCACAGAAACAGAAGGGGTTTTTAATAACAATATATCATACCATTAACTACAAGAAACTACAGAAGGTTCATTCATAAAGAATTCAGGCTTATAAATTGGTACAGATTTGCAAGAAGATGGTGGAAACTATAAAACTTATAGTTGAAGGTTTATAGAAATTTGGTACCCATTAAATACCTAGAAAGAAATGAGCCAGAATTATATACCATGAGATTGTTGTTCTTCATAAACTGATAAACAGCTAGTATAAATTCCAAAAGATTCTTGAGAATTCAACAAATAAGCCATACTAGAATTAGAGCTGTTATCACAGGCAAAATTATTACCCACAATTACCCGGACAGAACATTCATCCACAAAAAAATTAAGAACAACATTTTAAATATATGTTATCATACCAAACACTCAGAAACTCTAATTATGTGGAACTCTAAATATAGAGACCTAGTAGAAGAAATCAACAGAAAGAAGTATATATCATCACCACCATCCTAACTGCTATGGAAGTTGTCCTAAAAATGCTTTTACTTGAAATAAGCCTATATCTCAACACTTTCACTCAATTATAAAAATATATCATTTTGTACACCTCTACAATAGTTCACTGGACACCAGATGTATAAGAGGAACAGGGTAGAAACTTATCTGAAGGGGTGACTAGGTGATGCAGTGAATAGAACATTGATTCTGGAGTCAGAAGGACCTGAGTTCAAATCCAGCCTCAGATCCTGCTCTGTCTTCCCCCCTTGAAAAAAAGAGAAATTTATCTGAAGACTATTTTTATCTGAACTACATCAAACAAAATGATGAAAAGAATGAAACTTCATCAGCAACAAGAAAAATTATTGACATCTGAGTCCTAACTGTCAATTTTCTCATCTGGGTTAAGTAACACAAGATACACCTGCGACCAAGCGGCATAAAACTGTTCCTTAAAAGTACTGTTAGAAAGACCAGTGTTCTGAATGGGGGAAAACTGAGAGAAATTCTCAGGAGTGGGGAGGAAGAGCTGGAAGAAGAAAGCAGGTCATTTGCACGGCATAGCCCCTTTCCCTCTCAGAAATCAACTCAGTTGTTTTCATGCTGCCAAAAGTTTTGAAAGTATAGTCACCACCCTCTAAATTTCGGTGTCTTAGGGCAAACCTCCAATTTCCCAGCCCTAGTTTGAACTATGATTAATCTTTGTGCTTCAGAGTTTGTAAGGCACTTTACTGGCATTATTTCATTTGACCTTCACAAGTGAGAATCACAGGTTTTTAAATATAAATCTCTACTTCTCCCTGCTGATCTCTGGGTTCTTATCACCTTCTCTGAATTAGGAGACCCAGACCCGCTCCAATACAGACACTCCCAAGGCCCAAAAAATACAGGATGTCACAAACCTGCTCATAGGTGAAATTTTCCCTATTTTTTAACCTTGGTCCCTCATGTTCTCAACCCCTCCCTCCTTCCATTCAGAATACATCCCTCTTGGGGGTGGCTAGGTGGTGCAGTGAATAGAGCCATCGGCCCTAGAGTCAGGAGGACCTGAGTTCAAATCTGACCTCAAACACTTGACATGAAAACTAGCCGTGTGACTTTGGGTAAGTCACTTAACCCCAATTGGCCCCCCCAAAAAAACCAACAACAGAATACATCCCTCTTTTATTGTAGTCTATATATATTCCTGAGGAATCTATACATGGAAATCTATCTATATCAATATATTCTTCAGGATGTTTGTGCGTATATTTTAAAATATATGTGTGTATAACACACAATAACAGATCCAAATTATACATATTCTGAGGGAGGATATATGTAGGTATCTATCTATATCTGTGTATGTGTGTATAAAATCCTCAGTTTTATATAGATGTATCATATATTTTATGCATATATTTTATATTTTAATAAATTTTATATGTATATTTTATCATATATTATGTGTGTGTATATATATATACATATATATATAAAACACACACATTTTATACATATAGATAGATAGATAGATAGATAGATAGATAGATAGATATCATCCTTATATCCTTCACTGCCTATTCAGACCCAAAGCCGTCTAGTCCAAGCTCTGATTGTAGTACTAGTCAAGTTAGAGCTTGAAGGAACCTTATATAATGATGCAGGCCTAAGTCAGGCAAGCCCAGTGATTCAGATTTGGGGTTAGAATGCAATGAGGTGCCCCTCCCCTTCCCTCTTTCACTTCGGTGCCGGTGGCGGTGTGTGTCCTCCACGATCATGGCAAAAATCAAGGCCAGGGATCTTGGGGGGAAGAAGAAGGAGGAGCTACTCAAACAATTAGATGATTTAAAGGTGGAACTTTCCCAATTGAGAGTGGCCAAGGTCACTGGAGGAGCTGCATCCAAGTTATCTAAGATCCGAGTCGTTGGAAAATCTATTGCCCGAGTTCTGACTGTCATCAACCAGACACAAAAAGAGAACCTCAGGAAATTCTATAAGGGCAAAAAATACAAGCCCCTGGACCTTCGACCCAAGAAGACCTGTGCCATGAGCCACAGGTTTAATAAGCATGAAGAAAGCCTGAAGACCAAAAAACAGGAGAGGAAAGAACGCCTGTACCCCCTTCAGAAATTTGTTGTTAAGGCATAATTTGTTGAGGTTCTCAATAAAAAGACAAATTGTTATAACCTGTAAAAAAAAAAAGAATGCAATGAGATACTTGTGGATCATAATATGGAATAAAAAAGATTTTACTAAAAACAAAGAATAAAAGGATATAATTCCTAAGGTTAAGAAATACAATATTTCAAATAAACTAGTTATTCCCTTGTCTGCCTCCATTTTCACCACAATAAATGACTGGGCTGGGTCAGTGGAAATTTCTTGCAAAGCAGTAGGAATTCTGCTTTAGTCTCTGACAATGTCCTATAGGTTGAGATGGTGAGGAAACCAAACTAATGATGATCTGGAGAATGGCCTTCCTGTTCCTTTAAAGGAAAAACACTTAACCTACATAAAATAGGTGCCACTCCTCTCATACCTTATAAATCATACAACACCATTTTACAAGTGAGGAAAATGAGATCCCAGAGAGGAAGGAATTATTTGCCAAAGGTCACATGGCCAATAAGTGACAGATCCAGGACTCAAAATCAGGCCTTCTGAGTCCAAGGCCAGGGTTCTTTCCATTGTACAGAACGTCGCTCCTAGAAGGCAGTGGCGGACAGAATCTGGTTCTCTAGATTTAGATGTTCAGCCAGCTTCTCCACATGAAAGCGGCCACCTCTGACTATACTGTCAAATAATTGAAGGCTGTCGTGTGAAAGAAAGATTGGCCCCAGAGAGCAGGAGTAGGAACAGCAAGAAGTAGATTATAGTTCAGCAAGACCTTCATAATAGAATGCGTAAGGAAATGTTTAGCTCCTTAGCATTAGAGGAGTCTAGCAGAGGTAGAATGACTGCACTGAATGCCACAGAAGGGCTCTCTTCCTGGGGAATGAGGTTAGACCAGATCATCTTTAGGGTCCCTTATAGCTCTGAGATCTAGGGAAAGAACACTAGATTTGGAATCAGAACTTTGGTTCAAATTCATATGCTTCCACTTACTGCCCACCAGGACAAATCACTTCACCTCCTTGGGGTTCACTTCCCTTTTCTGTATAACGGGAGAGGTGGTGGCAGTCTTGAAGGTCTACTCAGTTCTTAAACCCTACAGTTTTAAAAAATCTAAGACTCTATCTGTAGGGTATACTTCTCAGATATTTTGGTTGAGCCAAGACATTATCAGATTCACTACTAATGACTCTAGGACAGATAGCAGAGTAGATGTTATCACAGTGTTTACCAGCTGGGATATGCCCAAGGCACCATTCAGAATGGAAAGCTCTGGTTGAGGAGACCTAAGCAGGGTATGCAAGCATGGGCTTTTCATACCAGTAGCGACATGAGTCTGGACAGAGCACTAGGTGGAGACAACTGGGGAATGGGCTGATCAGATAGAAAACTGCATTGTGAGGGATCAAAGGTGAGGATTGGGAGAAGCTAGGCATTGTAGCACTTGAGGTACATAAACATGGGAAGATACAAATGGGGACTAGGCACCCAGGCAACCTAGAAGCCATGTATAAGATAGTGACAGTTCACATGTGTCTCCACTAGTCTTCTGGACAGCTTACAAGCTCCTTCCTCCCCACTCTTTATGCCCCTAGATACTAAAAGAGTTTTTTCCCTCTTCACATTTTTTATAAAAAGATAGTTAGTGTAAAGAAATATAGCAAGAACAGACATGCAAAAATTCCACCCCCACCCATACCACCTGGGCCTACAATCTCTCCTCTAGCATCTTGGTCCCTGGGGATAGAGGGCTCAAACACTGAAATTTCTACATACTCTTCTTCTCATCAGATTCACTTCCAAACGCGCATGCCCAATGCATGGATCAGTCTGCACCTCTGCCATTGCTACACTAGACTGGAAAGGCCATTCTGTTAGGCAAATTCCTAGCTTACCACCATCTGACTTCTGGCAAATCTTGGCACTGACTCCAGCTTCCAGACTTCTGGTGGAAGGAAATATATTTATTAAGCACTTACTATGTGCCAGGCATGGTGTTAAGGGCTTTACAAATATTATCTCATCTGATCCTCACAACCTCCCTGGGATACAGGTGCTATTATGATCCCCATGCTGTAGTTGAAGACATTGAAACAGACAGAGGTTAAGTGACTTGCCCAGGTTCACAAAGCTAGGAAATATCTGATGTCATATTTGAGCTCAGGTCCTCCTGATGCCAGACCCAGTGCACCACCTCTCAGCTGGTGGCTTGCTCTCTTTACATTCCCAAACTCACAAGTTTAGCTAAGTCCAGTCTCCTTCACCCCAAAAAGGAACAAACTGCTCCATATTGTCAGACTCTAACCTTTGATCTCATCACACTTTACCTTGTTTTATTTTTATCTTTGTATAGGATGTATATAATATATCTCTGTATATGATGTCCGTCTCCCCTTCTCCTGGTAGAACATAAGTTCCTTGAGGAGAGGGACTGTGCCAGTTTTTATCCTGATATCTCCTTGCCTGCCACAGAGAAGGATTGTAATAAATGTAGGTTGAACTTAATCCAAGTCCCAACAGCAATACATGACCCATAAGTGTCAGCTGAACATGAGCTCGGTATGCCAGGGTGTGCAAGCATGCCCAGTCCACACTCTATGTGCATCTCTTCAAGATTTAGGTTATAGAAACTGCTATGGCAACACTGTTAGTCCAACTGAGTCAGTCAGTAAACATGTATTAAGCACTTACCATGGGCCAAGACAGCTAGGTGGTACAGTATGGATAGAGCACTGGGCTTGGAATCAATCAGAAAGACCTGAGTTCAAATTTGACCTCAGACAGTTATTAGCTGTGTGACCCTGTGCAAGTCACTTAAGCCCTATTTACCCAAGTTCCTCAACCTGGAGAAGGAAATGGCAAACTACTCCGGTATCTTAGCCAAGAAAACCCCACGGAGATGAAGAGTGGGAAATGAGTCAATGACAACAATGGGATACCAAGAAAGACAAGAGAAAGCACTGATCTTCAAGAGCTCACAATCTAATAGAGGAGACAACGGACAAAAAAACTACAAATGAGCTGTTTCCCATAGGAGTGTAACCCTTGTCCCAAAGTCAATATGTATGGGGCTCTCCCCTTATTGCTGAGACGAATGCCTTGCCCTACATAAGCGGTGGGGGGAAGTTAGGAAGAGGTGAAAGGGTTCCAGCCTTACCTGTCCTTTCTAGGACTCTTCAAGGGCCACTTCCCTTTGGGATTCATCAAGCTTCGGGTCTACTTGCTTTGGGCACTTCAGGACTCCAGCTTCCAGAAAGAGAAGATGGAAGGGCCAACTGCACTTGAGGTTGCTAAAGGAAAAGACTGAGAAGACATGAAAAGGGCTGGCAGATTTCATCATGTCCCTGTTCTCAGTTTACTACATTAGAGACTTCGAAGAGTTTTCCCTTGGGTGAGATTAAGGCCTATCTTGGTTGAGCTGAATCACTTTGCTTCTAATGGGAGAACTTCTTCCTTCAGTATTGCCTGGTATATATTCTCTTCTCTGATTTCTGTTTTGCTACTGATTTGGATAAATGGGTTTTTTTGCTATTCCCAATGTATTGTGTTTATTCCTCCATTCCCAATATTTCTGGGGAAAAGGTCAAGCCTTATTGGGGTCTCCTTCCCCCCACCAAAATGGACAAAATGACCAGAAATTAGACTCAATCATATCCTCTAGACTAAAAATATTTAAGGGAACAGATAGATATACTTCTAGCCTGGTACCCCCTCTCTCTGAGGAGATCAGATCGGCCTCTGGTCCCAACCTCTTTTTTCCATTCCTGGCAGGAAAGTCTCCGTTGGAGAAGGGTTGGGGGTGGGGGAGAAGAAGTGAGAGAGGTGTGTTCTGTCTCCCTTTGAGCCACATAAGGACAGCCCTCACTACTCAAATGAGGCCTCACTCCAACCTCAGGAAAATCAAGAGTTTTGTTAGTATAATTCAGCATTTATTAAATATACAGCAAGAACCTATTAGACAATAAGCACCTACAGAGCAGTAGTTGAATCTTATCACCATATCTGTTAGGTCAGTAGGAAAGAGGGTTCATCTGGATCATTCAGGAGCTTCTTACCCAAGACTCAGCAGTAAGCTGGCAGAGCTGCGGGCTTCCCCCTTTGTGTCTGAAAACATAACATGGCATTATAAGAGGCATATAGTGCTAGGGGAGAGAAGGAAGAAGCCATAGTGCATGTGCCTATTAGTGTTTCCCTACACCTGGGTCCTTGGCCCTACCACACACACAGCCCAGATTTCCAAGGAAGGAGATGATATTTGAGAAGCTCATATTGCAGTATCAGCAAAGGTCAAATCTCTGGTTCATATCTTCTGAGTCCTCTCCATGCCCACCCAGACCCAAATAGAGCATGTGCTGAGGTCTGGAAGCTTGGTAGCTAATTGTGTATCAGAGATTGGCTCTCTGTCCTACAGAGAGCCTTTTACACAGCAAACATTCAGCCAAATTTTTGCTAAATGGATGAAGGGACAGAAGAAAACTATGTCCCTGGAAAGAGTGGGAATATTAAGCCAGGAAAAGTGAAGATTTGAGGATACGAGTGGAACATGGTGACTATTTTCAAATATTTGAAGATCTTTCATATAAAAGAGAGATTTTACTCATTCTAGTAGGCTCCAGAGAGCAGAACTAGAACTAGTAGGTGGAATTTCCAGAGATTTAGGTTTGACATAAGGAAAAACTTCCTTAAGTATTAAAGCTATCCAAAAGTGTAATGGACTCCCTTGGGTAAGTTCAGGGTTGTAACAGAGCCAGCTTGGTTTGGCTGTCTCCTATCTCTCTCTCTCTCTCTCTCTCTCTCTCTCTCTCTCTCTCTCTCTCTCTCTCTCTCTCTCTCTCTCTCTCCTCTCTCCCTCCCTCTCTCCCTCCTTCCACTCCTCCCCCTCTTTTTCTCTGTGCCTATATGCATGTACGCATACTCGTGGCACACACACATTGTTAGATTTTCCAATGTGAGCATTACTCTTTGGAAACAGACAAATGCTACACGACAGAACTTGATTTAGTGTTTTGTTGATTGTCTAGATTTAAGAAAGTGATAGAAAAATATTAACAATACAGATTAAACCTAAAAGTATGTGTACAATTTTTTTTGTGAGCCAATTGTTGGATCTTTATTAGCACAAAAGTACTTAGAACACTACCTAGCAAACAGTAGGAGCTATATAAATGCTTATTCCCTTCCTTCTTTCTTTCATTGTCAAGTTCCTCACCATTGGATGTTTTTCTTTTTAAAAAATTTAAGTAATTAATTTATTTACTTTTAGTTTAAAACATTCAGTTCCACAATCCCTTGAGTTCCAAATTTTCTTCCCCTCTTTCTCCTCTCCCTTTTATTGCAGCATGCAATTCAATATAGGTTCTACAAATACCTTCACATTAAACATTAGTCAAATGTTTAATGTGAAGATATATTGATTAATTAATTATATTATTATTATATTTAATATATAATTATATATTATAGAAATTTAAAATATTTATATTTTATATATATTTGTATATAATTATATATTATAATATATAATATATGTTATAATATATTATATATAACAATTACCAGCCCAAATAACCCAACAGTCAATACAAAGCCAAAAGTTCATAATGAAGCCTATGGCCATGAGAGCGTACAATATTCTGGGGCACATGAGTATGTTACAGTCTTCCTGAAGGGAGGCTGTCATGATGGTCACAAAATCATCTGGCCTAATTTTATAGCAACCCATCCCCATTGACATTGACAAAAATCCATGGGGGGCAGTCTCCTTTGAAGGAGAGATTTGCATGTCATATCTACTCCCAATGTTCGTATAACCTTGAGTCCCAGATGTCTCAGATAGTTTTCTGATCACAGTACAGGTCTTGTTCTGTAGTAGGTCTCCTTCTTAGGGCAGCTCTGAAGAGGACTTCTGCTAGATGTTCCTCTGGTTCCAGGTCACCAGTGGAGGTTTTTAGGTGCTTACTGATACATCTGCAACACAGAGCTTGATGCATGTTAGTACAGCTTTCTACATAAAACCCAACTCAACAACTTAGAGTTTCTTGCTTTTTCATTAATTAAACTATCTCAAACCTTACAGTTCTTGATCTATCAAATTGCTACTTGCTGTTTCTATCTTTATGCTAAGTGTTAACACTGCTATCAATATGCTGAAGAAGAAAATCTCAAAAAGGAATCCACGAGGGTCTAACTTATGAAAATAAGCTGTTTTGTTTCTTAAAATTACCAGACAGAAAAGATGAATGATTTCTATTCAATTTGGGAATTTATAGGTAGAATTCTTTTTTTTTTTTTGAGGGAGGGAGGCAGGGCAATTCAGGTTAAGTGACTTGCCCAAGATCACATGGCTAGTAAGTGTTCCAAGTGTCTAAGGCCATAATTGAACTCAGGTCTTTCTGACTCCAAGGCCAGTGCTCTATTCACTGTGCCACCTAGCTGCCCCATATAGGTAGAATTCTTAATCCAGTTTTAAGAACTTGTTTATTTCTAAATTGTGATTGTGTTACTTTCTTAAAATTTATTACTCCAATTAAATTTTGTCTAATTAAGAACTCAATTTTGTCTAATTCTATTTACTTCCTTAGGAGGATGTATATCTTATGCTTATAAATAAAAATTGGATGAATTTATGAAATTAGCATAATTCACCTGCCCTGATTATAGAAATTTGCTATAAAAGGGGGAAAAAAGACATAGTTATACCACAGGGAAAATGCTTCTCTGCTTCTATTATGATTCCAGGAAAGAGACATAAAGGTGGCTAATTGTATAATAGGATTATCACAGTCAGCTCAGAATCCATCAGGTGGAAATATCTCTTATATGGGAAATTGAGTCAAGAGGGTTCTACCTTAGCCTTCACAAGGTTGACACCTCAACCATTCCTCAGGGACAAATATCTACCAGTAGAAGCAGTCCACAGATCCTGTTTCCATTGAGCTGCTGGCATTTTCTTTCAAATGGTGAAATACTGACACTGACCCAATCCCTGTAACCATGTCAACCAAGAAGAAGGATTCCATCATTAGCTATTGTCAGATGTTCCATGAGTTTCTGTTTCAATTAAGTGTCATTCATAATACATTGAAGCCCATGGATATTTGTAAACAATTTCTCCTGAGCTACTGATGTAAGAACAACAGGACTGATTAATAAGAACACATCCTTCCCCTAAAGCAGCAATGAGAACATTTAAGGTCATGTGGTTCTGCAGGACTGCCTTTGCTAAAGAATTAATTTCTATTAATCTCACTGGATGCTTGAGAGGTGGCTTGGGTTGTATCCTGAGCAGGAGTTCCTGCAGCCTCATTTGTTATTCCTATATGTAGAAAGTAATAGAGGTCTATCCCCCTAGTAATACCAGGGGAAAAGACTTGGCTTGGATAGGAGTGTGTCCAAAAAGCATTTCAAAAGTTGATGTATATAATTCCTATGTTGGTCTGCTGTGCAGATAGAACAGTGCTGGAGGAAAACAGTAGTCCACAGACTTGCCAGTCATGAATTAAAGCTTTTGGTGTGGGAAGGCATATGGAATTTAGGGGTCACTCCTAGACAAGAGTAGATTTGGGATAGGATAGAATCAGTAAAGTGGGTGCCCTCATCAGAGCTTGTGTAGGATGATGGGCCAAAGTGAGGGACACTCTCCTTCAGGAGTGTTTTAGCAACAAATTCAGCTGTGGCATGAAAGTCAGGGAAGGCCTCTTGAGTGAGTGGCCAATGATAACAAGATAAACCTTGTATCTGCAAATGTTCTGAGGGTGTATAAGCTAGAGGGTGCCCACCATAGGCTTTGTCACAGAAGGCACATTGGTTACAAGGCTGGCAAGCAGGGCAAGAGGCACATACAGGGCACTTGGCACAATCCCAACTTCCTAATCAAATCCACAATTCCTTGAGTGACAAAGTGGCCTCCCTTATGGACAGGTAGGTCTACTTGGTCATAGAAATTCCAGGGAAGGAATGGCTTGTCCTCTGCAGTCACCCAGACCCTAATAGCCTGTTTTGCCTTAAATTGTTGTTTCCACTTCTCCACTTCATCATTATAAGAAAGAGGGATGTTATCATCACTAGAAGGAGAGATTTAAAATACGCAGGGCCTTCCAGGTTGAAAGCTTGGCAATGGCATCAACACCATTGTTCCCTCTTAAAGCCAAAGTCCCTCCCATGTGGGCAGAGCAGTGAACAATGGCCAGGGCAGACAAGAGACCTTTGGTGAATTCTGCATTTGCAATGCCCTTACTGACTGATTTCAGAAAGCCTCTCTGTAACCAGAGCAACCCCACAGCACCAAAAGCCGACTGGCAAGTCAGTGTGATTCATGGTGCTTTGCCCTTTGGCTAGCAGCATGCCTGGCTAAGACCACAAACTTAGCAGCTGAGATGAGCCGTCAGTGAAGCTACTCAGATGGTGTCACAATCAGAAACCAAAGCAACACTAGTACAGTGAACACCATCTCTCATAAAAGAGGACCCGTCAAGATACAAAAAGTCACTGAGGGTCCGCAAAGGGTTTTTTAACCACCTCCACTACTGAGGCACAGTCATGGAGAGGATCTCTCGAGGTCAGCAGATCAAGGAACAACACAGCAGGACTGAGCACAGCTTGGCATTTGAGAGCGATGTTCTCTTTACTAAGAGCAAAGTCACTTCATCTCTGGCGAGTTTCTGATCAGAAAAAGTCCGAGTTTGGTGGTGAAATAAAAGTGTCTCAATCTCATAGGAGAACTGCACTGTTAAAAGGGAAGCCCAAACTAAAATCACACACCTATTCCACCAAAGGGCAGTGACAGCCATAGCCCATAGTAGGCAGGGTGATGCTCCCACAGCCACAAAATCAATAAGAATAAGAATAATAAGCTACTGGTGAGGAGCAGGTCCCAGCATCTGACTTAGGACTCTGGAGGCTATCTCCCTTTGTTCAAGTACAGAAAGAGAGAAGGACTTACTGTCATCTGGGAGTCTCAGGGCAGGTGCTGATAACAGTGTCCTTTTGAGCTCCACAAGAGCAGAAAGGTGTTAATTGTCAAGGTCCAGATACAAAATGTTTAGTTAGTGAAACAAGGGGCTTGGCAATCTTGCTGAATGAAGGTATCCATTGTCTGCAGTATCTACTCACTCTTAAGATGGTGTTCAGCTGCCGCTTAGTGGTGGCTAGGGAGAGTTGCTAGATAGTCTGAATGGGTGTATGCAAAACAGAATAAATCCCAGCAACTAGGATAAATCCCAAATGTTCCACCCATGGAAGGCACCACTGGACTTGGAGACTTTATAACTTCTTTGTTAAAGTAGATGATGACTGTCCTGGCAAATCTCAGCCTCTGGAGCCACTAGAGGCAGATCACCCACATACTGGACCAATGTGGCACCTTTAAAAGTGATGGATGCCAAATCTTGCTATAAGATTTGAGAGAATCTAGTGGGACTCCCTTGAGGGAAACAAGTCCACGTCCACTGTTTTTCCACATAAAAGAAAAACAGTTGCTGGGAATCTGGGTGTATGGGGACTGAAAAAAAATGCTTTTAAAAAAAGTTGTACCACTGTAAATCAGGTTACCTTACAAGGAACTGAGGAAATGATGGAATGATAGTAGCAGGGTTGACTACCACAGGATGTCTAATGTAACAGTTAAATTAAGGTAAACTGAGGCACAAGGTTCCTAGCCTAATCAATTTGTTAGTAAAGCATGAATTTCCCAAATAAATACAATTTCAACTTCTTCAGCAAAGACTTCACAAGAGGGAAGCAGCTCTCTTTTATACTTTTAGGGAGTACAGAAAATAGGAAGTCTAGCATCATAGATTGAAGAAAATATGATTTGATGGAAATTGGGAATGAGGGCTAGCAACAATTCCTTCCTTCCCTCTTGTGACTAAGATATGTTCATTGTTTGAGTCTAGTTGCATCTGCAAGGACAGAGATAGCAAACCAGACATCCTTGAAGGATAGCTTGGTGGTATAAAGACCAGACTCCCTGATCTACCTTCTTCCTTCAAAGGGAATAGATTTCCTTGACACAAGAACAGAATAGTGATGACAGGAGGACTGGATTTCCAAACTTGACTCATCACAGACCAGCTAAATTTCTTAATTAAGTTTGGAGACAAAGACTTGGGCAGTTACAGGACAAAAATCAATTAACTGTAAATGGGATCAATTAAAGAAAAAAAGAGACTCAGTCTGATTATTTCACTAGCTATAACATAAGTGTTAATGGTGTACCAGTCTTGATAAATGATAAACAGGTTTGCCATCTGGACCTGTTTAAGTTTTTTACCAAAAGGACAGGCGTTTTGTAAGGTGATTTGCCAGGAATTATAATATCTTGTTCTCTTAAGGAGTCAATAACAGGTGAAATATCCTCAATGGCTTTCTTAGACAAAAGGATACTAGGAGATAGCCCCTTTAGTTAGAGAGCATTCTAGTTTTAATAGTGCCAAGGAATGGATTTTAGAAGTCATATATCTTAAGATGAAGAGGCCCAAAGGGACTCAGGTGTGTCAGATGGGATACTAAGTGTCCCTAAGTGCCCCCTGATCAACTAGGAATGAGAATGGAGAACAGAAATCGGGAATCCTCAAGCAACAGTAGAGATAATGCTCCATCAGGGGAGCAGGAAATAGTAGCCCTAAATTTGCATAGGAGATTTCTCCAACAGAACCCTAGTATTCTAAATGCTTTGGGTGTTCATTTATGGTTAGCCATAAATCTTGTTGCTTTTCATGGGACAGTAGAATTTCCATTAAATCAGCTATATCTGCCCAGGTAGGGTTTGTCAAGATATTAGGAGACACCCTATTTTCCAGAGCTAAGACCCAATAAGCAAACCACGCCCTGAGCTTGGTGTAACAACAATTCTTTGTGCTTACCCTCTGGATGATCTCAGTCACAGCAAAATCCCAGAATTATTTCTGGTCATGAAGCCCTTCTATGAATCAAACTTGTCACAGTATTACTGTTACCCCTAACTGTCAGGGCTACAGCTCACTGCACAGCCATTGCTATAAGTATTAATATTTCCTCACACTAAAGTGGGTCCTACCCACTAGGGTTGGGGCCCCAACACTTACATCTTTGCTTGCAAGCCATTTCCCTCACTTTGAAATTAAACTTCTTAATTCTTGACTATCCTGTCTCTAGATGGCTTTGTTCAGCTCTAGCCCCCCCACCCAGGTTCTGTCCAGTTGACATTAATTGATATCAGAAGTAGGATTGGACACAGAATCAGGCTATTGATCTCTCCAGTACCAGTGGGAACCACCTAGGTACCACTGGAGATTGACCCTCACCACCCCACCCCATCCACTCCAGTCTGATGAATCCTTTGCCATTGGCTTCAAGTTCCTGCCTTGCTTGAGCCCACTGTTCTTTGTGACAGAAAACTCCAGTGCATCTCCTACTAGGGGTGGGGCTCTGGCAATGTGTCCTTGCTTGCAATCCATTTCCTTCATTTTGAAATTAAATTTCTGTTTGATTTCTGACTATCCTGTCTATAGCCTGCTCTGTTCAACTCCAGCCACCCACAGGTTAGAGGCTGGTTCCATCTGGTTGACAGGTTATAGTGTTTAAATATGGCTTGGGATCATTCCATGACAGCTCTGGGGGCTTCTTCGAATCTGGGAGTGGTACTCCTCCCAGTGGCAAGGTCAGAGGATTGAGAAGTTTATGAGGTCTGAGGACCACATTGCCTCAATTGGTCACAGTCACTAGGAAGATGCCTTTAGGTTTTCCTTCATTTCTGGAGAAACTGAGGAGATGGGAGTCAACACAGGAGGGGTCAAAGGAGTGGGAGAAAAAGAAGATAAGGCAGGGTAGGGAGGTGGGGGAGCCAGAGAGAGAGAAGGTCCCTTGAAGGAGAGAGGTTTCTTGAAGATGTCAGGTAAATGCTTGTCTTCAGATAGAGGCTTAGTCATTTTGCTCCAACAGAACCCTAGTATTCTAAATGCTTTGGGTGTTCATTTATGGTTAGCCATAAATCTTTTAATTTATAATAATTGAAGGTACAATATCTAGACCAAAACCTTTCATCAGCAGAATTTCTAGCTGTTTTATACCAAATATCCCATAACCTAATTACTTGTTTTTTCATCATTCCAGGTTCAGCTGAGAGCTCCCCTTTATCCCAGGCTTCAAGGAGTATTTTTTTTTAAAGGAGTTCCTGTTGGCACAGCATTTTTTTTCTTACTATTTTTAGCTCCCATTATTCTAGAAAAATTTTCTTAGATTTGGTTGAAGAAAAATTTGTAACACACACACACACACACACACATACACACACACACGGAAACACAGATAAACAGACACAGGACTGACTGCTGGGCTCTCCCATGAGTCCCAACTGAAACAGTGAGTAATGAAATGGAAATGACAAGTCAGACATCTAGATATTAAACATCAGTGATGAAGCTTCAAAAAGAAATCAGTTGTGCCCACATAGGACAATTTGGGGACTTTTATATCTTTAGACTGATTCTGCTCTATATCTTTTTTTTTTTGGAAGGCAATTGGGGTTAAGTGACTTGCCCAAAGTCACACGGCTAGTTTTTGTGTCAAGTATCTGAGGCCAGATTTGAACTCACGTCCTCCTGACTCCAGGGTCAGTGCTCTATTCACTGCACCACCTAGCCGCCCTGCTCTATATCTTTTAGTCACCCCCCACCCCCCGGCCTTTTTTTTGCCTGGGGAGTGTCTCTGCTCCCTCAACCTTTCTTGAAGATGAATCAGGAGAGGTACTTTTTTTTGAGTGGGGAAGACAAAGCAATTGGGGTCAAGTGACTTGCCCAAGATCACACAGCTAGTAAGTGTGTCAAATATCTGAGGCCACATTTGAACTCAGGTCCTCCTGACTCCAGGGCTGGTACTCTTCATTGTGACACCTAGCTGCAAAGAAATTCTTTAGAAAGAGAATTCCTGATGCTTGCTCTTAGTCCCAGCTAGCTTCCACCATCTTTTGTGTTGTTGCCTTTTTCTTCTTTCTTTCCTCAGTCTCTCTCTTTTTCACTCTGTTACTCTTCTCTTTAAGGAACCTGCCTATCATTCTAAATCCCCACCTGCCCCCACTGTGTTTTGGGAGTTTTAAAAAAATGTTGTTTTTTTTTCCTCGGCAGCCTAGGCTGCCTCTGGTATTTCTGCTATAGGTAACCACACGTCTTTAAAAATTACACCAAAAAAGAGGAAACTTTTCGCTTGACTCTCTTTCGGCTGTTTTCTTATGGTGAGATTTCCGACCAGTCATAACTCTCCAGAGAGCCTCAGAGAAATGCCTTATAGAGAGCAGTTTGACTTCAACACTGAACCACCTTGGGAAGCTAGCTGATGATAGAAGGATCCATCTCCTAACCTGTCAATGGAGGTCTCCATCCACTTCAGAAATCCAAGACCCATATTCATCCAACTTGGTGTCAAGTGGGTTCTGCTGACAGAATTATCTTGTGATTATTTGAGAAATGTATCAGTTTCTTCTAAAGTACAACCAAGCCTTTGTAGCAATGTGTTGTGTATTCTAAGGACCCAAACTTAAGGCTTAATGGTCCATTTCCTTGTTTTTCCTGGTTTATGACTTTCAGCTTTGTGGAATATGGCTCAGATTTACTGAAGATGCAAATTACTCTGTTGGCTTGTTGGATGAAGGAACATATCTTGGAAGTGTTATTGATAACTATGTCTACGAACATATCCTAAAAGGAAAAATGTATTTTTTGTTGGAGATCTTGGAAAAAATGTGAAGAAACATAATGGCAGAATGTTGTGGCTCAAATAAAGTCATTTTATACAGTAAAACACAATTCAGATCCAGCTGTTCTAGAGATTTTTGGCAACTCTTGGAGCTTGGATTTGAAACTTGGAACTTGATTTTGCATGTTCCAGCAAAAATGAAATGGCATTGGTGTAAGAGTTGGGTGTTTCTCCTGAAAACATCATTGATACAAGCCTATGTAAGCAATTTTTCTCAGATAAAGTATGCAGCAAAAACTGGGGTTAATATCACATCACATGACAATGAAATTGAAGAAAATTGCACTTGCTAAGCTCTAACTACACATCGCAACAGAAGATATTGGTGGAGATGAAGAGAGTAACATAAAGTTTGTCCCCACGTTGAAGAATTGTAGGCATCTCTTAGAATGTGCTAAGGAACTTGACGTCCAAATCATTAGTGTTAAGTTTCATGTTTCCAGATCTTGCAAAGAACCTCAAGTGTATATTCATGCATTATTTGATGCCCAATATGTGTTTGCCATGGCTGGAGAATTTGGCTTTAAGATGACCATGCTGGATATTGGCAGAGAGTTTGCGGGTAGTAAATTTCAGTTGCAAGAGGGTAATTATGTTATCAACCCATTGTTGGCCCCTTACTTTCTTGAAGGATCTAGCATTAAGGTAATTTCAGAACCTGGAAGCTACTATGTCTCTTCTGTGTTCACTTTAGCAAGTTAATATCATTGAAAAGAAAGTCCTTGAAAATGGTGTTTTCTCTGGAGTGGGAAAAACCCAGGGTAACTAGCTAGTCTTTGTGTATTACATGAATGATGGCGTTTTGTTTATGGTTCTTTTGCAAGTAAATTGTCTGATAACTTGAACACCATTCCAGAGATTCACAGGAAATGCAAGATGTGCCTCTGTTACTAGCAGCCTTTGGGATCCACCCTGTGATAAACTTGATCAAATTGTGGAAAATTGTCTTCTTCCTGAGCTAAATGTGAAAGACTGGCTGATCTTTAATAATATGGAAGCAAGCACTCTCCGTGAGCCATCTGCTTTTAATGATTTTCAGAGGCCAACTAATTATTACATGATGTTATTCAGAGATTGGTATGAGATGCAAAATGTTGGAATTACTTCAGACACAATGTTGAACTTCTTTGTGCCCTCTTGCATTCAGCTGAGCCAAGATGACAATAGTTTTTCCACTGAAGCTTAAAACAGGCATTAATGCTTCCTTTTAGACCTGAAGCTGCAAGTTAAGCTTGTCTAGTCCACATTCCAGCGTGAAAGAAAAATTAAACAATCTTAACTATTCATTCTCCAAAGCTTGAAAGACATTAGCAATAATAGCTAATTGAGACCAGGCAAAGCCAATTTATAGCTATAATTCTTTGGGGTAAGGTGAGAATTAGATAATATGTGCAGATTTAAACTTGCCAGTTTTCCAACCCTTAAACATTTAAAATAAAATTTTCAACAAATGACTTGGGGGGGACTCATTATTTGGTTTCCCCATTATAAACTGTTTACATATAAGTATGCAGATTTTATATTAAGGATTCCTGTTAGAAAGTCTTATAAAATTATTGTATTTTGCCCAGATGTGTCAGATGTCAATGGAAAACCAGTGTGACCTCATTGAGATATATTTAATGTATTTAGAATATGTACATTTGTATTTTGAACTGTAGCTTAATAAATATAAAATTGCATCATAGTATATGTTGTATTTGACCTGATGTAACTGGTATATTATTGCAATAAAATTTTGCATAGATTTTGCTGTTTTTTCAGACCAAAACTTTGGGAAAGGGACTAGTAAAAGCAAAGGTAGCTTTGAAATGGATGTGTATATGACTATTTTGAAAGTTATTTTTCTTTAGTCCATTATTTCAAATTTAGTTTGGCAGTACTTTAATTTTTTTCAGTTATTTAAGTTTTCAATAATTTACATAAAATAAGTTTGATAAATCATTGTGAATTTCAGATTCTTTACTGGAAAGGTGACATGTAGTTTGCAATGTTTATTAAACATAGTGTGTTTCTTTAACAATTCCAACAACAAAAATGTTAAAACTGCAAGCCCAATAGCAATAGACATCTATATAGAGATACAATGCATGTAGCACCTTAGACATACAATTACAAATTTATTGGATGAAATGGCAGTTTGTGCTAAGTAACAGAGCGTGGTGGTGGTGGGGAATAAATTGCAAATAGTTATGCGTATCAGTAAAAAGAAGGGTTCCATTCATCTTCAAAAACCTTCATGCTCTTTCATACTGGACATTCAATTTTTTTTAATTTCAAGAAAGCACACTATCAAGTTTTTCAACTACCGTAATAATTAGAAAAAATGTTAAGCTGTCCCCTTAATTCTTTGTTACGTTGAATTGTTAGCATTATTCTTTGAATTCTTGTAGTAATTTGGTTGGAGTTTTTGTTTGTTTGTTTATCTTAGCCTGACAGTGTTTAGTCAGGATTTGCAATGTTCACTGCTAATGCTATTAATAATTTTAGTTTTCAGAATTGAAATAGTAATGAAAAGAGGATCTTTGTTCCTAACTTAGCTTTTGCGCAGGTGTGGAATTTCTGCTTCCCAACTGGAAATATAACTTCACACTGGTGTCAATTGACAGAAAATCCTAACCTGTACTTATGAGTTAGGAATATAATACAAAACTGGTTTTTACACATGTGCTTCAAGGCAGAAAGGAATTGATTGTGATTCTCTCGAAATTTCAACCTTTGAAACCAATAGGGTGCGCTCTTTGCTTGATATGTTGTGATTTAATGAATGCCTATTTGGATTTTTTTTTTTTTTGCTTTTTGGAGGGGGAGGGCAGGGCAGTTTGAGTTAAGTGACTTGCCCAAGGTCACATGGCTAGTAAGTGTTAAGTGTCTGAGGCTAGATTTGAACTCAGGTCCTACTGACTTTAGGGCCAGTGCTCTATTCACTGCACCAACTAGCCTCCCATGCCTATTTGAACTTAATATTGGGGCTGCTAGAATTTCGGATCCTAGCATGGTGGTGTGTCATCTTTTGTATTTGTGGGGATGGCCAAGGCTAAATGTATGATTTTATGCAAAATTCAAAATTCTAAACTTATACAACAGTTTCCTTGGAACTCAGAAAGTTGGAAGAATTGCTTTCATGTCTCCTTTACGTGTCATGCTTGTTTGTAGCCCAGGAATGCCAAACCTTGGCAACTTTAAGCTTATTGATCACTTAGGATAGCTTCTAGGTTTCACAGCATATCAATTTTGCTGCAAAGTCTGTAGAAGATTTGTTTTATCTGAAAATAAAAACAGCTTAGAGTTGTAAATAGTATCTTTGTAAATAATATGGTAGTAACTTCAGATGTCTGAATTATATTTTAAGACTGTCATAAGAATTGAAGTTCTGAACCAATGTATTTCAATTTGATATGCTAAAAAGTACTGAATTATTGTTACTACTATCCTTTCTAGTTACAAAATTGTAATCTCAATCCAGAATTTAACTAAATATAAATTCTATGAATTTTATAGAGTGAATTGAATTGTAAAGGTTAACAAAAAATCCTTGAAAAATTCCTTTTAAAACCCCTTAGGAGAATCTCAGGTTATTATACTGCCAATTACTGTCAAATTGTCACATTGAACACAAATAGCACCCTCAAGACAGACAAAAGCAACAACTTTCCCCAGTAGAAAGGTTACCTTCAGTTTGGAAGAAGAATGAACCCCCAAAACTGTAGAATTGAGGGAAAAGTTCAGTCTGTGTTGCAGTCCTCCATGAAGAAGCCCCTGCCCCTTCCTCAGGGGATAAGATTTCACCTAAAATGCTCAAGGGGGAAATTGGGGTTCCCTAAAGAGGTTGTTTTCGGGGATCAGTTTCTTTCTCCTGATCTCAGATGAGCCCCCAAAATTGTGGTGCTAGAAATTAATAATGATAGAGTAGACTAAAGGTTTCAAAATTTCTGAACTTTATTTAATAATAGAGTACTGAAATCTGTTAATAAAAGGAAGGAGAGAGGGGGGAAGAAGGAGAGGAAGAGAGAGAGAGAGAGAGAGAGAGAGAGAGAGAGAGAGAGAGAGAGAGAGAGAGAGAGAATATATTATGTTTCAGCTGAAATAAAAAAGGCAGGGATAGCAATCCTGATCTCAAAGCAAAAGCAAAAATAGATCTAATTAAAAGAGGTAAGGAAGGAAACCATACCTTACTAAAAAAAAAATCATACATAAAATTGCGCATACCCTTTGACCCACCAATACCAATTCTAGGTCTATATCCCAAAGAGGTTATAAAAAGTGGGAAAAGGACCCACATGTGCAAAAATATTTATTGTAACTATTCCTGTGGTGACAAAGAACTGGAAATTGAGGGGATGTCCATCAATTGGGGAATGGCTGAACAAGTTGTGGTATATGATATTGTGCCATAAGAAATGATGAGCAGGCTGACTTCAGAAAAACCTGGAAAGACCTATATGAACTGATGCTCAGTGAGATGTGCAGAACCAGGAGAACATTGTATATGGTAACAGTCACATTGTGCGATGACTAACCTTGATAGATTTAGCTCTTTTCAGCGAGGCAAGGATCTAAGACAACTCAAAAAGACTCAGGATGGAAAATGCCATCCACATCCAAAGAAAGAACTTGGAAGTCTGAATGCAGATGGAAGCATACTACTTGCTGTCCTTTTCTTTTGTTGTTTTGTTTTGTTTCTTCTTTCTTGTGGTTCCTCCCATTAGTTCTACTTCTTTACATCATGATTAATGTGCAAATATGTTTAATATGAATGTATAAGCACAGCCTTTATCAGATTGCACACCGTCTTGCAATTATTACTTTATTTTATCCTTACAACAATCCTGGGAGTTAGGTAATCTTATTATCCCATTTTACAGATGAGGGAACTGAGGTGGATGGGGGTTAAATGACTTGCTCAGAGTCACACAGCTAGTAAATGTCTGAGGTCTTCTTGATTGCAGGTCCAGTGCTGCCTCTGAAAAGAGAAACATAAGCAAACAGAAGCACTCTTCTGAATTATAATGATCAGTTGGGACACTGCTGTGAGCCAAAGGCACACTACTCCAATGCTGAGAGAAGGAAATAAGAGAGCCATTGTGTAGAGTACAGGATTTGGTGTGATAAAGGAGTAGATTTTAAAAGGTACTCTTGCCTGGAGGAATGAGAGAATTGGAATACTTTGAGATTTTCTCAATACATGTTGTCTTTAAGTCATTTCAGTTGTGTCCAGCTGTTTACGATCCCATTTGGGGTTTTCTTGGCAGATATGGGAGTGGTTTGCCATTGTCCTTTTCCAGTTCATTTTATAGAAACAAACAGGGTCAAGTGATTTTGTCCAGGTATTGGAGGACAGATTTGAACTCAGGACCTCCTGACTCCAGGGTTGGTGGTTCTATCCATTTTGACACCTAGTTGCCCTTTCTCAATACATAGTCCAGTTGTCTGAAAGCAAGCACTGAGAAAAGACATAATAAGCATCTTCTGATAGAGAATAGTGGACTTTGGGGGAGAAGGGAAACAGAGATAGAGGAGTACCAAAAAACCAAAAAAAAAACCCAATGGAATCTGCTAGGAGCAAAGGATAATGACATTGGGGAATAGACCCTGCTACCTGCTGAAAGCAGTAGAATGTTACCTGGAAAAGGTTGATCGTGAAAAAGCAATACAACACAGACTTTGGAGAGAAGTACTGATCTTTCATGGAAAGAAAGAGAAAGGAGAGAGGGGAAGGGGAGGGAGAAAGAGGGAGGTAGGGGAGAGAGAGGGTGGTGAGAGACAGAGAGAGAAAGAGAGAGAGAGACAGAGACAGAGAGAGACAGAGACAGACAGAGAGAGAGATAGAGACAGAGAGAGACAGAGAGAAAGCAAGCCAGCGCAGGAGAGACAAAAATTAGACAATAAGGATTTCACTCATGAGCAAGTTTTGTGTGCACTAGAACGATCTGTGTTGGTGGGAAGTTAATCTCTAAGAATCATTTGGGGAGAAAAATAGTAAGGACTTTAAGATCATTATCAGGAACTGTGAACTTAAATAAAAACCTTTATTTGTGAGGCCCAAATGATATAACATATGTAAAGTACTTTGCAAACTTCAAAGTATAAATGTTGGACAGGGCTGTAATTGGGCAGGGGAACTTGGTTTTACCCCCAGTGAGCTGAAATTCAGAGGGGGCAGACAGCACTTTCAGTCTTTTAACAGCATAGAAACAACCTAGATTAGCTCTTAGTTAACAAAGATAACACAGTTAGAATAGAGCTTTACTATCTCCCAAGTGATTCCACCAGCCTTCCCTTAAACTCAGGTTCACAAGGTTTGGAAGCATAGGCTAGTTTTGTCACCTGTAAAGTAGTGGTATCAAACTCAAATAGGTTTAAATGTAGTTTCCAGTGTGTTTGACACTTCTGTAATAAAGGACAGTCAGATAGTCAGCTATTGCCAGGCATTGTGCTAAGTGCTGGGGATATAAAAGTAATAATACTAAGAGGGAAGAGAGAAGAAGGAGATGACAAAAGATGGTTCTTGTTCTCAAAGAGCTTACTTTAATTAAGGGGTGGGGATGGAGAAGAGGGACAGCATGCAAACTGATGTACAAGCAAGATGTGTGTATGTATATATGTGTGTGTATGTATGTATACACACATACATATGTATGTATACATACATACATACATAAAATAAATTGAGCATCATCAACAGAGGGGAGGCACCAGAATTAAGGATAGGTAAAACTTCCTCTAAAGAATTTTAGCTGGAACTTGAAGACAAGAGGGTCAGGTGAGCAGGTGGAACATTCCATGGATAGAGGATAGCCAGGATAATTGTCAAGAGTCAAGAGATAGAGTGCCTTGCTTGAAGAATAAGTGTCAAAGCCAGTATCACTGGAAGGAAGAGTAGGTGGTGGGCATGGATAAGGTGGAATGAAGACTGGAAAGATAGGAAGGAGTCCAAAAAGGACTTGTCGGGATCTATAGAGAATCACACCTTGTGCCCATCCCTTGGCTGATTGTCTTCTTACTTTAACTTTACCTTCAAAAGCTCCTTTTATTTTCCCTAGAATTTTTGACAAGGCTCATACTGACTGGCCTTTAGCCTTAATGATACTATTCTGACAGGTTTGTGATCAACGGCTTTGTGTTCATCCTTGGTTGCTCAAGCAGTGAATATAACTGGAAAAAGACACTGTGTAATCATCCAAGCCTAGCTATGCCACTGGCAACTTGCTCCAAGGTTACACAGCAGTCTTCTCTTGGCCTCAATCTCCCCAATACTGAATGTGAAATCAGATCGTCTTTAAAGTTCCTTCAGGCTCTTTCTATGAGCCATTCCTTCCCTCTTTTCTATATTTTTTTTAAAGTCTAAAACTTTTGGAGAATTCTTTGAGCAACTATAATCAGAAACAACTTAACAACAAATCTGCCTCTATTTTACCTATTTACATATTTTTCCCAAAGGATCATTTGTGTTTTTTATTATCAGAATAATTTTCTTTTTTTTTCTTTTCTCCTCCTCCAACATTCCATCTTTCAGTTGTCTTCCCTTTTAAATTTTCAAGCAACGGGATCTTATCTTTCCTATCTCTGAGCTTTCTGAAACCAGCTTTTCTAAGGTCTTAGACACAAAATTGGCTTTGCTCCAAGCTTGCCAGCTTAGTTAGTCCTCTTAAATGCTAAGGTGGAAAAGTCACTTTCTCTCCATACAAACATATATAGTCAAGCAAAACAAATTTCCACATTAGTTATGACAAAAATGTATCTTAATATGTATTCTGTACCTTTTATTCCTTTGAATCCTTTTGAAACCTGCTCTCCCCAAATCCAGAGAAGCTGTTAGACTTTGTTTCTTCATTTCTATCACAAACCACCTGTTTTGGTTTATTGTTTCCTTAACTAGCCAATAGAGCCACCAGAGGGCACTCTCATCCCGAGAATCTCAGCCTTTCTGCCGGGTAAAGACAAACGTAGAATGTCTTCTGGAAGAGAAAACCCGATACTTAAAAAGGAGTTCGTCATCCTCAGGTTAGAGAAAATGGCAGGAGGAAGGAGGGTCAAGTAGCACCATGAAGTTCTGTAGTCTTTTGGCACCCCAAGTCCTAAGCCTCCAGCAGTCCCTGGCTCAGGACTCCTGGTTGATGGGGAGGCTGACAGGCTGACTGCAAAAGTATGTCTCCTGCATCGTCCCTGGCCTTGTTTCCTAGACTCTAATTATTCCTACTGCTCCTTACCCTGACCCAGCCCTTATGTCTCATCTTCCCCTATCTTCTCAGAGTCTTTTCATAAATTATTTTCATACATTCTTAATATCCCCGGAGTTTAGCACAGTGCCTAGAACATAGTAAACAATAAATACTAGATGACTTGATAACTTTGTGCTGGATCCGTTCCTTACTTTCTCAACCCTTTTTCCATATTTTTCTGCTCCAAGAAACCTCCCTAAACTGTCACTTTCTGTTCTGCTTTCCCATTCTCCCTATCCAGCTACCTAGAACTCTATGGAGCTGGATTCTCTGTCCTTGTCTCAATCTCTGGGTCTGTATCTTTGTCCCCTAAGAAGCACAGAATCAAGGAACATTGAAGGTGCAAGAGGGCAAAGAGTGCATTTTGTTCAGTCAACTCCTATCTGCACAGGAATCCCTTAGAAAAATATTTCTGAGGGCAGCTAGGTGGCACAGTGAAGAAAGCATTGGCCCTGAAGTCAGGAGGACCTGAGTTCAAATCCGGCCTCAAACACTTAACACTTACTAGCTGTGTGACCTCGACAAAGTCACTTAACCCCAGTTGCCCTACCTTCCCCCCTCCAAAAAGCAAAAAAAGAAAAGAAAAAACATTTCTGACAACTGAATGTTTGTCATCTGACCTCTGCTAGGAGACCTATGAGGATGGAGAACTCAGTAACCTTAAGTGGAAATCGGTTTCACTTTTGGACAGGAAGTTTTTTCTGACATCGAGAGTAAATTTGCCTTTTTGTGATTTCTACTCATCGAAGTCTTGCTTCTGCCCTCTGGAACCAAGCATATCAAGTCCTTCCTAAATCCTTTTCCCCAATCAGGCTGGTGGCTCCCCAGGACAGGGACTATATCTTTTCGGAATATCTCCACCCTGTGCAGAACTGCCTAAAAGAGATGCCCAATGCAAATGTTGGACACAGCTTTTGGTTGTCAAAGGGTTAAGGCCTCGCTGTCTCCGCCCCCTTTTCCCAGCCGGCGGGAGTATGAATAGCGGGACTCGCTCTTCTCTCCAAGTCTCTCCGGAAGCCTCCCCGGTCTCTCCCTACCCCTCTCACCCTGGTTCTCCTCCCGGCTCTTCGAGGTGCTTGGGGACCCGCCCCTTTCTCCTCTCACTCAGTGCCCTTCTCCCTCCGGGGTGGCCTTAAGGATGATGGAGGGCTGCCTGGGAGAGGAATCTGTTCAGATGTGGGAGCTCAATCGGAGGCTGGAGGCCTATTTGTCCCGGGTCAAGTCTCTGGAGGAACAGAACGAGAGGCTTCGGCTGGAGATTGGGAGTCTCCGGGAGTTACCTGGGGAACCATCCTGGAGAAGCCAGGCTGAGGAGGAGCTGAGTGCTCTGCGGGCCTTGGTGGACCAGCGCTGGAGCGAGAAGCATGCTGCCGAAGTGGCCCGGGACAATCTTCTGGAGGAGGTAGAAGGGGTGGCGAGCCGATGCCAGCAGCAGCGCTTGGCTCGGGAGCGGGCTAAGGAGCAGGTGGCCGAGAGTCGTCGGGTGCTGGAGGCCGAGAAGTGGGCGGGGGTGTGTCTGGGGAACCAGGCAGCCGAGCTGGAGAAGGAGCTCGAGGCCTTGGTGGCGGCACATGAGCAGGAGCGGGAGGGAATGAGTGCCCAGGTGGCCCGCTCTGCCCTGGGCCTGGAGACCTTTCGCAGGGCTCCCGATAATGCCCCTGCCCCCGACGTGCAAGACCTAGCCCGCAAGTTTGGGGAGGCGTGGAGGGGCGCAGTGGAAGGCTACCAGGCTCGCGTTGCCTGCATGGAGGCGTCCCTGGGACAGGCCCGGGAGAGGCTGGGCCGGGCAATGCAAGGGACCCGAGAGGGGCAACGAGAGGTGCAACGGCTGGACGTAGAGAGGGCAGCTCTCCAGGACCGTCGAGAGATGCTGGAGCAGAGGCTGGAAGGACAGTGGCAGGAGCAACAGGAGTCAGGGGAGAAGTTCCAGGTGACCATGATTCCCCTGCCCCTCTGCTCCTCTCCTAACCCCTGGTTCCTCTTTCCCAACTTCCTGCAAATTGATTGCTCCCAGTGTTCCCTTGTCCTTCTCTCTCTTGCTCAGTGTCTCCCAGTCTTGACATCTCTTCCCTTAGATAGTGTTGAAGAAATTCTTTTGGAACCTGTTTTGGTTGTAAGAGATCTGTCTTCCTAGGCTCTCCCAAGTGTGTGGAGTATTGAAAGGAAAGGGGAGTTGGACCTGGCCAGAGGAGGGGAACCTTAGCAAAGTCCATGTTCCCTCTGTCATTGGAGACATTCCCAATTCCACAAAAGGATCCCATTCTATATATAGGGCACCTAGAACCCCCAACCCCAACACCCCAAGATGTATGTTCTTTGGGCTATCCTAAAGTTTTCCTCAAGGATTTGCTGGTATAGAAAGAAGAGAATTAGCTGGCAATTTTGAGAGAGAGACGGAGACAGAGACACAGAGAGACAGAGACAGAAACAGAGACACACACAGAGAGAGACAGAAACAGAAAAACAGAGATAAAGATAGAGAGACCCAGAGAGTGAAAGAGTGAGAGGAGGGGGGGAGGGAGAGAGGAGAGAGGAGAGAAAGAGAGTTAGATTTCTCATACTTCCAAATGGTTTTGTAGGAGTGTCAACACTATTCCCCAGCCTCCACGTACCTGTATCCCCTGGGACCCTTCTCTCCTTGATCCACTGCAACTTTCAACTCTTCCCTACTCAGGCAGCTTTGATTGAGCCAACAAAAAATTCCCAATGAGTTTAACAGGGCTCAGGGAAGGGGTCAGGGGACCCAGGCATCCAGGTTTCCAGCCCCTTTCTGTCTCATTCCGATGCTCCCAGGGGGGAGCTCTACATTCCAGAGGAGCAGGGACAGCTGTCCCTGCTCTCACACACAGCTGTGACTGACAACTGTGAAAACAACCTCCCAGTTTGGACCTGAATGGGGAGTGGGGGCCAGGGTCTTAGAGGATAAGGCTGGCTGCTCCCTCTCCCCTCCTCCCCTTCTCATCTGAGGAAGGAAGATTTCAGGAAACACATGGAGAGGGGCAGAAAGGGGAGAGGGTGCTAAAGCTTGGAATGAAAGGGAAGGACACAAAATTGGGTGTGGGGAGGGTGAGAAATAGAGGGGTAGGGAACTGCTCAAGTTCTCAGGTAGTTTCCCCCTTCCTCTTTTGTTTCTCCTTTGCTATTTCTGTTTTAACTTTCTCTTCTCTTCTCCTTATCTCTTTGCTTTGGAGTTAAATGTTGGAGGGCTGAGCCCTATGATACAAACCCTTTGAGAACATTGTTGAAGAATCCTTCCACACCCCCACACTCCCCAAAAAGAGAGAGGATGCAGTTCTTGCCTCTGGAACTCCAAAGGGAAATTTTCCTGGGGAAAGGCATATGTAAGGTTCTCCCCAGAGCAATGAACAAGAGGGAATAAGCTGCTATTGGGACAGGAGGGATGGGAAGGCCTTCCTATCCTTTAAGAAGAATGGAAGGGAGATACTGATTTTTCTGCTCCTTGTTTTTCAGCTGGCTGTGGAGGCCCTGGAGCGGGAGAAACAGGATCTCCACAACCAGATTGCTCAGGTCCTAGAAGATCGACAGCAGCTGATGCACCTGAAAATGTCCCTTAGCTTAGAAGTGGCCACGTACAGGTGAGGCCCTCTTCCCAGAACCCTTCTTCCCCAGGACACCATGGTTCAGAAAACAGGAATCCTTGAATTAGGAGTCAGAACATCTGGGTTCAAATCCCAGACCTGCCATTAACATACCCTGTGATCTTAGACATTCCCTTCCTCTGAGTCTCATTCTGGTCATATGCAGGACAAAGGTTTTGAACTACAAATCTAAGGTCCCTTCTTTCTTTTACAGCCCCTTTTCAGCCCCAGGGATTGAAACCACACCATCAGTTCTCCCCATAAGTTCTACATCTCTCTTCCCACACATCCCTTCACACCCTTATTCCATCGAGCCTAGGTTCCAGATGAGTTCCATACAGAGAGACAAAGAGCTGAGGTCTAGGATGTTTATGTCTTCTAGTGCCCATGGCCTAGTTTTCATTGAGCCTGTCTCCTTATTTCTATGAAGCAAGGTGGGAGGAAGCTAATGCTCTTGGTTTAAGAATTCCATCTTCCTTCTGATCTCTGTCCTAAGCCCCTAGGAAAGTCTTGAATCCTGGGCTAGGTCTGAAAGGCATAAGGACACAGTGTTAGAGAGATGGAAGAGGGGCAGGGAGAGAAGGAACATGAGAGGGATCAGAAGGAATGGGGGTGGGGGTGGCCAGGATCCAGAGGAAAGAAGGTTGGGGAGGAGTGAACATTGACAGAAAAATGGAGGTTAGACAGAAGGAAGGACTTCTTCATGGTTAGGGAGTGGTGAAGAGAACTGTCAATGGCTTTTGCCTCCTTGGAGACAAGGAGAAAAGGCATATAACAATGTTTATTTAATTGACTTGCAAAACATTGTCTTCTTTTTTTTTTTTCATTGGTGATAGGGGGAGGGAGGTAGGAAGCATGTCCCACCCAGAGATGGGGATGGACATATTTCCTATCTTTAAAGGGACCTGAGATCCAGAGTGCTTGGAGATCCCAAGACAAGAGTCTTGACCCCCAATAAAACTACTGAGAGGAAAGAGGAGAGGAGGCCCTGAGGAATTATAACTTGGGTCCTTTGTAGGGGTGTGGGGCAAAAGGGTTTAGAATTCTGAATTCATTTACTATTGTCTGAGCACAGCTCCCCTTCATTCTACATGGCAAGATGGGGGAGCTCATCCCATGGGAACAGCTTGAGAATTCCTGCTTCCCCGAGGAAGCCCCCCTTCCCAGACCCTCCAGATGGCTGTCAGGACAATGGCAGCTTATTAGCATGAGAATAGTTCCCCCTAGCCCCCACAGGGAGAGGATGAGGTCATGGGCATGAGGGAATAGATTCCAGAGTGGGAGAGACACACAGTCTCCAAAGCAACGTGTGTATGCATGTGTGATTGTGCTGTGTAACTTTGTGTCTACGTGGCTGTGTGACTTTGCATGATGCTATAACTATGTGGAAGTACCCTAGTGAGTGACTGCCACATTTGTGTATCTGTGAGACTGTAACTTTTGTCCATGGATATGTTTGTGTCTGGATCTCTCATTTTGTGAATGAACCTGTCATGTTGTGGCAGGGGGAAGGATACAAACAGTCATTTTTCCACACTGGATTGGTATAATTAATCAGGCAATCAGAGTGACCCAGGACCTCTTCCTTTGTTTCTAGGACCCTCCTGGAGGCTGAGAGTTCCCGGCTGCATACATCAAATATAGACTCAAAAGCCACTGTCATCCCTGGTGAGAGGATAGTGTCTCTGGCTGTCACTCATTCTATCCCTTTGCCTTGCCCCTCCAGCCATTAAGGGAAACCTCCTTCACTCCCCTAACACCCTTCCCCAGCTCTTATTGCTCTTGCTGGTACATGGGAGCCTTGTTTTGCCCATATTAGACTTCTTATCCCAATAAACACCCAAATTTGAGAATAAATTCCACTCCAAAGGGATCCCCCTCAATTAAGGAAAAATATGTGAGGTTAGATCTTGATTATGGAAAGGGATTAAGGAATGTGATGGTGGGGAATATAGGGGGAAGAGTTCAGCAGGAATGTTGTAGATAAAGGAGTGTTCCCCCAAGTTCACATATTGACTCTGCCCCTGTCCCCTCTATCTTTTTAGACCCTAAGGTGGAATTGTGTACTGCTGTGACACCTGAGATCCGACGTCCAGGACTCCGGCCTCCTGTCCTGAGCCCCACACCCCTTTCCATGGTGGATACACCTAGGACCCCAATGCCTACGTTTCTGAAGAGTCAAGGATTCGTCCCAACCCAGACACCCACCTTGGCCAGCACCCCCATCCCACACATTTCCCAAGCTCACCACTCAGGTACTAGGAGGGAAGTCCAAGCCCAGGTGGCACCCTCCTACCTTCTCCAGGGGCCATCTTTTGATGGACCTAAGCCAAAGGATAGTGAGCACCTCATTGCTCCAAAGCTCCCATGGGCCAAAGCCAAGGTAGGCAGTAGCCTGGGGTCTGAAGAACCAAGGGTTGAGAAACAACAGGTCCCCAGCTTTCCCTGTCCAGATGAGCTAATGGAACAAGTTGAGGATGAAAAAATTGTCTTAGCAGCTTACTCTGGTGTTGACCCCATGAAGGCCAAAGATGGGGAGGAAGAGAAAGAGGAGCTCAGTGGTTTCAGTAGTCCCTATCCCCCAGCTCCAGAGCCTAGTAAATACCAAAAGGAGGAAAAAGAAATCCAGGGGGTGGCAAAGAAGGAAGAAGGAGCTAAAGAGACAATCACAGAGAATTTGAAAGGAGAGGCATGGCAAAAAGGAAGGGTCCTAGAAAGAGAGGAGATACAGGAGACCCTGATCCTGCCAGGTGAGATCCAGGAAATGCCTGAGATTTCAGAAAAGTTTCAGGAGACACTTGGGATTACAGGTGGAGAGATCAAGGAGACTGTGAATCTACCAGATCAAGAGACCCAGAAGCTGCCAAGTGAGGAATTCCAGGAGATCCAGATTCTTCCAGTTGAGGTGATCCAGGAGACTCAGAAGCTGCCAAGTGAGGAATTCAAGGAGAACCAGATTCTTCCAGATGAAGTGATCCAGGAGACTCAGAAGCTGCCAAGTGAGGAATTCAAGGAGAACCAGATTCTTTCATATGAGGTGATCCAGGAGACCCAGAAGCTGCCAAGTAAGGAGTTCCAGGAAACCCAGATTCTTCCAGATGAGGTGATCCAGGAGACCCAGAAGCTGCCAAGTGAGGAATTCAAGGAGACCCAGATTCTTCCAGATGAAGTGATCCAGGAGACCCAGAAGCTGCCAAGTGAGGAATTCAAGGAGAACCAGATTCTTCTAGATGAGGTGATCCAGGAGACTCAGAAGCTGCCAAGTGAGGAATTCAAGGAGAACCAGATTCTTTCATATGAGGTGATCCAGGAGACCCAGAAGCTGCCAAGTGAGGAATTTCAGGAGAACCAGATTCTTCCAGATGAGGTGATCCAGGAGACCCAGAAGCTGCCAAGTGAGGAATTCCAGGAGGCCCAGGTTCTTCCAGAAGAAGAGATCTGGGAGAATCTGCCATGTGATGAGAACCAAAAGATATTGAGTTTTCCAGGAGAGGAGAACCAAGAGATGCTGAAGTCTCCAGAAAAAGAGATATTGAGGTCTCTAGGAAAGGATACTGAAAAGATATTGAGCTCTCCAAAAGAAGGCATCATGGAAAGAGAGGAGAACCAAGACCCACTGGCTTCTCCAGAAGAGAACAAACAGGAGACAGTGAGTTCTCTGGAAGAAGGAGTCCTGGAGATGAAGGAGAATCAGGAAATTCCAGAAGACATCCAGGAGATAGTGAGCTCTCCAGAAGACCTGGAGAGGGAGGACAACCAGGAGATGCTAGGAGCTCCAGAAAAAGAAAAACAGGAAATACTGAAAACTCTGAAAGAGGAAATTCACGAAATGCTGTATTTTTCGGAAGAAGGAAATAGGGAAAGAGAAAACATGCAAGAAATATTGACTTTGCCAGAAAAGGAAATGCAGGAGACATTAAGATCTCTGGATGAGGGTAACTTGGAAATGGAGGAAAGCCAGGAGATTCCAGAAGAGGGAAAAGGAGACTTGGAGAAGAAGGAGAACCAGGAAATGCTGCAGTCTCTGGAAGTAGAAAGTCTAGATCTTCAAAAACCAGAGGATATGACTTGGATGGGTCAAGAGCACTCCAGTGGGGTAGATGAAAAAGACCCATGTGAGATTGGAAAGGATCATGAGGGAACTGTAAATCTGAAACCAGGAGAACAAAGTGGCTTTGAAGGGAACTGGGAGGTTGTAGAAGAGACAAGATTGAAGTATGATAGTTCTGCTGAGTCCTGGCTTGCTGGAGAAGAGGAGCTGGGAAACCAGGAATCTGAAGAGCAGAAATTTCCAACAAAGGAAACAATTGAGGAGGGGATGACCAAGGGCCCCCAGGTGGAGTTCAGGGAGGTAGAGTCACTGGAACTTGGAACGATGACAGAGCAGATGTCAAAGGAGGATGGAGCCTTCAGGGAGAGTGATGAAGTAGCCCCAGGGGATAATAGATCCATTGTGGGACTAGAGTCATCAGAGGGAGAAGAGGTAAGAAATCAAGCACATCTGGAAAGGGGGGAATCAGAATCGGAGCACTGGGAAGAGGGGCCATCTGAACCACACGACAAGGAATTGATTTTAGAGACTTCAGTGGAGCAGTTGGAGAGACAGACTGGAAAGGATGTACAGGAAACAGATGAACTGAGCCAGCAGTCCAGGAAACTGCTTATGGAAAATGAAAGTCATTCCCATTCCGAGGCCCCAGAGATATTGGAAGAACCAGAGCAGGGGAAGTCTTTAGAAATGGGAAAGGACCCTAGGCCTCCTTCAGGCACTTTCTCTGCAGAAACCACAGTTGACAACATTGCTGATGATGGAAGTACTACTCCTAAGTCTCATTTCATGGGCCAGGGAGGACCCCAAGAAGAAACAAAACAAGAGATAGGGGCCTCAGAAGATCTCCAGAATCCCCAAGTTGAGGGAGAATCAGAGCAAATGCCAGAGCCCTCCAGCTCACTTCCCAAAGACCCTCTGGTGTCCTCTTTTAGGGCTGAGAGCAACCAAGAGTTATGGGAAAGCTGGGAAACAGAGGAGAGAACACGGGCCAGTGAGGAACTGGTTGGGGAAACAGGGAAGGTTGATGCCCAAGACAGCTCATCAGTCTTTCAAGAGGAGGTGGAGGAGAGTGAGGGGGATGATCTGAGTGAGACCCTCCCAGACTCCACACCCTTGGGCCTTTACTCTAAGGACCCAGACTCACCTAGCTGGGGGATTATTGGAAAGGGACATCCCTCTCCTCAGGAGGAGCAGAATGACACCTGGGCTCCCCCTCTCAGGCATCCTGAGGCCAGTAAGGCTCAGCCTTGTGAGGGAGAGGAGGATGAGGAGGGGGCTCCTGACTCTGAAGTGTCTGAAGAGTTTGAGGATCTTGCTGCTGATGCTTCCCTCTTACCTAGGGGACCTGGGGGACTAGTGGACACTGTGGGGCATGAGTCAGAATTGGTGCCAGACCCTCCGACCTGGGATCAGGATGGAGAGTCTGATGGGTTTGCAGATGAAGAAGAAAGTGCGGAGGAGGAAGAGGATGGTGACGACGATGATGGTGATGATGATGACAGCGATGGGAAAGCTAAGGGGATTAGGCACTGGAAGCTGGGTCCATCTTTAGGAAGTCCAGTGAGCTACCATCAGGAAGAAGAACCCAAGGAAGAATGGGACAGAAATGCCAATGCCCCCTCAGATGCTGGAGAGAGGGAGGGAGCAGAAAATCCCTCTTCTGCAGTTCTGGAGGTTGAGACCGAGATGGAGCCCTCAGGCAGATCAAAGACCCCAGACAGTGACATACAATCTGACTCCGAAGAAGAGCATTCTCCAATAACTGAAGATAGGGGGCACTCAGACCTGGAGGAGGAGCTGGAGACTCCCCTACCACAAAATCAAGACCTTTTAGGAATGAGTGACCTGACCCCCTTGGATAAGGAGGACCAAGCCTCAGATGGCGACCTGCTAGAGATATCCGGAAGAGTGGATGGCAGTGTCAGGAAGTCTGGGGCTAGTCTCAATGGTGGGGGTCCCAGCCTAGACAAACCAGATGACATCAGGGGAGAAATATTGAATGGTTTGGGGAAACTTGAGGAAGCAAGCAAGGGAAAGCTATTGGACCTGGAGAGGGAGGGAGGTGAAGGGAAAATCCTTGGGGAGGAGCTCTCCTCCCATACCCAGTGGAGTGGAGGTCCTCTCATCCTGGAGCAGAGACCATTCCTGAAGTTTGCTCAGAGCAAGGAAGAGGACAGAGATTCTTGGTCCTCAGGGGATGAGTAGAAATAGATCTCTTTTCCTCTCTTCTAGCTCTGGGGAAGGGACAAAGGACAGAGGAAATGGTAACCACCCCCCATCCCCACCCCACATTCCCCTCAAGCTTGGGAGTCTTAGTCTTGACATGACTCATGACCTAACTTCAGTATTTTGACCTCTATGGTCAGGAGGTGGGTTGGAGATAAAGGGTTTCCCCAGAATGGAGGTTCTGGAAAAAGCAATTCAGTCCCTTTCTCCCTCTCTCGGAAAAGTGGTATAGGAGTACTTTCTTCCATCTCCTCTCTGAGATTTAGACCACGTCTTCGTCACCACAGACCTCCCTGGGTCCCTCACTGTGGTCATCCCCTCACTCCCCCCAAAATTCTCTTTCTCAAAGAAGGGAGATGAGGGGCATTCCTTACTTTGAGGGCAGTAGGAGTGGAAGAGTCATGGGGGGAAAGTTAGAGGACAGGGTTCTGACTTTTTTGAGCTGTTAGTGACAGTGATTGAGGCTCTGCCTCTATCCAATCTGGCAGTGGGCGGTTGGGGATGTCCCTTTGTTGCTAACCCAGTACAAGAGAGGAGGGACCACCAAGCATTTTAACATGCCCAGCCTGAAGCCTTAGCCCCTCTACCCCCCATGTTATCTAGGATGGTTTTGTGAATAAAGTGATCACAGCCACCACCACTCCCATCATTGTGTCCTGACTTTTCTGTTCCTCCCCCCACAATTCCTACCCTGGGTGGGATTCTTGGTGTTACTTAGAGGTTGACTGAAAGGACTGGGGACTAATTTAAAGGAGGGGATCAACCTTCTGGGGGTCCCCTAGGCAGAAGTAGATTAATTTTTTGGTCAAAGGCCTGTGGTCCCTGGGTCCCCAGGTTTGAGGGTCCCATAAAAGCCATTTTGTGTTAGATTGCCTTACGAAAAATGAAAGGAAATGCAGTACAGTGGAAAGAGTCCTTTCTGGGCCTCAGTTTTCCTAGTGATAAAACAAAGAGGTTAGAATAGATGATCTCTAAGGTCCTTTTGAGTTCCAATCCATTGATCATGGATAGTGTAGGTCCTCAGTGGAGGGGGCACTCATGATTTTGTTCTCACTAGACCCTTATCTGTTTTAAACCTATCCCCCAAGCTCTCAGTTTCATGGGAAGATAGGACAGAGACACGGTTGGTTGTAGCTCTAAACACCCATAAGGAGAAGTTAAGGGAGGTAGGGGCTGTATGTATAGTCCAGGAAAACTTCCTAGAAGAGGGGAGTGTAAATCTGGGAGAAGAGGTAGAAGCTGTAGATGGGAAATGGAAAGTGGACTACATAGGCTAGGAAATGCAATGGTGTGGAGTTTTAGCAGGAGAAAGGGCAGAGTAGATTGGAGCAGAGAATTTAATGTGGGAGGTCTGGGGAGAGTGGCCTGAGGATGGTGGGCATCTCAGACCAGACAATCAGACTTGAGAGGCCAGTGGGTCGAGGTGGGGCGCCAGTGACATCAGCTTCCTTGATGAGGGGCACCAAGGAGGGCACCAAAATAATCATCATCTCTTCCCACTGCTGCCCAATTATAGTGATTAAACTAAAGAGCCAAGGCAAGAGAGTTTACCCCCTTCCTATCTCCCCACAAGCTCACTCTGGCCCAGCCCAGATAATAAGCCCCCAGCTCTGAAATACAAACAGTTGTCTCAGCCAGACCTCCAACATCCTCTGTACCCAGCCAGGGTCAGGGAGGGGTGACGGAGGAAACTTTGTGGAAAGGCAACCCTTGGATCATGGAACATTCCGTAGATTTAGTCAGAAGATCCAGGTTCTAGTCTCTGTTCTGCCACTTATTGGTGGCATTAAGCTCCCTCACTATTCCCAGCATCAGCTTTTTCCTCTGTAAAATGGGGGATGATGCATGTACTACCCAGGACTGTAGGGAGGCAAGTTTTATGTAACTTTGAGCTAGTATAGTTAAAGCAGGGAAGGAGTGAACCCGGATTCTTGTTCTAGCCCTGTCACTAGCTGCTAAAGTGCTGCTTGATCTTTTGAATCCTCACTCTGCTACAATTTGTGTGAATCTGGACAAGACACTTCCTTGTTCTGGACCTCAAGATTTCCTCCTCTGGAAACGGTGTGGATTGGAGCTGATGATCCCCGAGTTTTAAAACATCTATGTTATGAGAGGAGGGGTCAAGCTGTGGAGAGAAAGTACCAGAGAGCAGGGGCAACGAGGGGTCCGAGGAGGGGACATCCCCAGGTTTTAGGGGAAGGACAAGGTTGAAGTCACAGCAGGAGGGAGCTAAGTTATTATAGTGTGAGGATGCCTGATACTGAAGGAGCTGGGACTGAGGTTACAAAGCAAGAACTTCCTGGCCAGCTATGTTGTAATCAGCCCATCGTTTTGTATAAAGAATGCTCAATTTGGAGTCAGAGGGGTTAGGATTGGGTCTCATCTCCTTCACTTATAATCTGTGTGACGTGGGGGCACTTCATAACCTTCTGGGCTCAGTTTCCTCAACGGATGGGGGAAGGGATGTTGTACTAGATGACCTTTTTGATTACTTTCAACTCTAAATCGCATGATCTTGTTTGAGACTTCGGGAAGAAGACCCTGTGCCGGGGCGGGGCCTGCTGGGGGATGGACAGGAACAGGAGCTTCCGGGATAAAGAAGGGTCCAAGAGACCTTGAAATCACAGTCCCCAAATAGAAGCAGTTTCTCAGCTTTGCCCAGAGCACCCTGGGATAGGAAGACCTTGGGCATGGGGGTTGGGGTGGGGGTGGGGGGGGATGCCTTTAAATATCTCTCAGCTGTGGGGATGGTGTGGGGTAGGAGGGGGTGGGGAGGGTAGGTGGCAGCCCCAGGCTAAAGAACATTGAATAAATCTGTTCTATTCAGAGATGTCCCTGAGAGAGACGCACACACCCTTCCTAGGGAGATCTGAGGTCTGGCTAGGAGTCATAGATTATTGTCCCTGGGGGCCTTCCCTGATAAAATCATTCTCTTCCATCCCAGTCTCACCAAAGTCTTAGTCCCCCAGTGGATAAGCCTTCCCTTCCCTTCCTCCCTGCTTCCCTAGCTGGCCAATGGGGACAGCAAGAACAAGCTTCCCCAGCGTTGGGGAGTTGGGGGACAGAGGGGAAGGGAGAGGAAGAGAGATGAGGGAATTTGGAGATTTATCTCTGTTTCTATACACTACAGTCTCTTTTTATTCCCTGTAAAAGCATTTGTTAGGTGTTCAGGGCACAATAGTAGGAGCTGGGATAATCAAGAAGTATGTGGTCCCTGTTCTCCTGGATTTGAAAGTGTCTATCTCTGTATACCTCTATTTTGGTGTTTTTGCTTCTGTCTCTGACTTTCTGCTTTCATTCCCCAACCCATTATTTCTTTTTGTGTGGGGTTAAGTGACTTGCCCAAGGTCACACAGCTAGTAAATGCATCAAATGTCTGATGCCGAATTTGAACTCAGACCCTCCTGACTCCAGGGTCAGTGCTCTATTTGCCGTGCCACCTAGCCACCCCAACAACCCCTTTATTTCTATCATTTTGTTTCTCACTGTCTTAGTCTTTGTACCTATCTCTATCTCTCTGTGTCTCTGTCTTTGTCTCTGTCTCTCTCTTTCTCCCCCTGTTTCAGTCTTTCTATCTGTCTCAGTCTCTTCTTCTTTGCTCCCTTCATGATCTCATCCTTTACTAAAGGTCAATTATCATCTCTATACAAACCATCCAAACATCTTTATATCTAGCTCTAATCCCCACCACTCACCTTCAGCTCAGACTCTCCAGCCCTCCTTAGACATCATTTGTATGTCCCATCAGCAATTCAGACTCAACAGATTCAAAACTAGTCATCATTGCATAGTCACCTAAACCCATTCCCCTTCCTTCAGCTTCCCAATTTCTAGCTTCTACTTATTGTTTACTCATTTTTCAGTCATGTCTGACTCTCCATAACCCCATTTGGGATTTTCTTAGCAAAGATACTGGGGCGGTTTGCCATTTACTTCTCCAGATCATTTTACAGATGAGGAAACTGAGGCAAACAGGGTTGAGTGACCTGCCCAGGGTCTCATAGCTAGTAAGAGTCTGAGGCCAGATTTGAACTCAAAAAAACGAGTCTTCCTGACTCCAGGACAGTCACTCTGTACACAATGCTACTTAGCTGCTTTGAAACTTTCCTTCTAAGTTCACCCAGGCTAAAACTTTGGCCATCTTGGACTTTTATTTTTCCCACATATCCCCACATCTAATTGATTGTCTAGACTCTAGGATTTTTTGGTTGTATATTGTATTCACCCCCTTCTCTCCAACCAAGTTCAGGTCTTCATCACCTCTCACCTGGGCTATTGTGATAGCTTCCTAACTGGTCTCCCTGCCTCCATTCTTTCCTGCCTTCCAGTCCTTTTTTCAAACAGCTGCCAAAAATAAGTCCCCCCTGCTCCCAAGTCTTCATTTTCATCCTGTTGCTTAGAGGACAAAACATTAATTCCTTCATCTGACATTTAATACTCTCCACGATCTGACTCCAACCTAATCTTTCCAGGCTTGTTTCATGTTACTCTACAATTGCAAGCTCTACATTCCAGCCGAACTAAACCAGCTGTTCCCCCTTTTCATATTGGCACTTTCCACCTCCATGCATTAGTTGAGGCTTTCCCCATTCCTGGAATGCATTCCTTCTACATCTCTGATTGCTAAAATCCTTCTCTTTTTACCAAGGCCCAGGTCAGGCCCCACTCTCTTCCTTTGAGTCTCCCCAGATCTTCCCTCCCTCCTCTGGTTTTCCTAGAGCACTTTTACAGGTCTCTCCACCATACTCTAACTGGTGTTATGCTAATATAGTACCCTCCTAACCCAGTGGCTGATGAGGCCCTGACATTGACCAAAAAGACAGCATCCAGGCCTGTCAGCCATTGAGCAAGGGACCTGAGGGCAGAGACTATGGTATTCTTCCTTTTTTTTTTTTTTTTGGAGGGGGGAAGGTAGGGTCATTTGGATTAAGTGACTTGCCCAAGGTCACAACAGCTAGTTTTGTGTTAAATGTCTGAGGCTAGATTTGAACTCAGGTCCTTCTGACTCCAGGGTCAGTGCTCTATTCACTGTGCCACCTAGCTGGCCTGACCATGGTGTTCTTGATCTTTATATCCTCAGGACTTAATAAGCATTTGTTGAATTGTCCCTTCTTGTCTTGTGCCCTGTATCTTTCCCTCTGTCTGTACTGTTTTGTCTCCGTTTCTCTCTCTCTCTCTCTCTCTCTCTCTCTCTCTCTCTCTCTCTCTCTCTCTCTCTCTCTGTCTCTGCCTCTCTTTGTCCTCTTTCTCCTGTGGGGTCCCTGGGATCCGGGCCTTGGGAGTGTCCCTTCCTCTTCCAGAATGTAACAAGGTCCCTTCTGATCACACCCTATCTTGCCCGGCCTTTGGGCATCCGGGCAGAGCTGCATCAGCTCCCTCCTCAAAGACAGAGGCACCCTGTGCACAGGGCCTACCCCCCCCACCCCACCCCCACCCCTCCTCTCCTAGTACTAGCTGGTTGGAGACAAGGGGATCAGAACAATGCAGCCCAACTGTCTGTTCCTGTGCCCATGTATCTGTATGTTAGGGAAGACAGCTGCTCATATCCCCTGCAAGAGAAACCAGGGTTTCCTGGGTTGATCCTCTCAAATCATGGGAGGCATGTGAATTAGAACAGGGAGGACTGTCTACCAATCTTTTTTTTTTTTTTTTTTGCCTTTTGGAGGGAGGAAGACAGGGCAATTGGGGTTAAGTGACTTGCCCAAGGTCACACAGCTAGTAAGTGTTAAGTGTCTGAGATCAAATTTGAATTTAGGTCCTCCTGACTCCAGGGCCGGTGCTCTACTCACTGTACTACCTAGCCAGCTCCTGGCTACCAATTCTTACTAAACTTTGAGTTCCATGAAAATATTGTCTCTTCCCATTTATATATCTTAGTGTACTGTATAGGGTTGGTGCTCCGTAAATGTTTGTTGTGGAAATGAATGCATGAGAGAATAAATGAATGAATGAGAACTTTTCTGTCCATGATATGTTACAGAAAACGTGGTGTAAGAAAAAGAGCGCTGACCTTAGAGTCATGAGGCTTGAGTTCAAGTGCTAACTTGATGTTTTCTAACTATGTGACATTTGACGAGTCACTCTTGTCTCTGGACTTCAGTATCCCCCTCTGGAAATTGAGAGACTTTCATTAGAAGCAGGGGTTCTTAACTTTTTTGTGGGTGTCCTGAACCCCTTGGTCTGCTTGGTGAAGCCAATGGCTCCACTCCAGAATAAGGTCTTGAAATGCATAAAATGAAAACAAAGGATTACAAAGGAAAGCAATTTTATGGAAACGCAGTTATCAAGAAAATTTTTAAAGTCAAGTTCATGAACTTGAACTTATTCAATTAAAAAAAACAGGTTCACAAATGGTTAGCTCCATCTAACAGACAAGGAAACTGAAACAGGGAGAGAAGGGGCTGTGAGTTCCATAACTTATTAACTGTGTGACCTTGGACAAATCACTTTTCTCTGGATCTCAGTTTGGACCCCTTCAAAATGTCTAAGCCTCCTATTAACTCTAAATACTTCTATTTGTGATCAATATATAAGAACTTACTAAGCAATTACTATGGGGGAGGCAGCTAGGTGTGGAAGTGAATAGAGCACCAACCGTGGAGTCAGGAGCACCTGAGTTCAAATCTGGTCTTAGACACTTAACACTTACTAGCTGTGTGACCTTGGGCAAGTCACTTAACCCCAATTGCCCTACCTTCCCCCTCCAAAAAAAAACCCCAAAACCATACCAATTACTGTGGACCAGATATAGAACTGTCTTTGAGCCTCTGCTTTTTCCTTTTTGAAATTGGGATTAAATGATACTTCTACTGCCTAACTCACAGGGCTGCTATTGGAAAGAGCTGGATCACAGAGTCACAGGACATCAATTAAAAGGGCCATCAGGTGGTCAGAGAACCACCCTCAATACTCAACAAGTGGTCACCTAGACTTGGCTTGAAAACCTCATCCAGGACCTCTTTCAGGCAGCCCATGACATTTTGAGATGGCTCTAATTGTAAGGAAGTTTTTTCCATAAAGCAAGTCTAGATGTACTTCTCTGAAGCTTTCTGACTCAATGCTCCTGTTCAGCTCTTACAGGTCAGGGGACCAATTCTGATTATTATTATGATGTTTAGGCATGCATTGTAGAGAAAGGGGCCACTGAAATGGAGGGAGAGGGGGAGATGAGATGTTGGCAACAGGATGGATGCATGATTGGAGCTCTGAGGGTCTTACTTGAGAGGTGAAAGAGTGGGGGGAGATAGAAATAGAGAAAGAGAGACAGAGACAGAGAGACAAGGAGGGAGAGACAGAGAGGGAGAGACAGAGAGGGAGAGACAGAGGAGGGGATGGGGGGAGAGTCTTTAAAGTGAGAAAGGATGCTGATTAGACAATAGTTAAGACTGTGATGAGACCCTGGAAAAGGGAGGGTAGAATAGGCCAAGGGTAAGTGAGTCGATATTCTCAGAGCTTCTTCCAGGACAGATTTAGCCTCCCGGGGTGGGGGGAGACCAAGGCGGGGGATTTCCTTATAAGGCTCAGCAAGCAGAGGCGCCAGAGGGTGAGGTCAGGGCCCTGAAGCTTTTGTGAGACATCTCCTCCCCCCTCCCCCCAAGTAGCTCAGAGGAAACAAAAGCTTTGGTGACCTGGGTTCCAGCCAAGGAAAAGGGAATGTAGCCTCTTAAAGGGGCCACCCCAGCTGTCCAGCTTCTGCTTGGCTAGCCTCTAGCCCCTTTGTCTGAAGGCGAAAGGTCCCCTCCGTAGCTGGTCCCTCCTAGGGAGGTCCTTTCTGTGGTCTACCCCTAAGCCCTCCCACTGAAGTTTCTCATTCTGCTTGAAGCAGAAATGGAAGTTAGCTCCCCTCTCTTCCCACTCAGCTTCCTCCCCATGAAAAAAGATCCCCCTTCCCCCTCCCCTTTCAGAGCCTCAGAGCCAGTCATTATTGCCTTCCGGCTTTCTTTGCTTCTCTCTGGACCCTAACAGGCCCTTCTCCCCTGCCCTGCCCTGCCGCCGCTCTGCAGGCCACTCCCTGGGGAGCCAACTGTGGCTCTCCGTCGGCACCCCCCACTCCTGCTGTCATCTTTCTTTGTCAGCCCCCAGAAGGGAAGTATGTGATTTAATTACAGCTGGAATGTATCCCCTCCCCCCCCACACACATATGCTCCCCGTCCCTAAGGAGCTGCCCAAAGGACAGAAACCAGAGCCACTGAGTGCTTTGGACTGTGGGGCAAGGCTTGTGAGCCGTCTCCTGACTCTGTTTCCCATTCTATTGTTCCTCTCTGAAGGGAGGATAGCCCCCCCCCACATATGCTCCCCGTCCCTAAGGA
>CM053593.1:132146690-132232830 GCA_028646575.1 Pseudocheirus occidentalis
TAGTAGTAGTAGTAGTAGTAGTGATAGTAGTAGTAGTAGTAGTAATAGTAGCAGCAGCAGCAGTAGTAGTAGTAGTAGTAATAGTAGCAGCAGCAGTAGTAGTAGTAGTAATAGTAATAGTAGTAGTAGTAATAGTAGTAGTGATAGTAGTAGTAGTAGTAATAGTAATAGTAGTAGTAGTAGTAGTAATAGTAGTAGTAGTGATAGTAGTAGTAATAGTAATAGTAGTAGTGATAATAGTAGTAGTAATAGTAGCAGCAGCAGCAGCAGCAGTAGTAGTAGTAGTAGTAGTAGTAATAGTAACAGTAGTAGTAGTAATAGTAATAGTAGTAGTAGTAATAGTAGTAGTGATGGTCGTCGTCGTAGTAGTAGTAGAACTAGCAGTAGTACTAGTATAACAGCTAGGTGTTTCAGTGGATAGAGTGCCCAGGACTGCAGTTAGGAAGACCTGCAAATCTGGCCTCAGATACTTATTAGCTGTGTGACCCTGGAAAAGTTACTTAATCCTTTTTGCCTCAGTCTCCCTATCTGTAAAATGAGCTGGAGAAAGAAATGACAAATCACTTCAGTATCTCTTCCAAGAAAACCCCAAACAAGGTCATGAAGAATCAGATACAACAATATTTTGCCCAATGACTTGATAAATCACTGGGGAAATGACATCCCTACTGACATTGCCGCTCTAGATTAAACCAGAAGGAGTATTTATAAGGGAGCTGTGGCTCCGTGGAAGCACAGCATGCCAATTCTTTTAAAGAAGTCAATAATGGAGTTAGTGGAATTTTTTCATCCTGTACCTAAGTGAATGTAACATTTCATGAGATATACTCTGTCTCCTCATTTGGAAATTATCATGATAAACAATTGCAGAAAGACCACTGTGAAGATATATGTGGTTTATATACTAATATATCTATTGTAGAGGATATTATAAGATTCTCCAATAGACTTAAGAGATAAGTAAATTTGATAGTTATTTCAATGTGAAGGTAGACATAAGGAAGGACAATAAAATATGGACATGTCAGGATCGTTTCAAAAGCAGCTTTCTGCTTGTATTATTCAGATCACCAACTAATTAGAGCAAAGATAACAAGCCAAAAGGGTAAAGACACTGCATGCCAACCTATTCCTCTTTTTGAAGAAGTTCTTAAAAATGGGAGATAGACAGAAATAAAGACATTGAGTCTATCACCATTTCTTAGCAAGATTTAATCAGCATAAAACATTTACCCTGATGAGATTAAAACAGCCTAGAAACTACCTTAGCCAACAAATATGATCTCCTTGCTCTGCAGAGAGATGTGAAAGCAACACACATTTAGAATAAGTTGGAGCTATTTGCAAAACATATCAGAGATTGATGGCAGTAAAATTTTGAGCAATGATGACTTAGAGAACAGCACAAAAAAATTCAACAAAAAACCAGTACTTGAGTAAAATGAAGATTCAATAAACCAGTTGTGAGATTCATTTAGGGCAGAAGAACATTTATAAATACAAAGGTATACGACAAATAGGGGCAAAATGAAACAGATTTGCCACCATCTATTTTCATTATCAATAATAATAGAACTAGCTAGCACATCTAAAGTATAACAAGGGAAGTACTAGATGAAAAGACAGAAATGGTCCTTAGAAAGATGAATTTGGAAACATAGTGAAAGAATAGAAAAAAATAATGAATGGTGTTTTTTTAAGTTCTTTAAGAAGACATCGGCAAATACCAACCCATAAGCGAACTTTTATTATCTCTTCAAAATCTCCGTGAGAATGGTTAACACATGTTATCAAGGACGTTGTTGATGCAAATATGAGAAAGAAACTGATAGGCTTTTGTAAATGATTTTCTAAGGCAGACCCCATCTTCACAGTCACACAATTGACTAAGAGGTGCGGAGACTACAAAATCTGATATATTCACTGTTGATTATTGGAGCAAAAGTCTTATCCATCCTACATCAGGGTCATCCTAGATTATCCTTGATAAAGGCAATAAGAGAGAGAACTTTTTCCCAATAACCCTCTTATTCTTAATATGGACTGAGGTATGCAACAGGGGGATGTACGCTCACTGCAAGTTTTGGTCACTGTCCTGGAGGATGTCTAGAACATAGGCCGAATGAAAGAGGGATTCCTTATAGATAGTGGGGTCTCTCAGATGCCTCTTGTTTAAGGATGACATTCTGCTGATTGTGCTGAGCCTCGATCCATAGTTACAACAAAGAGGTCAGTCCAGCAATCAAGCAGATGAAGAATGCTCAGATCATGGCATGAAACTGGGTAAGTTACCCACTGAGTTAATCCAGTGATGCCTATATTTTGGTGGATAGGCATTGCAGATGGACAATGGCCTGGACCCAGAATTGAGGGCAAAGAGGAGAGTGGAATGGGAAATTCCATTACAGTTTGGAATATTGTGATGTGTTTGTAATGATTTCAAGCTGTTCCTTGACACAAAAACCCATTTTTCTCTGCACTGATATTCTCTCTTTGCTTGAACTATGAATCATAGAATAGTATCATCTCTAAAGAATCAGAATGGTGGGTGATGGAAAGGACAATGGAGAGATTCATGGTGGGTAGAAAGAGGTCACATCATGTTACCAATTATGATTTTAAAGGAAATTATCAAAGATGAGGTATCCAGGGCAGGGGATAGATAGCTCAGATGCTGTCCTGGTGCTCAGATTGCTCCAAGGCCTAGAGGAAGGCCTATAGAATGTAGGGTAGATACTCTAATGAAGAGTTTATGGGACAGTGGGGATAAGTATTAGATGAGAAATGATTTGAACCAATGAATAAAGTACCCACTTCAGTGAGATAAAGAATCCATGAAAATATCATAATCATCATCATTAGTTAATTACTCTTATTTTACAGCAGCCACCACCAGGCTTGGCCTTTGTCACTCTTTAACAACCTGGGGTCTGCTCCATCCCCAGATATTTCTCTGCCACTTTAAAAACAAAAGTCAATTTTTCCCTAAGTGGCAACAGCTAGGTGACAGAATGGGCAGACTGTGAACCTGGGAGTCAGGAAGACCTGAGTGCAAGTCTTGACTCAGATGCAAGTCACTAAACATCAATATCCTCGTCTGTGAAATGGGAATAAAAATGGTGCCTACCTCGTAGGGTTGTTGTAAAGATCAAAGGAGGTGAAATATCTTAAGCAAACTTTAAAGTGCTATATTAAGGCTAGCTATCATTATTATTATTAGAAACTCCCTTTCACCTTTTGTCCTCACCCCCAAACACATGCCTTGATATTAATCTCAATGTCAAATAATTTTATTGCCTGTCCTCCTTTTCAGGGCACTTAGACCAATACCCCCATGCCAGGAACCCATCCATCCCCATGGATCCCACTTTACACATAGATGGGTCTTGTCCTTTAGGAGTAAGGGAGGACCATGCCTCCATAGTCACAGCATCCCCTATGGAAGTGAAGAGGAGGGGCTGGGGAGGGGACTTGACAGAGGCACTTGGAGACTGACAGCTGTAACTAGAAAAGGTGAACCCTAGCAGAAGCAGGGAGGTCCCAGTGGCCTTGCAGTGGGAAGGACCCAAGATTGGCACCTTTCACTAAGCAGATCAACAGGGGCAATGAGGTTACTTCTGGTCTCCCAGGGCTTCTGGTCAATTCTCGCTAGTCCCTATTTGTGATGTTACTCCCTGTGCTAAGGCCATTCTGGTTACAGTGTCGAATCCTGTGACCGCACGGGGGAATCCTAAGAAAAGCACCAAGCAAGGAGTTACCTATCAGGGTGGAGGTGTTGAGTGGTATGGGTAGGGGAAGGTCAATGAGCCCATGTTTGAGGCCCTGCCCTGACAGGAGAAAGGGAGGGAGGAAGAGAGATGGTGGGGCCTGGGTGTCCTGAGGCCTGGTACAGGGGTCAGCAGTGTCCACCTGTTGCCCGGCAGCCTCCAGCCCTCCTAGCTGCCTGTCGCTCCTTCAGGGCTGTCCTTCGGAGCTGAGCACGAGCCTGAGGTGGAGAAACATGTTTTTTGCTGGGATCTTTTCCCCAACCTTCTCCCCGACCCGTGGCCCTCCCAGCTTAACTCTAAAACTCAGAGATACCTAGATTCCTGGAGGTAGAAGGGACCTAAGAAGGTCTCTAAGTTATTGCCCCATGCAGCTGCCCAGGATTCTCTTCTGCCACATAATGACAATCACACAAGGCCTTAAGTCAGTGGTTCTCAACCTCCCAAATGCCGCGACCCTTTAATACAGCTCCTCATGTTGTGGTGACCCCTCAACCATAAAATGATTTTCATTGCTACTTCATAACTAATTTTGCTACTGTTATGAATCGTAATGTAAATACCTCATATGCAGGATGTATTTTCATTGTTACAAATTGAACATAACCCACAGGCTGAGAAGCGCTGCCTTAAGTAATGAGGAATCTATTATCTTGTTTTTGCTATTATTATTGTTCTGCAGCAGCTCTTCATGTACTTGGAAATAACCAGGACATCTTCTATCAGTCTCTTCTTATCCAAGCAAAATAGCCCCAATTGATCCCCTTGTGGTAAAGTGTTTGATAACCTATGACTCTTAATCTCTGACCCCTGTACATAACCTTCTCTTGGCTGCTCTGGCCCAGCTGAACAACCTATTACCTCCCAAATCCCTCTAGACTCAAGTACTCACAGGTCGTTTAGGCACACAGGAAATCTGAGGGGGCTCCCACTGGCCATCCTCAAGACACCGGATCATGGGAGAGTTGCGCTGTGCCAGCCCTTCCCGGCAGTGATAGCGAAGGACATCATCCACTTCATAGCGGGACCTTGGCCGGCCAAAGACCAGGGCCAAGGGCAGCTCTGGTGGTGGTCCACAGGACACTAGGAGGAGGAGATTGTGAGAGGCAGTCAGGGAGGGAACATCCTAGCTGGGACTAGTGGTGACTCCCACAGCCACAACAGGGACAACAAGAACATCCCCCAGACACATACCCTAGGCCTTTTGGTTCCAAGTGGAGCAGAGCCCAAATAACACTGATTGACAACCAGCTTTCCCTCTTTTCCCTTCCTGGGTCAGGGTTGCCAGCTCAGTATAACCAGTGCCCCAACGACAAGGTTAGTACAGCATCTCTAGTCACCATATTTTACAGTTATCTACCTGGCAATCAATCATTCTACTGTCCCCAGCTCCACCCCCTCACCCCAGGATCCACAAGCCCCTACCTATCTCCAGTCTGTCCCACCCCCTTCATCTCTCCCTCAGGATCTTTCAACACTCTACTTCTCTCCCCTAGTGTCTCCCAGCTCCCTGCCTATCTCCCCTAATGCCTCCTAGTCCCTTGACCCTCTTCCCTGCCCTTCTCTCCCCATTCCACTCCCTCTGGTCTCTCCTCACCCAGCCCCATCTTGCAGGTGTAGGATAAGTGGTAGTTGCAGGGAACATCACTCCACTGTCCCTGGTCATGCCAGACCATGACCACACAGTTTTCTCCAGATAGGAAGTAGCTGTCTGGCTGCCCTGGGTTCCAATTCTCATAAAGCTAAGGAAAGGAAGAAAGGAGGAAGACATATGTGGGACGCTGAAGAAGGCACTGGATCATGGGAGGGAAAAGCTGAGGGAAGGGGGCAGGAGCTGGGGGACACTTAGAAATAAGGGCAAGGGTTTGGAAGCCCTATGAGAGGGCCCTAGCTGTGGGACATGATAGTGAGAGGAGCTGGGAAATGCTAAGAGAAAAGAACAGGGCTTAGGGGAATAGGAGAGAAGGTGATATCTGGGAAGACATTAGAAGAGAGGGACAAGGGCTTTGCAGGTATGGAAAGAAAAAATTAGGGATAGGGGAGAAGGGGGAACAGGGGAGAAGCGGAGAGACTTGAGGGAGACACTAAGGGAAGAAACCAGTATGTATATGTGAAGCCTTGGTTCTCTCTCACCAAGGGAACTCCGTCTGACCACAGGAAATCTCCCTCAATGGTTCTGTCATTCAGTCCAATCCATTGGTATTCTCTGTATTGATCTAAAGGAGACAGAGTTAAGAATGAAGCCTGCAATGTAACTATAGACCAGCAGAGGGCACCATTTCCCTGTTATATCAGCATTTAAAACTACAGAAAGTTCTTTCTGAAATCTATTCTCAAGCTTTCCTGCTGCCCTCCTTTCAGTCTTCCTTGTGTGTGAGTGGGACCCAGCCAAAGGCAAAAGGGGATACTGCCTGAAGTCTGGCAATCAGGGATGCATAAATGAGGTTATAGAACTATCCAGAACATATAAGGAAAGGAAGTGGGGAATTGACCCTAGGAAAAAAGGAAACTTTTAAACAAAGTCAGGAGTTCTGCAGGATGAACTGGAGTATAAGAGGAAGACAAGGAAGACTAGATGACAGGAGAGGCCAGAAGAACCACAGTCAATAAATTTGGGGGGCTGAATCTCTAAGGTCCCTTTCCCAGCTCAAAATCTATCCTTATGAGCTGCTTTCCTGTGGCTCAGAAGATGTAGTGTCTCTTTTGTTTCTTGTCATCTTCTAAGCTGTAGGAAAGCTGTTCATACAATCATAGATTTAGAGAATGGAAGGCATTAGAGAGTCAACCTCTTCATTTTGCAGACTGGAAAAATGAAGCAGTGAGAGGTTGTAATCTGGTCAGTCACACTGGTAGTAGATAGCAGAACTGGGGTTTGAACTAGATCCTCCGACTAAGAATTCCGTTTTCTTTCCTTTGCATGCAACATCTTATCATAACCCAAAATATATTTATAGTGAGGGATCCTGGATCTGGGCTTTTTCTCTTCTTCTAGAATGTAGCGTTAGAGGGAACAAGGCTTAGAGACCAGGAAGCAAATCCTGACAAACAGAAAACTGAGGGGGGGGGGAAGAGAAAGAAATACAGTTATGCAGGAATAATAGAAAACAGAGAGTTCCTGATTCACTGGGGGAAAGAGGAGAGGATGAGAGGAACTGGAAGACCATCAGGGAGTGAGTGATTCGACAAGGTAACCAAAAAATATGGTCAATTATTCAAAATATGGATTAGGACAATCAGGTTCTAAGTAGCAGAGCTAAAAATGAAACCAGGTACTGTGATTAAATTCTTTCTACCATATCAATTTGACTATTATTTCAATATGTTAATATTGGTATATTTTCACTACCACAGTGTGAGACAGGAGAACGTTAGGCGCGAATCACAACTCATGTACTTACTGGTTGTGTGTCCATAGGCAACCCACTAAAAGCACTACATAAATGTCAGGAGTTTTTTGCCAATAAAATTTTGACCATCAGGAATAGGTATGTTTTGGTTTATTTCAACATGATAAATATCTCTAAGCCAGGGCTAACCCCTGGAGCTATGACACAATATTGTGGCCAGGCTCAGTGTATATAAGGGCGTAGCATTCCTGGTCCAGCCTGGTCGATGAGGCCTCAGGAAGGACCATATTTCTGTTTTTAGCACCTTGGAACACACAGGGGACTTGCACAATTGCAGACACACAAGTGCTTGTTTAATGTATTAATATGACCAATGGCTTCTTGAAGTCCACCCAGGGCACCCTCATCCCTGCCCACAGGGGCCCAATTTACTGTTGATGAAATTCTGCTCCTCAGGTGTGCTGATGCTGGTTAAATGGGCTCCATGAAGCCGGCACTGAGTTTCAGCTTCTTCCCAGCTCCTCCTAGTTGAAAAATGTTTGTAGCAAGAGCCCTGGAAAGCATCCCAGCCAGAGCTGCAGGATCGGAGTCCTGAGGCAGAGAAGGGGAATGAGGTCAGATGGAAGAGAAGGGGGTGGAGGGGCACCTCTTGTCTCCACTGGAGGCTATTACTGCTGGCCAGGAGGCTCAGTTTAGTTACCATCTCCTCCATTAGAACTTCCCTTATTTTCTTGGGAGGTAAAAAAGCATTCTCAAAACTCAAGCTCCTTCCCTTTCTCAGGAGGAAAGAGAGAGAGAGAGAGAGAGAGAGAGAGAGAGAGAGAGAGAGAGAGAGAGAGAGAGAGAGAGAGAGAGAGAGAGAAGTAGGTGAAGCTGCTAAACAGGTTATCCAAGGCATGGTAGTAGGAATGGGAAAAGTAGGTGGCACTGATCCTGCCTCCCCCCCCCCAAGCTGACAGCAATTGGAATTCCCTCCTAAAATTTTCCTAGAGTACTTTTCCCCCCTGGATTTCTCTTTATTTTTTAAATCCAATTAGATTGTAAGCTATTTGAGACCAGGGACTGTCTTTTGCTTCTTTTTGTATATCTAGTGCTTAGCAACATGCCTGGCACATAGTACTTGCATCGTAAGTGTTTATTGATTGATATCCATCAATCACACTGCACCTTATATTAGACTTATGGGTATATATTAATGTACCATAAGTTCCCTAACAGCAGGGAGCATTTTGTCCTTCACTTTGGTGTCCTCAGCACCTAGCTGTCAGGGCTATAGGGCACATAGCCAATTGACCAATTTAATATAATTCAAAACAACAACATTTATTAAGTGCTTACTTAAGCACTGTGCTAGGAGTTAGGACTGGGGTGGGGAACCACCAAATGTGGCCTTCTAAGGTCCCCAAATGTAGCCCTTTGACTGAATCCAAACTTCACAGAACAAATTCCCTTAATAAAAAGATTTATTCTGTGAAAACTTAGACTTTGTCAAAAGGCCACACCCAAGGACACAGGTTCCCCACCCTTGCGGTAGGAGTCCAGATGTTTGTTGAGGTGATGTGAATTGAGGCAGTGATAGAGTTACAGAGTTCAAGGACTAGGAAGGCAGGAGTAAGGGGAACCAGAGAGGGAAGGGGGAACAAGGACACACTTTGAAGTTCTCAGATCCTTTCTCTTTCTAGCCTTGTGTCCTTGACTTATCTTCCTCTACCCTCCAAGATGGGACAGGCCTCTCTGCCCTTATATTGTGGAAATTTGAGGTCTAGATCAGTAACTATAAAAACTCTGGAACCTAGGGCTCTTAGGATTTATCCTTCTATCCCTTCTCCTTCTAGACACTTAGAATGCAGGCTGGGGAGTGGGGAGTGGAACTGGTCCTGCATAGACCCTCCAATAGTTGAGTTGCCTGAGCCCCTATTTCTCTTGTCCCTTCCCATCTCCACTCACCAATCTCGCACAAGTTCCCCCCATAGCCGGGTAGACATAGGCAGTGGACACCATCACCCTCTTCGTAGCATGTCCCCCCATTGTGACAGGGGCTGGGGACACAATCACCTGCAAGGGGGCAGAGGCATGAGACACGGCAATCGTGGCCCTAGAAGTTCAGGCAGATCTCAAAACACATGTGAGACCCATCCCAGAGTAGGGCCTTGTACATAGCCAAACCTTCTCCCTATCTAAAGCTCTCATCTTTCTCTCCCTCCCATCATGTTCCTAGAGTCCTAGCCCCAACCCCTCAACCAATACCAGGTTTGGATAGGGTTCATTCCAATCTAGACCCCAAGTGTATCCTCCCATTCCCACTGAGACCAGGACCAGGCAATGGGCAGAAGCCACAAGAAGGGAGCACGTACTCCTCTAGAAGTGGCCAGCTAGAAAGCCCTGCAGGTTTCCCTGGTTATCCCTGTTTGGTTCTCAGGTATTACAATTTACACACCCCACTGAATCTGGGGTTCCACATGGTAAGTACCAGATGACTGAAGGCAGGAAGAAGGGCAGCAGTCAGAGTGTCAGAGGAGAAATCTGACTTCCCCCTTTGTCTGCTTATAGTGTCAGCCTATTCTGGAGGCCACTGGAAGCAGGAATTCAAATCCAGGAATTCTCAGACATCATCTCAGTTTCATCCCTTCCCTGCTCAATATTGCTGGACTCTTGACCCTTTATTTTCCAGGTCTCCTCATACTCTTCACTCCTGCTAGAGGAACTTGCCTTTGACCTCGTTCCACATCACAGTTTTCTCTAAGTCTTCTGTTACATAAGATTCTGTATTTCTTCCTATTCTTTTGGTTCCCCTCCTTCCCAACACCATTCCATATTCCCTTCCCCTGAGAAGCCTTCCCAGCCATCACTGTCATCCCCATCCAGCTCTATCTCTCCCCCAAGGTGACATCTAGAATGCTTACTGACGTGACCATCTGTTCTAATCTCTGTACCTGGTGTAAAGTGGCAGAGGATTCTGTCTCCCCATCAAAGGAGGAACTTCCTGAGGGCAGAGATTCTGTCCTTTCCCAGAGACTGGGAACTTTCTGAGGGTTGACACTGCTTTCCTCACCAAACTGTTGACTTCTTAAGGGCAAAATCCAGTCCTCTTCCTTCTTCTGGATCCTTCCCACCCTTTACCTCCCCTCTCCCCCACCGCCCAGATGTTATAGAGGGTTCTCAAGATAGAAATATGAGGTGAGGACTGAATGATCAAGACACAAGTGAACAGAGCTAATTTTTTTTGGAGGGTCTCAAATCACCTTCTTTCAGAAAAGATGTATGGAAGATGAAGTAGTAATCAAAGATGATGACTAGAATAACCAAGGCAAGGTTGTTTCAGAGTAAGTAGGGCAAATGGTTCCTGATCATAGAGATAGGTAAAAGGTGATCCCTACTGTCCAGTGGTTCAGGGATCTGTGCTCAGGTAGCCTTGCCCCCACTGGCTGCCTGCCTGCCTGCCTGCCTGCAGGAAACTCAGTGAAAGTGATATTGATACCATCAGGAATAATCTAGTTCACATTTTTCTAGAACGAGTAGAGATTTACAAAGTACTTCTCAATGACCCTGTGAGGAAGGTATTATAATTACCCTTAAAACCATTTTGCAAATAGCAAAGCTAAAGTTCTAAACTTAAAGACAAGATTCAAGTTGCAGCTTTACCACATTCTAGCTGTGTGACCTTGGGCAAGACGCAGATCATCTCTGAGCCTGTTTCCTCATCTAGAAAATCCCTATCTATATCATACAGCTATTATGAAGAAAGTGTTTTGTAAATTCTGAAATGTTATAGAAATGTGAGATATCAAGCAATATCCCTAAGGGCACACTGCTAGTGGATCTGAGCTGGGGTTAGAACCCAGTCTCCTGAATGGAACCAGAGCTCTTTCCATTGAATTGAATCATCTCTCTAGACCACTGGAGAATGTGTGACCTTGGGCAAATTCCTTCTCTCTTTGGGCCTCAGTTTCCTTAACTGTAAATAAAGGGGTTGCCCTAGCTAATCTCTTATCCACATCAGTTCTAAATTTATGATCTTTTAAACATTGTCCATCCTACCTGCTGCAGGCTCTGTCACTTCTTAAAGTTCCAAGCCTACATTGCAAAGTGGAACTATAACATCCTCTACAAGGGAACTGGAGCTCACAGAGTTAAGGACCAGCAGTACCCAACCATCTCCATGGTGAGCATGTAGATAGAGGATATTTCCCTTAATGCATTAATTAGTTCTATAGCAGGAAGACAAAGAGGCTAGGGAAGAAGAGAGAGCAGAATTGGTTCAAATACTTTTCCAGGAACGACAAGGCTAATTCTGGAAGAAAGATTCAGCTGATTCAGTCCTGTATCTCTCTATTCTCCCTCTACTAATCCAACCATATTGGTTTCTCCCAATAAAGTTTGTGCTGCCCCCTGGAGGGGATGGTCATTTCTTATATTAACTCCTTAAACATCAGGTCAGGTAGAAGTTGTGAAGGGTTGACCCTTGCTTACTATAGCAATACTTCGGCATAGCACCCTTTCCTACAAAGAACCTTCAGATGATTCAGTCTGTCCTCCACCCCCATTTCTAGGAGGACTTTCCTTATCTCCCAAGTGATCTGGGTCTCACGTCATCTTCCTCCCCTTTCACTCTGTCCTTTGTCCAGCAGAGAGATGAAAGACATATGTCTTTTCCATCTTTCCTACTCGCCTAATCTCCCATTCCTGGCGATCCAAATTCCTGAGAGTGAAGAAACGCTTCTTGCAATTATGATCTTTCCTGCTGGATTAGTAGCCTAGCAGCTCTTTCCCAAACACAACATGGACAGGGAGCATAGGAAAAGTTCAAGAGGATATTTCTATGCCCTCTTCCCCCTAAAAAAAGCAGGGATCATCATGAAAAGAAAAGGCAAGAATGTCTGGAGTTGGAATGAATTCCAGGGTGTAAAATGGGAAAGGCACGCCGATCCATTCCCACCCCAATTCCACCCCCTGTACTTTTGAAGAGACCAGGCAGCAGGGTAATTGACATAATGAACTTTCATCCTGAATTTCTGCCATCCTGCGTATTGGGGTGGTAGGGTGTGTTCTCTCCTTTCTCTCCAGTTCCCCATATCTCTCCTCCTCCCACAGCTTCAGTTCTCTCTCCCTCAAGGGCTCCCCCCACCCCTGTCCCGTACCTACATAAGCCAAATAAGTGCTTTGAGTTTGCTATGGACTAGAAAGAGGGCATAAACCCACCAAATTGTGAGAGGAATGTTATTAGTAACGAGGACTGGGGTAGTACAGATGGGAAATCCAGGAGGGGAATGAAATGCCAATTACGGATACCAATATATACTGCTAAGACACCACACTGATACTAGGGAAGAAATGGAAGACCCTGTTATGGTTTAGCATGCTCATGTTAAGTCTCTCCAGAGGCCCAGGAAAAGATCTCTCCTGTGAAATTGTCCCTTCCGTGGGGAAGGATTCTCTAACTCGTGTTTATATCTACATTGGAATGACTTAAGTCATTGGGAAATAGAAATCTCCTCCCCCACCCCCACCACGTCTGCCAACCTTTATTGATTTCTCCCAACTGGGAGTGAGGGAGCATGTTCCTTTGCTTCTTTCCCCTCACACACACATTCCCAGACTGGTAATAAATGCTCTTCGGTAATGGAAAAGGTCTGAGTTGGGACTTCAGAGAGCCAAGTGAGAGACCGTTAGTATAGACATGTCCTGGGATGGGGTAGGAATGGAATATTGGTGAAGAAAATGAGAGCACAGCATGGGAGTGTTAGAACATGGACTGGGGGAAAAAGCAAAGAAGCTGATGAGATAAAAGGAGAAACATAGAGAAAACAGGGAATCAAAGTCAGTCACTGAGAGAAATGGAGCCAGAGCCAGAGGCAGAAAAGAAGACAGAAAAATAGAATACTTCATAGAGCAGAGGAGACAAAAAAGCAGAGATGGAGAGAGGCAGAAGTAGATTGACAGACAGAAACAGGCATAGAAGAAAGGAAAAGACAGAAACAGAGAAGCAGACAAAAGAAAGGGAGAGACAGAACCTAAGAGTGGGATGGACAGAGTCAGAATCAAAGACAGACAGAGACAGGCAAAAAGACAGACAGACTCAAATAGAAATAATTCTTCAGAGAAAGAGGAGAGGCAGATTGGGGGAAATGGAGACAGAGGGACCCGGAGTTTGGTTATAAATTGGTTTTAATTGAGATTTATTTCCGAGGCTGGTTTTCCATGAAACAGTCATAAAAAATACTTCACAGAAGTAGTGTCAATTAAGGCTCCTGGGGGAGGGGTTTGTTCCCTGGGACTGAGAGAAGGGGCTCCAATCCAAAGGCTTCCCTGATATCATCCAGAATGGGACATGTGGTTGAAAGAAAGGGAGTGGGAGTACATGGAGAGGGAGAAATGGAAGACAAGGGTAAAGGTAAAAAAAACAACCCTGGGAGACTGAAGGAATAAGGATACTAAATTTAGGGGAGGGATGGGGGGCAGGAAAAAAGTCACAGACTAGGAGGGATGGTGGTAGTTACAGAGTGAGGAGGTCTTGGGCAACAGGAGGATTCCAGGAGGGAAGAGCTGAGGAAGTCAGAGGGGGTAAACTATTGGGTACCTGGGGAAATAACAAGAAGTTCTCAGAGGGAGACAGGAGGGGAGCCACACAGGGAGTAGAAGGAAGTGCACCAAGCCTGGAGTGTAGAAAAGGAGAATTATGGGGGGGGGGGAGCATGGAAAAGAGGCATGGTGCTCTTCGGGTAAGATAAGGGTGTCAGAATGGAAGGGTGAGGAGGATGAAAGAGGAGTCATAGGGTCAGGGGCAGGTGAAAGGGGAATCACAGGAAATTATGGCAATGGTAATGGAAGGGAGACTACATAGGGAGACTGGAAAATGGTGGCGGGGGGGAGGGGTGGGTGGGTGGGTGGAAATAGTCACAGAAGAGCTTAGTACTGTCTGGGAGACTAGAGATGGGATGGGACAAGGGGCAGGTTAGAAGACAGCAGTCCAGATCAGCAGAAGGAGTAGGCAGGCAGAGTAGTGGGTTGGATTACCTGGTAAAGGGGCTGCAGCCCCCGCAGCTCCCAGGCCTGCGCTCTCAGTGGGTAGCGCTGGCTGGGCCCTGACGGAGGTTTCCACAGGTGCTGTCCTTCCCAGAGTCTCTTCAGGGGGGGCCACCCTGTCCCCTGCCCCATCTTTCCCCTCCACTCCTGGAAGTGTCCCAGTTGCTGGAGCCAGACCGGGTGCCTCTTCAGAGCTCCCCACTTCATCACTTTCTCCATGAGGGACCCAGGGAGGAGTGCCCCCAGACAACTCTGTTGCTCCGACCTCTTCCTCATCTTCTTCCTCAGTACCAATAGGTGTAGTGGGTGGAGGGGATGCTTGGCTCCCTTCCCCATGAGCCATAGCCCCAAGGGTTGGTAGGGTCTCAATGGACTGCCCCCTGACTCTTGGATGCTTGGGCCCCTCTGGCTGCTCCCCAGGAGAGGGCATGGTACTATCATGCACGGACACCTGGGCCACTAGAGGAGCTTCAGATAGCCTTTCCTCATGGGGAGGCTCAGTGGAGAGGGAGTCATTCTCTATGGCAACTTCCCGGATCTCACTTAGTACTGGAGAAGGAGCTTCATCTTCCACTTCCTCCTCCTTTTCTCCCTCCTCTTGCCCCTCCTCATCCTCTTCCTCTATTACCTTCTCATCTTCCTCCTGCTCCTCCTCCTCAGAAGACGGCATGGGCGGGGTGACTGATTGTTCTTCATCCTCTGAACAAATGAAAGTAATATCAGGACCATGGACAGTACTCTAGGGCAGAATGACTCGGAATTCTCAGGAACCCAGGGAGAGGAATGTGGACTAGGGACGAGAGAATTGTGGGTCACAAGGGGAGAGGGGCTTTAGAGACACTGGGTGGGGGAGCACCTGAGAAAAGTCAAGAAACTGAGGGGACTCCGGGGAGAGGGGAAAGATGGGAAAGGTGGGGTGGACACTGAAATAGAGTGGAGGGAATTATTGGGCACTGGAGGAGAGGGGAGGGGCTGGGAGACACTGAAGAAGATAAAAGAGGGTTGGGGGACCTTGAACTTGAGGTGAGGTGATGAGGAGGCAACTGATACATAAGTAAATATGACTTTCTCTTCCTTTCTCCAATTCAGCACTTTCTATGGTGGAGGGGAAAAGGAAGAGCTGCCAAAGAAGGGAAGCCTCTCTTTCTCAGCCCATGTCTTTTTAGGTTAAGAATCCTCAGGCCCTTCCAAACTGGACTCATATAAGCTCTTTGTCTCTGCCCAAGAACACCATCTTATCAGCAGGAAGGATAGAGGCTGATGAGGGCAGGTAGAGATACTGGAAAGGCAAATTTCCTCTAATTTCTGAGTTGGGGGACAGAAGAGATGTCATCCAGTCTTAGACTTGGCCAAAGGAGGGGTTGCGTGGCACAGATGGAGTGGTAGGAATGGGTGCACCTCAAGAGCACTCAATTGATGAAGGCTCTAATCTCTACACCAACTTCACCCTTTCATCCCACTGCAACTTGCAGGGCATAAAGAAGGATTTACCTAGGAATGTCTTGGGGGCCTCTTCAGAGTCCTCTGGGGTGGAGCTAATTCCCCTGCTGTCCTCTGAAATGGGGACAGAGTAGATGGCTCCTCGAGACTCACTCTGTGTGGCCTCCTGAAGTAGCTGAAGTTCCTGAAGGGTCTCTGTCACTGTGATAATGGTCTCCAGCCCATCTGAGGCTGGATAGGGATTCCTCGGGGAGACAGAGGATTGAGCAGGGTCTGTAGTTAAAAGGAGAGTGAGGAAGACCATCATATGGCACATCTGAATTTGAATGGATGAGACTAGATAGAGATTTCCTCCATCCTTAGCTGTGTAGCCTGGGCCCCTTATACAGAGGTATCCCCAGGGTACAATTAGTGCTTTGCACAGATGCAGCACTTGATAAATATCAAATATAAACATCGAATTGAGTTGAACCAAGAAAGTGCTAAATGGTTATTTTGTACCATGTAATCCCACTGTACTGTATGTGAAGTGAACACATGGGTAAGTAAACAAGACGGTTTTGATGAAGTAGAGAGGGTCCTCAATCAGGAATTATAGAACTTGGGTTCAAATCATGACTGCCATCTTGGACAAGTCATTTCCCTTCTCTCAAATGAAGAAAGAACCCTACTAATCTATATCTATAGAAAGAATTTGTTGAGAGAAAATAGGCTGTCATTACAGCAGGAAAGATGGTAGTAAGATCATAGAAAGGACTGTCCAAAGTCAGAACTAGAAGCAATCTCAGAGTTGGGGAAGGAAGGTAAAGACAGATTCTCTTAAGGATCTGGAAAGGCATAATCCTTCCTCCTCCATGGAATAGGCTGAGGATAAGGAAATGAGTACAGTTGGGTTTAGAGGAAGTGGAAAGGACATAATGATCCCAAGCAGGTGACTGATAACATACCTGCCCCTACTGCTCTTTGGGACTCCCCTCACTGAAACAACCAGAGGGGCTGGGAATGAGTCATCTCAAACTCACAAGGGAACAGAGAGAAGGAGAAAACCAGTGAAGTGAGATTGGAAAAAAAAATAGCTAAGAAAAGAAAGACTTTATCATCTCTGCCCTGCCCTCACCCTGACTCTTAGACCATCTCTCCACCCAGTCAGGCGAGACAGGAACAGCACGTCTCCTCACCACCTGCTTATAGCTCCACTCCACACTTGATATCTCCTTCCCTTGCCAGCCCATCTAGGTCTTGTCCTTTCATCTCCTTGCACTTCACCTTCACATAGTTGTTCCTTCAACCTTGAGGCAACTTTCTCCCCTCCCCCTTGCCCAATACATCCACCTCTTCCCTCCTCAATTCTGCTCCACGCTTATCTTCAAGGGAGACTTCTTTCACTGACCTCTCTCAATCAGGACTCCACTCCTGAAAATTCTCCCCCATCTTTCCAGTACAGGATCATCTGCCCTCATTTCTGTCCCTGGGTTTGTGTCTGTGTCTTAAGGGCACAGGCTGAGGTATTAGGCTGAAGGTCCAGCAAAAGCAGGGACTATGTCTTTCCACTTAAACCCAGTGCCCCTTGAAGACAGAAACTTTTCATTATTACAACTGGGGATTCCATAAGGGCAGAGGCATTCTCCTTCATCAGATGGGGGGTGGGGAAGGTGACTTCTATGTTTTCCTGTAGTCCTCCTTTGCCCAGTTCTAGACTATAGACAGGAGGACTAAGGAATGGAGAATGAGAGGCTAGAAGAAAACTAAGAGATATCTTCAGTACTACTTCCCCACAGAACATTGCCCTGAGGCTATGTGTTACACTTCCTTCTCTTTGACTTTGGTCATACTGGATCTAGTCTCTGGTTGGAGTCCTTCCAACCTCTACCCAGAGGTCATAGAGACTTGCCTCCTACCTGCACACTACACTCCTCAAGTCCAGTCTGACAGGAGTCCCTAACTCTTTCACTTCCATCATTTTATCAGTTTTTCATAATTCCTGTTGCTTTCCAGTTCCAGGCACCATATTTTAGGAAAGACACTGACAACCTGGAGCAAGTCCAGAGGAGGCTGACTAAGCTAGTGATGGGCAGCCATATAAGAGATTAGTAAAGGAAATAGCAATTTTTATCTGGGGGAAATGAAGCTTTAAGGAAACCATTATTTCAGTCTTTAAATATTTTAAGAACTCTCAGGAAGGATTATACTGATTCTGTATAATCTCCAGATTGTGGAATTAGAATCAATAGGTGGAAATTTCAGAGTGGCAGATTTTGCTTTAACACAAAGAACTTTCTAGCAATCAAGGCTATCCAACAACAGAAAGGACTACCCAAAGTGGGAATGAACCAACTTCCTATTCTTTAAAAGTGCTCAGATGGAGGCTAGATGATTACTTGTGAAGGATGTTATAAAAAAGACTCATTTATTAGAGAACCTCTAGCCTCTACTCTTACAGTATTTCAACTCTAAAATGATATGACTTTGTAAAAAAAATCTGGATTCTGGAAGACATCTGAATCATTTTAGGGGCACTTAAGCTATAAGTGACAAAAGAGAATGGAGGAGTGGGCAGAACTGGGAATCTGGACTATCAAATGCAGCATTCCCTGTTGGACTCACAGTATATTAGTCATTTTTGCTCTTACAAATTATCTAAGATCCAAAGGCTCCTCCCCTCGGGCAGGAAACATTTGGGACAGTCCAAAAGGGGGCAGGCACTTGGAAATAGGAAGAAATCGAAAGTTTACATATACCCTTAGAAGGGGCCAAAGTCATACAGGGAAAAACTAGGTTTGTCCCAGAGGCCATTATGAATACTTAACCTAATGGGAGACTAGAACAATAGGTGATGAAGACAAGTTTCATCAAGGGTGGATCCAGCTTATCAAGCAACTAGTGAGGATGTTTCAGGGAAACCCACCAGGTCAGAGGGAAGGTATCCGGTGTAGCAGAAAGTTCAATGGGCTAGATATCCAGAGATGGGTTCTAATCTTACCTCTGCTGCTTAACTATTTGTGTGACTTTGAGCCAAGTCATTTAAATTCTCTGTGCCTCCGTTTCCTCCTCCATAATATTAGAGATTTAAATGGTCTAGATGATCTAGAACTTAGATTCTTGAGGGCATATATTGTTTCCTTTTTATTCTTAGCATCTAGCAAGTGCAATCTTAGCACCAGAGTATATTCTTATTTTTTGTTGTGTTCTTTCCCCTCAATCTCTCCCTCTGTCTTTCACTATATGTTTTTTCTAAGTCTTTCCATTCTCCTGTGACTCAGTTTCTTTCTATGTATACCTAAGCTGATATTAAATGATTGTTAAATTATATTTATATATATAATATATGTTTATATATATTATATATATAGGGTAATGATTGCTAAGTTCACAATGAAAACAGTTTTAAAAATAATTCTAAAGACTCTTCTATTTCTAATAAACTATTAATTTAGGAAATGGGTCAGAAAGAAAGTAGGACTTCCAGAAGTGAGAGCCATGAAGACTGCTAGGAGGTACAAAGGTAGCTCTAAAGTTTGGTGTAGGTCAGATAAACCCCACCCTGCTTAAGGGATCTTTGGGGTCAGGTGAAAAAGGGCCTTCTTCACTGGGAGGCCAGGGACCAGGGAAGACCCAAAGGGTTCAACACAGGTGTTCAGTGCAGTCCTGCTCAGAACCTGATGGAATGAGATGGGGGCAGATTCTGGGAGGCAGTAAGGATTCCATCCAACCAGCTCTAGAAACTGCCGGCCTAAAGCTGCCTGTGCGTGGTGAGTCTGGATAACTCTGTTTAGCAACAGTACACCATCTAGCTCAGATGGCTGAAAAGAGAGAAGAGAACTGAGGACTAGGACAGCCAAGCCAGACGAGGATAGGAACAGCACTGCATTCAGCAAACACATTCTTTTCCAAGCTTGTGTAGTTTGTTTCTCTTGAATTTCCTAGTGAAAATTCCTTTGGAAAGATTCCAACCTTGTCTCAGCAAAACTGAAAGATAAAGGATTTTTTTCTCCATCATTCTGGAAGAACAGGCGAGGGAATCAGTGTGAAATGATGGCAATGGAACCAGAGTAGCTCCAAGAGAGGCAGGTGGAATTGGGGCAGTTGAAATCTGGGAGAGGAGGAGTGGGGAACAGCTATGATACTCTCCTGTCTGAGACATGCTCTTGGTCTTCCACCGCAAACCGTGTGGAAGTGTGCCCTTCTTTCTCAGCTGTGTTCTTCTTATTACATGACTAGTATGTTTCACAATACACATACTTACACACACATGCACACACGCACACATACACACACCAAAAACCTTTCCTTTTCCCTTCCTGGTACCACAATAGGCTCTTCTCTCTCTTTCTGTTTGACTCTTAATCTCTGCCTGTTTTTGTCTCAGCCTCCCCGTTTTCTCTTCCTCTGTGTAGCTTTCTCTATTTCCATCCCTACCTTCCTCTGTGTTTCTCTGGGTTCTCACTTCTGTTTCTGTCTGTCTCCAGCTCCCTCATTCTGCTTCTCTGTCACTGTATCTTTTCTTGTCTGGTTTTCTCTAGTCCTCTTTGCTTTTATTTCTTCAAGTGTCTGTGGAGTGTGTCAGTCTGACTGTCTTTAGTCCTTCTGATTGTTTTCATCTTTACCTCTTTGCATCATTCTGTCTCTGTCTTTCTGTATTTCTCTCTGCCTCTATTTCTTTTATTTTTCCCCTTAGTCTCTCCCTGTATCTCTTTCTGCACACACACACACATCATACATTCACAATATATGTATCTATATCTATATCTATATATCATCTATCTATATCTGTATCCGTATCTGTATCTATATGTCTATGTCTATGTCTGTGTCTGTGTCTGTGTCTGTATCTGTATCTGTTTCTATATGTCTATGTCTGTGTCTGTGTCTGTGTCTGTATCTGTATCTGTATCTGTATCTATATGTCTATGTCTGTGTCTGTGTCTGTGTCTGTATCTGTATCTGTATCTATATGTCTATGTCTGTGTCTATGTCTATGTCTGTGTCTATGTCTATGTCTATGTCTATATCTATGTCTGTGTCTGTGTCTGTGTCTGTGTCTGTGTCTGTATCTGTATCTGTATCTGTATCTATATGTCTATGTCTGTGTCTGTGTCTGTGTCTGTATCTGTATCTGTATCTATATGTCTATGTCTGTGTCTATGTCTATGTCTATGTCTATGTCTATGTCTATGTCTATGTCTATGTCTATGTCTATGTCTATGTCTATGTCTATGTCTATGTCTATGTCTATGTCTATATCTATATTCTTTCTAAGTCTTTTTCTCTTGGGTTCTGTTTCTTTGGCTGTGAGCTTCCCTAGATCTCTTGGGCCCTATCTATGCCTCTGTGTCACTAGCCCTTTCTCTCATTCCCCCAAAAGGTGTTAGACTCTCAGGTAAGGCTCACCTCTGAAGCAATAGACATTGAAACGGCTGTGTGCATTAGGAAACCCAGTCTGATTAGGGAAGAGGAAGAGTGTTTTGACGCCAGGCAGGCCTCCTCCACAGCGCTGTCTGGGTGTGACGATGGGGTAGCGCACACTGCCATCAGCTAGCCATCCAGGGCTACACCGGTCAAGGCCTTCATCCCAAGCTGCATAAAGCTGTCCTGTTGTGGCGATCTCTGCTCCCCGTTCCCAGCAATACACCCGTGCCTCTTCCAAAGTCAGCTTGTCTGGGGGAGAGCCCAGAAACAGCTCCCCTATGAAGCACAAGGAAGATAAGGTTACTAAGAGGCAGGAAACCTCCTGGGCAGGGAAGTCAGGATTTAAAGCTAGAAGGGGTTTAAAAAATCATCCAGCCTTGCTCTACTAATTTCATAAATAAGGGAATTGAGGCCCAAGGAGGTATAGTGACTCCTCTGAAATAATACAGGCAGTTAGTTGGGATTTGAACCCATTGCCTCCAATTCCAGGTAGAAATTCAGCTTTTGGACTCTCCCCATTATAGATTTAACTCAAGGGGAAACCCTCAGCAAATCATTCAACATACTTGGGTCTCAGTTTTTCTATCAGTGACATGGGATCAGTGAATTTAGCAGCTAAAAGGGACTTGAGGACTATCTCCCTGCCTCCTACAGTTGGCAAATAAACATAATCACAGGTAGAAGGGGTCTTAGAGATCATTTGTTCTAATCCCTTTAGTTTATGGATGAGGAGACTGAAGTCAAGACAGGGATGGGATAGATCCTAGAAAGCCTTACTCAGTGCTGACATGGGAATTTTCCACTGGGCATGGGTCATCTCATTCCCTGTCAATTCTGAAAGGAGACCTTCCCCTTATCCACAAACCCCAATCACCATTTAGGTCTTCAGCATAGCAGTAAACATCATAGAGGTCCTCTGGATCCACCGTGCCGTAGTTACGAACTCCAGGAAAGCCATCCATGTCTCCATAACAAGCCTCTCGAGGAGTCTGGATGGGATACCTTGGGAGAAAGGAAGACCCAGGGTCAGTGTGGTGTGTGTGTGTGTGTGTGTGTGTGTGTGTGTGTGTGTGTAGGGGGGACAATCCCAGGCAACACACCCATTCAGGACAGGAACTCTTATCATTTCCCTCCAGTTTCCCTAAAGCCCCTCCCACCTCCAATGTCTTCCAACTCCTCTTAGGGTTCCCTTATCCCAAGTCTTGTCAGCCTCATACCCTCTTACCTTACAGTTTGGTCCGATAGCCATCCTGCATCACACTGCTCATAGCCCCCCAGGTAAGCAGCATAGAGCTGCTCAGGGCTCGCAATTCGGGCCCCAATACGAGCACAAGCCTCTTTCGCACGGGAGAATGAGAAAGCGTATCGGGCAGATCCCTCTCGGTACAAAAAGACGACCCCTAAAGGACAGAGAGACACCCCCCACTGAATCCAAGTGTTCAGTCCACCCCTCTCCATCACCTGCCTACCTGCCCCACCCTATTTGTGAACCAAATGAGATTATGGATATAAAACCTTAGCACAGTGCTTGGCTTACAGTTGGTGCCTAATAAAGGCTTGTTCCCATCCTCTTTTCCCTATTACAAAAACTAATGACCAAACTCAGGTTATCCTATAGCAAGAAGAATTTAGGGTGAACCTCATACAGAAATTCCTTTCCACTAAGCTCAGTACTAGAGACAAAACTCTATCCACCCTCGCTTCCCTGCAGCTGGTTCTTTGCCCCACCTCTTCTTCCACAAGACTTGGCACTGCCTGAGGGCAGTGACTAAGTCTTCTTACCCTGCTCCCATCTCACCCCTCAGCTTACAGGCTTCTATTCACATGGCACTCAGGATAGCAGGGGTGGGGAAGGTTTGACTCCTCACCTTTAACCTTGACCTCGACAGCATCACTGCCATCATCAATCCCATGCTGGACCTCACAACGATACAAGCCAGAGTCATTGGATCTCAGTTCACTCAGCACCAGTGAGACATCTGTGGTTGAGGCTGGATATCCAGGTAGAGCCACTCGGTACCTGTAGCCTTCACTGACCTTGACCTTGAGTCCACGGGCCACCAACACCTCAGCCTCCCGACCCCCAGATAGGAAAGTCCATTTGACTCTGGGAGAGCCCAGGACAGCCCTGCGGCCTGGGGGAGGGGTTGGGGGTGGTGGCCTAAGGTAGGAGATGTGGCAGGGGATAGTAATGGAGCCCCCGAGGACCCCTCGAAGTGGGGAGTCACCCCCAATGGACACCTTGAATGCCTGATCCTCTGTAGGGGGAAGGGAAGAAAAGGGAGAGGATGGATTCCTTTCATGTTATTATTGGTCTCCACCTCCCACCCTGTACCCCACCAGTGTTCCCTAGGCTCCTCCTCTCCCCACCAGTAAAACTCAGTCCCCTTCATTCTTCTCTAGTATCCCCTCACCCCCAAGTCTCCTGAACACTTCCCAATTGTTACCTGAGCTGTCACCTGTGAAGGCCACAGATGAGGAAGTTAGGGCTTGGACCAAGGCAGTCAGGAGCAGCAGGAGCGTCTGTGCCATGCCCAGGGCTGCTATTGGGAGGCAGGAGAAGCAGGTGGGATGCTGGTCTAACCTGAAGTCTAACTTGAGAGTCAACATTTTCCCTGATGGAGAGACCTGGATATCACTTTTCCCCTGGCTCACGTGTCCTCCTAAGAATACCTCCACTCCATCATCAGAGTATCATAGGGGAAAGGGCACAAGATTTTGAGGCAGAAGATCTGGATTTAGATTCAAGTTCAGCTACTTATCCCTGTGACCTTGGATAAGTCACATCACATCTGAAGACCTTAGCTTTATCTATAAAATTAGAAGGTTGAACTGGACAAAGTAGAAGGTCCCTTCCCAAATGAAATCATATGATTCTATGATCCCATGATCACCCCCTTGTGGCTTCTTGTTCCCATCTTACCCTCTGACTTTGCTCTCTCCAGGATGCATTCTCAGGGCTCTGAGCTCCCTTTCTATCTACTCTCTTCCCCCACTCCTTTCTTACCCTTTCATTCCTAATATCGGTAACCAAGGCTGCCAACTCCAAGAAGGGCTCGGGGATTGAATCAGAGCCAACTTCCCTAAAATACCCTGTTAACATTCTCTCCCCGCCCCCTTACGTGATGAATTCTCCTCTTTCTCCTCAGACCTTGCTCCAGGGGACTCCACGACTCATCCTCTTTCCTCTCAACACTCCGTCTGTGACCCCCTCCCCTTCCCTGAACAACCTCTCCTTTTCCCCTGGCACTGACTTTCTCACCAGATCTCCCCAGTTCAGGAACCAGCCTGGGACAAAGCCCCTCTCTATGGTATCCTGGCCCCCTTCCAGCACTTTCCCCCTTCCAGGCCGCACCTTTTGTAAAGGGCTATTCTCCCTCCCCAGGAAGGGGGCTGGGCAGCTAAAGAGATATTAAGAAATAAAAAAGAGACCACAGGACATTCTATTGCCCAGATTAGTGGCCATGATAGATAGGCCAGCACTTTCTTCTATCCATCTCAAAGCAAGTATAAGAATGGATCCTTCACTCTAACCGGCTCTCCTGGGGCTTCAGAATGGACCTTTTAGAATGACACTAGTATCCAGAGAGGGCAAGAAGCCAGAGGGACACTAAGAGTAGAAGGAAAGGAGGGAAAGAGGATCCAGGTATTCAAGAACCCCTTGCTCTTGATTTTCATAGCAGTCTTCATGTCATCAGGCCCTGGAGCTGAGATTCTCTAAATACTTGGTAGTTTGCCAGAGAGACAGAGTTGGACACCATCTAGCTCCCGTTGTTACCTCCAGGTATTGGTCTCAGCTTAGGGAAGCTTAGGGAAGAGTTTGGGAGAGCCTGTCATAGAAACAGGACAGTGAACCATCCGGAAAGACAGACATACAGGAAGGCTACTGCAGGAACTGAAGTGACATCACTCTGTCCCCCATTCATTCCCCATCCCCACCCCCACCCCTACCACTGCCCCCAAGTTGAATCAAAGCCAATTTTCCTAGAAACCACTAGGGTTAGAGGATGGAACATGGCCAGGGAAACTGGAAGCCCAGGCTTCTTCCTCACCTTGGAGGACAGGAGTCTCTCAGTCAGTGAGGGCTCAAGGATATTTGAATATCCTGAGACCTCTTACTTTCAAGAAACATAGGAAATTCACACAATCTCTCAGGTTTGGGGGGATTTATAAAAAGCTATACTTGGTGCCCACTAAGTGCTCTGGAGAGTTATTCTCCTTCCCCTTGGAGTTATGCCAGGGAAGTGTGCCAGGCCTGGGCAATCCCCCTCCCCTTAGCTGCAGACTAAGTCTCACCCTAGTTTCATTTTCCTGATTCCCCTTCTCTCTGGGACTGGCATAGCATATCTGGTTTTCTTTGCCAGGGAGCACAGGAACCCCCATTCCTGGCATTGCCTTCCCTCCTCTGTCCTACAGACTGCTGGGAGCCGGTCGGGCTCATACCCTGTAGCAAAGGGTCAGGCAATAGAAAGAAAAAGTGAGGGAAAAGAATTCAGGCATCTGTGCCTTCCTTTCCCCTAATTTTAACAATTCTTGCTTTTTAGGTCTGGAAATTTCAAAGCACTTAGCTGATCTGACCTCACTCTCACATTCTCTTGGCCATTTCTCCATGCCTCAGTCTCTCATCCACAGTTACAGTGTCAGACACTCCCAAGTCTCATCTCCGCTTATAGATTTCTCCTCTGCTCCCACCTTCTGGAAGGAATTGTCTCAACTCATCCAATCTTCGGGTTGAATCCAAAAAGCCTTCTCTATTATTGCTGCCTCCAGCCTTTTCCCTGTTTCAAAATGTTTTGCACACCAGTCTTCTATTATGTTATTGGATGAGGAACATCAGGAGAGTCTAAAGACCTTGGAGGTTGGTCTAAGGTAGTTCAGGACCCCAAAGTCAACTCAATTCCTCTTGTACTTAGTGTATTCCTGCTCTTTGAACCACACTTTCATAATGAGACATTATTGCAATCCTCAGCTGCAAGTGCGTCCACAATTCTCATGTCACAAACCAGTGACTGGGGTGAGGAGAACAGAGGAGTCTCTATATGTCTCAGAACCTAAGAATGGGTATAGTGTGTGTCTGTTTCTATGTTTGTATGTATGTTTATCTTGTATGTTTATCTATGTCTGTCACTTGATTTAAAGTCAGACATAAGTTCAAATCCTGGACCTGAACTTACTATATGCACATCAAAAAACCCACATTTCAATTCTCTGAGCCCCCATTTCTTTACCTATACAATGGGATATCAATATTTGTACTACATGTGTCACCAATTGTGAGGAAGTGCATTACAAAACCTTAAGCACTATGGAATGTATTTATTTATTATTTATTTATTTATATGTATATTTACCATTAATTCATATGTCATCATATGCTTATCTGTTTTTCTATACTGTGAGTCTGCTCCTTTCTGTCTGTTCCTATGTATGTTTCTGAATATGTCCATACAATGTGGATCTCTTGGTGTATGTACATCTGGGCTCTCTCTGCTCCTATTCCAATTATTCCTACTTCAATTTACTGGAGGGTGAATGGGAAATGGATGCTGGAGCTGAAGGGAAATGGAGGTGAGTATATATGGATAGAAGAAGATCTAAGTGGGGAAACGTTTTCCCTTCCCCACTCTTAAGGAAACATAGCTTCAGATTCCCCATCTCAAGACTAGAAACCTTGACAGATAGATTGAGAGGTACTTTTCCTTTCCTAGATCTAGATGTGGGTGAGGTGTTCCACTCAGGCTGAATCTTTTCCCTAACCCTCTACCTCCTGAGTTCAAAATATCCTTAATTGCTTAGGCAGCTCCTCAAAATGGAAGTCCCCACTTGATAATCTGCTCCCCAAGCTCAGATTGGGGCCTCAACGGTGCTCTTCCCAATTCAAGATTGGATCATTCAGAAGCCCCAACTGCCTCTACTCTTTCTGTCTAACAAACAAGGCTCAGAATGGAGTTAACTAAGTGAAGAGCTGTCTCTCTGACTTTTCTCTACATAACCACCAGGATTCTACCAGTACCTGCTCAGCCCTTCCATTAGATATCTCAGAAATGAAAAAAAAATTACTTTTACAACAAACCCAAAGGACCCCTGAAGTCTTCCTATACCTCTCTCTTGCTCTTCTTCTCCTCCCATCCTCCCCCTCTCCCTACCCACCCCATGCATGTCCTTGCTTGGGACACTCCCAGCAATTCAAGAATCTTCATTACCTTCACCTCATTCACATAGCTTGTTAAGCATCCTGCCCACAGTCATCAATATCACTCTAAGACCTCAGTGAAGGGGGCAGCTAGGTGGCACCGTGAATAGAGCACAGGCCCTGGAGTCAGGAGGACCTGAGTTCAAATCCGGCCTCAGACACTTAACACAAAAACTAGCCGTGTGACCTTGGGCAAGTCACTTAACCCCAACTGCCCTCCAAAAAGCAAAAAAAAAAAAAAAAAAAGACCTCAGTGAAGGAGTTCTTTCTATTCAGAGGACCATGATTCCCCTCTAAACTGCAGCCTGAACAACCAGCCCCCTTACATTTCAGCTGATAAATCCAGAGCTACTTATGTCCCTGTCAGCCCTTCCTGTGATGTCAGCCATTCTAGAATAATATTGGTAATATGGTTCATAGTACCATTTGTGATCATGTCAGTATGAATAAGATCATTCCAAAATGATTAGCAATAATAGTGAACATACTCTGATCCAATACAAGTAAATTTTTTTTGAAGGGGTTGGGACCTGTAATTTCATCTTTATGAAGAATTCTCAATGTAGAAACTCTTTACTAATGCAACTCATCTGCAGCTTAGTTTTAGAGAGTTGTTTGGAGGTACCCAGAATATGAATATGGTCATGGTCATAGTCAAACATAGCTGAACAACTAGCTTGTATCCTAGGCAGAACTTTAACCCAGGTCTTTCCGACTCAAAGGTAGGCAGGTCTTCTGTCTGCTGTGCCACAATCCTAGCAATACTATTAATAGGATAAGGACTAGACTTGAGGTTTCACTGGTATACTGAACAAACACCTTGATGAGGAAACTCCTTCTACTAATGCAAGTCAACATTTTCTTGACAACTTAGAATCTTAAAGAGAGTTGCCTAGAGTACTGAGAAACTAAGTGATGTAACCAGTATCAGAAATGGACCCTGAACCCAGGTCATCCTGGCTCCAAGACTGGTTCTTTATCCACTACTACACAATACTTCTTTTAATATTAGCAAAATAATTAATTGTACTAATTATAATCTTAATAAGATGAGCCACACTGTTGGCAATATTGTAACAATATCGGCAGTATTAGCCATGGTTCTCTTAATGCAACTAGTCATTCTGGTAACTAATATTGTAAATAATCACATTCATGATGTTATTAGCAGTATTGTGAGCAATGAAGTTAACAACACTTTTAGTGAAAATGTTAGCTTACCAATGCTGGTATTAATACATCAGACAAGAATACTATTAGTAATAGTAATAATGGCACTGTTAGTAATCCTATTAGTACCATCATTAGTAGAAATATGACCAACTTTATTGTAAGAATAGCATTTATAGAGCACTTTTAGGTTTACAAAGTGCTTTGTAGATATGATCTCATTTGGTCCTTACAACACCCTGAGAGGTAGGTTCCATTATTATCTTCATTTTACAGATGAGAGAACTGAGGCAGGAGTTAAATCACTTGCCCAGGGTCACACAACCGAAAATGTCTGAGGTTGGATTTGAACGAAGTTCTTGACTTAGGTCCAAAGCTCTAAGTCATCAGTACCATTAGCGATCATATTAATACTAACTAGGATTAAGTACTACTATTAAGTGCAAATAACAACTATTTTATTAGCAACCCTATCATGAGCAATTGGCATTGAACTGGGATTGGTACCCAACTAGTAGCATTCTTCATGCAATTATTGTCAACACGATTGACAATGCTGGTATCAGCACTGCAAGGAACATTGGTAGCACACTTGATCACTCTGTTAGCAGTTGTTAACAGAACCTGCAGCAATGCTGTAAATTATACTTCTAATAACCACGTCAGTCAAAGCAATGCTAGGAGAGCTCCCTGTGGTACTCATGCCAAGACTGTAACTGTTCGGTAGTAACGCTGTCAGTAATGTTAGTTGTACCATAAGCAGGACTTCGTCCCTTCACCCCCGCAACTGACGCTCTAACAGCCCAGGGGAGCCCGGCAAGCAGTGACACCGGTGTGAACGGGCAGTAGCTGGCAGGAAACTCCCGGTGGATCAAGGATACTGTGTCCTGGGACACAGGGACCTCCTGGGAACCCCTCTTCCCCGCCCCCTTTCCCCTTTACCATTGCCGTCTCTCCTGCGGGGGCTGCTGGGGTACGACCGTGGGCTTCTTTTGCAAGGCATCTCCCCTCAACTGGGGTGGGGAAGGGAGATGAAGGGTAGCCATTGCTCGGCTCTAGCAGATTGGGGATTCGGGATGGGGAGGGTGAGCTAAACCGAACCGGGACCACGCAGGGAGCATAGCATAAACTGCGTGCGTGGGGTGGAGGCAGAAGGCGCGTCCATCCAGGGGATCTCTCACTCACCTCTCAGGAGAAGAACGAGGGGAGTCGGGGAGGCTCTGAGGCTTGGGGCGCGGAGCCCGCAAACTTTGGCGCCCCCGGGGGTTGGTCCTGCAGCAGGAAGGAGATTGCAGAGGGGACTGCAGAGCGAGAGGAAGAGTGAGAGCTAGAGGGAGGGCGAGCGCAGGGAGAGGACGCTATAAAGAGGGCGCGGAGTCGGGCCCCAGAGCACCGCACAAAACCCCCTTTCTTCCCCCCAGGAGCCCCGGCTTGCCTTCCCTCCCCTCCTCCCTCTCTTTTCCTCTCGCCCCCCGCCCCTCTAACAAGGCTGGCTCCGGCCAAGAACAGCTTCTGTCGCCCCAGCTAGGGGGCTTGGAGATCACGGGTTACGGCTCTTTCTCAGAGTCTGGCCCCAGTAGCACCAGAGAAGCGAGACAGAAAGGACAAGCGAAGTAGGACATTATTCTGGGGACAAGGAACAGAAGACAGGCCGGGCGGGAGGCGGAGGGAAGGGGGCGGGGCGGGCTCCTTAGGGTAAGGCAAAGTAAGAGGCTGCTACTACAGCAGAACGGATGAAGGTTAGATTGCAAGAAGGACTTCCCGTTGATTCAGGAAAGGACGAATAAAGAGAGCAAGGGAAGAGCATTATATCCCTAGAAAGCAGATCTCTCCGTTTTCCTCTCCACCCACCACCCACCACCCAACGCTCATGATTAGGGGCGGGAGGGGGGGAGGGGGAGAGGAGGAAGAAGGGGAGAAAAGCGCAGCGGATAGAGCGCTGGTCCTCTAGTAGGGAGGACCTGAGTTCAAATCCGACCTCGGATACTTGCTAGCTGTGTGATTTTGGGTAAGTCACTTAACCCTGTTTGCCTCAGTTTCCTCATCTGTAAAATGAGCTGGAGAAGGAAATGGCAAACCACTCCAGTATCTTTGCCAAGAAAGCCCCAAATAGGGTCACGAAGAGCCAAACACAACTGGAAATGACTGAACATCGTCATACACGGAGATGAAATGAATACCTCTGCTCCACTACTTTCTGCAGTTTGGGTTATTCTGTTTTCCTGAGTTGTCTCACCCCGAAGGGTAGAGAGATTGGGTGTGGCTGATATTGCAGTACCCCGGCTGAGAGTTAGACTGCAGGTGGATTTGGAAAGCGAGAAAAGTAATGAAACCTTTAGAGTTCTATCTGGAAGAGGGGGCAGTAACTAAGGAGGGCGCTGTTTGGGCAGAAAAGAGAGCTGGTGGACATTGAGGGTATGATTTGAAGGGGATGGGGTGAACTAGCTCCGATAGATAATGAGCAAAGCTATATGAAGTTACTGAGTGTTGGAGGAAGCCTCCTGGGCCAAGCTGCTCCCATAAAGGGATGTGGAGGCACCTTGGTGCCAGGGGGTGGATCAGAAACACTGGCCGGAACAGAATGCTGCTTTGCCCAGAATACTAACCATTTCTCCCTTACCATCCCCCAGGACCCAGGATCTTTGCTTCCCTTCTCCTTCAGAACCTCGGCCTGGGTCTTTCCCAGACTTTCTTTACAGCACCAGGGAGACCAGACATGGTCACTGGCAGGGACAGAAGACTGGACAGATGGACGCCTAGATTCTTCCAGGCCTTGCTCAGCTACTCTCTATCCTTTTGTTTCTTCCCTTTGTGATATGAGAGGTTTTGCTCAAAAGTACTTTGAAATCTTCAGCAAAGAATTACCCTACATTATCTCCCTGTCAATGAAGAGAAGAGGAGGGACATATAAAGTTAATCCTGAATCCATCCCAGGGGAGAGCAGAGAAAGACTGATGGAAGAAATTAGGATTAGACAGTAGGAGGGACTCCCAATAGGGACTTGAAAAAGAAGAGAGAATTGCTACCTCCCAGGATGATAGGAAAGAAAAAAAAAAGTATTGGGACCTGGATGTTGGAGTGGATGCAGAAGGAATGGCACAATGATCTCTAGAAATTAAAAAAAAATTCTGGGTTGGAGAAGGACTGGAGGAAGGAGGGGGTGGCATTCCCTTCTGTGCTGGGTCAACCTCCAGTCTCTGGCCCAGTTTAGACCCTGCCAGACAGCAGCCAAGGGAGTGAAATTCAATCGCACAATCGGCTTATACTTAACCACTGGCCCTTGTCTCTTGGGCGTTGAAAAGGGGGGGGCCCTGCTGTTTTTTGTTCAGGGGCTCAAACTCATCTACACTGCCGTGGTGCAGAGGCTAAGGCAGATATAACAACCCTGAATAATAGAAGCTGTCGGAGTAACCCCTACCCCCACCCCCGTCCGGGTGCATTCTGACTTCACTCTAATAGCATCAATCGGTCAATGGTAGTGCAAGGTAACTAACTTTTTGGAGGTGAAATCTATTGTGATATGACTAGCATCATTATTATTTTAGACGCACTAGTATCACTCGGAAGCTTCCGCTCCAACTACCCCCACCACACTACCACCACATCGGGGAATTTCTGACCACTAGAAACTGAATGTTTTAGGTCAGAGAGGTCAGCATATCCTTACAGCTCCACCATCAGGATACAGCACACATCCCATCCCACCCCGCACCAGTTCTGCCCAAGAGAGGATGGGGCAAAATGAATCCCCTAAATATCTGAACTTTTCAGGGAATGGGATTAGGTTCCTCGCCAAGTAGCTCGCACAAAACCGACGTCCCGAAAGCTGCATTCTATACTGAAGCCCTTCCTGCACCCTCTCGGTTATTTATTTTTAAAATTATTTATTTATTGCCATTGACTTTTCAGCAAGCTTCCTTAGACTAAAGCCTCTTGCTTTCAGGGATTTGAAAAGTGCCAATCAGTGAAGTTCCCCCTATCTTCATCTCGCTCGGAGGAGGGCTAGGAAGCCAGACTTTCTAGCGACTATCCCTCCTTCAGTTTTTTAGAAACCCGTAGTACTCCTTAGTGACTGGTTGGCGAAATTGTACCAGGAAGGATGAATGTTAGACTTGAGACAGAATTGTCTAGTTAGTGTGTGCGCCTTTTCAGTTCAATTTAAACGACTTCATGTGTATAATGGGTATCATACTTCTTGCCTTTTCAGTGGGTGAGAGAGGAGCTGGAGGGAGGGAAAGAATTCGGAATTGGAATTTTAAAATTAAATAAAATGTATTAAAAGGGCATTAATCCAGTTCCCGCCCCTCCCATGGCTCAGTTCTCAGTCTGTCTACTACCACCCCTCACCTCAAAGGTCGGAAGAGAAACCGAGGTCACTGAACACCAACACCACCCTCCTACCCCCGTCAGCTCTGCACGTGGCACGGACTCCTGGGGCCTTTGCCAACTCTGTGCCAGCCGCCACCTCTGGGGAGCGGAGCAGGAAGGGGGCTGGCAGCAGAGGGGGTGCGGAGCGGAAGCCGCCGGCACGCAATTACTCAGCAGCTGCGCGGGGAGAATTGAGGCTTTGAGAGAAACTGAATAGTGGGGTGAAATGCCTGGGTCCTCCGCTCCAGCGGAGGAGGGGGAGGGGAATGAGTCTGGGGGAAGGAAGCCTGGGTTCAGACCTAGAAAAGTGGGGGGAAAGCGCGGGGAGGGGGCGACGCAGGTGTTTTGAGCCCTACATCCTCCCCAGTAAAGGAAGGAGATGGTTTTCCTTCTCTTTCCTGACTTTTCCACATCCTGCTGTGGTGCTGGTCTCTCTGCGTCTTCCAAATCGCGCAGTGATCCATCTCATTGCTGTCTTTTCTTCTCTTTGGTCTTTGCACCTCCCGGTTTTTCCTAACTCCAATTGTCTCTCCTCCTTCTCAAAATCTCCCCCCTCAACTTGACGCCAATTTCAGAAGCAAGACCTTCCTCATCCTCCCCTCCCCCCACCATAGCTCCCAAGTTGCGTGTCAGGATACCTGGCTTCTCTCCTTTCTTCTGTTTCCTGGGGCTCGACCCACACGATTGAGAACAGGAAGTGTACCTTAGGCATTATCTAATCCACATACATCCCCATTTGCAGATTGCTCGCCTTTCACTACAGCCTCCCTGCCCCTACATGTCTCGGGATGGTCCTTCCTTACCCCTGAGTGAGGGTGATGGAGGAATGGTAACCGATGGAGTCAAATGTTTTTAACATCTCCGGAAAGCGAAGGTCTCCCACGGTTATTTTATTAATCTACAAATTTCAGTTAATATTTCGACACCGGACTAGGTTCAGTTCTCGCATGCCGAACGCGTTCTCTCCTGGGGGAAGCACCATTTAAATACTACATTAGCCCTCAGGGCAGGTACACCCAGTCACTCCAAAGGCTTCCTCTAGCCAAACCACATCCAGGAAAGGCAGCGGCCACGAAGCATCTACAATGCCTCCCGCCCGGACCCGCCTGGACTTTGGCACAGCTATCTGCAGTGCGGGAAATGGAGAGCATCAATTAAGTCCTTCTCCTTCTCTCCCCAGTCGGTGTAACAAGGAGAAGCTCAGAAAGGAGGGAGGCAGTGCGGACACACCCCGTCCCCAACTCGACTCTCAATCTCTTTCCCAGTTGGACGTTGATCCAACAATGGGAAGGAGGCTTGCTATCTGGACTGGGGCTTTAGAAGGGATGTCCCCCTACGTCTCGGCAAAGCAGTAGGTCCCATAAGCCGGCTGCTCCGGGCTGGGGAAACCGAAGCTGCGGACCCCGGGATCCGGAAGGCCCCCGCAGCGAGGTCGAGGGGTGGTGATGGGGAAGCGCACACTGCCGTCTGCCAGCCAGCCCCCGTCGCAGCGGTCCAGGCCCGAGAACTTCCAGGCTGCATAGAGGTGGCCAACCTTGGCCAGCACAGCCCCGCGCCTAGCGCAGGCTCCGCTAGCCTCTGACAGCGTCAGACGGCCAGGGACGAAGAACACGTGGCCTGGGAGGAGTAAGGAGGAGAGGCTAAGACGAGGCCTCGCCCAGAAGGCGGAGAGTAAGGGTGTGAGACTGACTCTGGCTGGATGAAAATTCCGTGGACTGGCCTTTTAAAAGTGCCCTTTTCGCCCACCCCTAACCCCCACTTTGTTCCCTAGTCGCGCACCCTTTCCCTACCCCGCCTCTTTTTCCTCCACTCTCTAGACCAAGCCTCTTGCCCTATTCCCCGTTTCCACCTTTCTCTAGACTTAGAGTCTAGACCATTCCACATTTCTCAGGTCCCGCTCCTGTTTCCTAGCTCTGATGATTTCACCTGTCCTTTCTCTCTCTAATCCTACTAGGCCCCTCTTCTTTTCCCCTAAATTCTGGCCCCGCCTCTACCTAGCCCCATACTATTTATCCGTTTCTCTCCTTTTTGTAGCTTGGCCTCCTCCCACTCTTTTCTAGTTTAGCCTCAGATCAGACCCTGCCTCTTTTTCTAATCTCGTCCGTTTTCTCCTAACCCCATCTCATTTAGATACCCTCATCTTCTCCAGCCCTCACCCTATCCTAGGCCCCTCCTTTTTTTCCAGACCCCCACCTCACTCTCTAATCCCGCCCCTTTTCGATGGTCCCTTCTCTACCTCCATCCCTGCTTACTAAAGTAGGTCCAGACTTGCCCTAGTCCCTTTCCATTTGTCTGCCCCACCTTCCCTAGTTTAGCTCCATCCCAGGCCCCTCCTCTTCTTCTAATCCTGCCCTTCTTCCCTAGCCCTACTTCACGGATGTGCCCCCTTATCTTCTAGCCCCCACCCCATCCCAGGCCCCACCTTTTTTCTAGTTTTAGGCCCCACTTTATTTTCTAATCCAGCTCCATTCACACGGCCCTGCCTCAGATATGGCCCTGCCTCAGATATGGCCCCGCCTCCCTTTGGTTGGCTCCTCCCCTTCCTCTTTTCCTCCTCCCCTTCCTTTTCCCCCTCCCCCTCCTTCTTCCTCTCCCCCTCCTCGCTACCCTGTTCCAAGTCCTTCCTCTTTCTCTAGGCCCATGCCCCACCTCTTTCTCTTAAAACCGCCCTTGTTCTTTTAGTGCTGTCACACTGACTTGGTCCCTCCTCTTCTCCAGCCCCACCCTCAGCCCAAACCTCGCCTATTTTCTCCCGCCTCCCCAGGTCCCAACCCCTCTTTTGCTCCGGGAGCCTCAGTTCTATTCTTCTTTGTCCCCAGCTCGCACTCCCCGTACCCTGCAGAGCGGAGGTGAAACAGAAGGCGTCGTAGCGATCGCGCTGCTTGTCTCTGGGCCCATAGCTGCGAATCCCCGGCCGGCCGCGTCCTCCACAGGGTGCTCGAGCTGTCAGCACTGGGTAACGCACGGAGCCCTCCAGGAGCCAACCCGCGTTACACCAGTCCAGGCCCTCGGTCCACGCTGTAGGCACGACCGGGAAAGGAAGGGCTGCCATTCCCCTCCCGCCTCGTCGCCTTCTCGCTTCTCTCCCTTTTCCAAACCATCTCCTTCCTCACACCCACATCTCCTGTTCTCATGGCTCCCAGGGTGACTCAGGGCCCGGGAGAGGAGGACGGTGCCAGGAGTCAGGGAGAGAACCCAGCCCGCACGGGACTGTAACCAGAAGTCTGCTCACCCTGGTAGAGCTGAGGGTACGTGGCCAGCCGCCCGTCCTGATCCGCACATGCCTTCTTAGCTTCATAGTAATTAAACTGGTATCGGCCCTGACTGGGCTGGTACGGGAAAACCACTCCTGGGGATGAAGAGATAGGGGCTGATGAGATCCTGGAGGTGAGGTATTGAAGGATCACTAGGGGAGAGAGACACCTGACTTCCTTACCCTCCAGCCTGAGGGTCAGTGCCAAACTCTCATCTTCTAGTCCATTGATGAGCTCGCAGCGATATCTCCCCTCATCCTCCAGCGCCACACTCGTGATCACCAAGGAGGCATCCAGCCTGTGCCCCCTCCTCATCTTGGCACGGTCTCCCAAGGGCCCGTAGCCCCGGGCATGGTGCCCATTGGTAATCAGGATCAGTGTTTCCCGTAGTTCCCCAGGCTCCACTTTGCTCCAGCGCACCTTGTAGCTGGGGGGTGGGGTGCCCAGAACGCAGGGTAGGGTGACCGTGGCACCGCGGCGAGAGTGAATGACCTCGTGGATGGGGGGCAGGAGGTAGTGGGGACCAGGGTGGGGTGCTGGCAAAGGGGGCCAGATTGACAGGGACACCCTGGCCCCAAACTCTTCTATGACCCTTTCCAGCCCCTGCCCATCTCCCTACCAGTATCCCCTTCCCCACCTCAATTCCTGTTCCCTCCCTCTAGGTGTCCGTCAAGTCTTTGACCCTTCCTCTCAGTATCTCATCCGTCCTCCCCTTCATCCTTCCAATGTCCCTCACCCATTCCCTGGGTCTTCCCAGCCAGCCACTCCTGTTCCCTAGCTGGGGCCATCTTACCTGGGTTCCCTGTGCCTTTGTGATAGATGGCAACACTGAGACGAAAGAGGAGACTCCAGAGGACAGGGAGAGTTAGTTGATTAGGCATGACAGGAACTCAGCTAGAAGGTGATCTGTAATGACAGTCATAATAGGGCAATCATCATTTCAGGAAATGAAAAAGAAACAGGGGGTGAGCCTAAAGAACAGAAGGTATGGGGGCACATCATAGTGGGGTCTGATCAGGCATTCTCAGGAGAGAGGCGCCCACCTGGGTTCCATCTTCAATGGGACAAAGCCACAGGGACTGGATTTGGTAGCAAGAAGAATCACAGGCAATACTGATGTGGGGAGACAGTCCAAGTCGGTTAAGGAGATAAGGGAAAGACCTGACTGTGTTCTGTATCCCCAGAAAGAAAGAACAAGAGGCAAACATGCTCCAGCAGTAAAACTAGAAGTTAGACAGCAAAAAGAAAAATTCCTATTGGAAAGAAGAGGAAGAAATCAGAACTGGGAAGAGAGGAAAGTGACTTTTTTCCCCCCAAGAGATGCTGGGGAAGGAGAAACTGCTATCTGGCAGAACCCAGAATCTGGAGGTGAAAAGAGGCACTGAAACTGGCTCAGGCATAATGAAAAAGATAGGTAACATGTGTATGGTGCTTTATTTTTCAAAGCATGCCCACATACATTATCTTGTTTGAATATCTCTAAGCACAGAGAAGGGTGGGAACAGGGGTCTGCTTCCTTACCAAGAAGAAGTTACCTCCACCAGTAACAGTGAGGCAATAATTAGTAACCTTTTGTCCTGTTTGAGAAACAGAAAATCCTGTTAAAGTTACTCCTATTTCCAGGATCTCCAAGTATTTTATAGCACAAAGAACTCTTAGCATCTTACAGATCTGATCTCTCCTGTCTTCCCCCCAACCTCCCAAAAAAAGATGTTTGTTCTTTCCCAAGATTTGAAGAGAGAAACTGAGATTCCAAGACTCATCCTAGGTTATTCCATAAGTCTAGGCCAGGCACGGCACTCAGAAGTCCAACTTCCTAGTTCTGGCACTCCATCTGCTAAAGCTTATTGCCATAGGAACAAGGGGAAGATGCCAGTCCTAGATGGGAGGGTTGGTGGAATGGGGACCCTGAGAGATTTGTAGGCCTCTATTGGGCACTTAGTAAACATTTGTTTGGCTGACTGCAAGTCAGTTGGAGGACAGAATCGATGCAGGATATCCTGACTGTTGGTACTGAGGAGTGGGCAAGTTGGGGGCTGTCTTACCCTGAAGGTCTCTAGAATGCCCACTGGGTTGTGTTGGAGGAAGGTATGAGCTAGGGTGCCTCACTATGGTGTTTACATCAGTGAGAGAGAAGGGAAAATTGTAAACTACAAATGGGTATAACTACCTATCATGTTCCTGCTGTCTCCATACTCCCCTACAGACCTCCCAGCCAGAAGCTTTCTCACCTTGGCACAATGTGTCCTGGTCCTGGCCCCGATCTGAGCATCGCTTGGGAGAAGAGATTCTTGGGGTAACACCCAGACATCCACCAGCTTCAAAACCCTGACCTCTTCTGCCCAACCCCCGTCTGTCTGTTTGTACTTTACTTCCCTGTCCCCACCCCATCGGAAGCACAATTTCCCATTGTCTTTGCCTTTCTCCCTATTGTTGTATAACAGATACCCTTTCTTTATCTGATGGGGAATGTCAACGAAATGTCAACAGCTGGGGATGTGGGATGCAGGGCTGGCTGGCACAGGCCACCGGAAAAAATGGCCAGGGATTCAGAGAGGGGGGATAGACATGCTCAAGGACAAAGAAGGAATGGGGGTCCAGAGAAGAGAGGGTTGAGTAGGACAATATCCCAGCCTCTGCATTTTCTTTTAGAAGTGGAGAAGATGGGATAATGGACAGCTGGGTGGCACAGGGGATAGAGTGCCAGGCTGGGGGTCAGGAAGACTCATCTTCCTGAATTCAAATCTGGCCTCAGATACTTACTAGCTGTGTGACCCTGGGTAAGTCACTTAACCCTGTTTACCTCAGTTTACCTCATCTGTAAAATGAGTTAAAGAAGGAAATGGCAAAGCACTCTAATATCTTTGCCAAGAAAACCCCAAATGGGCTCATGAAGAGTTGGTCACAACTGAAATGATTACAACAACAACATAATGGGCATTGGGCCCACCTCCACAGAGACTGAATGAAGCTACTACTACAACAGAAGAGACTTAAGTTAAACAACAAAGATGCATGTCTAGGAGACACTGAACCAGGGAGCTGAGGCATTGAGAAACTCTCTGAAGGAGTCATTTGTTCATTCATTTCTCTATTCCACTTTCTCTAGCCCTAAATGATCGTTACATCTTCTGAGTTGAAATTTCTGTAGAGAAGGAATTTCCCTGTGTGATAAATCACTCATTTTGCCATTGGGAAGCCCATCCTGTTCTAATTTCACTATTTACTAATTTCAGTATCCTACTGTTTTTAAAATAAAAATTTTATTGATTCTTTCATTTTTATAACCACTAGATTTCTCCCAGTATTCATCCTCCCTCCCCCAGAGGATCATTCCATATAATAAATAATATTTTTAAGGAGAAAAATGCACAAAACCAATCAATATATCTAAAAAAATCTGAAAGCATATACAATATTTCCATACCTCAAGTCCCCCCACCTCTGCAAAGGCATGGAGGGGGAGTGTCATCTTCTCATATCTCTTCTTGGTGGTTCTAAAACATTCATTTTCAGTTGTAGTTATTGTCCTTTCCATTTACATTGGTGTAGTAATATAGTCTATCTTCTTGGCTCTGCTTGTTTCACTCTGCCCTCAGTTCATGTAAGGAAACTACCACAAAAGTGCTACTATATAACTAAGTACATCCTGCTCTTATTTGAATCCTTTCCCTTTATTATGTCCTAGGTATAAAGGCAAGAACAGTGGAGCCCCATCCTCTGTAGCTTAAGGAATAGATTTAAATAATCCCTCGGTCTTCCCTCGGTCTTTTTCTTAGCAGGCTTAAACAATCCCATGTCTTTTAGCTTCACGTAATGTTCTGTTGCTTTCTCTCTGGATCTCTTTTCAGCCTTTTCTCTTTGTTCTCTGTTCCCTTTACATTCTGGGAAGCCTTAAGATTCTCACCAGGAGGAACGTAGGTCGCTCGCGAGGCGTCGCCATGCCACTCCCCGTCGCCCTGCAGTCCCGCCTGGCCAAGCGCGGCATCCTTAAACACATGGAGCCCGAGCCAGAGGAAGAGATCATCGCCGAGGACTACGACGACGACGACCCTGTGGACTACGAGGGCACCAGGATCGAGGGCCTGCCGCCCAACTGGTACAAGGTGTTCGACCCAGTCTGTGGCCCTCCTTACTATTGGACCGTGGAGACAGATCTTGTGTCCTGGCTGAACCCCCATGATCCCAGCTCTGTCATCACCAAGGCAGCCAAGAAACTGAGAAGCAACTTGGATACAGAAGATAAACTGGACCGAGGCTATGAAAAGCTGGAAAGAGAGGAGATGAAGGAACGACGTTACCACCGAAGGGAAGAGTTGGCCCCCTATCCCAAGGGCAAGAAAGCCAGCCAGAAGGATGAAGAGTTGGATCCTATGGACCCTAGTGCCTATTCTGATGCCCCAAGAGGTACATGGTCTACAGGCCTCCCCAAGCGGAATGAGGCAAAGACAGGGGCTGACACAACAGCAGCTAGGCCCCTGTTCCAACAACGGCCATACCCCTCTCCAGGGGCAGTGCTTCGGGCCAATGCTGAGGCCTCTTGGGCCAAACAGCAAGACTAAAACAGCCCACTCTCTCCTCCAGACCCCCTCCCCCCCAACCCTTGTGTTCATAATAAAGTGTTTGCCTTTCAAAAAAAAAAAAGATTCTCACCAGGACATGATAAGCAGAATCCAGTAGGAAGGGACCCATTCTGTTCTACAAAAATCAGAGTCACAGAATTTTAGCAGTAGAAAGCATCTCCACAACTATCTGGTCCAACCCAAAAGGAATCCCCACTATAATGTATCTGACAAGAGATTATTCAGTTTTTATTTGAACATCTCCTGCGAGATGAAACCCTAGCTCCTGAGGCAGTCCATTCCAATTTTGAAGAGCTCTAATTGTTAGGAAATTTTTCCTGATGTTAAATCTAAATTTGCCTTTTGTCTATTCCAGTTTCTAACTTCTGAGGCCAAATGGATCAAATATGATCCCTTATTCACGTGACAGCATTTCAAATACTTGAATATGGCTATCAAGTTGCTCCCCATTCTCCCACCTCTTCCCTTCCCCAGTTAAGTCAAGAAACATTTATTAAATATTTACTATGGACCAGGCATTGTGCTAAGCAATGGGGATTCAATTATAGGCAAAAAGGCCCTCCCAGGGGGCTAAGCCAAATATCCCCAGTCTCTTCAATCAATCCTTACATGACATTGACTCAAGGCCCTTTCACTGTCCTGGTGCCCTCTTCTGAAAACTCTCCAGCTAGAGTTCTGAATTAAACACAATATGTCAGATACAGTTCGATGAGGGCAGAGCAAGGAGGGAATATCTGTTCCTAAATAAGGGAAGCTATTCTCCTCTTAATGAAGCCCACATTTGTCTTTTTAAAGCTCACATTAGAAAAGAAAATTAATTTTACAAATAAAGCTCACATTAGAAAAGAAAATCAATTTAAAAAATAAAGCTCACATTAGCTTTGTTGCCTGCCACATCCCAATGCTGGGTCATATTAAACCTTGAATCCACTAAAGTTTTTAGTTCTTTTTCAGACAAACTGATGTCTAAGTGTAGTTTCCTCATCTTGCACTCAAGACATTGACTTTTGACTCCAAGTATAATACTGGTCCCTATTGAATTCCATCTCATTAGATTCAACCATATGCTATCAAGATATTTTTGGATCCTCTCATCCTCTAGTGTTTTGACTATTCAGCTTTGTGTCATCCGAAAATTTGATGAACATGATATCTATGCCTTTATCCAAATCACTGATGCAAATGTTAAATTGTTTCTACCTTCCACTGATCTTCACCCAAAAGCCTGACATTATGCCTCCCCAACTCTACTTCCTGGATTTCCTTACATTAGCATGTCTTCTTAATATACAGTACTATGCTCCCAAACGTCACCCCAGTACCCTTTTTATCTCTTCTGTTTGTTATCTATACCCTATCTATACCCTCCAGAGCTATGGTCTAGCCATAGGTTTCATTCCACCATCAAATTTGCCTGCCTGAATTAAGATATCTTGCTTGTCGCATAAGATTCAAGTATTTGAATACAGACATTTGAAGTTATGGGTTTTACTACAGATTCCTTTTTGGGAGATTTTGCCACTTGTGAATTTAAGCAAAGCTAAGAAACTATTCTTTTCTTCAGCTGCTCTCTGTGACATCTGGCTTAAGGAATACATCTAAATATTCTCTTATTCCCCCATCCTTTTTATTTTAAAGCTCTTTTTATTAGATTTGCAAAATGCTAAGCCAATATATCCTAAATACTCCGTTAGGTACACTCCCTCACTAGCAAGTGGTCTCTGATCCCTAAATTATAAGTCATGGCCCAGAAATCCAAATCCTATTCTTAGATACCATTTTCTTGGCTAACTGTTCATTCCCCCCAACATTTTCTGTTTTGTATCCTTTTCCTTCAATATACAGCAGAGGGGGAAATACAACCTGCACTCTTATGGTCTTTAGGTTTTGTTTCTGTTTTTCCAGGACTTTTTAATCATTGACAATACTTTTTAGGTTCCTTCTGGCAGTATCATTTGTACATTGTAAATCACCACAAGTGGTTAGTAGGCATCCATTTTGACACGTCTTAAGAGATTCTCTTTTATGTCTTGAATATATGCTCTGGGAAGACAACAGACCTCTTTATTGTTATTGGTTTGACAAATAACTGTCTCCACCCATGTGCTCAGGGAGCCACAACCTATCAACCCTTTTCCCCTCTATTTTCTCTGCCATTTATTGGATGAACTCTTACCTAGTATCTTTTGGGGCTCCACTACTTTATTCCTTGGAGTCGAAGCAAATGCTTCTTCCTCAGAACCTACAGATACCTTTTTGAAATCCAGATATAAGTGCCATCATAAAAGAGATGTATCCTTCCCTTAGAGCTTGGAGTATAAGGCAAGGTAATGGCATAAACAGGAGTATAAGAGGGACTCGAGATTATTTTTATAAATGCATCAATTTTTAATGCCGGGAGAAAAACATAACTGTGTTCATTATGGCATGTAAATATTAACTCTGTGGTAAGTCAAGTTGTATGTATTATAATGAAGGCTCAGAGTGATCAGTAATCTACAGGGTGCACAATTTTCAATTCTTCCCTTTGGCTTGAAAATTCCTTGTCCCAGCTCTGCCTTCCCTTTCCTCTCAGTTCCTTTTGTCCCTGGTCCTTTCCCTCCTCCCCCTGGACCAGTGGCTCTCTAGAGAGAGGACAAACAACCTCCTGTCTCCTCAAATAGGACACCCTGAACCAGATCATCTGCTGGGCCATAGGCCAATCCAGCCCAAATAAACAGGCTTCCTTTGGGAGGGTGAGCATGCCAGAGGCTGGATATGCCTTGGTCTTATCTCCATTTAGGCTCTTGGGTAATAATACTATTTTTTACAATTGAATGGTTTTTGGTAAGGGCTTTGAGATCTTCTTGGGACAGAAGACAATAGTAAAAATTAATGGAATGCAACTGACAAGGGAAAGGAGGGCCATTTCACAGAGTCTTAGAGCTGAAGAAAACTTCATGATGGTGAAGATAATAGCTAATATGTATATAGCCTATATGTTTTATCTATGTTATCTTACTTTATCCTCACAACAACTCTGTAAGGTAGGAACTAATATTATTCCTATTTTACAGATTAGAAAATTTAAGTAACTTGCCCAGGATCACACAGTTAGTCAGTGTCTGAACTAGCATTTATACTCAGGTCTTCCAGTGCTCTATCCACTGCACTACCAAGTCATCACAGAGACCATTTAATAGTCGAACCTACTACCTATGACCAGGCTTCTGGAGAATTCTCTTTAAAAAAATCCAAACCAGGGGCGACTAGGTGGCGCAGTGAATAGAGCACTGGCCCTGGAGTCAGGAAGACCTGAGTTCAAATCGGGCCTCAGACACTTGACACAAAAACTAGCTGTGTGACTTTGAGCAAGTCACTTAACCCCAACTGCCCTCCAAAAAGAAAAAAAAATCCAAACCAATGTCAGGCCTTCCTTATCCTTGCCAGAGTTAGAGAGCCCCAAGACAAGCTCCACTCTCTGCTGCTTGGACTCTGAGACTCCATGGAACATACGTCTACCTGCTTGAGCTTACCATGAGCCAGGGTTCTTGAGACTTCAGAGAACACAGCAAAACTACCTGTCTGGAGGTCACTGAGGGATGACTTTGAACTTTTAATTACCTTCCTTCCTGAGCAGACTACTGATATTCTATTTGCACTCATCCTCCAATGTTTACTATACTTTCATGCCCTTTTATTCTCAACATCCCATTCTGAACTCCCTGCTATGGAAGGACAAACCTTCTCCACAATCTCAGCTGTCCATTCCCTCATTTTCATTTACCCCAACCTTATCCCACCAATGTCCCATTCGAAACCTGCTTACATCATTCCATTGTGCCCTCTGGAATGCCTGCTCCTTAATTAACAAATTTTTTTTCATCTTATATTTCTTCTTTTCTCACTCTTTCCATCTTCTGACACTCATTAAGACCTAGCTCCCTTGTGATGACATTGCATTCTTGACAACCCTTTATAGCTCTAATTGCATTCTCTCTTATACTACAATTAACTGGTTGTGATGGGGAAGTTAGAATACTCCTTATTCCCCAGTGCTACTTCTAAACTGTCCTTCTGTCATAATCATTCAATAATGTCTTCTCCTTTGAAGTTTATAATAACTTAATAGATCACCCAATCCTAAATAGATCATTTAGGGTTTGGGGAAATATATAGGTGGGGGAATCATAAGCAAAATATTAGAAATGCCCACCATTCAGGATTAGTTGGCATCCCTAAGAAGTAATAGCCAGCCATCTTTTGGGGATCATGACCTGCCACTGCAAGTGAGAGTTGGAAGAATTTTCCAGAATAGGTGCTACACATACCAATTTCTTGAAAGAAGTAACCACAGAGAGAATTTTGTTCAACAACCCTTTGACTATATTAAGAAAGACATAAGGCAGGAAAACACTCACCAAAGTGTCTGCCATTGGAGACATTTTACTGATTACATCAAGCCACAGAACATTAAAAAGTCTTCTAAACAATATCCATCCTCACTCAAGAACTCAGGCCTAGTCTACATGAAAGATAAACATCAATGCCTACAATAACAATTATCCTGGAAGGATAGGAAAAGAGAGTATAGATAAAGTAGGAAAAATGATTAGGGAATATCTCCTGTCTAACCCCCTGGCCCTCAGCTGCAAGGCAACCTGGAATAAGCGATGACTATGGATGTCCTTGGCTGGCGGAGAGGGACTGGAGAAGATGGGGAGATTTGGCTATCACCGTGGCTAGAGGAGTGTAAAGTTCTAGAAGGGATTCTCTCTGAAGATCAGTTACCAAAACTTGTCAAATCAGACAAGAACTTGAGTCAGAACTAGGGAAGGTACTTACTTTCCCCATCTCCATCTAGAGAATTGTCCAGCAATCTTCATCCTGAAGAGACTGAGGGGCAGGAACAGGATGAGACCTCTGTGCCTTAATTTGGGCCACGTCCAACAAAGAAGAGAAGTGGTCAGAAGCCCTGTTTCTTTCCTTGCAATGATCTGAATAGAGCTCAAGTTTGCTTTGGTGAGCCTACCTAGCTTTGTAAAGACTGCACCACACACAGGAGGCATCTTGGAACTGGCTATCTGGGAGGAAAAGATCAAGCTTGCAACTAACAAGAATCTAGGATTCTAGAGCTGAGAGGGCTCTGCTTTAGGAGATGCAGCAAAAAGATCAACCTGGCAAACTCAAAATTCAGCTTTCTTTGAGCTACTCACTTCATTCCTATGCCTACCACTCATACAGAGATAGATCTACATTCACCTTCAATTCACAGTGGTCTGAATCTCTTCAACTATTAAAAAAGATAAACTTCTACGATTAAGGTGAGAAGGTCTGATACTACGAATGACTCTACCACTAATTAACTCTGTGGGCAACTTCCTTAACCTGCCAAGCTCAGATTTCTTATGACTGTTGAAACTTTGGAGATCAGCTAATCTAATTCCCTTCATTTCATGAATGCAGAAATTGAAGCCCAAAGGCCATACTGGTGGTAAGTAGTGAGCCAGGATTTTAAAAGATTTTCTGACTCACAAACTAATGTTCTATGCACTATGCTCAGCTGCCTCTTCTGTCAAATGGGGATAGCATCTGAGTCAGAAATATTGATCCAAAGTGGCTGGTGACCTAGTCGAAGGAGCACTGGGCCTGGAGTCAGGAAGTTGTTCTCTTCTTTTTCAGTCACTTCTGACTCTTTGTGACCCCATTTAGGATTTTCTTGGCAAAGATATTAGAATGGCTTACCATTTCCTTCACTTTTTGAAACTGAGGCAAACAGGGTGAAGCGAATTACCTAGGGTCACACAGCTAGTAAGTGTCTGAGGGCAGATTTGAACTCAGGAGGATGTCTTCCTGACTTCAGACCCAGTGCTCAGGAAGACCTGAGTTCAATAATTCATCACTTTTATTTACATAGCATTTACTATGTGCTAGGAACTATGCTAAGAGGTTTATAAATATTATCTTATTTGGTCCTCACAACAACCCTGGGAGGTAGGTGCCATTGTTATCTCCATTTTACAGTTGAGGAAACTGAGGCAAAAGGAGGCTAAGTGACTTGCCTGAGGTCATACAGCCAGTGTCTGAAAGGAGACTGGAACTTGGGTTTTCTTGACTCCAGGACCACTACTCTATCTACTCTTCAAATGTAAAATCGGGGTAACAGCAGCACCAGACTCACAAGGCTTTTGTGGAGATTAACTGAGACAATCTTTGTAAAAAGCACATAGGAAATATAAATACTCATTCCCTTCCTCCCTTCCCATCTCCAATCCCTTCAACTATTCTTCACAATACATATTTTTCATTGGTTTGGTATATTATGGTAACTTATAGTGGGAACAAAAATGTCCTAGTGATAATTGTCTACAACTATTTTTTATAAAAACTGAGATTATGTTTTACTTAATGGTAATGATCACTAATAGTAACTCATGCTAAATTCCATTTTACTTAGCACTAATGCTCACTGTATCAGTTAGTCTATTTTATTTATGATGGGAAACTGGCCAACAAGAACTCAGTCCTTAAAGCATGTGAAAAGCTTTCCTGCCCAGTCTTAGTCTAACTTGTGCCGCTCGGGAGCAAGGGGCATTTTTCTTCAGCCCAGAGTGACTTAGGGCTGAGAGCTGTGTGGCAAGTTTTGAATTTCAGAGTCAGAAGAATTGATGATAGAGCTGGAATTAAGTTTCTCTCTACCCCATGATTCTGAGTGAGAAAGAAGAGCTGTGGGCTTCAGATGGAGAGAGAAGTGATAGTTATGGCTGCCTTGCCTCCCCACCCAGTGGCTGTATGTCTGTGAATATGTGTTGCTCACTTTCTTGAACTTATTTTTTCCTGTTCTTAGGTGAATGAGCATTGGGAGAAGGAATGGACTCTATTATGACCTTGTGAGCTTCCAAAGGTCTAAATGACCATCAGACATCTCAGCAATCAGTCAGCAGCAGAGACCACATGGGCTGCTATGGGCAGTAGCTGTGTCCAATGAGGAGCTCACCATAAGGCGCATTCTGCTTGCCGTAGCCCAGTGGTGGATTGACATGAGAGCCAAAGACCCTGCCTCCTACAAAGAGCTAGCCAGTTGGGCAAGGTAGCAATTGTATCCATCAGTAACAGCACAACCAGAATTGAATATAAACAAAAAGATTACCCTGGGCCCAGAGTCTCGAGATCCCTTTTAGCCCTAAAATGTGGCCATTGGAGAAGCTTGAGCTTCAAGTTAGAGCCCAAGTGTGTGTTGAGGGAAGGGTGTACCTTTAGAGGCTTGAGGGATGTTTTTTATAACTTTTGTCCTTTCTATACCTTCTAAGTAAATATCCATTTGTAAAAGCTACTTGACATAAATTGGTTAAATAATATTGGGAGAGTAAACCAGATAGAGTCTTATGAGCAAAAGTATTAGAAGCTTGGTTACTCCTAGGACCTTGGGGAGCAATAGTCAACTGTCTCCCAGGGAGCCAGCCCACCATTGCAGGTAGGAATTGGGGAAATGATTCCAGAAGGGTGCTACAAATTTATGAACATTCTAATTGTTGTTATACTTGGAGCTTTTGCCTCCCAAGACCAACGTAAAACTTCCTGAAATTCAGCAATCCCAATTTGATCTCTTACTCTCCCAGGTCTCAAAGCTTTTCTTCACTTTCAGAGTGGTTCCTCTGTTAACGTTCAGTTGCTCTGCCAGGCCATAATCAGAGAAACTTTAGTTTATTTTGGTTTATTGACTCTCTAATCCCAGGTCTCACATTCTCACCAACTTCATGGGAGGAAAGGAGGAAGAGAAGGGAACTAGAAAAAAAAAGTGAGTAGTGAGGTGGTACAGTGGATAGAGCACCAACTCTGGAGTCAGAAGGACCTGAGTTCAAATTTTGTCTCAGACACTTACTAGCTGTATAACCCTGGGTAAATTACTCAATCCAGAGGGTGGGGTGAGGGAGAACTAGAGAATTTTTGGCCATTGTAAAACTCCAAATCCAAGGAATAACAGAGGTGTTACTCTGATCTCTCAGAGAGAGAAACAAATAATGCTAGGGAAGGAAGTACTAGCTAGTTCTACCATTCTTGATTTCCTTATGACAGTGATGCATTCTGAGCCAGGATCCCTTGAACTGGAGAAATACTGGTGTGAAATCCCAACTATTTTGCAAATTCTTTTGATTTTCCCAGAACCAGTCATAGATGCCCTGCATATAGTAGGTAATCAATACATTATGTTGGTAATGATAACAGTGATAGTGGAAACCACTGTATAGGGATAGACCTGGAGGTATAAAAACCTTCATTCCAATTTAATATTAAGTTAGGTATATTTGTGAAACGTATTTGGCACAGTACTCGACACATAGTAAGTGCCAAATTTCTGTAGGTAGAGGATGGAAATTTTAGAGGTGTATAAAAACTTTCTCTTTACAGACAGAAAACCTGTCACCTCAATTACAGCAATATTCAAGCCTCAATTTTTTCATCTTCAAAATAGGATATATAATTGCCCTTTATAAATTTGAGTTATTGTGCATCTCAACCAAAATACTCCTCCATTGCCTCACTGTGGTATGGAGTGAGCCTTAGGTTCTTCAAGACTATGCCAGTAGCATATAAGCTACTTACAGTTGGTTGGTTGGTTGGTTGGTTGGTATCCTTTGTTCTCAAAGAGGACCAAAATAACATCACTATGATAGAGCAAGGTACAGGGTGTTCAACTGTGGCTGATCAGACCAATAGGAGCTCGGAAGCCTCTGCCACAGGTTGGGCACAAATAGATAGATTCTCCGAATTTGGGCATCTCGTGTTTCTTTTGAGCTACTTCAATTCTGCTTTACTCATAGAGCACAGCACCTTCTCTGATGTGGGCATGCTGTGCACGGGAGGTCCTATGCCATCGTCCCCATGTCACACAATTATTCGAGGTGTGACTTGTCACACTTAGGTTACTTAACATCTCAATGCTTCAGTTTCATCATCTGTAAAACAGAACTACCACCTATCTTTTTCGGGTTTTGAGGCTCAAAGGAGACCATAGATGTGAAAAACTTTGAAGACTTCAAAGTGTTAAATAAATATAAATTGTTTTAGCCACTAAGTTGCAAAGGCCTTGACTATGATTTATTTACTATTTGTCGCTGGAGGTGCTCGTTGTTCAGTCGTTTCAGTCATGTCCTACTCTCTGTGACCCCATTTGGGGTTTTCTTGGCAAAGATACTGGAGTGATTTGCCATTTCATTCTCTAGTTCATTTTGCAGATGAGGAAACTGAAGTAAAACAGCATTAAGCGACTTGCCCAGGGTCACACAGCTAGTAAGTATCTGAGGCCAGATTTGAACTCAGGAAGACGAATCTTCCTGACTTCAAGGCCAGGACTCTAGCTGCCCTCTGAAGATGCTTATCCTCAGAGAAATAGATGACCATCAAGGGACCTTTTGTCCATAGCAACTCATGAAGATGAGAAGATGATTTACTAAAACATGAAGGAGTTCCAATCCTGGAAGCCTCAAGTCTCTTTTTCTCCTCCTCTTCCTCTTCCTTCCTCCTCCTCCTTTTTTTCTTCTTTTCCTACTCTTCTTCCCCCTTCTATTTTATTTTCCCCAATTATACACAAAGAACATTTACAACATTTGTTTTTCAGGAACAACTTCCTAACCATTAAAGCTGTCCAAAAGTAGAATTGGTACCTTGAGAGGTGGTAGGTTCCCCTTCCTTGGAAGTCCTCAGGTTCAGGCTTGGTATCCCTTGTCAGATATGTTGTAATAGGGATTTCTTTCCTTTACGAAACAGATTAACTGACTCCTTTCCAACTCTCAGGTTAATTAATTCTATGAGATGCCATATTCTCCTCTCTCATGCTGGAACTTGGGAGATAGGTGAACTTTTGCTTGATCTTGCCCCAAATCAGTTCTGCACTGTCACTTCTCAGCTATTTCCAAAATAGGATACTGCCTATGGCCTCTCTACTCGCTTCTAGCTCTGCTTTATATATTGTCTCCCCTTAGAATTTGGACTACTTGAGAGCAGGCGCTATGTCAAGTACTTAAATTTGTATCCCCAAGGCTTAGCACAGCTGGCACATAGGAGGTGCTTTAAAATGACTTTTCATTGAGTCTCCCAAAGTGTAATAATTGCCAGCATTATGCAGCACTTTATGTCTTTCCCCTTAGATTATCTTTGAGTACCTACCCTGTAAGGTAGGTACAATTATTATCCCCATTTTACAGATGTGGAAACGGAGGCACTTAAGAGTTTAAGTGGGGGTGGGTAGGTGGCACAGTGAATAGAGCACTGGCTCTGGAGTCAGGATGACCTGAGTTCAAATCCGGCCTAAGACACTTAACACAAAAACAAGCTGTGTGACCTTGGGCAAGTCACTTAACCCCAATTGCCTTCCAAAACAAAAAAATACAAGACTATTAACAGCGAGTAGAGCACCCGCCCTGGAGTCAGGAGTACCTGAGTTCAAATCAATCCGGCCTCAGACACTTAACACACACACACAAAAAAGCTAGCCGTGTGACCTTGGGCAAGTCACTTAACCCCAACTGCCCTCCAAAAAAAAAAAAAAGGCAAGAAAAGAGTTTAAGTGACTTGCTCTGAGCCATATAACTTAAGTGTGAGTCGAATCAAAATTAGAACTCAGGTCTTTATGCGACCACCATACCTCATACAACGGGGACAAGTGATACTGACAATACTTGGATGACTTAGGCGTGCAGAAAGTACTTCATATTATGGGGGGAGCTGTTATTATTACTACTCAAAAAAGGCTGGGGGAAGCAGTGAGAGTGGACGAATCGTCGCCCTTCCTATGTCCCATCACACACTCGTAACCAGCTTGGAAGTGGGGCCTGAAAGAGTCCGTGTTTCCATAGCAACCTAAGCACCAGCCCGCTTCCGGGAGAGGTTCGAGTCTTCCTCCCCTCGGAGGACTGAAACTCTATGGTTTCCCCGTGTTCCGTTCTATGGTCATTGCAGTGTAGAAGGGTCCGAAGGTAGCACTTCCGGGAACATGGCAGCGTACAGGTGGTGGATTCCGCGTGTTTCTGCTAAGAGGACCCTGCCGGCATTGTGAGCGGCTCCCTTCAGTACAGAGAAGCTGGCTGCACACCGGAAAGGAGGAAGAGGTGCTAAGAGGCGCAGATAAATGTAGGGGCTGGAGACTGTCCTTCGGGATCTGCAGCCAGAGGGATAGGAATTAGATCGCCGAAGGGCTGAGCGACCCCGGTGCAGGGAGGCAAGCCAGATGGATCGGGCTCTTAGGGACAACTGCAGGTGTCAGTCAGCGGGCATTCATGCCTGGCACGGCGCTGATCGCTGGGCATAGAGAGAAAGGCAGAAACAGGCTCCACTCCCAAGGAATCAATCAGTAAGCACTTACTGTATGCCAGGCATCAAGATGAGTGCCGGGGATATAAAGAAAAGCAAATGTCTCCACTTACCAGGGAATAGTAAGTCAATAAACATTAAGTACTTAATATGTGTCAAGCACTGTACTGAGGGCTGGGGATCCAACAACAACAACAAAAAAAAATCCCTAAGACAGTCTTTGCCCTCAAAGAGCTCACTGAGCTCTTTGCTGAGCCTGACTGTAAATATCCAGGTACTTAGAAGATCCATATTCAGCAGGTAGTTGGAAAGGGGAAGAAGGCATTAATTAAGGAGACCAGGAAAGGCCTCTTGCAGAAGGGTGGATCTGAACTGACCTGAAGGAAGTCCAAGAAACTAAGAGGCAGAAGAAGGGAGAATGTATAATAGCCCAGGTATTGGGGACAGTTAGGGGCCTATACATACAGAGAGACTAGAGATGGAGTGACCTCTTTGAAAAAGAGGCAGATCCTCTCCAGAGGAGACAAGAGGCACTTTTAAGAAGGCCAAATAGGACTCAGCCCCAGGGCTGTCATGTCAGGGGTGACTAAGGCAATGTTTGCTTGTTAAAGCATCTCAAAACTGATAGGTCCAAATGAAGGGTATTCCTTTGGCACTGGTCCCTCTTGGAGGTTTTATATTTAGTCCAACAATGCTCCTGTCATTTAAAATGTTTCTCAAACTGTCCCCAGTCCATAGCAAATTATTTTAAAGAACTGGAACCACATCTCTTACTGTGTCTAGATCCACTGAGAAACCAGGCAAGTGTTCTGATCCTAATAGAACCAGACTGGGAGTGGTAGGTTTGCATACTTTTTTCTTTTTCTTTCAGAGGGATGATAGTAGCCACTTTTGAATTGGTGAGACATTGAAAACAAAGACTAATCCTTTTCTCAACATGAGTGTCACCTCAGGGACCAAGAGTCGAGGGATGAAGTTTGCTGAGGAGCAGCTGCAGAAGCATGGATGGATTCAAGGTAATACCTACTGATCCTACTCCATTTCTCCCTAGGAAGAACCCAAGACCCCCAGTCCTGCCTTCTAGTTCCCCAGGTCTATAAAAGAAACTCCCACCTGTACAACCACCTTAGTTCTTAGGCAGAATTGGAAGAGGAAGAACTATTCTGAATGGGAAATGAAGGTAGAGTAAGAGACTGAGGAGATGGGAAAGGGACAGGGAAAAGAGCTGTCAGAAAGGAAGCTTAATAGCTAGTATGTATACCATGCTTTTAAGTTTTGCAGAGTGCTTAACATATAATATCACTTGATCTTTACAACAACCTTGTGAAATAAGTGTTTATGATATTATACCCATTTTACAACTGAGGAAACAGAGAGATTAAGTGATTTGTCCAGGGCCACATGTCTGAGTGTCAGAGACAGGATTTGAATTTAGCTCTTCCTGAATCAAGTCCGGTGCTGTATAAACTGTACCACTGTAATGTTAACAGAATTTGAAGATCTTCCCTGTCCCTTAATAGGCTTATGTGATCACTTATGTCCCATGGAAGGAGCTTGCTAAACAGGTGGAATTGGAAGGGTGGAACAGAAAGTGAGAGGGAGACAGAGCTGGGAGAGAGAGGGAGCAGGTAGGCAGAGCAGAGCAGCTAGTGTGAGTGAGAGAAGTGTTTTTTTTGCCTTGGGGGAAACTTTGTTTTGTGTGGAGGCCTAACCAAGGGAAGGCTTGGGATGTGTTTTCCCTGCATTGGTGACAGGTGTGGATTTTTGTCTTAAAAAGAATGCCTGGGGTGTCGGTGCTCCCTGCATTGGCAATGTGTATAGACTTTTTTGATATTATGATGGATTTGGCTTACTGGTGCTTGAATAAATATCTTGGTTTTATCTTTGAAGAAGAGAGTCTATTATGTCTTGTGATTCAAACCTGGGAATACGCCTGTATATTCATAGCAGCTGCTGTGGGTATTGCATTGGTGAAATAACCACTTAACTGCCTCTGATATTCCTTGTGGTCAAAGCTTTATCCTTGGCAGTAGAGGACAGTTTGGAGGAAGGAGAAAAGATCCCTTTAGAAGAAACTAAACACTTCTCATCTTATAGATTTTAAGCTTTTGGAGTCTAAAATTACACTAAGACTTTTGGGACACCCTATATAATAGGAGGAAGAATCCCATTAAGCTAATATCAAAAGATCACACTTCTATAATGCTTTCCTGTCTGCAAAATGCTTTGATCACAACTCTGGGGTAGAGTAGGTAACATGAAGTACTGTTATCACCCCCAAGTCATAGGTAAGGCAAAAAGAGGCCCTCAAAAGCCAAGTGAATTGTCCATGGTGACATAAGATCATAGGTGACAAAGCTAGAAATTGAATACAGGTCTTCTGACTCTTAAGTTTGGCACTCTTTTAGCTATGGTACAGTGGATAGAGCTTTGGTCCTGGAGTCAGGAAGACCCTGAGTTCAAATCCTGCTTCAGACACTTACTAGCTGTGTGAGCCTGGGGCAAGTCAGTTAACTTCTGTTTACCTTAGTTTCTCTATCTGTAAAATGGAGATCAAGAGCACCTACCTCCCAGGGTAGTTGAGAGGATCAAATGAGCCCATAATTGTAAAGCACATGGTAAGCACTACTTAAATATTAGCAATGATGATGATGCCACCATTCTCCCTACAGGGAGAGCTGGAGAGGCACAATCCTAGTCCCTCGTGTAGTTGTAAGCTCCAGACAGATTAGAACAGATGGTCCATTTGAATGGGTTCTAAACATCAATGCAGGAAATTTGGCTAGAGTGGAGTCGGGAGCCTCTGAAGTTTTCTAGGAGAGCCTGTGGAACTGAATTGGAGAAGAGGAAGAGACAGAGTTGATTGGTGTCTAAAGGTAGCTGTGAAGGTTCAATGCAGATGGATAAGCTGCATGAGCCTGGTCTCTACTCCCTCCAGGCAAGGGCCTGGGCAAGAAGGAAGATGGTATATCCCAGGCCATCAAGGTGAAGCTGAAGCAGGACAATGCTGGGGTAAGGAACTCCATACAGGTCTGGGGCCCAGGAACCTAGAGGGGAAATCAGGATGGAAGGTGGCATTGGCAGGATTGTGTCTCTTTCCCCTCGGGCAGGTGGGACATGACCCTTCTAAGGAGTTCACTGATCACTGGTGGAGCCAACTCTTCAACAAGACAGCTGCCAGCTTGGTGGTGGAGACTGGGAAGGTACTGGGTGGAGGGATGGGGTAAGGGGAGGGGCAGGATGACCACAGAACATACAAGCACTTGATCTGTATGGGAGTGTGAGAACCCAGGCATGGGGCAGCAGGCTCAGTTCAACCCCCACCTCCCCAACAGGATGGAGTAAAAATGAAGACCCAGGCCAAGGACACCAGCAAGCAGAAACGATCTAGGGGCTCAAAGTCCAGCCTGCTGTATGGACACTTCATAAAGGTACTAGAGGCTAGGGATGAAGGAGACCCTCCTCTACCTGCTAGTCCAAGTGGGGTTTCTTACTCTCTGTTGCCTTCACTATTAGGAGACACTAGCCACACATCCATTTGCAAGAGGAAGAACTAGACCAGTGGTTCTCAACCTTTCTAAAGGTTCTTAAATCTATTCCCTCTCTAAGGTATTTGCTATCTCCTCTCAGTTTCTTCATCTGCAAAATAAAGAGGTTGGGTTAGCTAGAATTCAAGGTCCCTTTGAGCTGACATTCTAGAGTTCTTTGCCAACCTTTCTATTCTCCAAATGAATCCTTCAGTTTTTTAACTAGTCTCTAGAATTGGGGGGGGGGGGCGGGAAGAGAGAAAGAGAGCAGGTATTATAAGGAAAGACCATGGAAAGAATGTAAAAAATGAACTTTTAATAACTCACATTTATATGGTACTTTGCAATTTGCCAAGGGTTTTCTTGACAATTAGCCTGGAAATTTGGTAGTAATTAATTTCAAGTTAATTAATAATAATAAATAATAGCAGTTAACATCTACATACCACTTGCCAGGGACTTTGCTAAGAGGTTTACAGTTATTCTCTCATTTAATTCTCACAATCCTGGGAGGTAAGTGCTGTAATTATCCCCATCTTAAAGTCAGGGAAACCGAGGCAGACACATTAAATGACTTGCCCTCAGTCTAAGGCCACATTTGAACTCAGTCTTGACCTGGCACTCTATCTACTTTGCCACCTAGCTGCCCAAGTTAAGTGACTTAATCATGATGGTTCCATTTTTGTTGTTTGAAGAAAGATTCAGACTTAAGTCTCCCAACTCCAAGTCAAGTTCTCTGTCCATGGGTGCCACACTGTCTCCCAGGGAACTCAGCAGTCTGTTAAGTTCTCCCTCTTTTGGCTGAGGTTCCCCATGGACAGTGTAACCAACATAATTTGTAGACATGTCAGTTTGACTCTGGGGAGCAGTAATTTTCCCATCTGTTTTCTTTTCTTCCCACATTCTGGTCATAGAATCAGAGATCTAATTCTGGGAGATCTCCCAGCGACACTCCCTCATTTTACAGATGAAGCAAGTAGCCCAGGGTCCCAGGAGTGAGGGGTAAACCTTCTGGCTCTATATCATTTGATGTTCTTTCCACTGCCTGTGGAGATGGGGGGAACAAGGTTTGTCAGTGCAGCACCTGTTCAGTTATTGGCCTGAAATATGGAACCACATGGGAAGTGGGCATGTGGTAATTGGCCAGTCAGGACTGTGAAGCTGGAAGAAATTTAATGGAGAGGGACGAGGATGGTGATGGTGATTGGTCTTATCTCCTCTTCTCAAAACCCTTCAGTGGCTCCCTGTTACTTACCTAGTAAAGGTCTTTCTTCCTTAGCCTGGCATTTAAAGGTTCCCCTGATCTAGTGTTACCAGACACTTTCACATTTAACTCACAGCTCCTCCCCTCTAAGAATCCTGTGCTTTAGCCAAACTGAGCTATTTCATAACTCCTGTTCAAACATCCTTTGGTCATATTCCTTAAACCTAAAATGTCCTTCCTCATTTCTTAAACTGTTGAAATTCTACCTGTCCTTTAAAGCCTAGCTTAATGCCCTCCTAGAAATGCCCCAATTCCACCATTAGTAATGAGCTTCACTCCCAACCTCAGGGGAACTGGATACCTCAAGGGCTTTTTTGGTGGCTTGGGCCTGGGCTTGTTATTTAATTAGCTGGTATGGAAACTGAGAAGCTAAGTGGCAAAGTAGATAGAGCCCCAGCCCTAGAGTCAGGAGGGCCCAAGTTCAAATTTGGCTTCAGACATTTAGTGGCTCTGTGACCCTGGGAAAGTTGATTAACCCTGTTTGCCTCAGTTTCTTCATCTGTAAAATGAGCTGGAGAAATAAGTGGTAAACCACTCCAGTGTCTCTGCCAAGAAGACCTCAAATGAGGTCACAGAGAGTTGGATGTGACTAATCAACTAAACAGCAAAATTTCAGTATTACTGTCATTTGGGGCAGCTAGGTGATAAAGTGTATAGAATGCTGGGCCTGGAGTCAGGAAAACTTATTTTCTTGAGTTCAAATCTGGCCTCAAAAGCTTATTAGCGGTATGGCCCCAAGCAAATTTGCCTGTTTGCATGTTTCCTCCTCTGTAAAATGAGCTGGAGAAGGAAATGGTGAACTTCTCCAGGATATGTGCTAACAAAATTCCAGGTGGGGTTGTGAAGAATCAGCCATGACTGAACAAGAAATTCCTTCTAACAGTGCAGACCAGTAACTGAGCTGCAGCTTCCCATCTTAGATTTGCCCATACTGTTTTATATTCTAGTTATTTGCTTAGGAGTTCTATCTCCTTATCAGAACACGAGGCCAGTGGTAACAGGGGCTGTGCTCTGTCTAAACTTTGCATTTCCTTTGGTGCTTTGTATGCAGTAGGTGCTTCATAAATACATGCTGACTTTGTAAATGTTCACTCTCCTACCAGAGTGCCACTCTCACATCAGAAGGAGAGAAAGCGGAGAAGCAGAGTGAACAAAGCAGTGAAGATGAGGCATCTCCACCAGCAAAGATGTAAGAATTCCCTTAAAACTGGAGGGTGCCATGAAGGCCTTGCTCCAGTATACCATGTCCTACATGAATGGGGGCAGATTTACTCAAAGAGGGTTGGACTCCATACCTAGGACAAATTGGAGGGGAGAGGTGGGTTTCTTCTCTAGGCTGTGCCTCTGTAACACAATCTTCCCTCCCTTGATACCCAGACTGACAGATGAGGAGTTGATTCGAGCCTGCGAGGGACGTACTGCACACAAGTAAGGCAGTCTGCAAGCTTGCTCTCTTTCCTGCCCTTCTCCAGACTCCCCTCTCTGGGCTCCCTCTCCCAGCTGGAGCTTCTGTTGTATCTCTAGCCCCTTTTACCTCTGCTGCCCAGAAACAGAGAGCAAGTGGTACTTGACCACAGGAGGAGGGAATACTTTTTCTGGTTTTATTGCTGTTCCTGACTGAATACCTGTCTACCCCAGGGGTGCCCGCCATGGGCTTACCATGAAAGCCAAGCTGGCCAGGCTAGAAGAGCAGGAGCGGACCTTCCTGGCACAGTACAAAGGCCAGAGTACAAGTGTACCTGACTCCTCAGCTGAGGACATAACCCAGAAGATCAAGAAGAAGAAGAAGAAAAAGAAAATTCAGGAAGAAGCATTAGTAACAGATAGGAGTGAGCATGTACAGATCATAGAACAGCCTGATGAGAATACTAGGAAGAAGAAAAAGAAGAAAAAGAGACAATGGGAAGAGGAAACAAAAGATGAGGTAGGCATTCAAGTAGAGAGGGAAGAGGAAGAAGAAAGCAGACCCCAGAAAACCAAAAAGAAGAAAAGAAAGAAGGAACTACCAGAGGCCTAGCAAGGACTGTCCCAATGACCACCTGCATTACTTTGTTGGAGACCAAGACTCTGGAGGCTGGGGGCTCTGGGCCCTTTGCCCATTTCCAAGGGTGGGGGACAGAGAATAAGAGTTCTCCTATAGGTGCCAAGGTCACTGGAGATCAGAGTATTGTGCCCCCCCCCCCCATCCTCCAGTTCTACACAGAGGGATCAATAAACACCTCCCAGGACCCTGCCTTTCAGTCCTGCTCAGGCTCTTCACTCACCTCCCCTCTCCCCCCAGCTCAGGGCTTCTTTCCCATGGCCTGGAGCTGGGAAGGAGGCACCAGAGCCATCATTCTCTATTTCACAGGAGATCACCTTCTGGCTCTTCCACATTTTTGCAGAAGCATCAACCACTAAAGGAGGGCTGAAACTTTGAAGGTGTTTCATGCAGTTACCTGCCTACAGGCAAAAGTTTGCCCCAGTCCAGAGGGATAGGAATTACTTGTATTCAACGAGCTTATACAACAATCCATAGAAGCCCATTTTAACACTTAGCAGTCCTTACTAGCAGGATGTCCTTCTTCCCATCTACCCTACTGCAGTATCAGCCCATCTTGAGCATGTTTATAGAATTTCAGACTGGAAAGGACCTTAGAGGATTCCCTCTACTTTCACAGATGATAAAACTAAGGCACAGAGACATTTTTGATTTGTGCAAAGTCACACAGCTCTGGGATTCAGATTTGGGTCCTCTGATTCCAAGGGCAGGATTCTTTCCACTATACCATGCTGTGCCCCCTCTGGTCCACAAAGATGGTTTCAGCCCACCCAGAAGATCTCAAAGCACTTTACAGATCCAGACCAAAAATAAGTTAGTCTTTATTGGGGGCACACCATCCTGTCTTCATTGCAGCTGCAGGACACACTCAGTTGCTGGGTAAGGGGGTAGGTTCAGCTGGTATTTCTTCTCTAAGGCAGATGGCACAAAGCGGCCCCCCAAGTAGTGGTGTCGACCCTTGAACAGAGTAGCTGCCTTTTTGGGGGCTGTCAGTGAGATGAGTAAGTCAGGCTGGATGCCGTCTTGGTTCCCCTTCTCCACATCCCACCCTGTGGGTGCAAGGGGCATGTGGTTACAAGAATCAGGCCTCTCGTCTTGCCTTTCCCTACACTGCTTCTGAATTTGGTTTCAGCGCAGCTCTTGGGGAAAAGAAAAGAGGAGAGCAGGAACACTAGGCCCTGTCCTAGGCTCTCTAGGCACCTCTGTGCTTTTGGGTTTCTTAATATGGAGGAAGTAAAAGCACTTTGACACCAGCTGGAGAGGATACTGAGCTGAGAGGTGGGACCTTCAGGTTCTTGTTTCCAAGAACCTTCCAGCTCTAAGCCTTTACTTCCTGCCCAGCTTTGGCACAAAGGCCTCCCTGAGCATTCAGAGATCATTCATCTATTATACCACCCCATATCCATACCATTCCACCCCCTACCCCTGTCCTGTCCCCCAGAATACCTGAGGGAATGTCAATGCTGGCAATAGGCACTGTGAGTCCACTTAGTACACTCAGGATGGCTCCAAACGGCTCCCGAACAGTACCCTTAAAGCTAAAGCCAAAGATGGCGTCTACCACCAATACATACAGTTCATCAATCAGCATCGGCTAGGAAGGAGGGAAAGGAAGAGTGGGTTGGTAACCTATTTCCCAATACTCTCATTCTAAGCAAGGGAAAAGGCTAAAATGGCTGTAAAAAACCCCAATTATATTATTATAGATAATTATGATAAATATATATGTTCAAGATATATATTATATATCAAGATAATATAGATACAGGTAGTGGTGGTTAATACCCCTGTGGGTGCAGCATCACAAACACTGATGCTTTGTGCTGAAGGCTGGCTACTTGTTTCCAGAGGAAGTTCATGCACCAGAGACAGAAGGATCATAGGTGAAAGAGGAAAGGACCTTAAAAATAAAACTGGCCCTCCCAGAGGCCCAGAGAGGTTAATTTCCCAAGTTCACAGAGGTAGTAAATCACATCTAGATTAAAACTGGCTCCCAGTGACTAAAATATAGGGACAGAGTGCATGGTAGGGCAGCAGAGGAGTCCGGAAGAAAGCATTTGGCCTTCACTGTTTGGGACAGGAATAGCTAAAAGAAAACTTTCATACCAAGGAAAAGGAAGAGCAAAGAAGCCAGTGGCTATGTGTTAGGGAAAGAGTTCAAGTGAATTAAGAGAGTCTAATGCCTCCTACCTCAGGCGGCATCTCAGACAGAAAAGAGATGTCCATCTTCTGACACTGTGTCACCAGAGCATCAAAGAGTGGCTTGTTTGGCTTCTTGGGATAATGGATCTTTGGTTCATAGCCCTGGGAAGGAGGGGGTGATGTAATTCAGATAACTGAATCAAAAGAGCCCCTTCCCATCCTGTCAGCCTCCCCTCTGTTGGTGGTACCCTCATACTCACAAAGAGTTTGAGATGCCTGGCACAGACGAGGCCATCACCCCCATTGTTTCCTGGGCCACAGATGACCAGGACTGCTGGAGGGCTGCTGCCAAAAGAACTGAGTGGGTATGCCTGACGGGAGGAGATGCATGGGGATTAAAAGGATCTTAGAGGAAGGCCCTGGTTCCCATGGGTAGCTATAACAGGTTCCTTGTGGCCCATTTCCCATCCCCTCCTACTGGCTTTTGTCATTCTGCCATTGCTCTAGGGGTCAGGTAGTGCTCAGTCCTCCCCCAGCTCTGGCACTGACCTTGGCAATGGCAGTGGCACAGCTGAGCCCAGCCAGCTCCATGAGTTGATCCACGCTGAACTTGTACTCGTTGAACAGCTCCTCATCTACAGCCTGGGCCTCCTCCTGGCTGGGAGAAAACCCAGCCCCCCTCCAGAGATTCAGTTCTTAACCCTGGCCCTTCCCCTCCTAGGCGCCAGTGGGCACCCCTCGCTCCAGTTCAATGAATTTCTTGTACACAGCAACCCCTGATCCTGATCCGACTCAAGTGGGCGCGCCCCCAACCAGGTCACTGTACCCCTGTCCCCCAGACTTGGGGGGGGGGTCTCCTGGTCCAGGTCAATGCACCCCCTGCCCCCACCCCAGGCGCGGGCAGGTGTCCCTGGATCCAGATCAGTGCAGCCCCTACCCCAGGTTTCGGAGGGCGCCCCCCCTTCCAGGTCAGTGCACATCCCCTGGAACGAACGCGGAAGTCCGACGCCCTCCGGGCCTCGTCTCACCTCAAGTACTTGAGTGTTTTGCCCGCCATGGTGGAGTCTCCTGGGTGCATCTGCCTTGCCCCCCACCAGGTGGGCCCCGGGCAGTGCGGCCCACCTCGAGTCAAGACGCGCGGTAGGCGCGAGCCAGCGACTAGCAGTCCCAGCCCCAGGAACGCCCGCAGCCCGGACATTCAGGTCCCCACGAGCAGCGTCCCTCCCTCTCTCCCTACCCCACTGCCTGCCAGCCTCGGAGCATGCGCCGGCACTGCCTCCTTTGCTTCAGCCTCGGGTGAATGGAGAGGTCAAGAACGAGAATCCTAGCGCGCGTGCGCCTCTTCTGAGCCCGGTTGGGGCACGAACTGAGCCTGCCTTCAGAGGCGGCGGCGGCGTGTAACTACAGCGCCCCCTGCTGTCCAGCCCCTAACCCACTTCCGGAGTACGCCATGGGGATCCCAGGAAGGGATGCTGTGCCGCGCACCCCTCCTATCCCCAGTGAAACTGACAAAAGCAGCCTGGACTGGAAGAGAAACAAGATTCACCACCATGTTTATTTTCTCTTCTAGCTGCACCAAAAATGGAGCAGAAGATGGTGTAGGGGATCTCAAAGTCCGTATCTGACCCTAACACTGACCACAGCCTGGACTGATGTCATGTTGTGCTCCAGATCGTCTCCATCCAAGGACTGGACAAGAAGACTCCAGGGAACTCTCCCGAAGTGGGTGACTTGGGGGGGGGGGGGGAGGAAGAGCGTTAGGGTCACATGACCATGCAGAAGCTGGACTTGGCTGGCCTCCGGCAGGCATTCCTGCTGAGAGTGGTCAGGGGTCCTTCAGGTGATCTGGAGGAAATAGGAAGAGGAGAGAGAAGGGGAAAGTGCTGGGTACCAAGGAACGAAGAGAGGGGCAACTGGGGGCTATCTGTTTCCTATGGCTCTCGCTATCCCTCCTCCTTACCTCCCAATTGCATGATGCTGCCTCAGGTGGGTGGTTTTGAAGTTCTGGTCTCCAGATTCTACAGGGTCTTTTTTCCCTTTCTCCCCTGAGGGCCAGTGATGGAGCGGACAAACCAATTCATGGCGCACCATAGCTGGCCGTGGGTTATTACAGTTGCTGAAGGACAAAAGCAAAGATGACCCAGTATCCCTTTATCAGTGGCCCAGGTCATCTTACCACTCCTTTGTTCCTTTTAGCACACAGTCTTAAGCCTTACCTACCCCACCCCCTTCTTAAAAGTTGCAACTTTCCATAATACAGAACCTAAACCCTGAAGGTGGGCTTATGTTTTTTTGGGGGGGGGGCAAGGGAAGGTTGGTACCCCCCAGCCTTGCATATAGAAGTCTTTTAATAAATGTTTAATTTGAAATGCTAAGAGCCATAATTTCATTACTTTGGGCATTGTCTTCACTACTATGGATTGCGCTCCTCTCTATGTTAGAAAATAGTCTTCATGAGTTTCAATTGTGTTTCAAAAAACATCATGTTGCCCATCCCAAGTTCCCATATTCTGATGATAAGCTTTTAGGAACTTAGCAAAGGCTGCTTCTCAGATGCCAGAGTTCATCACAAAGACTATTCAAAGCCTTCCTGATTTGGTTGGTCCTGCCAGAATTTGTACACAGATGGCAGTCACTGAGAACTCAGGGGTCACCTTGGTACAAGGTGGGACTCCGAGCCACTCCAAAGTACACCATTTTCCTCTTTCCATTCTTACTCCAAGCCCTTCTTCTCTTCCCAAGTAGGAAGCCTACCTGTTGGCTTGGGGACCATCAGAGGCCAGGATGCTGGGTTTCCCATCTTTAAGGATACCTGATCGATGGAAAGAGAGAGGCCTCAAACCTAGTGAAAAAGCAAATATAAGCCTCTCTTCATCCAGACCCATAGTTTGGAAAAGATAGGGGAGTGACAGGCAGGCAGGTGAGCAGACAATGTATCATGAAATAGCAGCTAGGTGGTGCAGCGGATAAAATGGCTGGGCCTGGAGTCAGGAATACTGGGATTCAAATCCAGCTTCAGATATTTTCTAGCTGTGTGACTGTGGACAAGTCACTCAACTTCTGCCTGCCTCAGTTTATTCATCTATAAAATGGAGATTATAAGAGCATCTACCTCCCAGGGTTGCTGTGAGGTTAAAATGAAGTGATATCTGTAAAACTCTCCACACATAAAGGTGCCTTGTTTTGTTGTTCAGTCGTTTTATCATGTCCAACTCTGTGAACCCATTTGGGGTTTTGCTGGCAAAAATACTGGAGTGGTTTGTTCTTTCCTTCTCCAGTTCATTTTTTATTTTAACAGAAGAGGAATTGAAGAAAACAAGGTTACATGACTTGCCTAGGGTCACATAGCTAGAAAGTATCTGAGGTGCTTAATATATATATATACTGATTTCCTTAATAAGTTGAAATTTTTAAAAATTACTGTAATGTTTACAAAGCACTCTCCTCACAACAGCAAAGTGGGGTAGAAAATATAAGGCTACCTTTTAGCAAAGTGCCTGGAATATCTATTGATTAATTGATTGGGGTTAGGTAGAAGAAAGCTTTCCAGATTATCAGCAGCAGGGACACTAAGATGGGGGCATGGGAAAAGGCATCCCACCTCAGACTGGATTAGGAGAAAGGATAAAATGACCTCCAGTGAACTTTGCTTATGTGGGGAAACGATCATTGGGGTAGAGTGGGGAGGCACATGTCTACTCAGACTCACGATCCAGTCTCCATTTGGGTGATGTCATGGGAAGATTGACTGTCACCTCCTCCTCTTCCTCCCACGAAGCAGCTGATCTGCCAGGGCAAAGGAGGAGGGAGACAGACTGGGAGGGGAGTCGTTTCCCTTCACCCATTACAAGCTGAAAACATTTCCAATAACTCTTCTGTTCAGCAGCCATGCCTACTCATAAGGACATTTGTAGTCTCTTTAGGGAAGCATGGCACAATGGAATGAGAAATTAATTTAGGATAAGAAAACCTAGGTTCAAATCTTGGCTCTGCCCCCTCCTGCTCTTAGGCCCTAGGTAAATCATCCATCTCTTTGGGCTTTGGTTCCTTTACCTGCTAAATGAGGGGGTTGGAATGGTTCCTTCTAGCTCTAAATCTGTAGTCCTATGAACCAAAATTTGCCACCACATATTTCACTTGCCCAGGGTCCACTGGGAGTTCTCTAGTCAAAAATCTGCTCATCTCTGAAGCTCCACATCCCTCCCTCTGACCTGCCCACTCCACCTCACCTGTATTGGGTTGGACCCTCTGCCTGACCCACCAGGATGTGGTAGCAGGGTTTGGAGGAAGAGGCTCTACTCATAGCCTGTGGTCTCACCCAGGTCAGTGACTAGAGGGGAAAGAGGGATGGTTTTAGGAATGGGTGATTTTAGGAACTATGGTCATGGTCAAAGTCATATGCCCTCCAGCTATTCATCTGTAGGATGCACAGAGGCATTGACCCTTCTCTTCCTGGATGACAAATCAATGGAGGGACAGAGGGAGGGAAGGAGAGAGACAGAGATACACAGAGAGGGGAAGAGACAGACAAAAGATCCAGAGAAAACAAAAACCCATAGCAACTAGCTGCCTCTGAACTGAAGGAAGATTTGGCATCTGGAAACAACTGAAAGATCTGATTCATTCCAAAACCACTGATGGGGAAACCTTTGTTTCGTTGAGGCTCATGGACCCACAGATGAGTGAAGTAATCAAGGGTCACAGAAGTCATAACAGGGCTAGAGAGAAATTTTGTACTAAGTGACTCTAGGAATACATAGTCCAGTAGCACAAGTCTAAAATTAGGCTATCCTAAAATTTAAAAATTAAATTAAGCTGTCCTATAGGCAGCTGGATGGTGCAGTAGATTGCACACTGGACCTAGAGTCAGGAAGACCTGAGTTCAAATTCAGACTCAGATCCTCACTACTTGTGTGACTCAGGGCAATCACTTTACCTCTGTTTGCCTCAGTTACCTCAACTGTAAATGAGGATGATAATAGCACCTCTCAGGGTGGTTGTGAGGATTAAAAGAGATCATATTTGTAAAGCATTTAGCACAGTGACTGGTAAACAGTAGAAATGCTAGTTATTATTACAATCTTCCCCCTAACCATTTGCCAAACCTGTCCTTCCAGGTAATACCTCTATCTCTGTTAATGATACCACCATTCTTCCTATTACCTCATTCTTATCCTACACACCTTATCCATTACCAAATTCTGGCTGTTTCTAACCCCTCTCTGCTCCCACTAAAATAATTCTAGCTCAGGTTCTCATTTCTTCTCCTCTAGAATATTGTAACAACCTCTTAACTAGTTGTCCTGCCTTTAGGTTGTCATTGTGGTAGAACAGATTTGGAGTCAGAGGACCTGGGTTCTAATTTTGACTCTGTCACTACCTGTGACCTCGAGCAAGTAACCTCTCTGGGCCATAGTTTTCTTGTTGGACAAATGAAGAATTGGACTAGATGACCTCTAAGGTCCCATCTTTCTCAAAAGCTATGCTTTTGTGACCACATCCCAGGACTGTGCTAGAAACCATTCTAATGGGCTAATTGTTAAAATTTTCATTGTGAGCATTTACACCTTGGAAATCATCAAACAATTCATATGAAAGCTTGATTTCTTAATTTGTTGATTGTATAGACTTAAGAAAGTGATGGAGAAAATGTGAATACTACAGATTAAACTTAAAAGTGTGTCAAGTAGACATTTTTCCTGGAGAGCCAGTTGTTTGGGGTTTGGGGTTTTTTTTGCAAGGCAATTGGGATTAAGTGACTTGTCCAAGATCACACAGCTAGTGTGTCAAGTGCCTGAGGCCCATTTGGACTCAGGTTCTCCTGAGGCTGGTGCTCTATTCACCGCACCATCTAGCTGCCCCCAGAGAGCCAGTTGTTAAACATTTCCTAGCCTATCCCTGGCCCTAATCCAGCCTCCCCACTCTGGACTGCCACGATCATATCACCTTCCTCTACTCAGAAGCCTTCAGTATCCGGGGGGCCTGATAATGAACTATGCTACCCACCTCCCAACCCTGAGGTGATGGTGCAGAAGGGGACATGCACTTTGGACACTGAAAATGTGAGAATTTGTTTTGCTTGACTATGCATACCTGTTAAGTTTTTTCTTTTTTAAAATTTTAAATTAGGAAAGGAGGGAAAGAAAACAAATGTCTATTAGTTGAAAAAAATAAAATGAAAGTTAAAAAAAAAGCATTCAGTGGTTCCTCATTGGCTACTGAATCAAGCTTAAGCTTCAATCCTTAATTTAGTATTCAAAGCCTTCTCATTAGTCTCCTATTTACCTGTCTACTGTTCTCCTGTGCATCTCCTTTTCATCCATTCCACGTGTTTTTCAAACTGAACTATTTATTCTTTGCATGTCCCTCACCCCACCCCCACACTCTCCCATTTCTGTTGCTTTGCTCACACTTTCCTCATGCTTGGAATGGAGTCTCCCTCTTCTCTTTCCCTATTTCCCTTTCCTAATAACAATGGCTAATACTCATATACCACCTATTATGTACCAGGCACTTTGCAATTATTTCCTTTGATTCTATTCCCATTCCATTTCACTCTAACAACAAACCTGATAAGGTAACTGAGGCAAATAGAGGTTGAGTGACTTATGCAGGCTCACACAAATAGTAAATGTCTGAGGTTGGATTTGAAATCGGGTCTTCCTGACTCTAGGCCCTGTGCTCCATCCCCTGTGTCAGCTATCTCCTATCAATTGAAGACCTTTCCTCCTCTCAAGGCATGATTCAGACACCACTTCCATTGAGAAGCATTCCCGCAGACTTACAGAATCTTGGGAGTTGAAAGGCCCCTCAGAGGCCATCTAAAGCAGGGGTGGGAAACCTACGGCCTGAAGGCCACACGTGGCCCTCTAGATCCTCAAATGCAGCCCTCTGACTGAATCCAAACTTCTCAGAACAAATCCCCTTAACTTAATACACCAGGAGAGGAAGGAAGGAGCAAGAGAAAGGGAGGGAGAGAGGGAAAGAGAGAGAGAGGAGAGAGAGAAGGAAGAGAGACAGAGAGATCTGAACATTAATGCTGTGGAACTGGGGTGGGGGGGAACTGAAGTTAGGTATGGTTTCAAAGCTTTTTCCAGAAGAGAAAAATGTAAAGCAGGAGAGGCCAGGAAAGGGCAAGATGTAGGGCTGGCTGTTCTTATCTGGCACTGGACCAGTAAATCCAGTGCTTCCTTATTTGTTCTGTAAAACTTGGACTCAGTCAAAAGGCCTCACCCGAGGACCTAGAAGGCCACATGTGGCCTATAGGCCGCAGATTCCCCACCCCTGATGATCCAACCCACACCTAGCTAAGAATCTCTTCTGCAGTTAATTCTTGACAAGTGGTCTAGTCTTCACTTGAAGACCTCTAGTGAGTTAGAAGGAAGCTACTATAGAGCCATCCTGTAACTTCCCAAACCAAAATACCACTCCCTGGATACCACTCCTTTTATGTGTGGTTTCCTGCTATTAGAATATAAGTATTTAGAGAGCAGAGACTAGGTCTCTTTTGTTCTTGGGTCCCTTTTGTACTTGTATTCCCAGCACTTAGCACTGTGCTTGGCATATAGTAAGCATGTAATAAGTGCTTTTTCATTCAGTCATTCACTTATTAAGTCCATTTAAGCTATCCACGAAGTCCACCCAGTAAGTCATTTGATAAACCTCCCGTTTATAGATGAGGAGATAGGAGGAAGCACAAGTGTTAAGTGATAAGGTCAGGATCTGAACCCAGGTCCTTTGACCCCTAAGTCCCCAGCCCTTTCCCCTTTCCCACATGGAAACTAAGGCAGAGGGCAAGCAACGCTCACGATCACATAGCTAGTATGTGTTTAAAGAGATATTTGAACTGGGGTTTTCTTGGCTCTATCCACTGCCCCAGCCAGCTGCCCAAAGCTTGGTGAAGGAGGGAGGACACAATCATGCCAATGGACAAGATCATCGATCTGTTGAGATTCTGAAATATTACTTTTGTTCTGGAGTGCGGCCAGTTAAGGTGGACAAGTGGGAAGAGAGAAAGAGAAATAAAGAGAGGAGACAGCGACACAAAGAGTGAATGAGAAAAAGACACATAGAGAAGGCAAGAGGTTTCCCCCCCCCTCCAACCCAAACTTTGAATTCTTTGAATAGCATCGCCATCTTGTGGTCTTTTTTGAAACTGCTCCTAGAGACCATTGAAGCTATCATGAATACCCACATGAATGAGGCTCACTGCTCTGGATTCTGCCTAAACCAAGGGCCCAAACTGTCTCACGCTGGAGGCTTTCCTGTCTGGGCCTCAGGGCAAGGGAATAGCAGAGAAAAATATTACTTATTGCAAACAAGAATGCAAATGAATCAAATCAGACAGTCAAGGTCAGGAGTTCCAGGGAACATCAATTCTCCTTTACTAGAAATGGTCCTTCTACCTCCCACCCTGGGGCTTCCTCCTTTAGGATTCTTCTCACCAGGGAGGGATCAGGATCCAGTCCTCTCAGGGTCAAGTGATTCCTCATAGAATCTGCCAGCTTGGCCACCAGCCTCTCTTGAACTGAGGGGGGCTCTTTCTGGTGGGGATGATGGAGACAATTACTTGGTCTCTCCTGCCTTTGGAGAGGGTTAGTAGAAGACAGGAAGGTGATAAGAATGAGATAGATGAAAGGGGGAGGAGGGTCTAGGAGTCAGTATTTCTAATTTCTCTTCCCAAAGTGGACAAATTCCCATTCCTAGCTATAGGAAGAGGAAAACGGAAAAGAAAGAGGAGATATAATTCTAGTCCTGGAAGAGATTTGAGGCTGATGGGAGAGACAGGATGCCTCCCTCCTAGACTCAAGCTCCAAGCACACATACCAGGAGAGGCAGGAGAGGGAGAAGGGAGGGAGAGAACGAGGGGGGGAGAAGGAGAGAGAGGGAGAGGGAGAAGGAGAAGGAGAGGGAGAGAGGGAGGAAGGGAAAGAGGGAGGGAGAGAGGGAGAGAGGGAGAGACAGAGAGAGAGAGAGAGAGAGAGAGAGAGAGAGAGAGAGAGAGAGAGGGAGAGAGAGATCTGGATATTAGGGCTGAGGAATTGAAGTTAGGTGTGGTTTCAAAGCTTCCCAGAAGAGTGAAGCAGGAGAGGACAGAAGAGGTCAGGATCTAGAGTTGGGTGTTCTTACCTGGCACTGGACCAGTAAAGCCAGTGCTTCCTTATAGCGCCTCACAGCCTGGTCAGACTGCCCTAGACAGGCAGCTGCAGCCCCTAGCCCCTCCAGAGCTTGCCATTGTCCCTTCACATCCCCTGGAAAGAAGAACTTAAGGAGATTCCCACACCTCTACACACATACTTCCTCAACATGTTTCCCACCTTGTGGGGATGAAGCTTCAGAGAGGGGAGACTCTACCTTTCACACTTAACTCCATGGACCCTTCCCCATTCTTCACCTACCCTGACTCCAACATTTGGAAGAAAGTGTAAACTGATCTAATTAAAATACCTGGTCTCTGGTCCTGTCATCAGCCTCCCTGTCAGCCAAGTAATTCTACCCTGCCTCAACCAGGAAGCTCCCCAAACCTTTAGGACCCCCAACCCCCACCAGTAAGACTTTAAAGTCTTTCCCCTGCAGCAAAAGAAAGGCCACCCCAGCACCATCACAAGGGAAACCCCCTTACCGGCATCCTGTGCAGCCTGGAGGGCATGAAGGTAGTTGTCTCTGGCCGCCTCATGTTCCCCCAACTGGCTCAGGGCAAATGCCAGGCCCCCAAAGCACTCGCCCTGCTCTCGCCGCTGCCCAGAAGAGCCTGCCAACAGATTGCCAACCACAGAGTAGAGTGCTGGCTAGCAGGAGTACCTGGATTCCTCTCTTCCCTCCCTGGAAGCCCAGGGAGAGGACTCAGCAGTCCTGAAGTACAGCCTTCTCCACCATGCCTCCCGCTCCTCCAATGTGGCATCACGATCCTGGCCCCAGCTCTGAGTCTACTGAAGAAGTAGTGTGATAAGGAGCAAAGGGCAAGAGCCTTGGAGTCAGGAGAGCTGAGCTTTAGTTCTGACTCTATCACTAGCTGCCTGACCTTGAGCCTCAACTGTGAATGACTCCCCTTTTCTATGCCTCAGTTTCCTTAGCTATAAAGTGGGAAGATCGATATGTGATTTCTAATGTCCTTGAAAACTCTAATGTTCCACGAACCCCCATAGCATTTAGAGCTAAAAGGAACCTATGAGGTCAGTCCCCTCATTTGGGGGCAGCTAGGTGGTGTAGTGGATAGATAGGGCACTAGGTCTAGAGCCAGGATAGACCAGAGTTCAAATCCAGCCTCAGACACTTACTAGCTGTGTGACCTTGGACAAGTCACTTAAACCTCTATTTGCTTCAGTTTCCTCAGTGGTAGAATAAAGATCATAATAGCACCTACCTCTCAGGGTTGTTTTGAGGTTCTAATGAAATAATACTTATAAAGTGCTTGGCACATAGTAGGCACCTATATAAATGTGAGTTTTATTTAGTAATTATTAATTTAATTAATTTATTTTAATTATTTTATAGATGAGAAAACAGAGGCCCAGAGAAGGGAGATCACCTTGTTGAAGGTCAAATAAGTAGCAGAGCTGGGATTCAAGCCCTGGTCCTTCATATCCTGTGACTTTAGCCTGTGGGTCCCAATGCTCAAAATTCTGTATCCTCAGATTTGCCTCCGGGCCTATGATATCCTGTTATATCCTATCTCCTCTGCCCCAACCCAATCCAGTCCCATCCCTATGCCTCTCCCTTCCCCTACCCACCAGCCCCATGCAATCAGCCTGGCTTTGAGCCTCCAGGTACCCACCATACAAGGCAGCAGCTTTCTGGTGGAGCCTCTGTGCCTCCCGGAAGTTCCCCAGGGCATTGTGGGCAGCACCAAGATTCCTTAGCACAATGGCCTTGGCTCCTGGCTCTGGACACAGAGGTAGAGCCTGAAGGAAGCTTTCAGCCGCCAGGGGGAACAGATGAAGCTGGGAATAACTCAGGCCAAGGTCATTGTAGAGCTTCCCTAGGGGGCCAGGGACAGCCATGGTCACTGAGAGTCAGGTTGGGACACAATCACTTTATTAGATGATTGCCAGCTATGGCACAGAAGCAGTGTACATACTGCGCAGCTTCACCCCCTGCTCTCTCCCCATCTCTCCCACCCAATTTTTCCCTGTAGCCTTACTAAGTATGAAGCAAGTTTCATAGGTTTACAGCATCATAGAATCTGAGCTGGAAGGGATCATTTAGTCCAATACCTTCATTTTACAGATAAGAAAACTGAGGTCCATAGAAGTTCTGTGACTTGCCCAAGGTCACACAGTAGTGTTCAGTCAGGACCTGAACTCACCTCCTTTGACTCTTGTACCATGGGTGTGAGGTACTTGCCTTAGGCATACAAAAATGAGAGGTATAGAATGATATACAAAATATACATCTATTATCCCACACACAGCAAACCAGGAGAATGGTGGATACAATTCTATATTTTTGCCTCAGTTGCAACACTGATGAAAGTGCTGCCTTTTGCTCTCAGATCTCACCCAGAAGTCCCCGACTCGTACTCTTCTCTGCCAGCCTCCGGCTCTCCTCTAGCACCTGGACTACTTCTCCCACCTTATGATGCCCGCTTTTTACCATGCATTCACCGGCAGCTCCCAGTGCCAAGGCTGCAGCCCAGGGTCTCCCTGCCTGGGCATAAGCTTGGCCCGCTTCCTGAAGGCAGTGGGCTGCTTGCCCTGGGTGCCCTAGGGCCTGGTAGCAGGCTGCCATCTTCTCCTGGGTTCCCCCTTGGTCTCCCCAGGGCTGATAATGGCCCAAGGCCTTGTGGTACCAAACCAAAGCTTGAGGCAAATCTCCCAAGGCATGGTAAGCCAAGGCCACATTGAAGCACTGGTCACCATGGCAAGAGCCTTTGGCCTTTTCCTCTGGTTTGGCCCAGAGAAATAGCCGGAGACCACGTGCAGGGTCCCCAGTCTCCACATAGGCTGCTCCAAGGTTGAAGGCACAGGCTCGGAGGACCCTGGTGCCCCTGCCTCCCTGGGCTTCCAAGGCCAGAAGAAAGGCTCTATGAAAACTAGCCAGGGCCTCATCATTCCGGCCATCTCTCAGAGCCCCATGCCCAGCTTGGGTGAGGGTCTGGATACTGGCTTCCAGATGTTTCTTCTTTCTTTTCTTCTTCTTGGCTGGCCACACCTTAGTCCCTGGTCCCAGGGAACTGTCCTCAGAGGCAGGAGAAGACATAGAACTGACAAGATGTCAAAAAGAGTTGGTTAACCAACCACAATTACTTTCAAAGAAAGATCCCTTGAGTTCAGTTCTGTCCCTGGCCAGTTATGACCCTCCCATGGTCTAAATTGTCTTCCCCAACTTCAGTAGCAATTTGTCTCTCCTTGATAGCTGGTAGGGAGAGCCCAGAGAATAGTGGCATAAAGGCGGAAAGAATAGTGGTCTTGGTATCAGAAGTTCAAATCCCAGCTTCAAAGCTAATTAGCTCAGTGCTCAAGGTAAGGAATTTACTTAATCTCTTATTAAAGTCTTATATTTTTTCCCCACCTGTAAAATGGCTTGTTGTGATCAAGATCTTTGTCAACTTCAAAACATAGAATTTTGAACTTTTGTTATTATTAGATGATAGAATCTAAAGCTAGAAGAAACTAGGCAATTAGGTGGCTCAGTGGATGGAACACTGGGCCTAGAGTCAGGAAGAACTGAGTTCAAATCCAGCCTTAGACACTCACTAGCTGTGTGACCCTAACCAAGTCACTTGACTGCTGTTTGTCTCAGTTTCCCCAACTGTAATGGGGATGATAATAGTACCCACCTCCTACTTCCTAGGGTTGTTGTGAGGATTAAATGAGATGATATTTGTAAAGTGTTTAACACAGCTCCTGGCACATTTTAAGTGCTAGATAAATGTTTATTCTCTTTTCTTCCTCCGACCCCCCCAGTTATCTAGGCTAGTCGCCCTGATGGACTCTTTCCTCTATAATTAACCTAAATTTCTTAATCTCTAATCATTTCTCCCCACCTGGCAGATGTCCAATTATCATTTCTCCCTCAGCAGTAGGAGCTAAAAGGAGACCAATGATGCTAAAGACTCCCTTTTCTTTGTTTTTTGGGTTTTGTTTTTTTTTTTTGCTTTTTTGTAGGGCAATTGGGGTTAAGTGACTTGCCCAAGATCACATGGCTACGTTTGGGTTTTTTTGGGTTAAGCGTCTGAGGCCAGATTTGAACTCAGGTCCTTCTAACTCCAGGGCCGGTGCTCTATTCACTGACCCACCTAGCTAACCCCAACCCCTTTTCTTTAAGAAGAATCTCCCTTCAGAGCCCCAAATGCTACTTCTCCTTTCCCTTTGTCTTCTCAGCACTCTTCAATCTGTTCTTAGCTGTGTCCTGGCCTGTAACAGACACAAAATGGTAGTGCTGGGTGGAATCTTAAGGATGAACTCACTCAATCCCCTCAATTTACAAATGAGAAAAATGAGACACAGAGAAATTAAGTAAATTTCCTGATTACCCAGGAACAAAGAACTGAACTTACCTCACCATCCTGGATCCCTAGAACCTTATCCAATAACCTTAGAACCACAAGGTACTTGAAGGGGAGGGTCACATTAACCATGCCTCTGTTTCTATAAAGGCCCCTCCCCCCCACTACACTGTTGGGATTCAAACCCAAGTCCTCTAATTCTTTCCAATCTGTTTTATCTCACTGCCTCCTACTCACACTACTTTCAGCTTCCCTTATATCCTGGAACCCAAGTCATTTTTCAGTTTGTGTCAGACTCTTTGTGACCCCTTTTGGCATTTTCTTGGTAGAGATACTGGACTGGTTTGCCATTTCCTTCTCCAGCTCATTTTACAGATGAGGAAACAGAGGCAACCAGGGTTAAGTGACTTGCCCAGGATCACATAGCTAGTAAAGGTCTGAAGCCAGATTTGAACTCACAAAGATGAGTCTTCTTGACTCCAGGTCCCCACCGTGCCACCTAGTTGCCTAAATATAACCAAGTATAGAACACATCATAATTATATATTTCCTTAGCACCTCTCTGAGGATCCCTGCCTACATCCAAAAGATGAAAAATGAGGTAGAGAGAATTTAGTTACACAATTGTGACTCCCAGCCCCTTCCCATTTCTCCTTCCTCATGAAAAAGATCTGAAGAGGGGACCAAGGCATTCTATTCACACACACACACACACACACACACACACACACACACACACAATTCTTGCCTCTGTGATGGTTGGGCTTGGGAACATGGTCATCCTGCCTCCTGCCCCAACTGAAAGCACTGTGCCCATCCCTGGATCATCCCTTAGCCCCTCACACAGCAGCTACCTTCCTACCTCTTGCTGCTTCTGCCTTTGTGCAGTTTTCTCTCTGGGATGGCTCTGAAGACTTGGGTTACCTCTGCTTAGAGCCTCTGGGATCACTGTGACAACTCAGTAACACTCTCCCTTCCTAAGGGATTCCTTGATTGACAGCTCGGGCATCCTATCTGAGTTCTGATCCTTTGAGGTGGAGCTTTTCTCAGTGTCATGGGATACCTAGCTTCTCATTAAAATTGTAGTTCCTCCCTACATACTTCCCCAGTCCTAAGTAGATTCTATTGTCTTTTCTCCTAGTCTTGGTTTCTTTCTAACAGACAAAGAAGTTTAGAGTTTCCAGGTGGGGCCATTAGGTCTAAAGTGCTTAGTGAGTTGTAAAGGAGCCCTATGCCAATGGCTATTAATGGTCACAGTTCAATATTTCAGAAACTTGTGAGTTTGTGGGTGATCCCTCCAACTAAAGCCCACTGATCCAACTCCTTTTTGACTTAGGAGATGGTCTTAAAGAATTTCTGTGGCTGAAATAAATTATTTTAAAATTTTTATGAATGCCCTTTTGCTTTTACCTCTGTCATTCTGATGAGATACAGGCTCTGGGAACCCCCTTGAACTCTGATTGAATCTTTCCATTTGATGAGGTATTTGCCTGAGACCGTAAGCCTTTCATTATTGTCCATCCGAAATCTCTGCTACTAGCCTAGACCTCCATTGTCCAGCTAGTCCCCCCACTCTTGATCCTACCAAAATAGCTATACCCAAATCTTGTCATCCTTAGCGTGTTGTCTCCTGGTAGCCTCCAGCTACTTCCCACCCTTACTCTTTCATTACTAGAGTCAGACCTCATTTGACTCCTCCTGAAGAGCCCCCTCCAAAGTCTTCCTCTAAACTACTAGATTCCTTCCACAACCTTTCTTTATATTAGACTCTATCTTGCCTCCATGGGAAAAAAAAAAGGATGGAGAATTATCTAGCACAGACTCACTCTATGTCAGATTATTCTGGCCCGCTTGCCCAAGCATCATGGATACTGAGGCTCTGCTAGAATCTATCCATTATGGAAAATCTTTAACATGATTTCCTTTACTTTGGCTGAGAGAAGACGAGTATAATTCATTCAGCAGGACCCAGCATATTGGTATTTTGGAGTCTTGAGCACCCCTAACCCTATACCTCAACATCTTATGTTTCCCCGACCTCAACAATTCCCTCAATCTCTCCCACCCCCAAAACAAACCTTCCCTAGTAAAGGAAAAGTTTAGTAAAAGCCAGGAATCTGGGACTAAGTGTAACTACTGAATCCCACACCCATCATTTTTATGCTATTTATGCTATTGTCTGCCTTGAGTTTCTACTCACAATATTCCATCTTCCCAGAATAGAAATTTCCTTCCCAGGATTCCACTCCCAGAAGTTGATGGAAGAATGTAAACTACACAGTGGCTGGCACATAGGGATAAGGATAGGCTCTGGATCTGGGCTTTCACTGGCAAAGGGGAACTCCTTTACAAATGGAATTTTGCACTATTTTTGGTCATTTATAGCTCTTAGCAAGTTGCCTTACCTGAAAAGTTGCAGTCACAGTTGGAAATAGAGATGTCAGTGGTGGTGTTGAGGTTTAGGTGTGATAGGGACCCCAAAATACCAACACTCCAGGTGCTGCCTGAATGAATTCAACCCAAGGTTTCTTTCATGCAAAGAAAAACAAGGTTTATTAAAGACCTGCCATGTTGGCCAGACTCTTAAGAAATCTCATCATTGGTTAGACTCTTAAGGAATCTGAGCATTTGTGACACTTGTATAAACCAGAGTGAATCTGAGCACCTTCATGGAGGCAAGATGAATCTTATATACAGAAAGACTGTGGGAGTGATCTAGGAGTGGCCAAGTAGTCTGGGGTGACTAGAGGAAGGGTTTAAGGAAGGTCTTGAGGAAGAGTCTAAGGAAGATCTTGATGGGATTGGGGTGACTAAAGGTCAGATTCCTGGAACCAAGAGGATGGGATTTTGATGAGTTCAAGGGTGGGAGACAATCCAAAGGTAACAGACAAAGAAGGGCTAGGCTAGGTTAAGGATAACAGATTTGGGCATGAAAAGCCAGATTGAGTGGGAAAAGTGGGTGGGGGGATTTCCCAGGCCCTGTGGACAAATGGGACTAAAATTCATTTGGGGTAAAGGGAAAGGTCTTGGCTTGGACCTGTACCCTGGCAGGGCAGTGGGACTTGAACTGGGGTGTTTCTGGCTGGAGGAGGGCTCTCTGACCCTATATCATACTGCTTCTTGATTTATTTATTGTTGATTGGTGGCCCCCTAAATTTCCAATGAAAAGAGGATTCCTTCACCACTGGGGTCAAGACTTAGCATTCTAACGACCTAATTTTATTATTCTTTCTGGTTTACATTATTGTAGTTATTGTGTAAATGGTCTTCCTGGTTCTGACTTTATCCCTTCATACCAGACAGGTTTAGGATAGAAAGGACCTTTGTAGTTATCTAGACCAAACTCTTCACTTAACACATGAGGAAACTGAGGCCTGAAGAGTGCCTTGCCCAAGGTCTGAAGGGTAGAGCCAGTCTGGTGACCCCCTTCTCTGAAATCAGCTAGCTCCTAAGGCAGCAGACACTTGGGAATGGGGGTCGAGGCAGGATTCGGGATGTTACTGTGAAGAGCGGGGTTGGGGTAATGCAGAAGGGAAGCAGGGAGCTGGGAGTACTGTGTGAGGGCTGGGGAGAAGGCCAGGGAGGCAAAAGTAACGCGGTGCTGAGACAATGAGGGGGGCTGGAGTGACGAGAGGAGGGAAATGACAAAGGGTACAGTGAGGAAGGGGGAGAAGCAGGATCCTGGAGGTATAATGAGGAGGGGGCGGGAGTCAATGAGAGGAGAGGAATGACAAGGGGTACAAAGAGGATGGTGAAGAAAGTGGCTGGAAAGGGAACCAGGGTCTCCGGGGAGGAGTCTGCAAGTGCCTCCTCTCCCAATGTGATTGGGAACTACAAATCCCAGCACGCCCCGCGGCGCAAGCCGGAAGTGTCCTGGCCAGACTGTTGCGGCTGCGAGGGGCGGTGGCGGCGGGAGATTCAAACCTGGAAACAGGAGCAGAAGTAGGAGCAGGAGGAAGAGGAGGATGGAGGGGAGCAGAGCAAGGCCCGGCGGGGCGACCTGTGAGTGACTGACCGAGAGTCAGAGTCTAGAAGGGACGGGACTGGGGCCGACGACGGGGAGAGGGGCTGGGGTCTCTAGCCGTGTGGGGTTGGCAGCACGGGAAAATCAACAAGCATTTATTAAACGCCTACTATATGCCAGACACTGAGCTAAGCACTATTGTGCGAAGCTAAGAGCGCCCTGAGACCGGGAATCGAACCCTGTGGACTAGACACGGTGGTTTGGAGTCACCGACCCTGCGGTTTACCTGCAGGGTGGCTTTGGACAGGTCACTAACTCAGGAAGCCTTAACTTCCTCATCTGGAAAATAGGGCTGGAAGAAAACAACGGGGATTAGTCTGCAAAGATGTCCGGGCCTCTGGGTATTTTTCTTCCCTGTTGGGCCTGGCTGTTAAGGACTCGGGCGTCCTTTAGGGCGGAATGGGGTCTGAAGTCCTCAAATCAAGTCAGTCAATTTAAATTAGACAAAAACTTAACCTGGTTATGTAGAGAATTGTGCTAAATGCTAGGGGAAAGAAAAATAACTTTTAGTGCCTTAAAGTTTTTAAAATGCTATCTGAACCACAAGGCTATGAGACAGGCATTTTACAGATGAGGAAACTGAGGTTGGAGATGTTAATTAGGGGTGTCACAATTATGGGGGACTGAAAGTAGATTTCTCAAAGATCTTTACAGTTCACTGTCTCCTGAAAATTCAGGAGTTTTCCCCCAACTAGATGGAAAGAAGACCCCTCCTTTTGCTTTTCCTTCTTTCAAACCAAAATGAGTTTATTTTGGGGGGCTCCAAAAAATAAAGTCCATGAATCTATAGAAGGAAGTTTAAACTTGTTAGGGTGGCATTAGGCTTTAGGAAGTCTGGAAAAAAGAATGCCATTTGTACACACTCCTACCCACACACCCACACAGAGTCCTGCCCAGTTTTCAATTCATACCTCTGGGGTGAGGTCATTTACCAGCTTACTTTCCAGGCTTAACTGCCAACCCTTTTCCTTTTTGCTCCTCCCTTGGAGTAACTGATGGATTTCTTGCCATTGGCCTGTCATTTGGAATATGGTCCTGAGAGTGTATTTTTAAAAACCTCACTTGACTGCCAATTCAAATTAAATTCCTCGAAGAGAAATTTGACAGTCAGCTAAAAATAATTAACCATAGAAATTAAGTGCTGGGTCAAAAATAAATCAGCCGAATTCTGTGTCTACTTTTAGTTCATTCTTCTGAGTTCATTTTTCTTTGGAATCTTTTGGGTGGGGGTTTGGGGGTAGGGCAGTGCCTTAACTTCATCTCCTAAAGTAGATGCTTCTTCAAAATAGTGGGGTGGGGACTAGGGAAAAGGTGGGTTGGGATCCAAAGGGGCCTTGAGAAATATGAGTTTTTGTCAGTGAAGATTTGGTGAGTGTTTTTCTATTTTGACTATTTGGGGGAATTCTTTTGAAGATTGCTTGGATAATGAGTTTGTGAAATCATAGACTCTTAGAGTTCAAATATAATACACTCCCTGTGCCACATAAAATGCACTCCTACCTCATCTCTGTCACAATCTTAGTCTTCTTTCTGTGTTCAGCCTCCTCCATGAAGCCTTCCCTGAACCCTTCCAGTTGACAGGGCTGACAACATTAATTTTTCTCTACAGTTTCTCAAGGGATATTCCTAAATGATAGGTCTGACCTTGTTCCTGCCCTCCTCAATCAATTCCAGTGTCTCCCTATTCTCCCTCAAAGTCACCCTCTAAGATCAAATAACAAACTTCTGTGTTTGGCATTTGAAGGGACACACATTCACAGCCTGGTCTCATATATCATTCCCCTTCATACACTTCAGTCCATCTAAACTGGCCATGCATGTTTCTCCGACTTCTTTCTTTGTGTCTTTTTACAGGCTGTCTCCAATGGATCCAATGCTTTCCTTCCTTACCTCCAGCTCTTAGGATCCCTTGTTTCTTTCAAAATCTTGTCCAAATACAACCTCAGGCAAATGTAGCCTTTCCTGATTTCCTCCACAAAGTTACCTTGTATTTATTTGGATATAAGTTAGTGTATATATGTGAATAAGTTGTCTCCCTCCTATAGGATATAAACTCCTTGAGGGCAGAAACTTTCATTTTTTGTCTTTCTATCCCTAGTACAATGTCTGGCATGTGGAAGATGACTAAGAAATGTGGATTTTTAAAAAAATCTCTGTATCTCCAGTGCCAACAATCATTTCACCTTGAAGATATAAGGCATTTAATTAATTTTTAATTAAATTGAGATGTAACCTTAGAGGGCATATAATCTAATTCTAGCAGATGTACACCCAACAGGTAGTTATCTAGCTTTAGCAAAAGCAAATACTATTTACCTCCTTGATCTGACTTTTGAAGAAAGAGCCAGAAGTAGACTCTTGGGGCACTCTTAGTTAAATGGAGCTAAGGATTCAGGTGACCAGAACTCTAGACATCCCTCCTGGAGGGTGGAGGAGAAATGGGAAGAGAGTGACAGGTTGGAAAGAACAGTCTGAGGTTTCCTAAAGGAAAAACTGGAAAAAGCAGAGAAGGAAATCATAATAATTGGAAGAGTGAGAAAAAGACAAAGGGGAGCGGCCTCTAAAGTTGAAGGGGGAAGAGAACATTGGGCCTGGACAAAGTATTTTTTTTCCCATCTGAACAGGGAATACAAGCTAACCTGGGAGGACTCTAGTCTAGGGAATTGGAACTGGGTAGATGAGTGTCAAATGGGAACTGTTTGAGGTTTTCAGGCAGGGGAGGGATTGCATTTGAGGAAGATGGTAAAGGATTGGAATCAAGTATCCTAGCACCCTTTTGATCTGCTGCTGAACGTGCCATACCTCCCCACTTCCAGATGAACGTCTCACTGCAGAGGAGATGGATGAACAGAGGCGGCAGAATGTTGCCTATCAATATCTCTGCCGCCTGGAGGAAGCCAAACGGTGAGTAGAGGTAGGCGGAGAGAGCCTAAAGGATCAAGGGAAATGGGCAGGAGACTGTGGAAGGAGGGGAGATGGTCAGGGGGAGGCCAAGGGATAAAGGGAGGTGGGTATAGGGGAGGCCAAGGGACAAAGGAAGGTAGGTAGGGTGATGATAAGTGGGAGTGGGGAAGCCCAATTGTAAGTGGGCATTGTAAGATGGCCATGGGGTCAGTGGAATTTTCAAGGTGGCGTGTCACAAATATACCTGTTCTTCATCCTACTCCCTTTAGCCTAATCCCAGCTAAATTATTTCCCAGCTAAACAGCAGCATCTGTTTCTTTCCCCTAGGAGATGAAACAGGAGAAAAAAGGGTTAGGCTAGAGCCATGGTGATGTTGGGGTGATACACAGTGGTCGTGGTTTTGGCTCAGTTCTTGGTCCATTTCAGAGACTTCCTTGGCATCCCTCAGTGGATAGGACAGGACAGAAGACAAGACTTAGGGGACCTGAAAGCTGTCTTCTGGCTTCTAAAGATCTGCCATGTGAAAGGAAATTAATCTTACTCTGCTCTGCCCCAAATGGTGGGACTGAGAGCAGTTCTTGCAAGTTGGGTAGAGGTAGATTTTGGTTTGATCTTAAGGTCCAGTTACAAATACAAAACTTGAATAGGCTACCTCTGAAAGTAATGGTAATAGTAAGAGTAGCTAGTGTTTATGTAATAGTTTGCAATTATTGTCTCATTTGATCCTTATGACAACCCCAGGAGGTTTTTACAGTTGAGGAAACTGAGGCAGAGGTTAAGCGACTTGCCCAGGATCACATAACTAAGAAATTTCTGAGATTGGATTTGAACTTGGGTCTCCCTCACTCTAGACCTGGCATCCTATTCACTGTGCCACCTTGGTGCCTCACATGGCAAACCTTTAAGGAAAGACTAGCAGAATGACTGCTTGCTGGAGTGTTGAAAAGGGAATTCTTGTCCAAGGATGGGTCGACCCACTTGCCCTCTGTGGTCCCTTCCAACTCCAAGATCCTGTGATTTCATGAAAACACCTTTCTCCTAATATTTTATTTTAAATAAGGTTAAGAATGAGTATCAGACATATGATGATTTCATTGATACAAGGAATTACCAGACGAGAAAACTACCAATGCAAGTCAAGACTTTCTCTGTCCTAAGAAAGTTGCCTAAATCACTGAGAGCTTGATCCCGTAGCTCACAGAAGGGACTGGAACTCAGGTCTTCCTGGCTCTCTATCCAACCTGCCACACTTAGCCTTTCGGTTTAAATAACAACCGTAATTGTATCTCAGAGATGAAAGGAGCAGCATGATGGATAGGGAGCCAGGACCTGAGTTCCAGTACCTTCTCTGACTCTACTGGCTGTGTAACCCTGGACAAGTCACTTAACCACTCCATGCCTCCAGACAAGTTTCTTCAGTCTATAAATTAAAAGACATTTGCAGATCTGTGGAAAGTGGCTTCATGAAGAGAGTCAGTAAAATCCACAGGTCCAAAAATTAAAATTTGTCCATTCATAGAGCGTTTCAGGTCTTATAAAAATACTTCCACCTTTGTCATTTTGGTTGATCCTCACAGTAACTGTGAAGCAGGAAGGACTCATTCCTTCCCTTTTTTTTTCTTTTTGGAGAGGGGAGGGCAGGAGGGTAGGAGGGTAGGGCAGTTGGGTTTAAGTGACTTGCCCAAGGTCACACAGCTAGTAAGTGGTTAAGTACCTGAGGCAGGGTTTGAACTCAGGTCCTCCTGACTCCAGGGCGGTGCTCTAATCACTGCCACCTAGCCCGCCCTGCTTCCCTTTCTCTTCACAGCTATAAGGGGCTTGATTGGGTCATTTCCCCCACTCTTTGAGGACAGGTTTCCCTCAGATACAAAGGGATACTTACACAGAAGATGTCATTACCAGTTTTTAACTTCAGGGACTGAGGCTCAGGGGATGATTTTCTTAAGCTCTCACTACTCTTGAGTAAGAGGAGCAGGGCTGGATTGCCCAAGTCTCCTGAGTCATGTCTTCTTACCTTCCCTATTCATTGCCCTGAAGATTACCTGTTACTCACCATCAAAATGTAGATAAGGTCTCTGGACTGTAGAGATCTTGTAGGCAGACACGGCCTCTGCCCTCTGGGAGTGCTGCCCAAGGCAGACATGCTGATGAGGATGGACACAGACAGGAAGAGACTCATGGGGAGAATGGTGAACAATTTCTCTGCATAACAAAACAGGAAAGGCCTTGGTTAAGTCCTATTTGAGTGATATTCAAAATAGGGAAGAACCAGTAGATTTCCTTCTTTTCTCCTTAAATTTCTGGAGGGAAGAATAATTAAGATGGGAGAGAAGGAGGTTGGAGTAGAGAAAGAAGACTCAGAAGGGGGTCTTCTACATGACTTGAAGAAGACATTGCAGTTATAGTAAGCATATAGTATATAGACCCAGTTAGGTGGCACAGTGAATAGAGGACTGGGCCTAGAGTCAAAATAGACTTGAGTTCAAATTTGGCCTCAGACACTTACTAGCTGTGGACAAGTCACTTAATCTGTTTGCCTCAGTTTTCTCATCTATAAAGTGGGGATGATAATAATAGCACCTACCTCCTAAGTTGTTGCAAGGATCAAGTGATATAATATAAAGTTCTTTGAATCTCAAGAAGCTATATAGGGTGGGTAAGTGGTGCAGTGAATAGAGCACTGGCCCTGGAGTCAGGAAGACCTGAGTTCAAATCTGGCCTCAGACACTTAGCACAAAACTAGCTGTGTGAACTTGGGCTAGTCATCTAACCCCAACTGCCCTACCCTCTCCCTCCAAAAAAGCAAAAAAAGAAGAAGCTATATAAATAAATTCTAGTAAGTAGTAGTAGTAGTAGCAACAACAGTAGCTAGTTGGTGTAGTGGAAAGAACGTGGCCCTGAAGTTAGGAGGACCCAAGTACAAATCCAGTCTGAGACACTTACTAGCTGTGTGACCTTGGGCAAATCACTTAACCTTAATTGCCTCAAAAAAAAAAAAAGTAGTAGCAGCAGCAAAAGAATTAGATTTGAAGTCAGGACCTGTGTGTGACTCCTGGCTCCCGCTGTTCCTTGCCTGTGTGATCCTGGGCAAATTATTTCACACCTTTGGATGACAGTTTACTGTCATTCTATAAAATGAGAGGTTAGACTAGCTTTTCTCTTTAAAAAAACCCACAAAAACACTGCACTGATTTCTTTCATTATTACATTGATAGCATTTTTCCCACTCTCCCCTAAACTGAACCTCCCTTATGACAAAGCAAAACAGAACAAAAAAATCTGATACAGAAACCTTGTCTGTCAATGTATTTAATTATCTGACCTTATAGTCATGTCATGGCTTCTTCCCCCCTCCATCCTCTTCCCGTTTGAGGGATAGTAGATAAGCCTCAGAATCAACCAACTAAGAGGGATATTTCATTCTCTTCTCTTTTTACTTTCTTTTTTTTTTTTTTAACATTTTTATTTAAAGTTTGGAGTTCCAAATTCTATCCTTCCCTCTTCTCCGCCCTCCCTGAAACAGTAAGCAATCAGATTTAGGTTATACATGTGCAATCATGTAAAACATTTCCCTATTAGTCATTTTGTACAAGAGGACTTGAATAAAAGAAAAAACTTGAAAGAAAGAAAGTGAAAAATAGCACGCTTCCCTATTCAAACAATGTCAGTTCTTTCTCTGGAGGTGGATAGTGTCCTTCATCATTAGTCCTTTGGGATTGTCTTGGATCATTGAATGTTGAGAATAGCTAAGTCATTCACAATTCATCAAACAGTGTTGGTGTTATTGTACCGTATTCTCCTGGTTCTGTGTATCAGTTCACAAGTATAGGTTTTTCTGAAATCACCCTCATTTTTTATAGCACCATAATATTCTGTTGCAATCATATGCCACACCCTGTTTAACTATTCCCCAATTGATGCGCATCCTTTTAATGTCCAGTTCTTAACCACTACAAAAAGAGCTATCATAAATATTTTTGTACAAATAGGTCTCTCCCCCTTTTTTTGGATGACCTTGGGAGGTAGACTTAGCAGTGGTTATCGCTGGATCAAAGGGTGTGCATAGTGGATCAAAGGGGGTGCACAGTTTTATAGCCCTTGGGGCATAACTCCAAATTGTTCTCCAGAATGGTTGGATTAGTTCACAACTCCACCCACAGTGTATTACTGTTCCAGTTTCCCACATTCCCTCCAGCATCCAACGTTTTCCTTTTTTGTCATATTAGCCAATCTGATGGATATGAGGTGGTACTTCATACTTGTTTTAATTCACAAACTAATCAGTAGTGATTTAGAGCATTTTTTTTCACATGATTATAAATAACTTTGATTTCTTTGTCTAAAAAGTACCTGTTCGCATCCTTTAACCATTTATCAATTAGGGGAATAACTTATTTGACTCAGTTCTCTATAAGTTTAAGAAATGAGGTCTTTATCAGAGATAACTTACAAAATTTTACCAAGTTTTCAGCTTTCCTTATAATTTTCATTGCATTGGTTTTGTGTAATAATTTTTGATTTTATATAATCAAAATTGTCTGTTTTAAATTTTGTAATGTTCTCTATATCTTCTTTAGTCCTAAATTTTTCCTTATCCATAAATCAGACAGATAAATTATCCTGTATTCTTTTAATTTGCTTATGGTATCAACCTTTATGTGTAAATCATATATGCATTTTGACCTTATCTTGGTATACAGTGTAAGATGTTGGTCTATATCTAGTTTCTGCCAAACTTTTTTCCAGTTTTCCCAGCAATTTTTGTCAAATAATGAGTTTTTGTTTCAAAAGTTTGGATCTTTGGGTTTATCATATACTAGATTACTCTACAATCTGGCATATGATACTATAATGTAATTTGCACCTAATCTATTCCACTAATCCACCACTTTTATTTCTTAACCAGTACCAGATTGTTTTGATAATTACTGCTTTTTTTTTTTTTTTTTTTTTT
>CM053593.1:132233330-132286537 GCA_028646575.1 Pseudocheirus occidentalis
TACTCCTGACTCCAGGGCCGGTGCTCTATTCACTGCGCCACCTAGCCGCCCCAATAATTACTGCTTTACACAGGGGTGGCTAGGTGTCTCACCAGCCCTGGAGTCAGGAGGACCTGAGTTCAAATGTGACCTCAGATACTTAACACAAAAACTACCTGTGTGACCTTGAACAAGTCACTTAACCGCAACTGCCCTCCAAAAAGCAAAAAAAAAAAAAAAATTTACTGCTTTATAATACAGTTTGAGATCTGGTAGGGCTAGACTACCTTCTTTTGTATTTCTTTTTTCATTGATTCCCTTGATATCCTTTTGTTCTTCCAGATGATTTTTTAAATTATTTTTTCTAGATCTATAAAATAATTTTTGGTAGTTTGATTGGTATGGTACTCATTAGATTAATTTAGGTAGAATTGTCATTTTTATATTGCCTCAGCATATCCATGAGCAATTAATATTTTTCCATCTGTTTAGATCCAACTTTATTTGTGTGAAAAGTATTTTATATTTGTGTTCATATAGGTCCTGGGTTTGTCTTGGCAGGTAGACTCCCAAGTATTTTATATTCTCTACAGTTATTCTAAATGGAATTTCTCTTTCCATCCCTTGTTGCTGGCCTTTGTTGATAGTATATAGAAATGCCAGTGATTTACATGGGTTTGTTTTGTGTCGTGTAACTTTGCTAACATTGTTAATAATTTCAAATAGTTTGTTAGTTTATTATCTAGGACAGCAGCCCTTAATCTGAGGGCCGTGACCTCTTTGGGAGTCAAATGACCCTTTCACAGGGGTCGCCTAAGACCATCTGAAAACATATTTCAGACGGTCTTAGGAACCAAGACACCACTCCTCTATCTGTCTCCAGGCAGGCCCACCCACATATGACTATTAAAGAGTCCCAGCATTAGGAAGGTTGAGAACCACTGCTCTAGGACTTTCTAAATATGCCATCATATCATCTGCAAAGGGTGATAGTTTTGTTTCCTCATTGCCTGTTATAATTCCTTTAATATTTTTTCTTCTCTTAATGCTATAGCTAACATTCCTAATACAGTATTAAATAATAGAGGTGGTAGTGAGCATCCTTGCTTCACCCCTGATTGAACTAGAAAGGCTTCTAGCTTATTCCCATTACAGATGTTTGCTGGTGGTTTTAGATAAATATTACTTATAATTTTAAGGTAAACTCCATTTATTCCTATACTCTCTAATGGTTTTTAATAGGAATGGGTGCTGTATTTTGTCAAAGGCTTTTTCTGCATCTTTTTTTTTTTTTGGAGGGGGGAAGTGACTTGCTCAAGGTCACACGGCTAGTAAGTGTTAAGTGTCTGAGGTCACATTTGAACTCAGGTCCCCCTGACTCCAGGGCCAGTGCTCTATTCACTGCCCTACCTAGCTGCCCCCTTTTCTGCATGTATTGAGATAATCATATGATTTCTGTTGGTTTTGTTATTGACATGGTCAATTATGCTGATAGTTTTCCTAATATTGAACTAGCCCTGCATACCTGGTATAAATTCAACCTCGTCATAGTGTATGATCCTTGTGATATATTGCTGTCATCTCTTTGCTAGTATTTTTAGTATTTTTTTTTTAATTTTGCATCACTATTCATTAGGAAAAGTAGTCTGTAATTTTCTTTCTCTGTTTTGGCTCTTAGTTTAGATATCAGAACCGTATTTGTGTCATAAAAGGAATTTGGTAGGGCTCCACCTTTTTTCCCAAACAGCTCATATAGTATATTGGGATTAATTGTTCTCTAAATGTTTGGCAGAATTCACTTGGGAATCCATCTGGTCCCGGAGGTTCTTTCTCAGGAAGTTCATTGATGGCTTGTTAAATTTCTTTTCCCAAGATTGGATTAAGTATTTTATTTCTTCTGTTAATTTGAGTAATTTATATTTTTGTAGATATTCATGCATTTCATTTATATTGCCAAATTTATAGGCATATAATTGGGCAAAATAGCTCCTAACAATTGTCTTCATTTCATCATTGGTGAATTTACCCCTTTCATATTTGATACTAGTAATTTGATATTCTTTCCTTTTTAAAATTAAATTAGCCAATGGTTTATCTATTTTATTGGATTTTTTCATAAAACTAGCTTCTAGCTTTATTAGTTCAATGGTTTTCTTTGGATTTTATTAATCTGGATTTTCAGGATTTCTAATTTGGAATTTAGTTGGGGATTTTTAATTTGTTCTTGCTCTAGTTTTTTTAGTTGCATGCCCAATTCATTGATCTGTTTTTTCTCTATTGATATAAGCAATTAGAGATATTCATTTTCCCCTAAGTACTGCTTTGATTGCATCCTGTAAATTTTGGTAATTTGTCTCATTGTTGTTATTTTCTTTAATGAAATTATCGATTATTTCTGTGATTTGTTCTATGACTCAATTATTTTTTTAGGATTAGACTATTTAATTTCTAGTTAATTTTTAATCTTTCTTTCCATTGTCCATTATTGAATGTAATTTTTATTGCATTATGATCTGGAAAAGATGCATTTACTATTTCTGCTTTTCTGCATTTGGATGTTTTTATGTCCTAATACATAGTCTGTTTTTGTGTAGGTGCCATGTACTGCTGAGAAAAAGGGATATTCTTTTCTATTCCCATTCAGTTTTCTCCAGAGATCTACCTTCTCCAACTTTTCTAGAATTTTATTCACCTCCTTAATGTCTTTCTTGCTTATTTTTTGGTTAGATTTATCTAGTTCTGAGAGGGGAAAGTTGGGGTCCCCCACTAGTATAGTTTTATTATCTATTTCCTCCTGCAACTCATTCAGCTCTCCTTCAAAAATTTAGATGCTATACAATTTAGTGTATATGTGTTTAGTATTAATATGATTTCATTGTTTATGGTACTTTTCAGCAAGATATTAGATCTGTTTTTGCTTTTGATTTGTCTGAGATCGTGATTAATACACCTGCTTTCTTTGCTTCAGCTGAAGCAGAATTCTGCTTCAGCCCCCTTACCTTTACTTTGTGTGTATCTCTCTACATCAAGTGTGTTTCTTGTAAACCCCATATTGTAGGATTCTGGTTTTTAATTCATTCTGCTATCCACTTCTGTTTTATGGGTGAGTTCCACATTTCTAGTTATGATAACTACCTCTGTGTTTCCCTCCATGCTATTTTCCCCTTGTTTATCTCCCTCTCTGTCTTACCCCCCCACCCTTTCCCTGCTTATAAGTATTTTACTTCTGATTAACACCTTCCCCAATCTACCCTCTCTTTTATCAGTTCTCCTTCCCCATTCCATTATCCCTGTCCCTTTTTGCTTCAGTATAGGGTAAGATAAGTTTCTATATCCAACTGAGTGTGTATGTTATTCTATCTTTGAGCCAGTTTTTATTAGAGTAAGATTTGGCTATGATTTTTATTTTGGGACCTCTTTCAGGTGGTGATCAGTGGATTCTTTCCATTTCTTTTCTGCCCTCTGGTTCTAATATATCAGGGCAGTTTTCTTTGACAAATTCTTGGAAGATGTTGTCCAGGCTTTTTTTTTTTTTTATCTTTCAGTTAGTCCAGTAACTTTTATCGCACCTGGATGTATTTTCTAGATCAGTTGTTTTTCCAATTAGAAATTTCACATTTTCTTTTCTTTTTTCTTTTACTTCCTTGACTTTGTATTTATTGTATCTTGCATTGCTCTCAGTTCTTTAACCAGTTTTTCTTCTTCTTTAATTTGCTTTTTAAAATCCTTTTTAAGCTCTTCCAGGAATTCTTTCCTGAATTACATTTTTCTGTGAGTCCTCACATATAGTCATTTTGACCCTGTTGTCTTCTAAGTTTGCGCCTTGATCCTCCCTGTTACCAGAGTCATTTTCTATAGTCTTTTTTTTTTTTTTTGCTCATTTCTTTCTGCCTTTTTTGTGACTTGGTGTTTTTATGTGAGAATTGGGCTCTGGTCCTGTGCTGTCCCAAGTTGTTTGTGCTGGAGCTCAGAGTCTTACTGCTGACTGTTGCTGGGTTTCAGGGCTTAGCTGATTGCTTTCACTGGAGGGTAGGCTTCCTTCCTTCCTAGGTTTGTACTGGCAGGAGGGCCTCCCTGTTGGCCTCCCCTGAGTGTGGGGGTTAGATGCTGGCCTGTCCCAGGGATGGGGTCCTGATGCTGGCTTACCATGGAAACAGGGTCACGCTGCTGGCAGGCCCTAGGGACCAGGTCTCATTATTGGCCAACCCTGGAGCAGGGCTTCTCTACTGGTCATCAGTGGGGTCAAGGCCTCTCTGGTGGCTAGAGTCTTGCTTCTGTTTTAGGGGTGAGCTCATCCCATTCACATTCACAGTTATGATTACTAACTGTGCATTCCTTCCATCCTATTTTCTTCTATTTAATCTTCTCTTTCTTTTTGTCCTATTCCTCTTCAAAAATGTTTTCTGACCGCTGCCTTCCTTAATCCTTCTTCCCTTTTATCAGTTTCTTTCTCTACCTCCACCCATCTTTTTATCACCTTCTCCTCTTCTTTCCTTATTGGATAAGACAGATTTCTGTACCAGTCTAAATGTGTATATATATTTTTCCTCTTTGAACCAGTTCTGATGAGAGTAAGGTTCAAACATTGCCTGCCACCCCTTCAGTTTAACCTCCTCTATAAAAATTCTTCCATGTGTATCTCCTTTATATGAGAATATTTTCCTCATTCTACCTCTCCCTTCTTCCAGTGCATCCCTCTTTCTCCCATCCCTTCATTTTTGGGGGACAGGAGATCATCCCAACATAATTAACTCCTACTCATGCCTTCTATCTACATAGTCTCTTTCTAAGTGCCTTACTGATGATAGAGTTCTTGGGAGTTATATGTATCATCTTCCCAAAGAGGAATATAAACAGTTTAATTGTATCAAGTCTCTTTAGGTTTGCTCTTTCGTGTTCACCTTTGTACACATCTCTTAAGTCTTCTGTTTGAATGTCTAATTTTCTATTCAGCTCTGGCATTTCATCAGGAATGCCTGGAAGTTCTCTATTGCATTAAATATCCATTTTTTCCCCCTGAAGGATTATACTCAGTTTTGCTGGGTAGATTATTTTTGCTTATAATGCTAGCTCCTTTACCCTCTGGAATATTGTATTCCAAATCCTCTATTCCATTAATGTGGAAGTCATTAAATTTTATGTGATCTTGACTGTGACTCCTTGAAATTTGAATTGTTACTTTCTCGCTCTTGCTACTTGAAATATTTTCTTCTTGACCTGGGGGCACTGGAACTTGTCTACAATATTCCGGGGAGTTTTGATTTTGGGATCTTTTTCAGGAGGTGATTAATGGAATCTTTCCATTTCTATTTTACCATCTGGATCTAAGATATCAGGGCCAGTTTTCCTTGATAATTTCTTGAAATATGATATTTAGTCTCTTTTTTAAAAAATCATGGTTTTTAGGCAGTTCAATACTTAAATTATCTCTACTCAATCTCTTTTCCAGGTCATTTGTTTTTTCCAGTGAAATATTTCATTTTCTGCTTTTTAAAAAATTCTTTTGACTTTGTGTAATTGTTTCTCAAAGTCTCATGGAGTCATTAACTTCCACTTGCCCAATTCTAATTTTTAAGGAATTAATTTCTTCGGACAACTTGTGTACTTTTTCCATTTGACCAATTCTAAGGCAATATTTTTTCCAGTATTTTTTGTGCCTTTTTTTAACCAAGCTAATAATTCTCTTTTTAAAATTTTCTTGCATTACTCTCATTTCCTTTTCCCAAATTTTCCTCTACCACTCATATCTTTCTTTACTTCTTCCAGGCATTCTTGTTGGGCTTGGGTTCAATTAGCATTTTTCTCCAAGGCTTTGCTTGTAACTTTTCACATTGTTGTCTTTTGAGGGTTTTTTTTTTTAATTTTTGTTTTCCCTGCCATCATAGTGGCTTTTTATGGTCAAATTCTTTTTTGTTGTTTTTGGCTCATTTTCCCAGCCTGTTTCTTTACTTTGAATTTTATGTTAAAATTAGGCTCTGCTCACCTCATGGTGGGGAGGCACTATGTCAGGCCTCAGGCTTTTTCTTGCTGCTGTTTTCAGAGCTAGTTCTAAGGGTCTGCAAGTTTTCATTGCTCCAACATGGCCCCTGCTCTTCTTGACCCAAGTGTGACTAGGTTCTCTGCTTTCCTGAAGCCACAAGTGCTAGTACTCCTCTTGGTATCATTGTGACTAGGGCCTCTGCTCCCTTGCAAACTGATCAGAAGCATTCTTCTTTCCTCTGGAACTATGACCTAGAGCTGTGTGTGGGTAATAGAATTGCCAAATAGCACCAAATCCTGCACCCAGGGCCAGCAAAAGGTCCCAGGTTATTTTTCTGACAAGTCTGTCTTTAGGCTGGGAGTTCCCAAAACTGTGGTTGCCTCCAAGGCCCATTGTTGGTGCTGCGGCAGCTTATGCTCTAGCCAAGCTCCCACCATGGTGTCCAGGATGTTTCATTCTACTAGATGATTTCTCCCAACTTTGCATGATCTACAGACCAGAGGACCTAAGGTTCTGGGAGTAAGATTCAAATGTCCTGACATGAATTCATGTGACGGTAGCCTGCCTGTGCTCCTGAGAGCCCAGCCAGAGGGACTACAACCTACCTATTCCTTTGACTTTGCCCACAGTTGGATGGAGGCCTGCCTGAAGGAAGAGCTGCCTTCTCCAGTGGAGTTGGAGGAGAGCCTTCGAAATGGGGTTATTTTGGCCAAATTGGGACACTATTTTGCTCCTGATGTGGTTCCCTTGAAAAAGATCTATGACTTGGAGCAAATGCGGTATAAGGTGAGGGGGCACCTGAAGGCCCAGCTTTCTTTCCTTGTTCCCTCCCTTTCACCTATGAAAGGGCTCGTTATGGGGTCATCTTCCTCCTCTGACCCTGGGTGGGCTTCCTGAAGAGTGAATTGTGCTTCTTTCGGCTGTAAGGGACACTATTAGACACTATAGGACACTATAGAATAGGCTTTAAGAAATTAAGTGGTCCCTGAACCTTAAATCATTGCATAAACTGTTATCCAAGATACTCTGGTGCTACATATTACCTGCCCCTATGTCTCCCTTCTTTCTCATCTTACCTATAGGTATCCCTTCCTTTTGGAAACTTCCCTGGATCAGCCTTTCCCTTTCAGTTTTTCCCCCAGCATTAGTATCTAGATCTTTATCCTGCTGCATCCTCTTCCCTTGTCAGGCTCGTCCTCTGTCTGTGGCCTGGGGCAGTGTTCTGTTTCCCCAGCAGAGAAGATCCTTCCTCTGCATCTCCCCACCAGTGCCCGGCACAGGCTCTGTCCATAAGGGGCTCTCAGAACTATGTGGAAACTGACTTTCTTTTCTTCCTCTTTAGGCAACTGGCCTACATTTCCGGCACACTGATAACATCAACTTCTGGCTGACTGCAGCGTCTCACATTGGCCTACCTAAGGTAACCTTGGACCTCTCTTTATTGGACGTTAGAATTGGGACCTATCACTTGCTCCTTCCTGTTCTTCTGTGCCCCACCTTTGTCTCTACCAGCACCTTTGCCCCATGCTTCCCATGTTCCTTACTAACTAGCTAAAGCTAATAAAAACAGCCTTGAAATCAATAAGATTTTAGACAAGCCATGCCCCCTTTCTGTAACTTTACAAGGAAGAGAATGCCCCTTTTTGCATCCCTTCTGAGTCCCTGGGAGTTGCGAGGATCTGTATAGTCAGAGAGATTTTCTGTGTATATAGTATGTAAAACACTTTGCAAACCTTCAAGCCTTGTACAAGTATGGCACTGTGCCTAGCACAAAGGAAACACCCAATAAGTGCATTATCTAGCTAAAATATCTAGCTAAATGTGACATGTATATTATCAGGAAAAAGGCAGTACAAAAGTACAGATTCTGGCACTGATAATATATAGTTGAACTCCTTTCAAAAACTGGCAGAAGCAGTAGTAAAATATCAGACTATTAACTCCCAAAATAATGTGCATTTCCCTTAATTTTCTCCTGTTTTGGGAATATGTGGGAACTAAAAAATTAGAGCATAAAAACTTATTGTGTAAACTTGCTGTTGTTTAATATGTTTGTCCCTTAATATGACATGAATTTATATCAATTTTGACTTTTTACTCTTCTCCCCACCTAGTAGGAAACAGGAATGGAAGCAACTGGGCCGTAGATAAACCTGGGTCATTGAGATCAGCTGTAACCACTGTGATTTCATTCCTATAAAAGACTCACAAATGAGAAAACTCCCTTTACCAATACAGACTGTCTACATTCTCTAGCCTATAGCTTATTTTGGGGGTTTTTGTTTTGTTTTGGGGTTTGAGTTTTTTTTTTTTTTTTGAGTCAGTAGGCGTTAAGTGACTTGTCCAGGGTTACACAGCTAATAAATGTCTGATGCCAGTTTTGAATTTAGTTCCTTCTGACTCCAGGCCTCTATTTACTGGGCCACATAGCGGCCCCTGCAACCCATAGACTTGAAGGCTCCCTAAAGCAATGAGAGGTCAAGTGATTTACCTAGGATCATATAACCAGGATATGTCAGAGACAGGACCTGAACCCAGGTCTTGGCTCTGAAGCCAGCTGTCTATCCACTATGGCAGGGGTGGGGAACCTGTGACCTTAAGGCCACATATGGCCTTCTAAATCCTTAAGTGCAGATTCCCCACCCCTGCCCTATGCCATACTGCCTCTCTAAATGCCACCCACATCTACTAGGTTATTACATACACTAATAAGTTGACTCCTCCTGCAGACTTTTCTTCCTGAGACTACAGACATCTATGACAAGAAGAACATGCCACGGGTCGTCTACTGTATCCATGCCCTGAGGTGAGCAAAATTCCTATCACTCAGATTCCTAGGTAAAATAGAATATCCCCTATGGCTGGTGTTATATTAGGGGGGATGGAGAAAGGACCCAAAGGAAAACGAAAACCACCAGAGATGTGAGAGCTTAGATCTGTATAGCTATGTATGTCTGCAGTGCTATGTGAGTGAGTGCCTGTAGAGATCTCCTTTATGGATATAACTGTGGGTAGACATTGAGATGGTGATGTTCCTGGTTTGTGACTACAGAGTGAGGCTCCCACAGGAGTGGGACCCAAGCCAGGACCTTCAGGTAAGGTCAGCCTTGGATGAATGGTGGATAAATTTTTAATGCCCCTCATTTCAGATGAATATGAGTCACCTTTTAGAGAGAGAGAGAGAGAGAGAGAGAGAGATTCCTTGCATTTCTTGGAAAACATCCCAAACTTTCTCTGTCGCCATCTTTCAAAAAGCCTTGCTCTTGGTTGGATAGAGTGATGGGAGCCTGAGGTCACTTAGTTCTTAAGATGATATAAGAGAAAAGTCTCCTTCACAATTTTGCCTTCTGTTTTTGCCCAGTCTCTTCCTCTTCCGATTGGGATTGGCACCTCAGATCCATGACCTGTATGGTAAAGTAAAATTTACAGGTAGGTTCACTTCCTTCCCTACCCTGCAATTCAATTCAATTCCACTCACCTAGCATTTTTAAAGTTCCTACTATCTATGGGGCACTGGCAATGAAAAGATAACAACAAGTCTGAGGAAAAGCTTAGTGGGCCAGCTGGACTGGAATGGAGAGTACAGGAAAGGAAGCATTATGGAGTAAGTCTAGAAAATTAAGAGGAGTACAGTGTCATTAGATGACCACCTGAAGAGTTTGTATTTTATCCTATGTGCAAGAAGGGGTTGCTGACAATTTTTGAGCAGAGGAGCCATGTGGACATCACTGTGTTTTAGGAATCTTCATTTGGAAGGTATATAGATGATTGGAGAGAGAAGTGGGAGGTAGGGAACTCAGAAGGCTGTTACAATAGTCCAGAGGGCAACTACAGTCCGGTGGATGGAGTTCTGGGCTTGGAGTCAGGAAGACTCATCTTTGTGAGTTCAAATCTGGCCTCAGACCCTTAGCTGTGTGACCCTGTGCAAGTCACTTAACCCTGTTTGCCTCAATTTCCTCATTCTGTAAAATGATGTGGAAAAGGAAATAGATCATTCCAGTATCTTTGCCAAGGAAAGCCCAAATGGTGTCACAGAGAATCAGACACAGCTGAAACAATTAAGTGACAACAACAGTAGTCCAAGAGAGAGGGAATGAGGACCTGAAGGTTAGTGGTCATGTGAGTGGAGAGAAGGGGGATAAATCAGAGAGAAGTTGTGGAGTTAGAAGTAAAGTTTGGCAACTGGTTGCAGGGGATGCAGGGGAGAAGGGAGAAGGAAAAGAGATGGCTAACTCTGAATGGGTGAATCTGGATGACTGAGAAGGTGATGTGATCAACAGGAGACAGGGAAGTTTTAGAAGGGGAAGGCTGTAGGGGGGTGTGAGCTCCACTTTAGTCATGTTGAGTTTAGGTGGAGATGTCCAGCAGGCAGTTAGTTGATTGTGTGGAACTGGGGACTGGAGTTCAGAAAAGAGGTAGGGCCAGATATATAGATTTGGGAGTAGCCTCTGAGGGTAATTCAACCCATGGGACTTGATGAGATTATACAGAGAAGAGAAAAGGGTCCAGGATTGAGCTCTGGGAAGTGCCTGTGCTTAAGAGATGTGGAGTGGGTGATAATCCAGCAAAGGAGGTTGTGAAAGAGTGATTAGGACAGTCAGGAGGAGAACCAGGAGAGAATGTGGGCACAAAAGCCAAGAGGAGGAGAGCATGCCTGGTGACATCAGAAGCTACAAAGAAGTTGAGAAGGGAGAGTATGGAAAAAAGCCATCCTGTTCGGGAAGGGTAGTCTCAGTTGCAGGGTAGCTTTGAAAGTTAGATTACAAGGGGTTGAGAAGTGAGTAGAAGGAGGGGAAATGGAAGCAAAGAGTGGGGACATGTCTTTCCAAGAATTTGGTCCTGAAGGGAAGAAGAGACAGGGCAATGTGGCAGGAGGGGCTGTTGCTTTGAGATTTTAGTGCCATGAATTTACCTGTGATGTCTTTGTAGAGGAGGAGCTCAACAACATGACCTCAGAACTGGCTAAGTATGGGTTGCAGCTTCCAGCATTCAGCAAGATTGGGGGCATCCTGGCTAGTGAACTCTCTGTGGATGAGGCTTCTGGTAGGTAGCCACTGGTCTCTGCACGATGAATGCCAGGAGTGGTGCTTTGGAGGGTGGGAAACTCCAGGTTCAAGGACAGAGAACACCTCCTGTGAAAAGGAGGTTCTCCTTGTCTCCCACTCACCTATGGGTCTTCTAGCCTGGCTAGCCTTCATTTGAGGAAGTTATGGTATCAGCGTGGAATTAGAATTAAAGTTAATCAAAGGTGACCTCAACCTGCAGTTTACTTCTTGTTCCTTGATCTTGTTTTCATGTCTCACCCTCCTTCCCACCCTAACACCCTTCCTCCCTGCCTTCTAGTCCATGCTGCCGTGCTTGCCATCAATGAAGCAGTGGAGAGGGGGGTAGTGGAAGATACTCTTGCTGCTCTGAAGAACCCCAATGCCATGTTGGGGAATCTCAGGGAGCCCTTGGCTGCTGTTTACCAGGAGCTGCTAGCCCAAGTGAAGATGGAAAAAATCGCCAACTCCAGGAACTGGGTAAGGAGAAGTCTTGGGACTCAGGTTCCCATATCCTGGGTTGGCTGACCTAAGGAAAAGCTACTCAACTCCTTCTCAAGGCCTTAATTTCACACTCTGAAAGGAAGTGGGGAATCTTCTCTGCTTTACAAGAGACAAAGGGAGAGTGCACGGCCTCTGAGATCCTGTGCCAGAAGACTTTCAAGGAATACCTAATTTATGGGTGGTTCAGGGAAATAGAAAAGGGATCAGGGCAGAGCAATGAGAAACTAGAAGAGGGTACTGTGGCAGAGTGGATTGATTGCAGGATTTGGAGTCAAGAAGACCTGTGTTCAAATTTTACCTCTGATGCTAGCTGTGTGGCCATAGGCAGTATGCTTAACCTATATGAGCCTCACTTTCCTTTTCTGTCAAATTAGGATAATACCACCAATAGTACTCTCTCCCCAGGATTAATATGAGACTCAAATGAGATGCTGTAACTAAAGTGTTTTGCAAACTTTAAAGTATGTCAGTTATTATGATAATAAACATTTGTTATGGCCTTGTATAGTACTCAGCTCACAGTAGGCATTGAAAAATTCTTTAATTGAATTGATCTAAATGGAAAGGAAATAAGCAGTTATATAGTGCCTACTGTGTACCAAGAGCTTTACAAATATTATCTCACTTAATCATCACAACAGCTCTTGGGAAGTAGATGCTGTTATTCCCATATTACAGTTGAGAAAACAGACAGTTAAATGACTTGGCCATGGTCACGTAGCTAATAAGTGTGAGGCTGGATTTGAACTCAGGCCTTCCTGATTCCAGGCCCACTGTGCTACTTCACTGGCTGAGAGGTAGGGATCTAAGAGGGGGATGAAGATTGGTATTTTGGGCTCTAAACAGCCAGGGATCTATGGAGGAAGGTTCCTGAGTTCAATCTCTACAAGGAGCAGAGACCCTGGAATGTTAGTAGATGAAATGAGATTCTTATCCCTAGAGATTCTTAATGTTAGTTTAGATGTGTTGGCAGCAGGGGCATGGAAATTTAGGCTTACTTCTGGACTGGGTTAGACTCTGACGTGGTGGACGTTGAGGAATTCATAAGAGTTGACTAGAATCTGATGGAATAGGGGAGGGAGAAGAGTGACGAGAGGCCGTATCTCAAGCTGACCTCCTCCTGCTAGTATTTTTTTCACCCTCTTCTTAGTATCTTCAGGATGATGGAGAGAGCCGTGACATCTACGACCGATACCTGACTCAGGCAGAAATTCAGGGCAATGTCAACCAAGTCAACGGTAAGAGAGGATAAAAGAATCTGATGTTTCACACATAGATCCGGAGCAGGGTGTGTAATCAGAGCGTGGACAAGGCATTTGCCTGTCCTAGTCAAAGTCTGAAAATTTTGAGCCCTGCCTAAAATCTTGGGATGAAAGGATTTAGAACTGGAGGAACATTTAAATATCATCTGCTCCAATACCCCCATGCTCAGCCCCAATGGTACAGATGGGTATGGAGGCCCCTCATAAATGAAAAGATTCAAGGTCACACAGGTAAATAGGGCAACTGAGATTTAAACTTGGGTGGTTTGACTCTAAAACCAGTGTTCTTTCTACTCCACCCATCTGTTCCCTCCATCATAGCACATGCTTATTGACTTATTGTAAAAATAAATCCCTACGGGCCAAGGAGAGTGGAGTACTCTGGTGTTTAAGATTTGCACATTTATATAAAAGGTCCCTTGTACCCCAGGCAGTTGCCTACCTTATGTATCTCAGCATATGGCTATCCCAGCCTCCACCATTGATGAAATTTTGTAGCAGGTGGCACCTAGAATCCCTTGTTGGCATCCTTTGGTCCAATGGTGTCAACTCATAGAAATGGGGGCTGCTAATCCATACATAAAGATCCTTGTAGGCCACATTTTGACTTAAGTTTTAAAATGTAATGTTACTTATATATGTTGTACTTTTATTTGTTCAGTATTTCCTGGTGATGTTTTTAATCTGGTTCAGGTGGCCTGCGTGTTTGGCACCTCTCTTTTAATCTATTCTCTCCCTTTCCCCACACCTGCCCCACCTCCCTAAGCTAAATCAGATCAGAATGAAACCTTCATACTCTTTTTCCTTCCTGTGGCAAATGCAAACTGTTTGCCTGTAGAAAGATTGATCCTTGTCCTTAATGGATTGCCATTTGGGAGATGAATCCTGAGGACCAAAATAAAAGGAAACATGGCTTTCTGAAAGGGGGGAAATAAGAAAAAGTTGGAAAGGCAGAGTTAGGGAAGAGATAAGGTTGAGAAAGAAAAGCATTTGGAGGAAACAGCTTGTTCAAAGACTCAGGTCAGGGAACAGGCATAGGTTTGCCTGGTTGGAGCAGAGCCTGAGCTGAGAGAGTTCTGAGATGCAATCACTGAGAAAGGAAGGATGATAGAAAGAAGGTCCCAAAGTTTGGGATGAATAAAACAATAAACCTTTGTAGGTTTATTTATTTATTGTAGGAGCAGGGAAGAGGAGTCAGAATTCTACTGGCTTCAGATGATTATGGTTACTGTTGGCAGGAGGCAAGGACAGATTGAGAGCATTTGAGGTCTCTGGTGCCTCCCAAATTACCCAGACCTAAGCTTGGGTTTCTTTTAGTTCATGGAGCGCTGGAGGCCATTGACGAATCTCTGGAAAGACAGAATTCTGGGGCCTTGCTCGAAGCCCTCTCTGACTCAGCTTTGGCCCTACGAGGAGTGAGGAGGGATTTTGGTGACTGGTACCTGGAGCAGCTGAGTTTAGACAGAGAACAGAAAGCTCTGGTAAGTCTGAGGAGAGAGGGAGAGGGGAGGAAATCCTACTTGGCCCCAAGGGAGGCCCCTCTTAGAGATCCCTGCCTCTCCTACCCTAAAGCTAGGATAGACCACCCCTCTTCTAGTCAACAGACATTTATTAAGCACCTACTATATACACAACAATATGCTAGGTTCTAAGCATGCAAAGGTAAAAAATGGCAGTCACCGGGAGTAGCCAACAGTCTAATGGGAGTGGGTATCACATGAACACAAATAACTATCATCACTCTCAGGATAATCTTTTGCCTCTTAAAGGAGCTGGGCTTGGTAGAGCTCCTGGAGAAGGAAGAGGTCCAGGCTGGTGTGGCTGCAGCCAATGCTAAAGGCGAGCAGGAACTTGCTAGTAAGTCACCTGCCCCGTGATGGACAACTGACCCAAACTGGTTATCAGCCCTCTCTAGGGCATGGCAACTATCACCGGCATCGAACCAACCTCATGCCTGGACAATTTCAGAATGTGTTTAAGGAATTCAGGATCGTGCTATTTGCTTGTTACTAAAACAGGCTTGGATTTGTAAGGCATGGGTGCTCCTTAGCAGTGGGTTATTTTCTCCTGGGCATCGCTATTCTTTTTTCCCTGTAGCTGCTGCCTGTCTTAGCCTCTGCCACTAAACCAAGCAGTGAGGTAAAGTACGACATCCAGTCCAAATTTTAAAGGTTATTTGCCTTCCAAGAAATTACTAATATGCCTAGAAGGGACATATTTGTTTGGGGTATTTTTGCTTTTTGGAGGGGGGAAGGCAGGGCAGTTGGGGTTAAGTGATTTGCCCAAGGACACACGGCTAGTAAGTTTTCAGTGTCTGAGGCCAGATTTGAACTCAGGTCCTCCCGATTCTAGGCTGGTACTCTATTCACTGTGCCATCTAGCCACCCCCAAGGGACATTTTGATTGCTTATCTGTAGGGAACTTCTTTCACCTTTCAGTATCTTTGCTCAGTACAATTTCCTACTACTTAGTAAGATAGACTTTTCTTATTGCTTTGGCTATTAATATCTATAATGTTATAGTTGTGCATAAATTTTATATATAATAACATTATTATATAGTTTATTATACATATTCATATGTTTGTTAAAACATCTTTTAACCTTTTTATAAGAGGTTGAATAAGAAGGTTCCATTTTTATAGGAAATGAATAAACAGATATAATCTGTAGCAAGATTATAAGAAATAGAATACCTAGAAACATTATGATATTCTTCTGATTCTAAAGCAGTATTTCTTAACTCAAACTATAGTGTGAACAAGTAAAATCTCTACATTCTTTTCTTCGATTGTTCTTGCTTCCAAAACCTTAGCTCAGTGTCTTTCAGTGGTCAAGGGCCTAAGATCTGTGGGCAAAGGTAGGAAGGAGGGAGAAGCCAGTTTTTAAAGCTTATAGAGTTTGAGGACGAAGAATGTTTGGTGATAAGAAATTTTGTGCACTGGTAAAAAATTTGCTATAGACCAGCAGATAAGAAATGCTGCTTTAAATTCTACCACTCGACTCAATCTTGTGGTGATTATTCTCTCAAGAATCTTTTACTTTGTCTCACCTCCACAGTTTCCAGACCCTGAATATTAAGAGTGCCCAGATCACTCTTGTTTATTGGGCATTTTAAACTGGATGTCCTGTAGTCTTCTCAAACTCAACATATCTAAAAACAAAAACAAGAAAACACCTCATTTTTCTCCAATATCTCCCCCCTTCCAAACTTCCCTATTTTTGTTGAAAGGCATCACCGTGCTTCCATTTTCCCACATTCCACTACCTCATCGTTATACTTGACTCTTCATCAGTCCCACATATTTGTTTGGTTGTCATATCTTTCAGCCTCCATGTCTCAAATCCATCTCTTCTCCACTCGTAACACCACCCCTGTTCAGGTCCCACCCCCAGTCACCTCTCACTTAGATTATTACAATAGCCTCTTAACTGGTTTCTCAGCCTCAGTGTTCTCTCTCTCTAAACCATGCTTTGCCTAGCTGCTAGATTGATTTTTCTCAAAGTGTAGGCCTGACCCTCTCATTTAGTTAACTCAAGTGGTTCCCTACTATTTCTAGGATCAAATATAAACTCCTCTGCTTGACTTTAAAGCCCTCACCACTTGACACCTATCTTTCTGACCTCATTCCCTTTTCCCATTCTTTATCTGGTCCAACGAAATTGGCTTTTTTACTGTTACACAGACAGACAGACAGACAGACAGACAGACACACACACACACACACACACACACACACACACACCCCTCTCATCTCTGCCTGACATGTGTTCCTTTCCTCCACTTCTGAGACTCCTTTATTACTTCAAGACTCATAGGGTCTTCTGCATAGAGACTTCCCTGCCCCCAGCTCTCCCTCTCCAAATTACATTAAATTTATTTTGTATATGTTCTATTATACATGTTGTCTCAAGGGATAATTTTGTTTCTACCTTTGTATCTCCAGTGCCTGGCATGCAGTAGGTGTCTACTAAATGCTTGATAGTTTGGTTGCTTATCTTGACAGGGCAACACTTTTTGCCTGATATTTTGCTATAGGACTGCCCTAGGCTGGGGGGACTTGCTGGAACTTCCTATGGAATCAGATTCTTAATGGAATTCACCCCAGAAAATCTTGAGCCTTTGGACTAGGAATTCCTCTTATAATATCAAACTTACTGATAATTTACCTCTGGCCTAAGATAGCAAGTCCAGACCTTTTTGTTTTTCTTTCCTCTCAACCAAAAAAATGCAGAGAGGATTTATTATATAGTTGTTAAACTTAACCACCAAGAAGACAAAATCAGCCCAGTGTGACGAGGGATCCATGGCATGCAATCGGGCAAATTGATTTTAGGCCAGGTAAATCTTGCACTAAAAATGGAATGTCCCTTGTTGGAGAGGCATCAGATGATGACAAAAGTCCTTTATCACATGGTAAAACGAAGAGTCCTGCATCAGCACTGATATAATCTGTGTTAGGGTGAAGACTTCCATCTCTGCTCCTGAGGCCTCAGAGACTGGCACAGCCAGGTTACCTTGTCCTGCCTCATCTTTCTTCTCTTGGGTTTTGGCTTGGCCCTTGTGGCAGAAAGGAAGTCAGTTTATTATGATACAAAGAACAAGAGCCTGACCTTTTTCCGCTGAGCCTCAAAGCTTTCCAAGTTCAGAGACTTGCCATACTGTTCCACATTATCTGACCACACCCTCCAACTACTGCTATGGTACCTGGCCACCTGAGGGCACCCTCCTTCCCTTCTCCCTCTTCTGCCAACACCATTCAAGTTTGTTCTAAAAATTCATGTACACAGTGAGGAGCCTAGCAGTTTATTACAATCTATCCTCTTCTGCTCTTTTCTGTCTCTGTGCTTAAAATAAAGTTCTACTGTGGCTTTTTTTTTATTACAATAACCTACATTTTTATAGCATTTTTAAGGTTTACAAAGCATTGTCAACCTAACATTCCCATGAGGTAGATAGTATATGTTGCTGTCCCCATTTGGCCGATGAAAAAACTGTTTAGAAGACTAAAGTGGCTTATTCAAGTAAGTCGCGTAGCAAGCAAGTGCTGGAACTGGGATTTGAATGTAAGTCTTTGGATTTCAAATCTAGCTCTAATGCTCTTTGTGTTAAGCCACAGTGCTGCTGCTGTGGTAGTGGAGGTGTTATTTTCAAACAAGCCACAGCCAGTGCTTTTAGTGGGTTTTAAAAAAAAATTCTACTCTCTTCTGCTTCTGTCACTTCATATAATCCATTCCTTGTTTCTTTATAGTCATCAAATCTGTCTTTTTATCATAATATACTATTACAGTGATATAACATAATTTTTCATCCATTCCCTGAAGACATAGAGGTTGTTTCCAGCTTCCTGCCATCACAAATAAAGCAGCTAGGTTTGTTTTTTGTCTTGAAAAGTTCCCTTTCCCTATTTAACAGCATCCTCAGGGCGTGGTCCTGGAAATGGCATTGTTGGGTCATTTGGTATGAGGAGCAGTTGTTTAAGCTAGTTGATAACTGCCACATTGGGGGGTAGAGCTGGATTGGGGGCAGATACTTTGTTTAAGTGACCAGCTGAATCAACTTTTCTCTACCCCTACCAGTGCTCCAGGCTGTGAGACGGATCAATAGAGCCATCCAGAGAGGGTTGGCAGCAGATACGGTGAGGGAGCTCATGTGCCCTGAAGCCCAGCTGCCTGAAGTGTACCCTTTTGCTGAATCCATGTATCAGCAGGAACTAAGTTTGATTCAGCGGCAACAGGAAGGGGTGAGTCCCAAGAAGGAGGACACAGGGTCTCCTGACAACTGGAGAGATTATGGATAGTCATAGGGTACTGTGTCCTTCCCCCTGGTCCTCTTCCCATTACTAGATCGGAAATCTTGCTGGTCTCTAACCCTAATCTAACACCAGTACCCTACTTTAGGCTGTAAGGAGGGATCTAAAGGGAAGAAAAGGGACAGGCCTAGCCCTTGGGGAGAGATTCCACACCTCCAGGGCACAGACACAGGAACAAGATCTGGTGGGCCAGAGTTCTAGATACTTGTGGTGGGGGCTGGAAAAGCCTGAAGGGAGGGAACTTAGGAAGAGGTGGATAAGCCTCAGAACCTTCTTAAAGAAGAGCAGGGCAGAGAAGGGTTTGATTGGGGGAAGGCTAGGATTCAGGAAGTCTGGTGGACAGGGCACTGAATCCAGAGGATTCTAATAGAAGACTGGAAGATTGGGGGAGGGTGGGAGCAGGTTAGGCCAGGATGGGGGAGGGGGAACACATGTCCTAGTTGGAAGAAAGCCATCATGCATTCATTATATGTCTGCAATAGGAATGGGGGCTAGTGAGATAAGAGATTGTATAGTAGCAATAACTATCACCTATATATAACACTTAAAGGTTTGCAGAGCATTTAATCTGTTATCTCATTTGATCCTCCCAAGAATCCTGGGAGGTAGGTGCATTTATTATCTTCATTTTACAGGTGAGGAAACTGAGTCTGGGAGTGGTTAAGTAATTTACCTAGGGTCACACAGCTGGTAAATCACCTGAAACAGGATTTTAACTCTGGGTCTTTCTGCCTCCCATCAGTTTAGGGTGGGGGGAGATCAGGGGGACTTTCATGTCTCTCTCCTAGGAATTGGCTCAGGAGGAACTCTTTGTGGCTTTGGAGATGCTCTCAGCTGTTGCCCTGATTAATCGGTACCTGGAAGCAGGGGATGTTGGAGGCTTCTCTAACAGTCTGGTGAGCCCAGCTTTGGGCCTGGCCGAAGTGGATGGAGAGAATGCCCAACGGTAAGCAAGACATAGGCCCTTTAAAACCTCATGGACGGGAGAGAAACAGGCTGCTGAAATGAAAACAACAGATTTCCACGGTATTTTTAAGGGTTACAAAGTGCTTTCTTCATAGCTTTGTGAGGTAGATAGTGCAAATATTATTAGACCCATTTTGCAGATGATCCATCCATCAAAAAGCATTTATTAAATGCCTAGTAGGTGAACAGAAGGCAGCTAGGTGGTGTTAAGGAAGCCAGTCTGGCTGCACTGTCAGAATGTGGAAAGGTGAGAAAGGGACTTAAAAGTATGATCCTTTTGGACTTAGGCAAGTTTGCAGGTCCTTAGCACCAAGAAAACAAGGTTCTGAAGTAGTCCATATCCTAAGAGCAAGTCCGTGGTCTTTGACTTTGGAAATGAGCTCCTTCATTAGGCTTGAAGTCAAGGAACCTGGGAGATGGTCCTGAGCTTGTGGAAAAGAGGAGTAATAATCTGATTGTTCCCATGACTGTGGGGCTGGTGGAAAGAGGACTGGATTCTGGATTCAAGTCCTGGCTCTGAGATTCAGCACCTATGAAATCTTTTTGCCTCTGAACCTGTGTCCTCATCTGCAAAGTGAGGGTACCAATACTTGCACTCTCTACCCCATGGGGTTGTAGAGAAATCACTTTGTAACCTTTAAAGCTCTTAGATAAAATTTAAGCTGTTACTGTTAGTCCCTTCTTTGAGCCTTAGTTTCTCATTGGGAGATAAAGTCCTCCATCTCTCCTAAGTCCTATGAGAACCCAAACCTCCCAATTTACCTTGTCTTTCCTTATTCCTCAGTTATTTTGATGCCCTGGGAAGGCTGTGGCAGGAACGGAATGGGGCTGGGGCCTTCCTGACCTGGAATGACTTGCAGGCCACTGTGAGCCAAGTCAACGGTCAGGTGCAGGAGGAGACAGAGCGTGAGTTGGGCCTTGGAAGGGATGGATCATGTCAGGGGTCAGACCCACAGCTCCCAGTTCCAGTCATTGCAATTACTTTTGTTTGCTATGCATTCTAGTCCTAGAATGCAGCCTTGGGCTCCCCTTCCTTAGTAGACTCTTGCTGTTCCACCAGAGATCCTCGCAGTCAGTCTCATCAATGAGGCCCTGGATCAGAAAAAACCAGAGAAGACCCTGACTGCCCTGCTGTTGCCCTCTGCTGGCCTGGATAATGTCAGTCTCCCCGTTGGCCCACTGTACCACCACATCCTGACCTCTGCCAAGAGAAAGAAGGCCCAGGTAGGCATGAGAACTGTTCAGATCACATGATGAAAAAAGCAATCCACTTCTATAGGGAGAACTAATGCATTCTGGATGCAAATTGAAGCATACTTCCCCCCACTTATTTGCAAAATAAATTTTTACTAAACAATAAAATGCAACATAACACAATTCTGCAATTATGTGACCAGATCATCTTGAAAGTATTTTTCTTAGTAGGACCTAGTAGTGTTATTGCTAGATAAAGACTATGCAGTTTAAAGCCTTTTGGGCCTAGTTCTAAATTACTTTCTAGAATAACTGGATCAGTCCACAACTCCACCAGCAATCCATTAGTGTTCCAATTTTCCCGTATCTTCTCCAACATTTATTATTTTCCTGTTTTGTCATGTTAGCCAATCTGATAGGTGTAATATAATACCTGAGAGTTAAGCATACTTTAAAAAAAACTTTATTTTTTGTTTGTGTTTTCTTTTATAACATGGCTAATATGGAAATCTGTTTTGCATGACTTCACATGTATAATTGATAACGAATTGCTTGCCTTTTCAGGGAGGTGAGAGGGGCAAAAGAGAGGGTGAGAATTTGGAACTCAATCTTTAAAAATGAATATTGAAAATTTTTTTTAAGTAACTGGGAAATATTTAATGAAATAAAAATATTTTTTTAAAAAAAGAATTATTTCGTTTACAACAAAGACTGAGTACTCCTTGTGGACAGTGTCCTAGGCACTGAGAGAATAAACAGGGAGAAAGAGCTAACCAAAGGATACAGACACAGACACAGGAAAGCAGCATGATGCTATTGGTTCAAATAGTTGCTTTGCTACCTCACTGTATTACCTTAGCTAAGTCACTTATCTTCTCTCTTCCCACCTGTTTTCTCTTCTGGGAAACAAAGGGCTTAGAATAAACAGTATCTTAAATTTTCTATGTCCTGTAATCCCAGAGGAAGGAGCAGAGCCATTAGAAACAATCTGGAGCGGCTTCCCAGAGGAGGAGGATATAGATCGAGCAGGGTAGGGAAGGCAAAAGGAGCTAAGCAGAAGGTAGGAGTGAGAGAGCGTGGCAGGCACAGGGAATGGCTTAGAGATTTGGGGGAAGCATCTGAGCCAGGTTGGAGTGGAGACTCCAGAGTGTTCTCTCCTGGTAGGACGGTTAGGGCCCGGTAGAGGTAATGTAGGCTAAAAATCCTGAAGCCAAACTCAAGAGTTAGATAGGACCTGACCCAAGAGGCAATAAAGAGTCATGTTAGGTTCCTGAAGAGGGAGGGAATTTTTTTTGTTGTTATATTGAGGAATTGATTTATTGTTATATTGAAGAACACAATTTCTTAAAAAGAAATGAATGTAAGAACTTTAAAAGAAGAATCTAGTGAATTTGGAACTGAATTCCAAATATTGAACCACTATAATTTTAAAGTTTTTAAATATTAAAATAAGGATAACTCATACTTTCGAGCTTTCTTCACCACAGTCTTGCATGTATGTGATACTGTTATCACCATTTTACAGCTGAGCAAACTGAGGCTGAGAGATATTAAGTGACTTACTTGAGGTCACACATCCAGTAAATATTTTTAATTCGGGTCTTCTGAAGCTAGACTACTATTTGTTCCAAATGCTGCTTCCACAGAAGCGCACTCTAAAATAGTTCTTACCCTTTTTTGTTTCATGGACCCCTTTGGCAGTCTGGTAATAGAATATTAGAATAATAACAATATACCTTTATTTATTTATTTGCTTTTTTTTGGAGGGGGGGAGGGCAGGGCAATTGGAGTTGACTTGCCCAAGGTCACATGGCTAGTAAGTGCTAAGTGTCTGGGGCCAGATTTGAACTCTGGTCCTCCTCACCATGGCTGGTGCTGCATTCACTGCGCCGCCTAATCACCCCCAATATACCTTAATTTAATAATAAACCTTAGAATAAGGTTTGTTTTTTAAATTAATAATTGATGGAAATGGCTAAATGTTCATCAGAAGTTAGTAAAAATAAAGATGTCATTATTTTCTCATCCAAGCTCACAGATTCCTGCTTAAGAATCTCTTCTTTGGACTGTCTCAATCCTTATTGATTATATGTTTGAATATCAGTACATGCATTCCTAGTCCTAGAAAGGTTTTACTTTATAGAGTAAATATTTTTTAACAGAAATTACAAGATTATAGGGGTGGCTAGGTAGCACAGTGAAGAGAGCAGCACCTGCCCTGGAGTCAGGAGTACCTGAGTTCAAATCCAGCCTCAGACACTTAACGTACAAACATGTGACCTTGGGCAAGTCACTTAACCCTAATTGCCCTCCAAAAAAAAAAAAGCAAGAAAAAATAAATTACAGAATTATAGATGTTGACTTAGAAGGGGCTTCAGAACCATCTGATCTGATTCCCTCATTTTACAGATAAGCAAACTGAGGCCCGAGGAGGTTAATTGACTTGCCCAAGGTCACACACAGAATATTAGAAGTCATATGTGGAGTCAGTTCCTCTGACTCCAGAGGCAGTGCTGCAGTATGGGTGGTGTATGTGCAGATCTTTCCTTCTCCTTGTGTGAAATTCTTTAGAGTGACCTGTTCTAACAAGGCATCATTCCCCAGCTGTTGATTCTGTTCTGTTTCCAGTTTTTCCCATGTTACAAATGACGTAGCTATAAAAATCTTTATAGAGAAGAGACCTGGGAGTAGTAGATGGGATGTGGAGAGAATCCTGAAAGTCTTTAAGGCTGAGTTTGAGAGTCACCTCTGTCGTGTAATAGCAAAAAAATTTTTAAATTATAGTAAGAGTTAGTATTTATGTTGTGCTTTAAGGTTTCCGTAGTGCTTTACCAATATTCTCTCTTTTGATCCCTATAACTTCCCTAGGGGGTAGGTGCTATTATTATTTCCATTTTATAGTTGAGGAAACTGAGGCAGATAGAAGGACTTGCTCAGGGTCTTACAGCTGGTCTGAGGCTGGATTTCAGCTCCAGTGCTCTAACCACTCTGCTGCCTCACCACCTATTAGTTGTATGGTCTTGGGCACATCGCTTAAACCTCCCAGTGTCCTGGGAACATCTAGGTTCTGAGGAGTCCAATTGAGGGGGTCCTGATGAAAGCACAAGTCTGGACATAACCCCCTTTCCCTGTCTGCCCAGCTGCTACCATCCTACCTCCCATTCCCGATAAAGTGTCTTTTGAATATGTTCAGATATGTCCTTATTGTCTCCTGTAACTGAATATAAGCTTCTTGAGAACAAGGACGATTTCATTTCTGGCTCTGTGTCTCTAGCATTCAGCACAGTGCCTGGCCTGTAGAAGGTGTTTAATAAGTTTTTGTTAAAGATTGGAGCATTATCCCAGAAGTGGAATTGCAAGGGCAGAAGGGATGGTTGGTTGCACATCTTCCTTTTGTGTGAAAAGATCAGTTGTTATTCTTATCACCAGAAGGATCATCACGGGGGCATGAATTTATATTTTGGTCACAATGATTCTTAAAATTGTCTAGTAAGGTATGGATAAGGTCTTGATCTTTCATATAGAAAGGATACCCACAGTGATGAAAGAAGAGATCTTTGGAAGTTTCATTACTTTCATTTCAACATGTCTAAAACAGAACTCATTTTCTTTTATCCCAAATTCATCCTTCTTTTGAACTTCTGCAAATTTCTGCTCAGGGCACCACCATCCTCTTCCAGTCTCCCAGGTTCCGGACTTGGATCGTCCTTGACCTCACCCTGTCCCTCATCCTATAGAGGTTGCCCAGGTTGCCTTCATTTCTACCTCCACGTCTCTTACAGGCATTTCCTTCTCCCTAGCCATGCAATCACCACTCTCATTAAGGCTTTTATCCCTCTCACCCACACTATTGCAATAACCTCCTTGTTGGTCTTCCTGCCTCCAGCCTCCCCACTCCTGTTTTTCTTCCACATAGCTGCCAAAGTGATTTTCCTAAAGTGTACTTCTGACCATGTCATTCCCCTTTTCAATAAAGTCCAATGACTTCTTATGACCTCTGGGATCAATATAAACCCTTCTCTTTGGCACTCAAAGCCCTTTATAACCTGGCCTCAGACTCCCTTTCTAACCTTGTCAACCTTCTTACTGGGATTTGTATGCATCATCCTGTTTCCCTGTCCCAGGGCCTTTGTGCTGTACCCCCCTCCTAACTTCCAGCTCTTAAAACCTCCAAAGATTCAGCTCAATGACCACTCTCTTCCTGAGGCTTTTCCTGATCCCTCCCCCCTCCCAATTGCTAACTTCTTCCCCTACCCAGTCATCTTGTATCTGTTTTTTATCTCCCTATATGTGTATTTATCATCTTCCTCTATGGAATATAAGCTCCATGAGGGCGAGGACTATTTCATTTTTGTCTCTTTATCACTAGCATAGTGCACAGAGTAACAGAGTAACGCTTAAGTGCTTATTGATTGATGGATTGATTGATTCTGGTTTTCCTCATAATAACCAGTAAAGTAGAAGTGCACATATCATTCCCATCCTACAGCTGGAAAAACAGAGTCTAAGTGACTTCACCCACGGTCACTTAGTAGGTAGCAATGCTGGAATTTGTACCCAGCGGTTTCCTCTCTGAGCTAACGATTGCTCTCCAGAAAGCATGTTCATCCACATAGTCACCAGCAACATGCAAGGCCACCTGTCTTCCCAAACCACTAGCTAACAAAGCCTTTTATCATTGTTGTTTATTTTTGCTATTTTGATAGCAAACTTTTAACTTTTTCAAGCATTTGTTCACTATTTCTGCCTCCTCTTTGGTGAATTGCTAGTTAAATCCTTGGGCCCTTTAAGAGGACATCACTTCTGCTGGCTATGGGTGGGGTGGGTGAGAGGTCAGGTCAGTTAACCTCATGGTGTAGGGGGAGGGGAGAAACAGGCAGCCCCTAATCCTCCTTCCTCTACCTCTACTCTAGGCAACAAAGGACCCTGGAGCTGTACTTTGGTTGGAGGAGATCCGCCAGGGAGTGGCCAAAGCCAATCAGGAGACAGAAGCAGCTCAGAAAAGTAAGAAGGATGAGGGATTTAAGCCCATTCCATCCTTCTTTCTTTATCCACCTTCTGAGAAGAAGCAGACTGCCATAGCAGAAAACCTCTTGGCTAAACTATAGGAGAGGCTGTTTGATGATCAGAGGGATGAGAGAATTTTTTTTGTACTCAGCCCCTTTCTCTAGCCTTACTTGTCCTCCCCTGACCTCCTTATCCATCACTCCAAACATTGGCACATGCCAAGAGCGTATAAGAAGTCATGCCAAAAAATCTCTTCCCCTCTCCCTCCTTTTTTTCTTCTTCAGGCTTTGGATTGAGTTCTGGTGTGGGACTCTTCCCCCAGAATGTGTTTCAGAGTTCATTCTCTCAGCTGAGTGAGGTGGGGAGGAGAGGAGGGAGGGGATTCAATCAGCAAATATTCCTTAAGCACCTGCCATGTTCAGAGTGCAGGATTAAGCATGGGGGACCCAGTCCTTGCTCTCAGAAAGCTTATAACTCTCTAGAAGTACTGTGTGGAGCCATAGACATGTTACTATTGGGGGCATAAATGAAAGTTTTGTCACAGAAGTAGTATCCAAGTGGGTTTTTAAAGGGAGGGCAGGTGGGGATTCAGTGCTTCCTCACAGTTCCTGGCACATAGTAGGTGCTTAATAAGTATTGATTGATTTAATCAGCAGCCAAAAAAGATGGAGGGAAAGTGTTTTGGGCTTGTCAGCTAAAGCCCAAGGAAGTGAGGACACAGGGTCTGTTTGGGGGACAGGGAATTAGTCCAGTTTGGCTGGTGTATAGAATCTATGAAAGTATAAAGGTAAGACTAAGGTAAAGCCGGTACAAAACCAGATGCATCTTTTCTCTTGGAGTGTGTCCTTTGCATCCACTGTCCTTAACACAGCACCATCTGTCCATTTGTTCAGCTTCTTGAACACAGAGCCCAAACATCCCAGTGAATCGAGGCTTCTCCCCTACATGACTTCGCTACCTTTTTTTCTGCCAGCTCTCCAACTTGGATTCCCTGTTCCATTCAGGGAAACCAGCCCCCATGTTCCCTACCCTTGCCTTATAACCCCACCAAATTATAACCTTATAACCCCACCACGTTCTTTCTTCTTGAGGTGCCTGGCTCTCCTTTATTCATCCACTTCCATTTCTGCCCTCTGTCCTAATGGAATTCAACATTGTCTTCCTCCAGGCATCCATGCAAGACTGATAGCATCCCTTCCCCAGACTCTCCTCATTTCCAGCTAACTGTCTGCTCTTCCCCATCTCACTGTATCTCTTCTCTCTCACCTCTCCCACAGCCCAGAACAGCATTCCCCTTGGGGAAGTTCCCCAAGAACTAATGGACTTTTCTCTCTCTTATCCTACCACCCTAGTGGCCCTTGGAGTGGCTGCCATCAACCAAGCCATCAAGGAGGGGAAGTCAGCCCAGACAGAACGGGTATTACGTAACCCAGCCGTGGCCCTCTACGGGGTAGTCACAGAATGTGCCAGTGACTACCAGAAGGCATTGCAGGATATCATGGAAAGGAAGAAGCAGCCAGGTATCAGTCCTTCTCCCTACCTCTGTTCCTCTTCCTCCTTCTTATCCTTCTTTCCCCCCCTACATCCCCATCTCTTCAAGTCTCTTTATCCCTGCTCCATTTTCCCATGGCTTCTTTATAGGAAACAAGCTCTTCTGGGTCCAGCATCTAATGAAGGATGGCATTGCCTACTACTTCCACCTGCAAACTTTCCAGGGGACCTGGGAACGCCCTCTTGATTGTATCCTAAATACCTCTCACCTCACTCGTGAAGAGATCCAGGTTAGTGGGAAGGGAGGCTAAAGCCTCCTAATTTGGTTATGGATTAGATACAGTCACAGTAAAGCCACTCCTAGTGGGGTTCTCAATGTCATTCCTGTCTGCTTTCAAGGATCAGGAATTCACCAAGGTCTCTATGGTTCCCTCCACTGCCCTAAAGTAAGGCATGGAAATTGGAGGTGGGTCCCCCTTAAATCCAAGAATTTGAGGCTCAAGTAGCCTGGCTAAAGAAGTTGAAAGAGTTCTGTAGTGGGGAGCCCCAGGCTCTGAATCACAGAATCATCTGTTCTGACCCTCACCTAAACAAGAGGAGCTGATCTGAAGAACTAGAGGGAGGAGGAGGCTGCCACCCCTATGAAGCAGCTCCTTGTACTTTGTGATAGATCTGACTGCTTAGCAGGCAAACTCTCATTCATATCAAGCCTAAATTTGTCTCTCTGTAGCTTCTATCAAGTGCTGCCCTCTGAGACTAAGCAGAGCCAGCCCAATCCTCCTTCTGCATGCTGCCCTTCAGATACTTGAAGGCAGCTCTCCTGCTCCCCTTAAGTCTCCCCCTCTCTTTAGCCTGACATCCCCATGTCTGTCTACTGAGCTTCATACAATTTGATCTTAAGGCCCTTGGCCATGTCCTGATTGCTGTCTTCTGGATGCTTTCCAGATTAGCAGTGTCTTTCCTAAAATGGGGTGCCCACATTAGGTTTTAGCCTCTCTCCCTGCTCCCTCCCCTTCAATCCTCTCCTGAAGCCTCCAGGGCATAACTGACCTGGATTTCTTCACAGGTGAGGTGGGAGTTATTTTTCATATTCATTATTTCAAATAGCACAATAATATTCTGTTGTATTCATATGCCACAGTTTGTGTAGCCATTCCCCAATTGTTGGGCACCTACTTTGTTTCCAATTCTTCACTACTACAGAAAATGCTGCCATAAATATTTTTGTATTTAAGAACTTTTTTTTCTATTGAACTTCCATCTAATCCTACCTACTTCCTCCATCTTATACTTGTAAAGTTAATTTTTTTTAACAAGTGAAAGACTTTGCATTTATCCCTATTTAATTTAATCTTGAATTTGGTAGTGTGATATAATGAATGATAGTCAATAAAGATTTAGCCCAGGGTTCTAATCTATAAAGAACTTTTTGAATCCTGACTTCTCATTTAACATGCTAACTTGTACCTATCCACACTGTGTCATCTGCAGATTTGATAAGCATTTCCTCTATGACTATCTGAGTCATAAGTTAATCTGTTAAATAATAAATAGGTCCAAGTACAGATCCCAGAAACACTCTGTAAAAGACCTTCCAAATTTACATAGGAACATTAAAAACTACTCTCTGGGCCCAGCTATCCATCCAATTTCAAATCTACCTAAGCATATTATAGTCTCCAGCCTTGACCTTTTCCATTAAAACAGCATGAGGGATTTTTGTCATGCTTTGTTAAAGTCTAGGTAAAGCATAACATTTTCCTGATTGACTAGTCTAGTAACCCTGTCAAAAAAGGATATGAGTTTAGTCTGGCATGACTTGTTCTAGATAAAGCCAACTGTCTCTTTATCATCTCCTTTTCTAGATATTCACTGACCATCCCTTTAATAATATATTGTCAAATCTTGCCAGAAATTGAAATCCATCTCATTAGCCTCCATGGATCTATTCCATTCTCTTCCCTTTTTTGAAAATAGGAGTAACATTTGCCATTCTCCAGCCCTGTGATGACTCCCATTCACTTCTATAATCAAAATTATGCATTTCACATTTTATAACGCTATCTCTCGTTTGGTTATAAATTCTTTCCTTCTCCATAAACCTGACAGTTAAACTATTTTTTCCTCTCCCAGATTGCTTATAGTATCAGCCTTTATGTCTAGATCATGAACTCATTTAGACTTTATTTTGGCATATGGTGTAAGATATTGGTCTATGCCCAGTTTCTGCCATACTATTTTCCAATTTTCCCCCCAGTTTTTTGTCAAATAGTGAGTTCTTATCCCAGAAGCTGGAGTCTTGGGGTTTATCAACAGTAAATTACTGTAATTGACTACTGTGTCTCATGTACCTAATCTATTCCACTGATCCACTACTCTATTCCCCAACCAGTACCAAGTAGTTTTAATGACTACTGCTTTATAATACAATTTAAAATCTGGTATGGCTAGGCCACCTTCCCTAACATTTCTTTTCATTAATTCCCTTGATATTCTAGATCTTTTGTTCTTCCAGATGAATTTTGTTACTGTTTTTTCTAGGTCTATAAAATAATTTTTTGGTAGATTGATTGGTATGGCACTAAATCAGTAAATCAATTTAGGTAAAATTGTCATTTTTATTATATTAGCTCAACCTAGCCACATGATGTTTTTCCAGGTATTTATATCTGACTTTATTTATGTGAAAAGTGTTTTGTTCATATAGTTCCTGGGTTTGTTTTGGCAGGTAGACTTCCAAATATTTTATAATGTCTTCAGCAACTTTAAATGGAATTTCTCTTTTTATTTCTTACTGTTGGGCTTCACTAGAAATATATAGGAATACCAAAGGTTTATGTGAATTTATTTTATATTCTGCAACTTTGCTAAATTTCTTTATTATCTTAAGTAGTTTTTTTACTTAATTCTCTAGGATTCTCTAAGTATATCATACCATCTGCAAAGAGTGATAGCTTAGTCTCTTCTTTGCCTAATCTGATTCCTTTGATTTCTTTTTCTTATTGCTAAAACTTACATTTCTAGTACCAAATTGAATAACAGGGGTGACAATAGACATCCTTGTTTCACCCTCAATCCTATTGGAAATGCTTCTAGTTTATCCCCATTAAATACAATACTTGCTGATGGTTTTAGATAGATGCTACTTATTATTTTAAGGAAGACTCCGTTTATTCCTATGCTTTCTAGTGTTTTTAATAGGAATGGGTGTTGTATTTTGTCAAAAGCTTTTTCTTCATCTGTTGAGATAATTATATGGTTTCTAATAGTTTTGTTGTTGATATGATCCATTATACTGATGGTTTTCCTAATATTGAACCAGCCTTGCATTCCTGGAATAAATCCTACCTGATCAAAGTGTATTATTCCCATGATAATTTGCTATAATCTTTTTGTTAGTATTTTATTTAAACTTTTTGCATTTATATTCAGGAGGGAAATTGGTATATAATTTTCTTTCTCTGTTTTGTTTCTTCTCTATTTAGGTATCAGTATCATAGAAAGAATTTGGTAGGACTAGATCTCCAATTTTCCCAAATAGTCTATAAAGTGTTGGAATTAATTGTTCTTTAAATGTTTGATAGAATTCACTTGTAAATCCATCTGATCCTGGAGATTTTTTCCTGGGGAGTTCATCCATTCACTTCTTTCAAAGATCTTTGACATAAGTTCAGCAATCATATCTGCCAGTTCATTTAGTATCCTCAGTTTTAGATGATTGGGGGTCTGATGACTTGAATTCATCTAGGGCAGCCAGGCACTCTCTTATTATTTACCTCCTTATCTTGGGTATCAACTCCTTTTTTTTTTTTTTTTTTTTTTTTGCTTTTTGGAGGGCAATTGGGGTTAAGTGACTTGCCCAAAGTCACACGGCTAGTTAGTGTGTCAAGTGTCTGAGGCCAGATTTGAACTCATGTCCTCCTGACTCCAGGGCTGGTGCTCTACTCACTGTGCCACCTATCCACCCCTCAACTCCTTCTTCTGCCATATTTATTTTCTCAATTTCTGTCCAAAGGTCATTCTCCTTGGCAAAGAAAACCGAAGTAGATTAAGAATGGAGCAGTTCTGCCATCTCTCCATCTTCTCTTATGACTGGCCCATCTGTTCTGAGCACTGGTCTTCTTCCTTCTTGGAGCCCCTTCTTTTCTCCCAACATAACTAAAATTCCTGCCATTTTGTTCTTAGCCTTTTTTACCAGCCTAAGTATGTTCTAAGCATTAGCACCTCTGACAATCTTCAGGTCATGATCTTGTCATCTTCTTCCATTACATGTTTTCTCACGTTCGGTATATGTCTTTAAAAAACCCAAGTTAGTCATTGAGTTCCCTGTGTGTGTCTACATGAGGGTCTTTAAACAACTCCTTCCTTTCATCCTTATCAAAATCACTTCTTGTTATATCTTTGGAATTTCACCCTGGAGGATTTACTGTCCCTCTTGAGCTAGCTTTCCCTGTGGGATTTTAGTCCATGGCCTCCTGTCTATTCTTCTACTGTACCCTTTGAAATCTGCTGTCTCAAAATCTGATGACAAACTATGCCTTGTCTTCTTATTCTCTGTCATCAGTTCTAAGATAGGGTACTCACTTCCCTGCAAGGTTCCCACCATTTCCACCCCTAGAAACTGGTTCTTCCTTGTTGGCAAGGTTCAGATCTAGAACAGATGTTTGCCCTCATTGTTTCATCCACCTTTGGGAGGATGGAGTGGTCAGAAAGGCAAGCTCAAAAGTGATTAGCTTATGGAAATGTGTTTTGCATGACTTCACATGTATAATTGATATATTACTTGTCTTCTCAAGGGGTGGAAGAGGGGCAGGAGGGAGGGAGAGAATTTGGAACTCAAAATTGTTCATTTTAATTGGGAAATATTTAACATAATAAATAAAAATATTTTTTAAGTTATTAGCAGCTCTTCTCTAGGCAGAAAGAGTGCTAATTGATGTCCAAATAATTGAAGTCCCCCATCACTATCATATGTGTCTATGCCAGACTTGTGATTGATTTCCCAGACCTCTCTTGCAGTTCTTTCTGTTCACCTTCTTCTCGAAGTTATATCCCCCTTGCAAAGCCGTATTCCAGTCATAGCTCCATCACTTATTAGCCATATGACCTTGGGCAAGTCACTTCCCCTAAACTAGGCTTCCAGTATCCTAATCTGAAAAATGGTCTATATAATCTTAATTTTCATTCTAGCTCTAAAGGCAATGATCCAGTGAATTCTCATGTAGTGAAGAAAGCACCATAGGAATATGAGGGAGGGAGATGGGCAGAGTCAATGGTCAGAGTGATAGGTGGAGGAAAGCATGACATTGAGGTGGGAGCTGGAGAGAAAACTTCTTCACCCTTCTCTGACCATGACCATCCCATCTACCTGCCGGGTCACTATAACCCTGCCTGCAATCCATTGTTTTTCTACAGGCAGAAATCACAACAGTTACTGCCGCCCATGACCGACACCAGCTTTGGAGGGCCAACGTTGGCTTTATCATCCAGCTCCAGGCCCGGATGCGGGGCTTCCTTGTTCGGCAGGAGTTTGCCAAACATTCCCACTTCCTAAAGACCCGGCTCCCAGCCATTATCAAGATTCAGGTAGAGTGCTCTTCAAGACTCTTGATTTCCCAGACTTTCAGTGTCTCACCCCATCTTCTATACTGAGTAAAAGCTAAATTGTCTTTGGGTCCCCAAAGAGTTGCCCCACAGAAAATGTGAGTCCTCTTTGTCTGTGCCAAGGACGAAACGAGAAGGAGGAATTGAAATTGCACAACAGGATTGTGGAGAGGGTGAAGTGAGAAGGACAGAAGAAATTTCTCGGAGCACAGAAGTGTCTTGTGCCTTTTACTTCCTTCCCAGACATGCTTAGGATTGCTCTTCCAAAAACCTTCTCAGTAGATACCTTGGGCAAGTTACTTTGGTGGGGCTGGTCTCACCAAATGTGTCATCTCCCCTTTCCTGTCATCTTCCTCTCTTATCATTATCATTTTATTATTATTCTATATTTCCCTCACGCCAAGCGCTTTAGGCTTCACTTTATAGATTTGTTGGCTGTGTGTGTGTGTGTGTGTGTGTGTGTGTGTGTGTGTGATAGTTAATTTATTCAGTAGGCATTTACTGATCCCTCTTCCCATTGCCTAAGGGGCAGCTGGATGGTACAGTGGATAGAGCACTGGGCCTGGAGTCAGGAAGACCTGCGTTCAGATCTGCCCTCAGACTGACTAGCTGTGTGACCCTGGGCAAGTCACTTAATCCTGTCTGCCTCAGTTTCCTCATCTGTAAAATGAGCTGGAGAAGGAAATGACAAACCACTCCAGTATCTTTGCCAAGAAAACCCCAAATAGGATCACTAAATAATAACTTCCCATTGCCTGCTCAGTAAGGTCCCATTCTCAGCTTCACATTCAGGGCCTCACATAGTCTGGGCTTAACCTGCTCTTTCAGCCCTCTTACCTGCTGCTTTCCTACCTGTGATCTGTTCTATAGCAAAATAGAAAGTTTTTTGGGGCGGCTAGGTAGTGTGGTGAATAGAGCACCGGCCCTGGAGTCAGGAGGACCTGAGTTCAAATCCAGCCTTTGACACTTAACACATACTACCCATGTGACCTTGGGCAAGTCACTTAACCCCAAATGCCCTGCCATCTCCCTTCCTCCCCCCACCAAAAAAAACAAAAAAAGCTAAATAGAGAGTTTCGGTCTTAGCTCAGTATATGGAACGATGGGGACAAGGGGGAAAGGGAGAGAGGCAAGTGTATGTATATATATGCATGGTGATTATGTGCTTATGTGTATAATTGTTTGAGTTTATTTATGTATGAAGATATATACTGTACAGGTATGTATGAATGTTACTATATTGACTGTATGGCGTTTATGTGGGTTCCTGGTATGTAAGTATAGTAGTGTAGGTATGTGGGCATGGAGATACGGGTGTTTTTTGCATATGATATACATCTATCAATCAATAAACATTTAGTTATTGCCTACTATGTGCCAAGCCCTAGGGATACAAAAAGAGGCAAAAGATAGTTCCTGCCTAAAGGGGAAAGCAAGATACAGACCGATGAGTATAAACAGACTATGGACCAGCTAAGTAAGAAATAAGGAAGGCACTAGAATTAAGAGGAGCTGTCAGATAATATACGCCAACGTTTTAGAGAGTGTGTGTGTGTGTGTACACACATACATACACACGCAAATATTTGTGTGTTATGTATAAAAGAGTGTACATTTCTCTGTGTATACCATATGCATGTGTACATGTGGGAGGGGGAATAATTAGCACCCTATGAGTATACCACGTGCCTGGATGTGTTTGGATGAGTGATTTCTCTCGGTGCATATGTAAGGATTTGTAAGGATGTGTGGTGTCTGTGTGAGGGAGAGCAGTGCAATGGAAAGATTGCTGGTTTGGGCATCAAGAGACCTTAATTCAAGTGATGACCCTGCTGTTTATGACCTATGGGCTTGAGCACACAGTCATTTAAGTTTCTTGGCCTTGTCTTCTTATATATAAAATTAGGGGGTTGGGTTCCATGATTCCTAAGGCCCCTTCCAGCTCTCAATCAACATGTCTATTAAAACATGTTCTTATGGGTATTGGGGTGTGTGTGTATCTGTTACACTGATGGGTGACTGGGAAATGTAGGGTTGGATTGGACCAGGTTTCACAAAGGTATATGTGAACCCTGGGCCCTTTTGTCTTTTGACCATTCACCCTCTGTTGGTCATCAGCATCAACACCATAATTCACCTTTCCCGTTCCTGATATAGACTTAGTGGAGGAAGTGAGTAAACCATACATATTGGACCTTCTACAAATTCATGTTGTCCCACCTTAGTTGAGTCCTCACTGCTAAATGGTAATACCTTCATTCATCTCTCTGTTACATTCCTGGGTCTCCTTCAAAAATTCTCTCAGAAGTCACCTTTTCTTCAAAGCCTGCCCTGATTCCCTCCAGATTTTCCTAGAGCATTTTGTCTAGATGATTCTTTTACCCCATTACTCCCTACCTTTGTATCAGATTTATCTGGGTCCATGTTATGCTTCCCTCCATCTCTTCCAACCAGCTCAGTAGAATATAAGTTCCTTGAGACCGTGGACTTTCATTTGTACCCTTATCCCAGTGTCTAGCATAGCACTAGGCATATAATAGTCCCTTAATAAATGTTGAATTTGAATTTGGAAACATGCAGATTCCTTTTTTTTTTGGAGGGCAATTGGGGTTAAGTGACTTGCCCATAGTCACACGGCTAGTGTGTCAAGTGTCTGAAGGCAGATTTGAACTCAAGTCCTCCTGACCGCAGGGCCAGTGCTCTATTCACTGCGCCACCTAGCTGCCCCCAAACATGCAGATTCTCAGACTTCTCTAGTCTGCACCCTGACTCCCGGGCATCTAAGATAGGATCTGATTTCATGGGCTGGTTCAGGCATGGGGAGGGGAGGAGGAATGGAGATAGATGAGATGATTTCTTTTCTCTCCCAATTTGTAGGCTCATTGGAGAGGTTACCATCAGAGAAAGATCTACCAAGAACGGATGAGGTTCTTAAAGGCAAATGTGGCTTCTGTGATGAAGGTACTCATGGTTGGGCTTCTGAAGGGGGGAGTCTCTCTTTCTCCCCACAAAAGACCTGTTAGAAGCAATTTCTTAATCTGCCCTTTTTGCGATGTCTAGAGGAAATGGCCTTGTGGTCTGAGCCCCGGGCTGAGAGTGAAGGACTGACCTGGGCAATCTATTAACCTCTGTTAAAATTTGTTATTATCTTCACCCACCCTTTCCCCATCCCTCTCTGCCTCTCCTAATTATCAGACCTCAGGTGAGTCCTTCCTTTCTAGGCCTGAGTTTCCTCATTTATAGAATGAGGGGGTTGGACCTCAAATGTCCCTTCTGGCCCTAAATCATGTGATCCTATAAAATGCTCCATATCCCTTCAAGGCTGGCAGTCCAGGGGTTCTAGGGAAGTTAAGTGACTTGTTCACAATGATGCAGCACATCCGTTGATGAAGCTGGGAAACTGAACCCAGATAGCCAGTTCCCACTTACATGCCCCTCACCCAGAGCGAATAGTGATACAGCTTATGACCAACACTTCCAGCTATTTCCAAACAGATCTACATTTATCGGCCCTTGCTGTATCCCACTACTATAAGAAGGGGCTTTTAGATTATCTTCCCTGCGTTACAGAAGGAAATCAATTTATTAAGCACCAAATGTATGGCACGGCAGCTAAATGGTACAGTGGATGGAGAACCAGGCCTGGAGTTAGGAAGATTTATCTTTGTGAGTTCACATCCAACTTCAGACTCTTATTGTCACTTGTGGCAAGTCACTTAACCCCGTTTGCCTCAGTTTCCTCCTCTGTAAAATGAGCTCATGAAGGAAACGGACAAACCATTCCAGTGTTGTTGCCAAGAAAACCCCAAAGAGGGTCACAAAGAGTCAGATACATAAAAATGACTCAGCAACGACATGTGCCAAAGACACTGTGTTGAGCCCTGATGATACAAACAGTACCTTGTGGATGGAAATATAACTGAGACTAAGGGCAGAAACCAGGCTCTCTGCACACTTGTTAAATCTCCTTTTAAGTTGTTGTTGTTATATCTGAGTTCTGGACAGGGAACATCAGCCTGGGGTCTGAAAGCAAGGGCCTGCCTGTAGCCCCGATGGGGACAACATATCTCTAATGCTCTCTCTCCCTCCCAAAGATTCAGGCCTGTGCCCGGATGTGGGTGGCTCGGAAGAGGTATCGGGAAAGATTACATTTTTTCCAGGAAAATGTAAGTGCTGGCCCCTCATCCTCCCTTTATATCATCTTTCAACCCAGGCAAGCAAGAGGAGAGGAGGGAAGGTGGTTACTTTCTTTTTCTTTCTCTGCCCACTAACAGATTAATTCAGTTGTGAAGATCCAGGCATTTTTCCGAGCCAGGAGAGCCCGGGATGACTATAGGATGCTGGGTAAGTTGGTTTGCATCTCGGTGGAAGATGTTTATTGTTTTCGGTAGTGAGACTGCTGTGTGATTTTAAGCAAGTTGCTTTACCTCTCTGAACCTGATTTCCCTCATCTGACATTCACCAGTCAACCTCCCTATTCCTGAGCATTTCTCTTGATTTAAGGGGAGATCTTTAGGCAAGAGAAGACAATCCCAACTCTTGAGAGGGCCCTGCTCCTGTGGCGTAGATTCTGGCTATTATCAGTTGTCATAGGAATAAGCTTAGATTAATAGCTAAACTGTGTAAGAGATTAATAGATTTTATCATAATACATTAAGGAGCAGACTGTGTCTGTTGTCTGAGCTCCAGCCCAGCCAGCTTTGGAGAGCTCCATCACCAGAGGGTGATCAGGTGCTGAGTTTTTTCATTCACGTAAATGTACCAAGACCACCCGCTGCTCTCTTATTTTTTTAAGGCCATTAGGTGGTACATTGAATTAGATAAGGTGATGGACCTGGAGTCTAGAACACCTGAGTTCAAATCTAACCTCAGATACTTACTGTGTGTCCCTGGACAAGTCCCATGATCTCTCTCTGCCTCAGTCTCCTCACCTATAAAGTGAGGAGTTTGAATTCTTTTTGTTTTTTTGCTTTTTGGAGGGAGGAAGGCAGGGCAATTGGGGTAAAGTAACTTGCCCAAGGTCACACAACTGGTAAGTGCTAAGCGTCTGAGACCACATTTGAACTCAGGTCCTCCTGACTCTAGAGCCGGTGCTCTATTCACTGTGCCACCTAGCTGTCCTGAGTTTGAATTCTAAGTGGCTTGCTTATAAGATTCCTTTCAGCTCCAAATCTATGAACCTCTAAGTAGCCCAGGCCAAGGGAACTGGAAGTGGATAGGAAAGATCATTGGAGGAAACTATAGTTTTGGGAACAAGACAACGAATGGGACTAAAACAATTTTTAAAAAGCCACGTCAGACTTCTGGCCGTGCTATGGGCAACTTTGGGGAAAGCCTGAATAGGAGGCTTTTGTCCTCCAAGTCTGAGGATAGAAAGAAAGGGCACAGGGCTGAGACATAGGAAGTTAGGGAACTTGGGAATGGACAGTATGTATTAGAGGTAGGAAGGTGTCGCTAAAAAGCTGTGGGGGCTACCGGGCAGGGTAGCACAGAGAGCTGCAAGAGTATTAGTTCTGCATTGTACACAGTTACAGCAACACTGTGGTCATCAGCAATGACAGATTTAGCTCTTCTCAGCACTAAAATGATCCAAGACAGTTCAAAAAGACTCATGATGGAAAATGCTAACCACATCCAGAGAAAGAACTTTGAAATCTGAATGCAGCTTGATGCATAGTTTTCACTTTCTTTCTTGTGCATATGCACATTTCCCTTTTGTTCTGATTCTTCTTTATACAACATGACTAATGTGGAAATATGTTTAATACAGTTGTACATGTATCAGATTACTTGCCGTGTTGAGGAGGGGCAAGGGAAGGAGAAAAATTTGGAACTCAAAATCTTACAAAAATAAATGTTGAAAACTATCTTTATATGTAATTTGAAAAAAAAATATAAGTGCAAAGAAATCTAAAGAGTTAATGAGTGTGAGTGTGTGTGTGTGTGTGTGTGTGTGTGTGTGTGTGTGTGTGTGTGTGTGTGTGTGTGTGAGTGAAGAGAAGGAAGGGAAGAACCAGGTTAATGGGTATAGTCAGAGTGGAGGGTAAGGATCCCATTTTATGAAAGGGGATTCTATTTAAGGGCATGGAGCTCCCACACTCCATCTCCGCGGAGAACAAAAGGGAATGATGGGGCAAGAGCTGGGGCCTGGCGAGACCATCGAGGAGGGCTCTCCTAGCCTCCATCCCCCTGCCCACCTTGTCTCCCTCCAGTCCACGATCAGCACCCCCCTCTCAGTGTGGTGTGTCGATTTGCCCACCTCCTGGACCAGAGGCAGCAGGATTTCTGGGAAGAAGCCGAGCTGCTGAGGCTACAGGAGGAGGTGGTCAGGAAAATCCGGTCCAACCAGCAACTGGAGCAAGACCTCAACCTGATGGACATCAAGATTGGTCTGCTGGTGAAGAACAGGATCACGCTGCAGGTGATGCATCAGAGCCCACACCAGGCCCTCAGGTTCCAGTCCATAACGTCATTACTCTCCATAGCGTAGGCTCCAGCTTAGGCTGGTATGCCCTTGAGGTGTGTTCTTGGCCTTCCCTGGCATCCTGGCAGGGGGCTCCCACCACATCACTGCCATCTTCTCACTTTAAAACTTGTGGATTTCATAAATTCTCCCAGTTCTTTATTCCACTTTGGAGACTTTGCAGCAAGTATGTTCTAGTCAAACCCTCACTTGCTGCTTTGTTCCCGTCTATCCTTAGTGGAGGTGGAATCCAGGAGCGAGAGGCCCTTTACATACAGTATGACTTTCCTTCTTCCTTGGCTCCTCTAGCATAAACTGTGTTTTCTTTTCTGCCCCCCGTTCCCTCGGGATAGAAAAGGAGTGTGCCCGTCTCAGTAGGAGTGACCACTGAAAAGTCACCCCTCCGCCTGGTCTTCACCCCTGATTTTATCCCACTTCTCACATGGCTGATGAGGCAACTGGATGACTCGAGGATAGAGCACCGGGCCTGGAGTCAGGAAGACCTGAGTTCAAATTTGGCTTCAGACTTTTACTAGCTGTGTGACAGTGCTATTTAGATGCTTATTAATGATTATAATATGGATAATTGTGAAGTGCTTAGTGCCTGGCACATAGTAGGCACTTTATAAATGTTACCTATCATTATTACTAAATGAGATAATACTTGTTAAGTGCTCAGTGCAGTTCCTGGCCATAGTAAGTTCTGTATAAATGCTCGTTGCTATTGTTATTAGTACCTCTCCCCACTCTCCCTCCACTTATCAGTCTCCCCAGGTTCACACGCGTGCTTAAACTGCAGTTCTCGGCAACTAAAAGGTGAGGCTCTGCCCCAGCCCAGCGTCAGACCATATGTTCTGGGCTGGATCTTGAGGTTTCCCTCTCTTCTTCCCACCCCCAGGAGGTTGTTTCACACAGCAAGAAGCTGACCAAGAAGAACAAGGAGCATCTGTCAGACATGATGGTGCCAGACAGGCGGAAAGGATTAAAGTCACTGAGCAAAGAGAAACGGCAGAAGCTAGAGGCCTACCAATACCTCTTCTACCTACTCCAGGTGAGTAGAGGACACTGGAAGGAGAAAGGAGCCCTGCCCTCTACTCCCCCAGCTACCTGCAGGGTCAGTGGTCTCTCAAGGTCATGGCCATCTTCCTGCCTCTGTATGAGTCAGCCTTGCTGGTAATGTAGGACCCTGGTGACCTCTCCCTTGCCCCAGGTGGGAGCCATCTCTCCACCACCTAAGAGGTACCCCTTTTATGGGTCTCATCTATAGACTTCTTGCTGCTATTTACAACCATTCCTGTTCCTCTCTCCTGCAGACCCAGCCCATCTACCTGGCCAAGCTGATCTTTCAGATGCCACAGAACAAGACCACAAAATTTATGGAGTCGGTCATTTTCACCCTGTACAATTATGCTTCCAATCGCCGAGAAGCCTACCTCCTTCTCCAGCTCTTTAAGACTGCCCTCCAGGAGGAAATCAAGTATGTATGACAGGCAGGTGGGTGGTATGGGAGGAAAACACCAAGAATAACTCAACCAGCAGGAAGGAAGGCCTTAGTGTTGGAAGTCTTGAATAACTAAGATGACCATGAGAGTAGAGACTGGGCCTAGGTAACGCCTTCCTTGTCTTCTTACTCTGGGTCAGGGATCAAGTGGCCTCAGGATCTCATGGTGGCCATTTGGCAAGGACAAGATATGATACCATATGTGAGCATATTTAAACAAAGGAATTTCCCCTAAGCATTGGAAACCCTAAGAGCAAGTTCCTAAGGGACTGAGGCCTTAAGTAAGGGTCAAAAAGGATGAAAGGATTTTGAGCTGGAAGGAATCTTAGAAGTCATCTAGGCCAACCTCCTCCCATATTATAGATGAAAAAGCTGAAGCCCTCAGGGAGAAATGACTTGCCCAAGGCCACACAGGTAGGAAGTAGTACAGTCATAATTAAGAGAGCTCTAGGTCTCCTGATGCCAAAACCAGTGCTCTTGCCACTGCCCTATATGATATCTCTCCCAGAAACTGTTTAGTGGTCAGTTCATGGCACCATCCTCCTCATCATGTGGACTCTGGAGAAAAGAGTCCTCTGGAAAAGAGTGTCCTCTTGTATCCTAGATCCAAGGTTGAACAGCCCCAGGATATGGCAACGGGCAACCCGACAGTCATCAAGCTGGTGGTTAGCTTCTATCGAAATGGCCGAGGACAGAGTGCGCTTCGGGAGATCCTGGGTGGAGTGATCCAGAGTGTCCTCGAGGACAGGACACTCAGTGTCCACACTGACCCCATTCACCTCTATAAGACCTGGATCAACCAAATGGAAGCCCAGACTGGGCAGCGGAGGTGAGCAGGCCGGGGCACGTAGGGAGCTGATGGATTGTCTTTTATCACCTTGGTCCTAAGCTACGCAGGTGGGGTGGAACACCTTTGAAGGTGGCAAGGAAATGACAGTGCCAGTTGGTATAAATTAAGTGTAAGCTTTGATGGAAAAATAAAGGGGTGGGTGGGTGAGTAGGAAAGGTAGAAATGAGATATCTCTTTATGTTGATTTTCATGGGATTTATGCAAATGAGGCCATATGCAAATATGCTAGATTGCTAAGTCAGTGCATACAAAGGACATGTCAGGATTGCTGGGATCGGGGTGTGGATGTTTGTGTGGGGCTCTTTGCAACCTAGTAGGCAAATGTAGCCAAATGCCCATCCAACATGGTGGCCTGACAGAACTGGGGTTTTCATATGGGAAGCCAGGTAAACAAATGTGCAGGTGTGCGTCTAGAGGCCAGATGTATAGCTTAGTGAGGGAAGCAAGGTAACCTCGTGAGAGTGGGCAGCTCAACGGGGCCATGTGTACAGGGTGAAGATGTTTTTCAAACTGAAAGGGGGGGGAGGGTCGACTCAGGGACTGCCAGCTATTCTGGTATAGATGCTTTTCTTTTTAGCCTCGGTTTTCAGACCTACCTGCTTTGTCTGCTTTCCTTCCCCATCCTTTTTGGGGTTCATTCCCCAGATCCGTAGGTTCTCCCATTCCCCTTCTCTCTTCCTTTCCCTGAAGCTCCTCACCCATTAGAATCTCTCTTTTCTTTGCTGTTGCCTGACCCCCTCTGATGGTCAGGGTTGCTCTGAGCAAGGTCTTACAATTCCAGATCATTATGTGGATTTGTTTGGGGACTGGGATTTGCTTGGGTTTGGTGGCATTCTCTGCATTGTAATTTTAGACCATGGAGGTAGCTCAGTGAACCAACCCCTTGACTCCCTCTGTCCACAGCTACCTCCCCTATGATGTTACCCCTGAGCAAGCCCTGAGTCATCCTGAGGTCCAGAGACGCATGGACATCTCCCTGCGAAGCCTTCTTTCTGTGACAGAGAAGTTTCTTGCAGCTATCACCTCATCTGTGGACCAGATCCCGTATGTAAACTCCTAGACCAGGCAGAAAACTGAATTGGTGAAAACTCTTACCAGGTCTGAGGTAGGGTAGGTAGTCAGGGTAGGGAGGGGCAGCTTGGAAGGGAAGAGCTGGGTAGTGTCAGCCTGGAAGGATCCTGGAGGAGGAAAGAGCTGAGTAGAGCTAGGAAGGAAGGGAGGCTTTGGGCAGCTGGAAAGGGAGGGGCAGTTTGGGCCAAAAGAGCTTTGGCGTAAGGGTAGAGAAGTCCCAGGCTGAGGCAGTAGTACGCAGGTGTGCCTTAATGGTCCTTCCTGGGCTGTCAGACCTGGGACGCCTTGTAGTTTTGGTCATTGCACTTAAGGAAAAAGAAAGGGACCGGATGGAGGCAGAGAAGAGCGCTACAATTTTGTGGTGGCAGTGGGGGTAGGGGAGGAAGAAATAGGAGGATTTACCACATGAGGATAGACTGAAAACATCAAGACTCTTCAGGCTGGAAAGACAAAGGTTTAGAGGGGATAACAGTAGCAATAGTAGCCCAGGTTCCTAGAGGGCTTTAAGGTTTACAAAGCACTTCCCTCACAACCACCCTGTGAGGTAGGTAGTGTATTACTATCCCCGTTTTACAGATGAGGAAACTGAGGCCCAGAGAAATGAAGTGAGTGGCCACCCAGCTAGTAAGGGCCAGGCTGGGGCTTGAACCTGGGTCCTGCTGATTCCCCCTCCAGTCCTCTTTGGACTACACCGTGCTGTCTCTCAGGGTTCCTAAAGTCATGCCATGTACGGGTACGGCAGACACCCTCTGCCCAATATGGCGTGCCGGGTGGAAGATGCTGTGGGTGAAGTGTAAAACAGTCCCCACCCTTGAAGAGGCTGTAGGTGAGTTGGGAAGCCAGAATATAAGCGTTATGTAGGAAAGTAGACTAAACCTTGGGCTAAAAGACAAGAGGCCTCATCTGACAGTGTGGAAGAGACAAGTACTCATTGCACAGTAGCCTGAGGGTGGTCTCTGTTCCTACAAAGACAGAGCCTACAAATGGGCTCAGGAAGGGAAATTAGACCATGCACAGGCTCAAAATGGGCTATTAAAAACAATGTATTATGGATAGGCAGTGAGGTGGCACAGTATGGATAGAGCACCAGGCCTGAGTTCAAATCTGGCCTCACAGACTAGCTGTATGACCCTGGGCAAGTCACTCGACCCTGTTTGCCTCCATTTCCTCATCTGTAAAATTAACTAGAAAAGGAAATGGCAAATCACTACAGTATCTTTGCCAGGAAAACCCCAAATGGGGTCATGAAGAGTCAAACACGACCAAAACAACTGAACAACAACATTATCATGGAAAGAATGCGGTGCTTGGAGTCAGAAGACAGTTGTTTCTTGGTTCTGGCTTTTTGACCTCAAGACAGTTAAGATTGAACTCAGCTTCAGCCTCTGCATCTGTAAAATGGGGCAGTAATATCTGTACCTGTGTTGTTGTATTTGGACTATTCATTAAACATCTACCACTGTATGTGTTAGACCCTGTGCTCAGCAGCTAGAAGTACCAAGGCAAAAACAAATCAGCGGCTGCCCTCAAGTTTACATTCTGTAGGATCTGTGGCCTCACTCATCCATATGAGTGTTTGATTCTGTGATGCAGAGCTCTACCCATCCACTCCTCCTACTGTGCAGTTCCTGTACAGATTCTCCCATAAATCCTCCATGGGATCCACCCAGAGTCCTGATGGCCTTCATGTGGGGTACAGTCTCACTTGGTGACTCACTCGGTTTCCTTTTCCAATTCCATTTCTCTTTGATGGCCTTCTCCTGTGCATTTCTCCATTGGTGATGTGTCACACTGTCCCCACATCTACCGTGCACCATTCTGTTGTCTTCTGGGAGACCCACAACTTTATTCTTGGGAAACTCTTATTCTATGATTTTCAACCATCTGTCATCACTGGGAGAATAAGGAGTTTTTTTTAAAAAGTAACTTTGTCAGAGCGGCTAGATGGCGCAGTGAATAGAGCACCGGCCCTGGAGTCAGGAGTACCTGAGTTCAAATCCGGCCTCAGACACTTAACACACACACACAAAAACTAGCCATGTGACCTTGGGCAAGTCACTTTACCCCAACTTCCCTCCAAAAAAAAAAGGCAAAAAAAAAAAAAGTAACTTTGTCTCAAGAGGAGTCTTAAAAGCATTGCACAATTTCTCAAAGGTTACCCATCTCACTATTCTATTCAATTCTGAGCCCATTTCATCATTTCTCCCCAGTGTCTATTCAGAATCTAAATACTGAATGGACCAACTCTTGGGGTTACCCATATAACTACATATTATAGTCCAGACTAACAGTCATTCTTCACCTGTGTTCGTAGCTTAACCAAACTCTTTTTAAAAATTGTTTATTTACTTTTAGTTCACAAGATTCAGTTTCACAGTCCCTTGAGTTTCAAATTTTCTCCTCTCCCTCTTGCCCCCCACCCCCCAACCCATGGCAGCATGCAATCAAGTAGAGGATCTGCAAATACTTTCACACTGGACATTGGTCTGGTTGTATAGAAGGGTTGTAACCAATGGAGTGAATAATGGGAAAGAAGAAACAAAACCAAACATGGAAAAGAACGATATCATGTAGTTTGCTTCAGTCTCCATTTAAACTGTTCTTTCTACATCTTTCTCTGAATGTAGATATCTCCTTCCGTCCTGATTCTTGTAGAGTTGCCTCATAACTGTGTGTTGCTGAGAAGAGTCCAGTTTATCAAGTTTGCTTGTCATACATACATTGTGTCTGTGATTGTGTACAAATGTTTCCTGGTTCTGCTCTTCTCACAGCATCAGTTTGTATAAGGCTCTCCAGGTGAATATGAAGAACCGTCTCCTCCTCATTTCTTATAGCAAAATAGTATTCCTTACATTTACAGTTTGTTCAGCCATTCCCAGTTGATGGGTATCCCCTCAATTTCCATTTTTTTGCCACCATAAAGAGAGCTGCAATAAATATTTTTGTACATGTGGGTCTTCCTCCCACATCTTTGATCTTTTTGGGATACAACTCCAGAAGTTAACCAAGCTCTTTTGGAGTGAAAATGTATATTATTTAGGGGACTTTCCAGTATTCTGGGACTTCATGCAATCAGCACTACTTTGTCTACAAACAGAAGCATCCAGAGGTTCTCACGGCCTATAGAGAATCTTGACTTTTTTTTTTTTTTTTTTTTTTGGTTTTTTGGAGGGGGAGGGCAGGGCAATCGGGGCTAAGTGACTTGCCCAAAGTCACACAGCTAAGTTAAGTGTTAAGTGTCTGAGGTCAGATTTGAACTCAGGTCTTCCTGACTCCAGGGCCAGTGCTCTATTCACTGCACCACCTAGCCGCCCCTGGACATTCTTTTGATAGTGGCAAACATCTTTGACAAGCAGGACTCCTTTGCTTAATATTTATAGAGGAATCATAATATAATGGATAGAGAGCTAGACTCAAGACCAAGAGGACCTGGGTTCAAGTCCTGCTTCTGACACACCTTGGCTATGTGACCCTGGGTAAGTCACTTACCCTCTTAGCGCTCTAGGCAGGTCTCTAAGACTGTAAATTTCAGAGGAGGATCTGATCTTCACAAAGGGAGTTGTCACTGGTAGAGAGAGTTTACTCACTAGCAAAATCACAAGTCCTGTCTCTTTCCCTTGATGTTAATAACCAGAGGATCATTGAACAAAGGGATAGATGTCTGTTGTCACACCTTGGAATCTTGAGTGACTTTGACATATACGAGGGCAACACCTTATTGGAAGGGAGCCTTTAAGGCAGGATTTTACTGTACTAAGTCAATTATAGTCTGGACAGTGTATCAGCAAACCACAAGCACTTTGAGATCTTGTCTTCCTTCCAGTTCTTTCCAGGAATTGTGTGACTGTAAAGAGTCAGTCGGCTGAAAGTTTTCTTTCTTGTACCTTTATCAGAGATAACCTCGGTACTTGTATAAACTATTCTCATGAAGATTGTTTTAGAGATAGAAAAGTAGGTATCTGGTCTCTGCCTCTTGATATTCTCTCGGCCATCTTTTCTTGGTTACAATAAGGTTCATGGTTTTCTCCAAGCATTTGGTGTATACTTTCTCCTTTCAGACATGTGTCTGAAGACATTAAATAGTGGTGTCCCGATCAGCATCTGTACTTGCTTGCTCTGATGCCGCTGCTCATCCCATCTTCACCATTTCTGTCTCTTCCTGTAGTATATTATGAGCTGATATATTAGAGTTCAGATGTTATGGCTCCACTGTCACTGATGGAGAGAAGGGTTAGAGAAATCTTAAAATATCTTTTCCTTTCTGGTTGGTTCCTTATCCTTCCTTGTCCTTTGAGCTAGCTGGGTGACTCTGTAGAATAGAGCACCGAGCCTGGAGTCAGGAGGACCTGAATTCAAATCCAGCCTCAGACACTTACTAGCTGTGTGACCCTGGGCAAGTCACCACCGTCTCCCTCAGTTTCCTCAGCTGTTAAGTGGATATCGTAATAGCAGGGTTGTTGTGAAGATCCAATGAAATAATGTTTGTAAAGTCCTTAGCATAGTGCCAAGCACTTGGTAGGTGTTACATATAAATGCCAGCTATTATTATTATTCCATTAAGATTTTGAAATGCCTTTGAGATAATCTGACTAGTTGGGCACTTGCCAGGTTCTCTGCAAACATGTTGTTCTTCCCACTGCTCTATTTTATGAGATGATATTGTTTATAATCTTGGACCAAGCAAATTTATATTCTAAACCATCTTGTCTCTCTTCACTTGTCAAGGATGTCAAGTATTTGCTGGCTGAGGTGGATTTTAAGCTCCTTCAGTTTCTGTTGTAGCAAAGTCTGTGTTGATTTTTCTTTTTATCTAGGTGTAAGTTTTTTTAGTCACTTATCTTCTCATTTTAATTTGGTTTTGATTTTGGTCTTCATTCTAACAAATTGATGATCTAAATGTACATAGACAGCTGATTTGGAAGTGACTCCCACAGCTGTAACCAGTCATTTCCTGTCTGTTAAAATATTATCCATTTCTTTTTGTGTGTGTGTGATTTTTATTCAGCATTCCCAGTGTCCAGTACCTCCCCTCTTGTTGAAGAAAGTAAAGTAGTCACGCTCTGTAGGCATGAGGCTTCTGTGCAGCCTCTGAGCCTTTGTTCTCTCTTGTTTCTTACTCCTGAACCAAGCTTTCCATTCCAACATTCTTCTTTGTCATTCTCCCCTATGACCATCTTTGACTTGAGGTAAACATGTTGATTCAATCTGGAATGTTTTATCAGACTCTTCAGAGAATCTCCCCAATTTCCATTTCTTCTGCAACAATTGTTGGTACATAAGTTACATTTATTGTCACGATGATCTTTTCTCCCAGTTCTTATTATTAACACAGCAAAATGGGGTGACCAAAGATCTTGTGAAATGCTATTTTCTTGGACCTCAGTAAAACCAATCTCATGAGCTCCTCTGTTTGCCTCTCCAAGGAGAAGTTGTGAGCCATCCTTTCATTCAGCTACAGCTTCCTCTTAGGCTCTGGTTGCATTTATAGTAAGAATGTCAAAATCACAGAATTTGAGAGTAGCTGTGTAGTCCAACCGATGCCCAAATGGAATCCGTGTAATAGCACACCTAATGAGCAGTCATCCAGTGCCTAGTTCATTTCTTCCAGGAAGATGTCTACCAGACAAGGCCTTCCTATTGAGAGTATCAAGAGCTAAGTTAATGTTTGTGGATGGTCTAAAAACCAATTCTTAACAACACCCTCTGCTTCCTTCTCTGTCATTCTGACCTTGTCCCTGTAGGAGAGGAAAGGGACTGAATGGGACTGAAGGTAGTTTGTGCTTTTTCTTTATTTTGTGAGTTGCTCTGGCCAAAGAAGTTGTCACTGAGTTGCCAGCCTATTGGTGGGGGATGGGGGAAGCCTCTCCTGGCTTAGCTAGGCAGGCTCTTGTAAAGCAGACATAGTCTGATGCTGTAACACGCAGGCCCTCTAGCTCTGTGCAACCGACTCCTCTTTCTCATACTCGCCTCACAGATCAGTATGTGACCAAGTCTTGTTATTTCTGCCTTCACAACATCTCTTGTATCTGTCCCTTCCTCTCCTCTGACACCCCCACCATTGTGGTGCAGGCCATCATCACCTCATACCTGAAACGTTGGAATAGCCTGGGGTGGCTCCCTCCCAACTCTGTCTCCCATACAGGCACCAAAATGATTTTCCTGAAACACAAGTCTGACCGTGTCACTCCCCTATTCAATAGACTCCAATGCCTCACCATTTCCCCCAGGATTAACTACAAAATCCCCATTAGACTGTGAGCTCCTTCAAAGCAGGAACTGTCTTTTGCCATTCTCCATATACCCAGGCTTTGGCATAGCGCCCAATATGCAGTAAGTGCTTAATAAACACTTATTGCTCAATTGGTTATTAGAGCCCTTCACAAGCCTGGTGCCTTCCTACCTGACTGTCGTCTTATAGTTTACTCCCTTGCTTCACTGGCCAGAATTCATTTGCCTGGAATGCTCTTGGCTGTCTTTAAGATTCACATCAAGCCCCACCGCTCCATTGCTTTTCTGTTGAGGGCTCCATTGCCTTTCTTTCTATTGAGAGCTCCATCGCCTTTCCATTGAGGGCTTCATCGCTTTTCTGTTGAGGGCTCTGTTGCCTTTCTGTTGAGGGCTCCATTGCCTTTCTTTCTGTTGAGGGCTCCATTGCCTTTCTGTTGAGGTTTTATGTAACTTGTATTTACATGGTTATGTGGATTGTCTGTCCACCTAGAATGTGGAGACCTCTTTGCAGCCACAGCACTGAGCAGGCGGATGAAGCCTAATGATATTAGCAAAATGTTAATAAATGTTCATTAATTGTTGACTAAAGTCTTCCAAGCGTGGTAGACCCCCTGCCTTCAGGGACTTAGGGTCCCCCCAAACCCTGACAAGGCATCACAGTAGGCCTTTGGAGAGATGCTTTTGTGAGGATTGGATGAGAGCATGCAGGTTAGTGTTCTGCAACTGAAACTCTATGAGGGCATTGAGACGGCCCAGTGGATAGAGTGTTGGACTTGAAACCCAAGTTCAAATCCAGCCTCAGACACTTATTGGCTGTGGGACCCTGGCCAAGACACTTAGCCACTGCTTGCCTCAGTTTCCTCATCTGTATAATGGGGATGATAACAGCCCCTCCCTCCAGGGTTGTTGTGAGAAGCCAATGAGACAATAATGGTTAAGTGCTTAGCACAGTGCCTGGTGTGTGGTAAATGCTCTGTGTTACTTGTTATTGTTGTATGGAAAGCACTTTGCAGACCCAAAACTCTATATAAATGCTGCTTATGCAAACTATTGTTCATATTCAGGGAGTGCAAGAGTGTTGGAGGTATATCTTTATCACGGGACCAGATGCAAACTCTGTGAAGGCTTCCTGGTTGGTTGGTTAGTCCTTGACCTTGGAGGCCGACTAACAAACCCCATGGCAGACCTCTATATGCTTCCATGATGTGTTTCTCAGTGCCACGTTTAGAAACCACTCAGAATTCTGGGTTTGATGAACTTCCAGGACTGCATATGTTATGTGGATGATGGACATGCGGTCATAGGTTGGTATGGGAGGTGCTTAAGCAGGGCAGGAACATGATGCTCTTGGAAGGTAAATTTGGTGGTGTCTGTGCAGGACAGATTGAAGGAAGGGAGAGGTCAGAGGCAGAAAGAGACTGGCACAGGGCATCAATAACCTGTACCAGGGTGGAGGCAGTGGGGATGCAGAGGAAGGGTCAAGAACAAGAAGTGTTTAGAAAGGATCTGAGAGAAGCTTAGCAGGAGTCCCTCAATCTTCATTTTCAGAGAAAACATCAAAAGGCATATAAGCCTGGACAACCAATAGAGAAGTTCTCTCCTTGAATGCACTTACTGTTGGGAGTGAGGAGAGGAGTGAGGAAGGTGATATGCTAAGTCCCCTGTTCTGCTGTTCCAGGTACGGGATGCGTTATGTTGCAAAGGTCCTGAAGACTTCCCTGGCTGAAAAGTTTCCCAGTGCTACAGAAAGTGAGATCTGTAAGGTGAGTGCCTAGGATGGTCAGGATCAGCCTGTCCATCCCCTTGTCTCCTAATAGGGCAGCTGCTTAGCCTTGTTGGTTCCAGAGTTCACCCCAGAAGAAGAGAAAGGAAGAAAGGCAAATCCCATGGAACTCCCAGGAAAGAGAATTAAACTGACCTCGGCCTTGAGGCTAAAAGAACTGAATTTTCCTCTTCTAGGACTCTACTGGTGGAGGCAGGCCTGGCTCCACCTCACTTTACTGTGGGATGTTGAGCAAGTCCCCTTGAGGGCCTTGGACTGGACCCCAAAGGTCTCAGAGGGCTCTGACACTTGATGGGAGCTGGCTTGTGATTCTTTTCCCTCCTTTCCTCTCCACCCTCAGGTAGTAGGGAACCTCTTGTACTACCGATTTCTGAATCCAGCTGTGGTAGCCCCTGATGCCTTTGACATCGTGGACCTGGCAGCAGGTGGGGCCCTAACATCCTCCCAGCGCCACATCTTGGGGGCTGTAGCCCAGCTTCTCCAGCATGCTGCAGCCGGCAAGCCCTTCTCTGGGGAGAACGGGCACCTTCGGGTTCTGAACTCCTACCTGGAGGAGACACACCTCAAGTTCAGGTCTGTGGGTCGTGCCCAAACCTGTGCTCAGCCCCTCTGGGAATCTTCTCTCTCCCCCATTGTTGGCCCACCCAGAATCCTCTTAAAGAATAATTCTGGGTGTCCAGTGGAAATAATGTTCAGTGGAGAGCAATTCTTTATTGGCTGTGTGACCTTGAAAAAGTCTCTTGAAAACAAATTTAAAAACTTACATTTTTCTATCATGTTAACACTGATAGAGTGCTTTCTTCACAAAAGTCCTATGAAGGAGGTTGTTTGGGTATTATGGTTCCCATTGTACAGAAGAGAAAGCTGAGGCTGAAATAGTTAAGTAATCTACCCAGGGTACACATACTGACTTGTTTGTGTCAGGATTTGAACTCAAGTCTCTTAAACTTAAGAAGGTGATCTTTTTTTTCCTATACTCTATAAAACGATTAATTTGGACTATTGATCTCAAAGGTCATCCTCTGGTTATAGCATCTCCAGACAGCCGAGGAGAATAGAATAGGTCAAAGGGCAAGAGGAATCTGGGAATCCAGGCCAGGCTTTGACTTGGAACCCACTACAAGTCTTTGGGGGTGGGGGAAGTGGCAGAGAATGTGTGAGGGAATGTGCTGGAGTAGCTGACCATGACTAACAGAGATCCTGAAGCTGGAGAGCCTTCCTGTTCCCTCACTTCACACCCCTCTCCTCCCTCTCCGAGACAGGAAGTTTATCTGCAAAGCCTGCCGGGTCCCAGAGCCTGAGGAACGCTTCGCCATGGACGAGTACTCAGATATGGTGGCTGTGGCCAAACCTATGGTCTACATCACCGTGGGAGAGCTCATTAACACTCACAGGGTGAGGAGGGTGTGGGGAGAAGGCTTGGTGCCCACTCTGCCATCTGGGATGCTCTGGGGCTCGTGGGATAGGAATGGGGACTGAGGAGTGAGAGGACTGTCTGAAGCCAGATCTGGGCTCCAGCTCTAATGTCTCTCATCTCTTCCTTCTCAGTTGTTACTGGAACATCAGGACTCAATTGCACCAGATCACCGGGACCCTCTGCATGAGCTCTTGGAGGATCTAGGAGAGCTGCCAACCATCCCAGCCCTGATAGGTGACACCCTTCATCAGCCATCAGTAGGGGATGGAAGGGAATAAGCATTTCTATAGTAGCTGCTAGGTGCTAAGCTCTTTTTATAAATTTATTTCATTCGCTCCCACACATGGGTCACCTTCCCCTCTACCCTGCAAATACAGGCACACTAACTCCTAATTGAGGTCTGGTGCCTTGTCTCAGAACACATACTTAGCCATGGTCTGACTTGGGATCTGTCCCCTCACTCCAGGTGCCTGGACCATATTGTAAAGAAAGGCACCCATGGGGTGGCTAGGTGGTACAGTAAATAGAGCATCGGCCCTGGAGTCAGGAGGACCAGAGTTCAAATCGAGCCTCAGACACTTAACACTAGCCATGTGACCTTGGGAAAGTCACTTAACCCCAATTTCCCTGCCTTCCCCCTCCAAAAAAAAAAGGCACCCAAGCTCAGTATAATCACTTGGCTATCCCTGGTTGTCACATGGAGCAAAGAGCACAGCCAGGATCCCACAGGGTGGGAGAAAGAGGGGACTGGCCCAGGAGCCAGAAGCCCTGGGATCAAGCCTTGGCTCTGAGTAGCCTCTGGAGGATCCCTCAACCCCACTGAACCTCTGTCTCTTCATCTATACAATGAAGAGAACCATCCTTTTACTCTCCAACTCACAGGGGTGGAGTGAACGTCAGATAATAGTAATGTACAAGTACATTATACACTGTATTTTTGTTATGTTTTTAATCCAGCTTTATTGTCTCCCTCCTCCCATCCACTGAGAAGGCAAGAAATACAAAACCTGTTTCAAACTTAAAGTCAGGCAAATCAAGTTTCCACATTGGCCA
>CM053593.1:132286637-132303119 GCA_028646575.1 Pseudocheirus occidentalis
CCCCCCCGCCACAAAAAATTTTTAAAAAAGAAAGGGTTAGGGAAAATCAAACAACACAGCAATTGTGCCTGACAGTAAGCGCAGCAGAATGGGAAGGGAGTGACATTTTCCCAACTCAGATCTAAGTTCACATCTTGGCTCTGATTCTTACTGTGAGATCTTGGGAAAAATCATTTCTGGGACGCTTTGTTTCTTCATCTGTAAAGTAAAACTAATAATGTTCATATATTCCCTACCTTACAAGAGTTATACAAAGGAAAAGCCTTTGTAAGGCTTAGATCACCAGAGACATCAGCTAGTCTGTTATTTACCATTTGTCCCGCCTAGACTAGGCGGGGCAGACACATGGACATGGCCAGATCAAAGGCAGAATGAGAGTGGACATCAGTTCCATATACAGGCCTTGACTCCTTCATCTTTTCCAGTTTTACTATTTCAGAGGGGGCCAGAGCAAACCCTCCCTACTCTTTTGCTCTGGGAAGCTTCCCAGAGGAAACCAACTTCCAGGAACTGGGGAATGGAAGGAGAGACTTGAGGGGCTGAAAGAAACCCAAGAGCTCTCTGTGTCCCTGACTCCCCACCCTGCCCCGTTTCCAGGAGAGAATTTGGCTTCAGATGGAAACCCGGACATGAGCCAGCTGGAAATATCCCTGACGCTCACCAACAAATTTGAGGGACTGGAGACTGACCCTGAAGATATGAACGTCAAGAGCCTCCTGCTGAGGTGAGTGAGGGTTGCCCAGCTTCTCCCACTGCCTCCAAGCTGAAGTTCTCTCTAGCTCTCAGACAGGTGACACCCTCATCAGGCTATTTGACTGCCTTCCTACGTCCACCCGCCCATGAGAAAGTTCTAATTGGCTTCCCCCTTACTTCAATTTCTGCTACGTTGGTTTCTTTTCTCATTCAATCAATGAACTGAACGCCAGACTCTACTCTTCCCATCCTCTAGTGTTCTCTGTAGCTGAAGCTGGGGGGAGGGGGGGGTGAAGAATGCTGAAAGGCTTCTCTGTCACCTTGATATAAAGAAGACTTGTGGATTAGGCTCATTTTTTAAATCTTTTTTTTGGAGGGGTAAAGACAGGGAATTTGGGGTTAAGTGACTTGCCCAAGGTCACAAGGCTAGTAAGTGTTATGTGTCTGAGGCTCATTTTGAACTCAGGTCCTCCTGACTCCAGAGCCTGTGCTCTATTCACTGCACCACCTAGCCGCTCTGTGGATTAGGCTCATTGTATAGGATAATTTATAAATAGAACAGTCCAGAAATGCAATAGTATGGCCGCCTCAAGATGTAGTGGGTTCCCCATTTCTGGAGGTCCTTAAAGGAAAGCCAGATGATCACTTGTCAGAAAGGTTTTGAAGGGGATGCCTCTGTGGTTATAGAATGGGCTTATAGGGCTCCTTCCAATCTAGGGTTCTATGATTCTGTCTTAGGAGTCTCTGGGACAAGCTATGTAAAGGGACTAGACTGAGGACGGATTTTTTTTTAACTGTTCAATCCTGTATATTCAGGCCCCATCATCCCAGTGACTAAATCTCCCATCCTCCACCAAACACCACTGAGGCAGGGCAGTGACCTCCCACTGCCTCCTTCTCTCCTTTCCCCCTCACCTCAAGGAGATTCACTTCATTCTCCTCTGCAGCACCAAGCAGATGTTGGTTGATATCATCCAGTTCCATGCAGGAGATTCCCTTCAGGACATCTTGTCTCTTTTACCATCAGGAGAACAGGTGAGGTTGAGTTGGGAGAGGTGGGGAGGCATCTCAATCATCCTTCATCTGTACCCCACCCTGACCTGATTACCCAGAGTCTGGTGCTGCCCATTAGAGGGAAAAGCGGTGCAAGGAAGAGCCCTGGGGGCATTCCCCCTCCCCTGATGGGTGAGATAAAGCACACCCCTATAGGAAATAAATGCTTCCAGTAACAGATGGGCAGGAGGAGGGAAGATAGGAATTAGGGAAAGCTTAGGGAAGAGGGGCAGTGAATATGGATAGGGGCTGAGCCTGGAGTCAGGAAGAGCTGAGTTCAAATGTGGCCTCAGACATGCACTAGCTGTGTGACCCTGGGCAAGTCACTTAACCTTTGTTTGCCTTAATCTGCTGCAGAAGGAAATGGCAAACCATTCCAGTATCTTTGCCAAGAAAACTCCATCGACAGTATTGGCATGCTAAAGTCCACAGGCTCGTGAAGAGTCAGACATGACTGAACAATAACAAAAGGGAGTAGGGGAATGTGGGACGGGGTGTGTGGAGAAGGGCATCCTATGTGGAGGGGAGGACATATTTGGAACCAGGAGAAGGGGGCATGGATAGGAGTGAGGAGCAGGTGGAGCTGGCTAGAATGGAGACAAAGGGGTAAGGAGAAGACGGCAGGCCAGGGAGGAGTGTCCTCGGAGCCTGTCCTGAGAGGCAAGATGTAATGAGCAGGGCTCCTCTTCACCCCTTTCCATCCCTAAATAATCCTAGTTTGAAAGAACTCTTTCACATCTAACAGAAATCTCTCATGTCATAGTTCCAGTCCTGTACTGCCTTGCTCCAAATAGACAAGCCTGTTAGGACCTCGGCTTCGTTCAGGAAAATGCCTTTTCTGAATCCAGCAGTCCCTTGTACTTTACCATCTTGGTCATGTTTCTCCCTAATATATTGATGTGGGGAATGTTTAGTCATTTTCAGTACTGTCTGACTCTGTGACCCCATTTGGGGTGCTCTTGGCAAAGACCCTGGGGTGGTTTGCCATTTCCTTCTGCAGCTCATTTTACAGATGAGGAAACTGAGGCAAACAGGGTGAAGTGACTTGCCCAGGGTCACACAGCTAGGAAGTATCTGAGGCTGGATTTAAAGTCTGGGAGATGAATATTCCTGACTCCATGCCCAGCGCTCCATCCCCTGTGTCACCTAGCTGCCCTTTATGTGAGGGTGTGGGAAGATCCACACAGTTTAAACCACCTTTCCAAAGCCCTATGACAAAAGAGGACTCCATGCCTAATCTGGCTTCCACAATAGAAATTGACCCTTGGATCTTCTGTCTTCTAACCTCTGGAGTCAAGATGTCTCCCCCAGCAATCCCCTTTCCTTCATCTGGGGGAGGCGGTGTTTGCCCTGGCAGGGGGGATGGTAGAGATGACAAAGGAATGTGCCTCTCTGTCCTTCAGGAAACTGCCCACCGCTTACTGGTGTCCCGACGCCAAGCCTTTGAGGCACAGACCCCAGAGCCACTGAAACGACGTCGATCCTTGGCTGCCCAGTCCCTTCTGTCAATAAGAGAAAAGCAGCGGAGGGTCCTGAAGAACCTGCGTCACCTTGAGAGTTTGGGACTCGTGACTTCTGTTGATGGCTACCAGGGGCTGGTCGATGATATAGCCCAGGTAGCTAGCCAGACGCTCTGCCCAGTTCTGCACCTTATTACCCTGGACCAAAAACCAAGAATATAGTCGTGGGAATGTGGTGAACTCCCCAAAATTGGTCTTCTTAGAGAAAGACACTTAAACTGTCTTGAGGAAGAAAGTTGTTGAAATAACTCCTTTTCTCCCAGAAGGATAGAAACCTCAAAACTATCCTCCTCTGAATGGGAGAAGGGACAGGTACTTCAAACCTTCCTTTATCTAGAAAGAAAAGAGATTTGAAATCATACTTCTCTTCCTGTCTTGGGGATACCCTTGAAACTTCTCTCTCCTTATTCCACAAATAAATAACTGCTGTTTAGAGCCCTGAGGGTAGACCCTAGGGAAGATACCAAGTTTAGGTAAGACAAAGTCCTTCCGTCATGGGGTCTGTTAGGAGGATAATAGAGAATCATGGGTAGCTATAATATACCATGTGTAATAAGCTCATTAGAATGGTGCTAAGCCCCACCAGCCCTTCCCCAAATAGGGAAAGGTTGTTAACAACTGGGCATCTTCAAAATTCCCCTTGGGTAGAGACTAAGGTGTGGAGTGAACAAATCCTAAAGGCCTCTCCTCCCCTGGGGAAGTCCTGACGCTGGCCCCTCTCTTCTCCTCCTTATCCTTGTTCCTTCTCTTCCCTCTAGGACATTCGAAACCAGCGCCGTTACCGGCAGAGGAGAAGGCTGGAGCTGGTGAAGCTTCGGGCCACCTTCCAGGGCCTGCAGGCCAAGACGGCCTTCTACGAGGAGCAGGGCGACTATTACAACCAATACATCCGCACCTGTCTGGACAACCTGGCCCGAGGCAACAAGTAGAGCACCGGGTCCCAGTGTGGTGGAAGGGTCGTGGCTGTGGCACCATCTTTTCCACACCTTCAGGAATGATGGGTTTTTTAATCCAACCCCTTAGCCATCATTCTGCCTTCACTCCCCTCTATCGTTCTCCATGGCAACAGTTAACTAAAAGAACAACTATCTTTTTAAAAACTTTTGTTCAGTTGTTTTATACCTCTCAATTAATTTAATACCACATGTGGCCTCGAGGCCACAAGCTCTCCACCCCTGCCCAAAGTGATGCCCAAGATCAAATGGAACATCACCTGTCCCCCCCAAATAAAGTGGATTATATTTTAACCTTAGCCAGTGGAGTGTTCTCCCAATAGCCACACTTCTATCCCTTCTACAATAGTAACAGGAACTTCCTTTTTCCAAGGAAGAGAACTTTGAGTGGATTCTTAGGACTTTTTTTTTTTAATTTTAAAACAGGAATGACAAAAAGGGAAAGAAACAGCCATCTCTGCGTTATACTGCTGCCCAGCTCTTCGAAAAGGGAGTCTTGGTGGAAATTGAGGACTTGCCGATCACTCAGTAAGTGTATTCCCTGGAGTAGGACATGTGCGAATTTCCAGCCAAGTCAATTGATAACTTCTCTCCCCCTGCCCTTGGGGTGCTCCAGTCTGATGGAAGAGATAGAGACAGGAAAAGGGCAGAATGACCAGCTAGACTTTGGAACTGGAGGATAGGGGGTAATTTGTGTACAGTAAAATTGAGAGGCATCCCCCTAGGAAGGCTTCCAGGCTAAGCAGAGTTGGAAAGAAAGGGAGGGATGAGATTTGTACAAAATGGGAGAATGATGGTCTGTGTGATTCAGAGTTTGGATGGGTGAAGATGGGGGCATGTTTGCCCCCATTAGAGTGTAGAACAGACCAATCAAGGGGGCCCAGGGAGACATGGTAAAGGGAATTGTTAGCCTATGAGGAGAAAGTGGGGCTAAAATGCATGTGGTTGGGAGGGGAGGCAAGAGAGGAAGCCAGGGATATGAATAAGTTTTATCATTGCCCTTGTTCCATTCAGAAAGGGAAGACTAGAACGTTCTCCCTCTGTAAATATGGGGATCAGTCTGTGGAGGGATGGAGCTGATCACCCCCTTTTTTGACCCTATTTCTCTGACAGTTTTCGAAATGTCATCTTTGACATCATTCCGGGAGAAGAGGCAGGAAGGTTTGAAGTGAATGCCAAGTTCATGGGCGTGGATATGGAGAGATTCCAGGTTCACTATCAGGTGAGGGAAGACTGGTCTGAGTATGGAGAGTGGCTTGTCCCTGAAGCTCCAAGATGACTCTCCAGTCTAGACAGAAGGGACACAGGATGTGCCTCCTCTGTCTTGACATGCAGAGGGGAGACATGAGGAGATGTGAAACCCAAAGCTTGAGAGATGTTGTTAGCTCCTCCTGGGCTGGGGAAATGCTTATCCATTCTCCCCTAGGGAGGGCCTGACCAGCAACGGAGCAGGGGTTCTAATTGTCTTCTTCCCTGATTCTCAGTTTTATGGGTAGTGTCACTGACCAGGTGGACTCAGTCAGTGTAGACCCCCCACTCTCCCTCTTCAGAGATAATCAGCTTTGCTCCTGGAATTTTTACTAGAGAAAAGGAGATTAACTCTGCTCCCTTCTCTTCTTTTCCCCTTAACTCCCCTGCACATGCCAAGATGGCAGCACCTACAGAAAGACCCTCCCTGAGGCCCCGATCGTCTGGGTCTGTTTTCTGAGGACAGCAGCTCACACCGATACGGCACTTTCCCCACATCCCTCTAAAATATTGAGAGTCAGTGAGCATTAGTTATTACTGTGTGCCAGTATCATGCTAAAGTGCTGGGGAGATATACAAAGAAAGGCATAAGCAATCCCTGCCCTGGGGGGGGGGGGGGGTTATGATCTAATGGGAGAAATCTCAAGCAAGCAAACAAATATGCACAATACAAGATGTATATAGGGGTAGAAAGTTGAAGGCAACCTCAGAGGGAACAGGCCAGAAGTTACCTACCACCCTATACCTAGGGAGTGCCAGGGGCAGAGAGGTAAGGAAACCTCTGGGGTGGTTGCATGGAGGGAAGGAAGCTGATACTTCCTTTGATAAAGTTTGCAGAGCGGTTTGCCGGCCCGGCTGAGTTTCCCAACAACTCTGTGAGGGGAAGGGGAGGTAGAGGCATTTTTCAGATGAGGAAACTGAGAACCCAGAGAGACTGTGGCTTGCCTATATAGGGTCACAAGGTCTCTGAGGTAGGATTCAAAGGGAGGTCTTCAACAGTCTTCCCCCCTTCCCCAGGACCTCCTCCAGCTCCAGTACGAAGGCGTGGCTGTCATGAAACTCTTCAACAAGGCCAAAGTCAACGTCAACCTCCTCATCTTTCTTCTCAATAAGAAGTTATTCCTGAAATGATGGGTGGGGGGAGAAGCATGAAACATCCCTTTACCCCATTCCAGCTGTTTAACCAAACATGCGCTAACTAAAGTGCCCAACTGCAAAGACCCCAACACCTGGCATCCTGGCTGACTCATTCTCTCCCCACGGCATTGGAGCTGGTACTTTGGAGAGGGAGTTAGTGGCAGAGGGAGGGGCAGTTTTTTGCTTCTTCCTCCTTCCTCCTTCCTCCTTTACTCCGAACTCATGGGGGGAACCTCAGAGTTGGAAAGGAAACACAGGTCATCTAATCTAACCCAGACTTTATGTGCATGCACACTACTCCAGCTTCTGCCCAAAGAACTCCACACCAGCCCCAAGGCTGTCCATTGACATACCAAGCCCAAATTTGCCTCTCCATGCTTTCCACCTAACTAGAATAAGGGTAACCTGGCTTCCATGTGTTGGCCCAATCCAGATTGCCTTCACCGGATCTCCCAGAGGCATCGGGTCCTCAGTCCCCTCACAATCCTGGGCACCCCTTTCCTGGACACACTCCAGCCTGAACTGAATACAGGCCTCTTGATTGTGGCAGAGAACAGCAGGACTGTACCTCCTCAAACAGGATGCCTCTGCTGGGCAGAGCCCAACCTACAGAAAGAGGAATCCAGGGGCAGTTGATAATTTTAGCCCTTTGTTCTTGACTCTCCACACCATAGTGTGGGACCATGTATTTGGACTAATTGGGGGGGCGGGGGAGGTTAAGGTGATGTCACCTGCTGCACTCTAGTGATGGGCTTTAGTATTGCAAGCACAGCCCCTGTCCCCAGTCAAGGAGTAGGGATTTAGAGCAAGGCTGAGTCTTAGAGGACATCCAGCCCAACCCCATCATTTTGCAGATGAAGACACTGAGGTCCACAGATGAAATGACTTGTGATGGTCACACAGTAAGTGGCAGAGCCCAATCTGAATCCAGGCCTTAGGATTATAGATCCAGAGAGACCAAACCTAGCACCTCAATTTCCCAGAGAAGGTTCCCAGCAATTAGAACTACCTGAACCCCAGCCCCAAAGTGCCCCTCCATTCTGGACTATTTTTCGTAACAGTGTAATAAATATTTATTAAGCACTTATCACGTGCCAGGCACTGTGCTGGGATTACAAAAAGAAGCAAAAGATGGGCCCTGCCCTCAGGAAGCTTACTATCAAAGGCATCGGTTCTCAACCTGTGGGTCGTGACCCCTTTGGGGGTTGAACAACCCTGTCACAGGAGTCACCTAAGACCATTGGAAAGCACATATTTCCTATGGTCTTAACTTGATGGACACCGCTCCTCTATCCGTCTCCAGGCGGGTCCTCCCACATGCAGATACGCCCACATACGAGTATTAAAGGGTCAGGGCATTAGGAAGGTTGAGAACCACTGATCTAAGGGGTTAAAAAAGGAAAGGCAGTATGGAATTACCACTTGGTACCAGTGGAAGCTCTTTCTCCCCATTATGGCAAATGAAGCTTACCTCATTTTAACCTCTTGTCTCATTCCTCCTCCAACCTGCCCTTGCTAAAAATTACTTTGTTCTTGGGTCAATAGGGTATTTATCTCCTCATCACCATTACTCAGAATGACTGTATATTCCTAGTCCTAGTGTTTTGTCTTCTGTATATTTAAGCTCATGTTATGTGTGGGCCAAAAGGATTCTTTTATTCAAAATTGCCTTATAGCCATACTAGTAGAAAACTCATAATGTTCTTATATTTAAAAATCTCTTATTTGGGACAATAGGGTTCTCTTTGTTAAAATTATCATTCAGTTTGATACAGTATATATGGTTTTCCCTTTTCTCTTGACTCCTAGTTCCTCGATTTTTGTTCCATGATTTATCCATGTGGCCTCTCCAGCTCTGTTGCCCTGTCACTGTCTTCCTATCCATCTGTTCCTCCTCGCCTTTCCCTGACCACTCAATTTCTGTCCTATTACCCTTCTGGCTTTGTTTTGAATAAAATCTGCTGTTGTAACCACATCTGTTGTTAACTTATTAATTCCCCATTCACCTTCAGGGTCATCCATCACTCCACTCTTGAGCCAGCCTATACCCAGCTTCCAGAACATCCATCCTCTTCCCAGAACCCCAGGAATAAGGCCCTCCCTCCTGGCTCCTACTCTCCAGGTCCTGGTGCATTAGGAAATCACTCCTACTGCCTACCTTCAATCTCTCCCATTGTATTATGGGGTCCTTTTCAGCCAATCTGAGCTCCTAGAAATCTTTAATGAGATGAAGTTTCTTATCCCGTGGAACAGAGAGAAGGAAGGGGTGCTTAGGTTTCAATTCTGGTTTTATGGACAGCTGGACAAAGAAATGTCAGAGAACCAGCTTCACACCACCTTCCCACACATTTTGTTTGCTGTCCGGCCTATTCTTGGGACTTGGGTGCTACCACCTTCCTCTAAGCCCTAAATCCTTCGTTTTCCTGTGAGCTACGCAATATTCTCTGCTGTGAGAAAGTCATTCTAATTCTTCCTCTTCCGTATTCAGTGAAATAGTTTAAATGTGTAAAACACTATGCATCAGGTGGTGGGAATACACAAAAGGCGGGGCCTAAAGGGCCTCCAATTTAGGGGTGAAAGACTGCACAAACAGTAAACTGCTACAATGTTCAGAGTGCTTGCTAGGCCCGAGGAGATAAACGTATTAGCTGCTAGTGCCTTGCCTTTGTGTGTGTGTGTGTGTGTGTGTGTGTGTGTGTATGTGTGTGTGTGTCTCTTTCAAAGCAACCCTGTATTTTAAATTACTTCATATTTAATAGTAAATATGTAGCGCTTTCTGTGTGCTGGACACTGCTAAGTGCTTTACAAATATCTCATATGATTCTTACGACTCGGGAAGGTAGGCGCTGTTACTCCCATTTTACAGATGAGGATATGGAAGCAAATAGATGACTTGCCTAGACTTAGCCAGAAAGTGCCTGAGGTCAGGAAGACTGGAGTTCAAATCCAGCCTCACATACTCACTAGCTGTTTGGCCCTGGGCAAGTCATTTAGCTTCTGCCTCAGTTTCCTCAATTGTAAAATAGAGATAATAGTAGCACCTCCCTCCCAGGGTTGTGATGATTAAATGAGATATTTGTAAAGCCCTTACCATAGTGCCTGAGCCATTGTAAGCATTTATTTGTAGCTGTTATTTTTATTAATCAGGTATGATAGATGAATTGGGAAGGAGAATGGAGATGGGAAGACCAGTAAGAAAGCTGTTGCAGGGACAGCTAGAGCACAGACCCTGGAGTCAGGAGGACCTGAGTTCTAATCCAGCCTCAGACACTGTGTGACCCTGGGCAGGTCACATAACCTAGATTGCCTCCCAAAACAAAAAGGCTATTGCAACATTTGGAAGTGGGGAAGGATAGGGGGTATAAGACCTTGTTCTAGGGTTTTAGTAGAGGAAGTGGAAAACAAAGAATAACTTTGAAAAATATTAGAGTGGACATGGCAGCTAGGTGGCACAGTAGATAAAGAACTGACTTTGGAATCAGGAAAGACCCATCTTCTTGAGTTCAAATCTAGCCTCAGACACTTACTAGCTGTGTGACCTTGGAAAAGTCACTTAACCCTATTTGCCTCAGTTTCCTTATCTTAAAATGAGCTGGAGAAGGAAATGGCAAACCACTCCAGTATCTTTGGGTCATGAAGAGTTAGAGCAGAACAACAAGGAGAAAAGTGGATGGGGCAGAAAGGGAGGAGAGTTAGGAGGGGGGAGAAGTAAAAAATCACCAAAGTTTTGAACTTAGAACAATGGTTAAATGTCAGAGACACTGAACAAAAATGAAGGCACAAGGAAGAACCATTTCAGAAGGAAAGATGATGAACTCGGTTTTGAACTTGTTGAATTTGAGATGCCCCTGAGATACCCAAATTGAGATGCCTCTGTGCTGTGTACGGGTCTAGCACTCAGAAGAAATATCTGCACCAAAGACAGAGATTGTTTTCACATCTAATTTCTATCTTTACAACATCTTTTGCACCTGCCCTTTCTCTTCACCCACTCAGTCCCTCTCTCCTTCATCGTCTTGAGCATCTCTCACTTAACTATTACGATGATGACCCTACCTACCTCAAGTGTCTCCTAAGTTACTACACGTCTTACACAGCAACCAAAGTGAATTAACTCAAGGGTAGATCTCCTGGCTCTACTGTCTGGACTTTTCCACCTCTGTCTGGCTAGCTTCTCAGCCTGGAAATGCCTCCACCCCTGTAATCCCTTCCTCTCATTCAGTGGTTCTCAACCTTCCTAATGCTGTGACCCTTTAATACTTGTATGTGGGCATATCTGGGCATATCTACATGTGGGCAGACCCACCTGGACACAGATAGAGGAGGAAATATGTGTTTTCCAATGGTCTTAGGTGACTCCTGTGAAAAGGTCATTTGACCCCAAAAGTGGTCACGGCCCACAGGTTGAGAACCACTTCATTTGGTGGATTCCTGCTTGGAAGCTCCAGCAGAGACCATGCCCAGGCCAGCCATGTTCAGTTCTCTCCTGGATCTGGCCCCCACCAGTAATGTCGCCTCCCCACTTACAATGGAATCTCTTTGAGGGTAGGAACTGTTTTGGTTTTTTTGCTTTTATTTTTATTTCTAATGCTTACTGTTTGTGGTAAATAATGAATGCTTTATTTATCTGACCTTGTCATTGCCCTACTTAAATTCCTCACTCCCTCTTAGTTCTAGGATCAAGCATAATCTGGCTTTTAAAGCTTTTTACAACATGGACCCAACCTACCTCCCCAGCCTTATTTCAAGCATTTTATAGTTCAGCCAAACTAGCCTTCTTATGTACCTCAAAAAAATGACACCCTCATCTCTCTTCTGGGATCCTTTTCACTGACTGTTCCTCTTCACCTCCACCTCCTAGAATTCTTAGTTTCCTTTTAGACTTAGTTCAAGTGACACCTTCTATGAGAAGCCCTTCCTAGACCTACCACCACCACCATCATGTGGTTGACCCCTCCTCCTGCCACTTCTTCCTTTTTATGTGTGGCCTATACATGGTGCTAACCTTACACCATATATGACACCTGTGACCACTTTTCTTCCTCTGGATTGGTTCATTCACCTTAACTTGCATTCATAATAGAAGATCTACAGAGATTCCCCCCAACCACTCCCTCACCCCCACCTCCCCCCAGGGAGGGGGAGAATGGTGGGAAGGGGAGGAGGGAATCTAATCAATTACAACTCATTCTCAGGGATCTAGGGATAACTACACTCCCACCACTCATATAAATGTGTTTCTCCTTTACACAAAGTACTCAAAATGACAACATTAACTGTTTAAAAAAAATTTTTAATTAATATTCATTATATTTAACATAACATTTTAAATGTTTAGTTCCAGATTCTCTCCCATCCCCTGAGAAGGCAAAGAATGTTATCAATTACACACGTGAATTCATGTAAAACATTTCCATATTAATCATATCACAAAAAAAGCAAAATAAAGCAAACAAATGATTTTCAATTTGCACTCAGAATTTATCAGTTCTCTCTCTAGAGGTCGATAACATTTTTTCATAATGAGTCCTTTGCAATTGTCTTAGATCAGTCACTGTATTGATCTGAGTAGCCAAGTCTTTCACAGTTGATCATCATTACAACATGGCTGTTACTGCACACAATGATCTTTTCTCACTGCACTTTCAGTCAGTTCAAATAAGTCTTGCCATGTTTCTTTTTTCTGAAACCACTCCCCTCATAATTTCTTACAGCACAATACTTCCATCACAATCATATGACACAAAACGTTCAGTCATTCCTGAATTGATGGACACCCCTTCAATTTCCCATTCTTTGCCATCACGAAAAGAGCTGCTATAAATATTTTTGTGTATGCAAGTCCTTCTTCCTTTTTCTTTGATCTTTCTGAGGTACAGACCTTTATAATTTCTTGAAATATGATGTCTAGGCTCTTTTTTTGATCATGACTCGCAGGTAGTACAATAATTCTTAAATTATTTCTGTTCAATCTCTTTTCCAGGTCAGTTATTTTTCCCAATGAGATTTTTCACATTTTCTTCTTTTTAAAAAAAATTCTTTTGACTTTGTTTAACTGTTTCTTGAAGTCTTGTAGGGTCATTAGCTTCCACTTGCCTCATTCTAATTTTTAAGGAATTTTTTCTTTAGTGAACTTTTTACATTTTTTTCCATTTAGCCTATTTTATTTTTAAAGAAGTTCTTCCGTGAATTTTTGTGCCTCTTTTACTATTATGTAAATTCAATTTTTAAGGTAATATTTTCTTCAATATTTTTTGTGCTTCTTTTATTAAGCTAATTATTCTCTTTTTATAATTTTCTTGTATCACTTTCTTTCCCCAATTTTTCTTCTACCAATCTTATCTCTTTCTTTAACTCTTCCAGAAATTCTTGCCGGCTTTGGGTCCAATTCACACTTTTCTTTGAGGCTTTGCTTGTCACTATTTTCACATTCCTTTCTTCTAAGTTTATGTTTTTGTCTTCCCTGCCAAGTTCTTTTTTGTCGTTGTTTGCTTATTTTTCCAACCTATTTCTTCACTTTGAACTTTATATTAAAGTTGGGCTCTGTTTACCTTGTAGTGGGGAGGCACTGTGCCAAGCTTCAGGATTTTTTGTTAGTTAGTTAGCTGTTAGTCAGTTAGAGTTAGTTCGGGGGTCTGCAGGTTTCCAGTGCTTCCAAGGTGTTATTCTGGGAGAGATATGATCAGTGCTCTTCTGGTCTTTACCCAGGAAGGACTTCTGCTCACCTGCAACCACAAATACTAGTACTCCTCTTGGACCTGGAACTGTGACCAGGTCCCAATTCCCTTTAGACTAATCACAAGAGCTCCTCTGTGTCCTAGAGCCACAACCCAGAACTATTCTCATGGACAACAGAACTGCCAGTTAGTGCCAGCTATACCCAATACCAGCAAAAGGCCCCCTGTAATCTCTTTCAGACCAATTGTCTGACCCCCTTACTGTCTCTGGACTGAGAGCTCCCAAAGCTGCTACTGCTGTTATGACTGCCTCCAAGGCCCACTGTTGGTGTTTCTGGTGAGCTCCAGCAGGAAAACTAAGACCAGACCAGGAGCCAGAGGAGCCAGTCAGGGGACTGGGCCAGAGGAACTTCCAAAAAGCTCAGCAGCTGGTAAAAAGGCTGGGATTCCCATCCAAATCCTGGTACCTCTTCTGATTTCTCACCAGACATAGAATGCCTTCTCTTGCTCTTTCCCTGGTCTTGCTGAGTATGGGGTAGGGTTAGTGCTTTGAAACTGACCCTCTGACAAGTCTTGGGGGAAGAAAAGTGGGAAGAAGTGACCCAGTAGATCTAGGACTTGGGATCAGAAAAACCTGCATTTGAATCCCATCTGAAACATTTATTTTCTATATGTTCTTGTTCAGTTGTTTGACTATGACCCCATCTGGGGTTTTCTTGGCAGACCACTCCAGTATCTTTGCCATTTCCTTCTCCAACTCGTTTTACAGATGAGGAAACTGAGGCAAACAGGGTTAAGTGACTTGACCAGAGTCATACAGTTAGTAAGTATCTGGGGCTGAATTTGTAGTTAGATCTTCCTGAGTTCAGGCCCAGTGCTCTACGCACTGCATTACCTACGTGTTATACCATCTGGGAAAAATTGCTTAAACACTATTTGCCTCAGTTTTCTCATCTGTAAAATGGGGATAATAATAGCACCTACCTCCCAAGGTTGATGTGATGATAAAATAAGGTAATGTGTGTGAATGTGTGTACACATATACACACTTATGCGTATATATAAACACTTAAAGTGCTATATAAACGTTAACTTTCTTGATTATTATTTTATTAACATGCTTTATTTACAACTTCTCTATTTTTTAATAAACCATGTAATCACAGAAAGCTGTGTGAAATATAGAGAGTCAGTTGGGCTGGAAAAATTCCAGATGTAGGTGAAAGGAAAAACCATAGTTTTCCCATAATTTTAAAAATTATTTTGAAGTGATGTTGAATTTTTATCCCCTAGCATAAATTTTGAATCTGGCCAGTAAGGGATTTTCTAAATGTACCCAGCTGAGAAGCAGTGGCACAAAGCAGTGGGGAAAGGGATTCTTCTATGGATGTGTCAGAGAGACTCTGATGAGACCACTGCATTGGGGGCATAGGTTGATTACCTACCATCTTGCTGCAAATTTTATACTCCCTTGCTGGCTTATTAATTTTAATGTTAACACTCATTCTTCCTATGTGTTTAAAAAAGACCAGACATGAGACAGTGTGGGCTGCTATTACTATTGCAGCACATCAAGGAGTACCTTGTAAAATCAACAGGTGTACCCACAGCCCATCCAGTATGTATGTAAGGGACCTTTCTTTCTTGCAGGTTAATAGCAGGTATTAGGGTCACAAGGTCTGTGTAAAAACAGTTTAGTGACTCTTCTTTCACAATTCCAAATTGTTTTCTAAGATTGTTGATCCAATTCATAACTCCACTATCAGTATCTTTTAATAGATTTTAATGTGCTTGTCTTCCCATAGCTTCTCCAACACTGACTTTGTTCACCTGAGCAAAGGAATAAATTAATTAATTAATGAATTAATTAATGAATAAATAAATGAATAAATGAATGAATGAATGAATAAATAAATAAATAAATAAATAAAACACTTTTATAAAGTGTTTCTATGTGTCTGGTAATGGCAGGGGACACTGCTGGCAGACACAAACACAGAGAGGCCAAATGTATTTCTACTCACAAGGAGTATACATTCCAACCCTTCTGGAGCTATAGAAAATAAATTTAATCTCTCTTTCACTTGAGAGCACTTCAAACACTTTATATATTCTTTTTTTTTTAACTTTTTAAATCTGAACTTAGCAAACACTAAATAAAATGGGCATTTCCTTGTACTTTTCCTTTAAATAAGAGGAAGCTAAGTGGAAAAGCAGTGTGGGACTTGTACTCATTCTAATCTTGCTCCAGACACTTAGTAGCTGTGTGACCTCAGGCAAGTCACTTGACCTCTCTCAGCCTCAGGTTCCTTACCTGCAAAATGGGGGTGATAATAGCATCTATTTCACAGGGTTGTTGTGAAGATCAATGGTTGTTGTCCTTTGTTCTTGAAGAGGACCAAAATGACAATCCTATGCTAAAGTCAAATTTCAATGTGTCTGACTGTGACTTATCAGACCAATATGAGCTTGGAATGCTCTACCACAGGTGAGGCACAAATTGCCCATGTGAATATTTGGGGTGAATTCCCCAAATCTGCACATCCTGCATTTCCTTTGAGCTATTTCAATTCTGCTTTGCTCATGAAACACAGCACCTCCTCTGATGTGGGCATGCCATACTGAGCAGTCCTGTGCCGGTGTCTCCCATGTCACACAATCAATTCTGAAGTTCTTGAGAGAGACCTTGAGAGTGTCCTGAAATGTACATAAATTTATTATTTGATAAAATAGAATAAATTCAGCTATGCCCTACTTGTCTGTGATTCTTTCTGGACTGTTGCTCTCTTCTGTGGATTAAAAAAAAATGATGCTTCAATGTCTTTTTCTTCCCTTAAAACAGTCAAAGACAGGAATCACATCCCTTCAAAATCTCTCCTGTAAGACAAATATTTCTCAGCTCCTTCAATCATTTCTCACCTAGACAGAGGCATCATCTTGTTCTCCAAATTATCCAAATCCTTCCTTGCATGTGGCACCAAGAACTGACATGTATTTCACATGTTTTTTGTCCAGAGAAGAAAACAGCAACACGCCACTGCTCTGGACACTTCTTTTTTTTTCTCTTTTTTTTCTTTTCTAATATCTTTTTTTTAAATTTTATTATTATTATTTTTTAAATTAACTTGTTTGTTCACTTTTAGGTTACAAGATTCTGTTCCATAGTCACTTCAGTTATAGATTTTTCTCCCCTTCCTCCCC
>CM053593.1:132303619-132314050 GCA_028646575.1 Pseudocheirus occidentalis
AACTGCCTTCAGCGGGGGACGTGTTTTCTGCAGTTCTGTGGATTTTGGAGCCATAAAATTTATTGATTTTATGTGTATTTAAGGTGGCCGGGCAGGAGCTGCTGATCCTTGCTGCTTCTACGCCGCCATCTTGGCTCCACCCCGACACTTCTTAATGCAGTCTAAGAGGTATCAGAGTTTGTTTTTTCCCCAGTGGCCACATCACACTGTTGGCTTATTCTTTCGGAAGCAGAGTTTAGTTGGCAATGTGATGGCTTGCCCCAGGGATGGCTGGCACCAGAAGACCAAATGGACTCAAGGTGGATTAGGAGGAGATCAGGAAAAGTCCCAGCAGTCAAGCAAAGAGATGAAGCCGAGGCACGTGAGGACTTAGTATAAGAAAGCTCTGACACTGGATGACAGGATGATATCTCAAGAGACAAGTGAGGGTAGGCAGAGAATGTAGCAGCAAGCACCTAGCATACCCAGGATGGCTGCTAGCACAGGTTCTTTGATATGCTTTTCTAAAGGAAAGCAACTCAAAAGGAGTTAACAATTTTACTTTAATCAAAAGTATATCATTCATTTAGTTCAGGGAAAAAAGGCAACACCTTGAACTTCAGAGAATACAAACAGAAGTTACAAACAGACAAAAAAAATACAGAGAGAAAGAACACTATTCAACAGGCCAACAGACAGGGCTTCTAACTGTCTGACCATCACATACCTACCTAGTTAGTCACCAGAGAGAGAAGTACCAACATCTGGGTTTTCAAAGCTGGGGTGGGGGGCGTGGGGGACTCAATGGCTGCCCAGAGTCTCTACCGGCCAAATCACACAACTCTTCCCATAAGTGAGCCCCAAGGCAAAACTGCATCTCAGAGTGTATATAGCCTTCTCCAGGGTCAGAGAACATCACAACCTTTGTGACCCACCTGACTACAAAGTAACAAAATGTGTGGGCCTTCCTGAACAACAAGCCTCCCCTAAGCAAGCTTCTCTTGTTGGGCTCCAAGTGAGGCCTCTTAAGGGTCAGGGAAGATCTTCAAATTCCCTTACTATTACAGAGATCCAAGCAGGCAATATCAGAGAGACACAGAGATAGACCCAAGGACCCAGAATTCAAGAGGACTAACTCATTGTCAGCATGCCAGTCCCCACAAACAGGGCCTTGAATATGGTAGATATTTAATAACCATTTGTCAAATTGAATTGAATTGAGGATTGAGTGGGTAGATACGGAGCAAAGCAGAACTCTAGTTCTAGAAAAACTAAGGTACTAGGGAGAAAGCCAAGAGAGGAATTCAAGTATAGGTAACAAAAAAGGTTGATAATAATAATTCACATTTATTTAGTGTTTGTTAAAGTTTGTGAAATTATTTCCCCACAATAGTTCCATGGATATAGGTAGGTCCAGCAGTACAAGTAATCATAAGAGCCAAGCCCTGAAACTAGTGCTCTATCTACTACAGCATTACCTTTGTAGGAAATGGAACCAGGGTACAAGGCCAGTGTACAGAACAATAGCAGGATTCACTTGATCCTATCTATAGACACATAGGACTTTCCTTAGTTACAAGCATGATTGATTCCAGAACCTGGGGTAGTGTTGGATATACAGGTGAGGTTAAAAAAAAAGATCCAAGTCCTTTTTCACATGAACTGCTCTTACGCTAGGTGTCCTTCATTCTGTACTTGTGCCACTGATTTACTTCTAAGTGTGACTTTACATTTAACCCTATTAAATTTTGTCTTGTTTGCTCAACCAATTAACTGTTCTCTGTTAAGTTCTCTTTTTTTTTTGAACCCTGATTCCATTCATCCAGTGTACTAGCTTTCCCTCCTAGCTGTGCATCATCTGCATACTCAATAAATGAGCCATGAATGTCTGCATCTTCATCTGGATTCATGATTAGATTTATTTTTTTTAATTTATTAAACCTCATTTTCCGTAAATCTACCATTGATCCTCCTCCCCACCCTCTCAGTTGAGGATCTCAATTGAAAAAATTAAAGTCATTCACCTAGAATTCCCTTTTTCAACTCATGTCCCTCTGTTAATTGTTTAATTGATATTGGGGAGATATTAACCAGTCAAAGATAGCAAGAGGAACACATCAGATGGGTTCATAAGAGATGATAATATTAAAAACCAAAGCCCCCCAGGGTTACCCCTAGAACCTGGAGGACAGAAGTAGTAGTTGCCATGTGGGGAACCAGCCTAACAAAATGGGAGTTGGGAAAATGAGCCTAGAGCCTTTGATACATACATTTAGTTTTCTATCTCTTTCTCCTCCAGCTGATTACTATATATTCTCTCTCTCTCTCTCTCTCTCTCTCTCTCTCTCTCTCTCTCTCTCTCTCTCTCTCTCTTCCTCCTTCCCTCCCTTTCCCTCCCCACCTGACAATCATCAGTCCCTCCCTATCTCCTTCCCTGATGGCTATGATGCTATAATTACACCTATGTCTCCTCCATTTACCCCATACCCTCATTTGATTCTATCATTCCTCCTAGTGATTATTCTTTATCTCTCTTTTCCCTGCTAAACTCCCAGAAAAAGTAATCTATACTTGGAGCCTCTCCTTCCTCTTTTCACTCCCTTGTAAATCCACTGATTTCTGATCTCATGGTTCAACTCAAACTGCTTTCTCCAAAGTTACCAATATTTCTTTAATTGCTAAACCTAATGGTCTTTTCTCAATCCTAGTCCTTCTTGACTTCTCTAAAACATTTTATATTGTTGATGACCCTTTCCTAGTGTAAATTTTCCCCTCTCTGGGTTTCCTTGGCTTTGCTTTCTTTTGGCTTTTTTCCTTCTCTGACCTCTCCTTCTTAGTTTACTTTGCTACACCTTCATCTTTGTCATGTTCCCTGAGGGTGTCCCTCAGTGTTCTGTCCTGGGCCCTCTACTATTTTCTCTCTATACTGTTTGGTTTGGTGATTTTATCTGCTCCCATGAATTCAGTTATCATCTCTATGCAGATGACTCTCAGATCTAAATATCCAGCCTTAGTCTCTCTTCTGAACTCCAATCCCACCTCTCTAGCTGACTATTAGATATTTCACATTGAGTGCCACAAAAATAACATATCCAAAATAACTCATTATCTTTTTCTCTAACCAACCTCCCCTCTTCTGAATTTCCCTACTACTATTTTTTCTTAAAATTAAAATTTTTTTTATTTTTCAATTAACAAAAATCTATTTACTCTGTCACCTCCTCCTCCCAATTAAAAAAAAGGGGGGGAAATTAATAAATACATATAGTCAAACAAAATAAATTTCCACTTTGGCCATCTCCCCCAAAATATGTCTCTTTCTGCAATATAATCCCATCACCTCTATGTCAGGAGAAGGGTAGCATGTTTCATTTTTAGTATTCTGGAATCATGGTTATTGATCAGAGTTCTTAAGTCTTTCAGTTGTTTGTCTTTACAATATTGGTATTATTCTGTAATCTTTTTCCAGATTCTGCTCACTCCATTCTGCATAAGTTCATAAAACTTCCAGGTTTCTTTAAAACTATCATAGTTCTTACAGCAAAATAATATTCTATTTTATTCTTATGTCATAATATGTTGAGCCATTCCCCAACTGATGAGCATCTCCTTAGTTTCCATTCCTGGCCAACCACAAAAGGAGCTGCTATATATCTTTTTGTACATATGTATCCTTTTCTTGTTTTTTTCTCTCTATGGGATATAGACATAGTAGAGGTAGCCCTGAGTCGAAGAATATGCACAGTTTAGTAATTTTGGGGATATAGTTCCAAATTGCTTCCAGACCAGCTGGGCCAGTTTGCAGTTCCACCAACAAAACAGTAATGTACCTCCTTTCCCACAGTCCCTCCAGCATTTGTCATTTTCCTGTTTTGTCAACTCTGCCAATCCAGTAGGTATGAGGCTGTTTTAATTTGAATTTCTTTAGTTATAAGTGAATTGAATTTTTTTTCTTATGGTTTTTGATAGATGGACTTTTTTATCTGAAAAATGCCTATTCATATCCTTTGATCATTTATATAAATTAAAAAGTGGCACTTATCCTTATAAATTTGAACCAATTCTTGAAAATGAAACCTTTCTCAGAAAAACTTGCTTGAAATATTCCCCCCAAGTTTCCTGCTTCCCTTCTAATTTTAGATACATTGATTTTTTGGTGTCTAAACACTTTCTAATTTTAAAAAATCAAAGTTATCCATCTTAACTTGTGTGATTCTCTCTATTGCTTGTTTAGCCATGAACTATTCCTCTATTCCTGGATCCCAAAGGTAATTTCTTCCTTGTTCTTTTTTCATTTTTATTGGTTTTTCTTAACATCACCATAATTTTCACCAACATCTTTTTCCTTCTCCCCTTCCAGAGCGCCATCTCCTCCTACAAATAATATTTTTAAAGACAAAAAAGAAGAGGAAAAAGAATAAACAGAACTGATACGTAAAAAAAGTTTGAAAATATGTAAAATCTGCAGCACTCATGAGCCTCCCACTTCTTCAAAGTGGTGGCATGGGAGGCTTTCTCATATCTCTTTTTTTGATCCAGGGTTAGTCTTTATAATTTTCTAACATTCACGTTTGATTTTTTTTTTCTGGTAGTTGTTCTTTGCATTCATACTGCTGTAGTCATTGTGTACATTGTTTCTTGGCTATGCTTATTTTACTTTGCATCAGTTCATATAGACCTTTCCATGTTCCTCTGTATTCATCATTTCTTACAGCACAATAATATTCCATCACATTCATGTGCCACAATTTGTTTAGCTATTACCCGAGCATCTACTTTATTTCTGAATTTTTACCCTCACAAAATGTTCTGCCACAAATATTTTGGTATATATAAAGATTTTCCTGGGGTTTAAGCCTAGTAGTAGAATCTCTGTCAAAGTTATAGACATTTTAGTTTATTTACATAATTCCGAATTACTTTAACAAATTGTACTGTTGTATTGATTCACAGCTCCACCAACAACGTACTAGTCTTCCTCGCTCTTCTAATTTGTTTATGATGTCCCTCTTCATAGTTAAGTCAAGTACCCATTTGGAGACTTCCCTATTACTATTGAAGTCACCACCATCCCCAGTCTCTCAAGTTCATAAATCTGGTATCCTACTTGACCTTTCGCTCTCACTCCAATTAGTTGCTAAATTTTGCTGCTTCTTCCTTCAAAACATTTTTCTTACATATATCCTTCTCTCTCCTCACACAACCAACAGCCTCTATTTGTCCCTCATAGCTTTTCTCCTGGACTATCATAACAGCCTTCTAATTGGTCTGCCTGCCTTGTGCTTTTCTACTGCAATCCATCTTCCACACAGCTATCAAACATATTTTCTTAGAGCGTAAGTCTGATCATGTCACTGTCCTGCTCACTATATTACAGTACCTTTTATGCTGATGCTCCAGGGTCAAATATAACATCTTCTTTTGGCCCCTAATCATAACCTGGTCCCTAGCAACCCTCAAAGTCTTCTAAAACTTACTCTCTTCCACAAATTCTATTTTTTCACATGACTTCCCATTTCTAGAATTGCACTATCACTTTGAGAAGGAAAAAAAAATCACTTCTAACTGAGGAGTGTGAATCCACCAGCCCTAAGTCTTAGGCCTCACAGCTTCCTGAGAATGGGTTCAGGAGACTTTTCTCTTTGGCTACATGGTCACTGTTCACTTCTTTTTAAACTTCCTTAATCACTGAGTCCCAACTGGAGATAGCTCTTCCTTCGCAATACCCCAGTTGGTTTTGGTTTCTAGATTCACAGACCCCTCATATTCTATTCTTAATGACCTTTCTCACTTATGCTACTGCTGCCCCCATAGTCTTGCTTTTGTTTCTCTTTTACTTTCTATTTCTATATGCTCTAGAACAGAAAAAATAGGTTTCCTAGGATTTATAGACAAGAGAAAAGAAAATATATAAACTTTGAAAGGAGTCATTAGAGTAAAGTATTTAGAAGTGGATAAAAAATTAAGTTACCCAGTTCCAGACTGGGCAGTATTTAACCTTCTTAAATAATTTTCTAGAGTCTAGAGCTAAAACTCCCCAGGGCCATTATTCATACCCTTTGATCCAAAGATCTCACTAATAGGTGGGAATATACTCCATGGAAGTTGTTAATATCAAGAAAAGCAAAAAGTCTCCTATGTACAGAAATACTCCAGAACAGCCTCATTTGTGATAACAGCAACAAAAAACTAGAAACAAAACATGTGCCCAACAACTACAGGGTGACAACAAAGTAAGATATATGAATGTAATAGAATATCACTGCATCAAAAAGAATGTCAGCTCTAAAAAAATTTATAGAAATATGGGTAACACATGAATGGAAAGATGCATTGTGAAAAAACAAAACTGGATGGATCCCCAAGGACCCCACCCTGTTGATTTTGTTGCCCAGTCTCCCCTCAAGACTTGGGAGCAGGGGCTGGAGCAGTGTTAAGACTGGGATTTGGCTCCTTAGACCCTGCACCTGAAAGTTCAGGGAGGAAGCCTGCAAGGGCAGTGTGGGGGGAACGAAACCCCTCCTACCACCAAGAGAACTTTATTTGGAAATTTTTGTTTTGGATTGCTGATAATAAGTTGTTATGCTATGTGTCTTGCAAATGTGAGTCTCTATTTTGTGAGGATTATGATGTCAATGTTAACTCAGATTTAAGTTGCCTATATAATGGGCATGAAAGATCTTGGGGCTGAATGTTATGGAAATTTGAAGATCTTCCCTGCCCCTGGGCCCTTTGCTTAAGTGACTCTGATCCTCCCTGATTTGAAAATATACTCTGCCCCCAAATAGGCTGAATGTGGTCACATGGAGCCTGTGGAGTGAGGCTTGTTCTTCAGGAATGCCCATGCCTTATTACTTTGTGACTGGGCAGTGAGTCAAGAGGGCTGTGACATTCTCTGATCGAGGAGAAGGCTATATATATACCCTGGTATGAGTTTTTGCTTTGGGGCTCACTTTGGAAAGAGTTTTGTGATTTGGCCAGATGAGACTCTGGGCAGCTGTTGAGCCCCCCAGCTTTGAACACCCAGATGTTGGTGCTTCCCTCTCTGGTAACTGACTAGGTATGGATGTAATGGTCAGACGGCTGGAAGCCCGTCTGCTGATCTGTTTCTTTGACTGCTTGTAACTTCTGTTTGTATTCTCTGAAGTTCAGGGTGCTTTTTCCCCCTGAACTAGATAAATGATATATGTTTGATTAAAGTAAGATTGTAAACCCTCCCAAAAAAGAAAAAACAAAACTGGGAGAACAAGGTATAAATATGTATATGTGTGCATGTGTGTGTATGTGTGTATATGTATATATATATATGTATATATATACATATACACACATACACACACTCACATTCATATACATACAGGTAGATATGGATATGGACTACAACAGAGGTCAGTTGTTGATAGTGGACAAGACTCTGGTCAATTACAGTGTCAATATCAGTACTTGTCAGAGAGAGTCCTGTGCTGGGACCAACAGGGAACCATATAACTGTAAAGACTAGTCAGCACCAAAAACAGGGCACTTTCATTTAGAAGGTTAAAGGGAAGGCTCAAACACTTAACTGGAGAAACCCAGAGACGACATGGGAAGAAGGCCAGGGCATAATCACAACGTGATTAGGACTGATCCCTCCAAATCTAGAACGGGAAGAATGAGGGAAGGAACAGAATCAGGTAAGCCACCAGAAAGCTTCTGGCATGATGGTCTTCTGGTCCTAGAAAATCCACAAAAGTCTCTAGGATATGCACCCTATGTTCCCAGAGAGCAGATTTCCAAGACTTCAGTGGAAGGATGGATAGAATCCTATAGACTTAGAGGCAGCTGGGTAGTGCAGTGAATAGAGCACTGGCCCTGGAGTCAGGAGGACCTGAGTTCAAATCCAGCCTCGGACATTTGACACAAAAACTAGTCATGTGACTTTGGGCAAGTCACTTAACCCCAGCTGCCCCTCCAAAAAGCAAAAAAAAAAAAAAAAAAGAATCCTAGAGACTAAAACTCCACAAAGGAAGGCATCTGAGGAAAAATGCAAAAGTCTCAAAAATGAAATTCTGAAGATTCTTGAAAGACTCAAATGGGGCTGTTATCTCTGTATGCTCCCTTCAGTGATACAGATGAGGAGCCATCTCTGCCTGTATTTTTCCTCTGTGTGACTCTTCCTCCTCTTTGCTGGAGGGTGGGAGGACAAATTGACATCCTCCCATCAATTCACCAAAGAGGGTCTGTCAGCCTGTTGGGGCCCTGCATTATTTTCTACTGCAATAGAAGGAACACTAGTGAAGCACATGGACTGTCCACCTTTCACCCATCACTCTAACTGCATATCCAGCCCATATTCTTTTTGTGAAAATCTATTTCCTTAAGGACATTCTTTACTCTGACTTTTTTCACAGTTCTTTATTTGCTATTGTATATTGCAGCTTGCTCACACCCAGCATGTGACTCTTTAGAGCAATAACCCCATTTAGGACTCTTATTTTTATGTGACAAACTCAGGGTAGCTTAGGTAAGATACAGTGGTATCAGTGAGGCTCACACCCAGCTCCTAAGCCTACAGAAAAGCATTTGGTCACTTTGTTAATTAGTCAACCAATGAAAAAGACCCTCTTTATAGATCTCTGAGAAAATCCTTTCTAGCACACCTGTGTCAACTTCCTGTCCCAACAAACCATACTGCTGGGCCAGAAGGAAACCCTCACTAACCTGGGTTCAGTGTTGATTTATTTAATAACTGTGTCATAGACCCCTTTGGCAGGCTAGTGAAATCAATTTAACTCTTCACAGAATAATATTAAAAATGAATAAAACACACAAGGTTACAAAGGAACCAAACTGTATTAAAATGTAGTTATGTAAGTATATATTATATGCACATAAGATAGACATATAGATAACTGCATTAGACAGACAGACAGACAGACAGATAGATAGATAGATAGATAGACAGATAGATAGATAGATAGATAACTGTATTTTAATACAATTTGGTTCCTACTAAATCAAAAGTTCACGGATCTCAGGTTAAGAACCCCTGATCTAGAAGGTAATATTGACTATGCTTACAAATTGTTGGAGAATTACAAAAAACTTGTAATTTGCTAAATGCTGAAGCATCTGGGAAATTCACTCATTCAGTTTGGCCCTCTATATTCCTGTGACATAGGAAATTGACTTCTAAAAATGATCATTTGTTTTACTGAATCCAGTATGGCAAAACTGCAAAGAAACTGTCAACATCTTTGCCCAATCTTCTCCAAACCACTTCCTGCTTATCCTTCTACATCTTTGGGGTGTATAAAGGACAGTCCTGAATCACCTGCTCCCATAAGTCATAGAGAGGGAAGAGGGAATTAGTTGTAACTGTGGGTTCCCTCTTTGGTAGAGATTATTAACACTGGAAAGCAGGGGAAGCTGAAAAGGAATATTTGGGGTTTGAAACATTTTCCCTCCTCACCAAACTATTGAGATTTTCAGAAGCTTCTCTGGCTCACAGGACATTCTGGACTCAGTTCTCAGAATGGTCATTACAGATGGGCTGCTCTGGCTCCTAGTCTGACCCATCTCTTCTGACACTGCTCACTCCCCATCTGCCCATCCTATCAGCTCTTTTCCCTGATGACTGCTAGAGCTTTCCCAGACCCCTGGATTTAATAGTGGCTAGCAAGATTCTCCTAAGCTATGGATACAGTGCTACAGTCCCTCAGTCCCAAGGTCAGTTGTTGCAAGCCTATTGCCCAGCAGCAGCAGCCAAGAATGATCATAACCTGGCATGAGGAGAAAGGAAATACAACCTAAATCTCAAGGGCAAACAGGAGGAAGGGGTGAGCATTCTGTCTGGAAGGCCCATGTGCTTTGTTTTCCTCTGCCTTCTTACTCAGCCTGTGTCAGCCCTTAAATCTCTCTGCCTCTCATCAGTCTTTATACTTAGATTGGGTCAGAGAGAGTATAGAGTCTCCCACAACTCCTGGAGAACAAACAAACAGAAATGACAGGATTACCCTTGAGAGGGAGCAAAGGGGAATCTTCAGTATCAGTAACAATAGTTCAAATAGACAAGAGGGCAATGCCAGATGTCCCATTCCTAAGCATATATCCCATGGAAGTAATGATTAAGAAAGGCCCCATATATGCAAAAATATTTATAGTACTATTTTTTTGTAGTAGCAAAGAAACAAAGCAGATGCCCATCATTTAGGGTAGCGTGTAAATGTAATGGAATATCACACTACCATTAAAAAAATTATGAACGGCGAAACAAGGATATCCACTATCATGCCTCTTATTCAATCTAGTACTAGAAATGTTAGCAGTAACAATTAGAGAAGAAATCAAAGGAATCAAATTAGGCAAAGAAGAGACTAAGCTATCACTCTTTGCAGATGATATGATGATATACTGCAGAATCCTAGAGAATCAAGTAAAAAACTTCTTGAGACAATAAATAAATTTAGCAAA
>CM053593.1:132314150-132326155 GCA_028646575.1 Pseudocheirus occidentalis
TGCCAAAACAAGCCCAGTACCTATATGAACACAACTACGAAACACTTTTCACACAAATAAAATCAGATCTAACTAATTGGAAAAACATCAATTGCTGGTGGCTGGGTCAAGCTAATATAATAAAAATGACAATTTTACCTAAATTAAATTACATATTTAGTGCCATACCAATCAACTTACCAAAAAATTACTTTATAGAACTAGAAAAAATAGTCACAAAATTCATTTGGAAGAACAAAAGGTCCAGAATATCAAGGCAATTAATGAAAAGAAATGCTAGGGAAGGTGGCCTAACCATACCAGATTTTAATCTATATTATACAGCAGCAATCATCAAAATTGCTTGGTACTGGCTAAGGAATAGAGTTGGAATAAATTGGGTACAAAAGACTCAATAGTCAACAATTACAGTAATATACTGTTTGATAAGCCCAAAGACCCCAGTTTTTGGAATAAGAACTCACTAGTTGACAAAAACTACCAGGAAAATTGGAATATAGTATGGCAGAAACTGGGCATAAACCATCATCTAATGCCATAACACCAAAGTCAAGTCTAAATGGGTGCACGATCTAGGCATAAAGGCTGATATTGTAAATAATCTGGGGAAGCAAGGAATAGTTTACCTGTCAGATTTATGGAGTGGGGAAGACTTTATGATCAAAGAAGAGTTGGAGAGCATCATAAAATGCAAAATTAATAATATTGATTACATTAAATTGAAAAGTTTCTGTACAAACAAAGCCAATGTAACCAAGATTAAGAGGGAAGTGGGAAAATGTAAAATAATTTTTACAAACCAGTGTCTCTGATAAAGGCCTCATTTCTAAAATATACAGGGAATTAAGTAAAATCTATAAGAATACAAGTCATTCCCCAATTGATAAATGGGCAAAGGATATGAACAAGCAATTTTCAGAGGTAGAAATTAAAGATATCTATAGGCATATGAAAAAATGCTCTAAATCACTATTGATTAGAGAAATGCAAATCAAAACAACTTTGAGGTACCATATCTCACCGGTCAGATTGACCAAGATGACAAAACAGGAAAATGACAAATGCTGGAGAGGATATGGAAAAATTGGAACACTAATGCACTGTTGGTGGAGCTGTGAACTGATACAACCATTCTGGAGAGCAATCTGGAACTATGCCCAAAGGGTTATAAATAATTGCATACCCTTTGACCCAGTAATACCACTTCTGGGGTTGTATCCCAAAGAGATCATAGAAGAGGGAGGAAGACCCATATGTACAAAAATCTTTATTGCAGCTTTCTTTGTGGTGGCAAAAAACTGGAAATTAAGGGGATGCCCATTAACTGGGGAATGGCTAAACAAGTTGTGGTATATGAATGTAATGGAATACTATTGTGCTATAAGAAATGGGGAGGAGGCGGTCTTCATACTCACCTGGAGAGGCTTATACAAACTGATGCTAAATGAGAAGAGCAGAACCACGAAAAATTTGTATAAAATCACAGATACATCATGTGTGTGATGACCAACTTTGATAAATTGGACTTTTCTCAGCAACGCACAGGTATAAGACAACTCTACAAGTCTCAGGATGGAAGGAGGTATCTATATTCAGAGAAAGATGGATGAGTAAGCGAAAAAAATAAATTTATTAAGTTCTTTCTATGTACAAAGCATTGTGCCAGGTTCTGAGGCTACAGATGAAAAGATTCAGATAATTCCAGCTCTCAAAGAACTCACATTCTAATAAGGAAAGATAACAGATAATTTATAAGCACTAGTTACATTCTGGGCACTGGTTACATTTAATTCCTTGGAGACTGTGGTCTTCTATTATTTGCAGCCATATCAAAATACTGGTAAAATACCGGTATTTCAAAGACAGGCCTTTTATTGTGAAAGAAGTTTGGAGTTATTAAAGGAGTCTCCCAAAGGTAATTCAGTTCACTTTCCTCCTTTTTAATACTGGGCCCAATACACTGTTCAGCTAACTCCATATGAGTATGCTTACTTCTTTCTGGAAGAGATACTAAAAAGATGCCTTCTCTATCTTTAAAGACATGTGGGACTGAGGATATTAACATTGTATATAACAGAATTTTTCAATATGTTATTTAGTTTTGCCAAATTGTCTTTTTCCCCCTCTTTTTTATTCTTTGTTATAAACGATGTCCATCTGGGAGGGTTAAAGAAAGGAGAAGGGATATATTAGGAAGGTTAGGTGATGTAAAAATTACCTAGGTAATGCAGTGGATAGAGTACTGGACTTGGAGTTCAAATCTGACCTTAGACACTTACTAGTGTGATCCTAGGCAAGTCACTTAATTCTGTCTGCCTCAGTTTCCTCATCTATAAATTAGTTGGAAAAGGAAATAGCAAACGACTTAACATCTTTACCAAAAAAAACCCCAAATCGGGTCATGACTGAACAACAACAAAAGGTGATATAAGAACAAAATATATCAATCTATGAAAAGAAAACAGGACAATGTATAAGCACTAGTTACATTTAATTCCTTGGAGTCTGCAGTGTTCCACTATTTGTAGCCATATCAAAATACTGGTAAGAATACTGGTATTTCAAAGATAGGCCTTTTATTGTAGAAAATGTTTGGAGTTAATCAGTTATCAAAGTAAAAATTTTTTTATTATTGATAGAATATAGAGTAGCTTTTTTACTCATATGAAAAGCATAGTAACTGTTCTCGTAGTGTGTTTACATTCATGTGTTACTTGCTACCATGAATGGGGAAAAATGTATGGAAGTGCAGAAGTAGCTTCTTCAAACCCAGTCACATTGTCATCAAACCACTCAGGCTAGTTTGTTGCTGGTAGAGTTTTGTTTCTGTTTTTTATTTTTTAAAAGAAAAAGTAATACAGATTATCTGTGAGGGCCTCTAGTTCCCTAGTGGTTCAACTTTTTTCTGTTGTCCAATTTCAATTGCTTCATAACTTAAAACAATTCTTTTTTGGTGTTGATAGTATGGTTTCCCAGCTCTATGTTCCTGTGTGTCCCTTTACAAGAACTGGAGAGGTTATTTATTGGAATGAACTAACTAACTCCCCCTTTCCCTTCCTCCCTTCAGACAGTTTAAATTACAAAAACTTCACTACTTCATGAGATGTGGAATGATGTTGCTGAAGTTTACTTTATTTTCCAGTGAAGTTGACAAAATATCACTAAAATGATTTATTATAAATAACTTTCTCCTGCTGCTTTAGTTTAATTTGACAAATGGTTACTATATGACATTTTCTGACATGTCCGTTTGGTTTTGTTACATTGGCATTGTTTGTTAGCTACCCTCTTCCCACCTCCCTTTATTTCTCCCTCCTGTACTACCCTTCCTGTCTGGCCAGTGTATATACACCTCAGTCCTCTATAAAAGGCATAAATTTCTAACAGAGAGTCATAGACTTATTAAGCCACATGATTTGTCTTACAATTTATCCTGCATGTCCAATTTGGTCAGTTTGTTATGCAGTACAAGTCAAACATCAGATTATTTTTACTTTCTGTGCCCTTTTTCATCATTAAAATTAACACAACAAAAAAAGAAGTTTGGAGTTATCAAACGAGCCTTGTCATCACCTAAAGGTAATTCAATTCACATTCCTCCACCTTTTTAATGCTGGGCCCAATACACCGTTCAACTAGCTCCATATCACAATATGGGCCTTCCATTTCTCAACCGCTTTATTTTTTGTGAGTGGATGGTTCTGACAAACTCTTTTGGGTGGTTCTAGATCTCTTCCAGAAGGCTCTGCAACATCCTAGAGTTTCATGTAATCAGCATGATATCAACCCAAAACAGGAGCATCATTTTTCAACTTGAACTCAATACTGCATCTCCTTTGTAATGCTAAACATGTTAATGCTAAAGATGTGTTCCACTGTGGAATATTGTTTGTGAAGATCTGCCTGTTCCCTACTAACACTCTCACTGAATATGCCCTCAATGAATGTGTAACTGATTCTCATAAAAATTTTATATTGATTGTCTACAGGTCATTGGCTTCTATTTTCTTGGATTCCCCACCCCCCGCCAGAAACAAGATACAAGATTTTCCCCCCTTACATCTGTGGTATTTTTTCATACTTTACATAGCTTGGGAATAAATCCTTCAATACTCTCACAATTGTGTTTCATTCAGCAAGGATCTCTAATTCTAATTCTAATCTCTAGTTCTAATTCTATTTTCCCCATCTTTTTTCTTTTTAGTTCCATCTCTACCATCTCTAAGTAAGTCTAAAACTATAATGTAGAGTCCAAATGTGGTGGCTCCATTGTCCTTGATGATGAAAATAGTTTGCTATAACAAAAGACAGGTCAGCAAAACCCACCAACGTATTGAGTGAGTTTTAACAGTATATGCTATTCTTTCTCCTTTCCATTACTTGCTAATCCCTGCAGCCAAAGTAGGGAGTTGCATTCTCTTAACTCTTGCTTAGTCATTTTTGTTTTAACAGTCTTTCTGTTTACATTGTTGTAGTGATTACATATATTGTTTTCCTGATTCTATTTAACTTCATTCTATATCAGTTCATACAAATATTGCTTTTTTTAGTGTGTTATGTTCCCATGTTTACCACTGAAGGTTTTTTAAAGCAGGGTAAGGGCCAAGATACATTAGGAAGATTAGAAATAAGGAGAAGTAATATTGGAGAGAGGATAATCTAGGGATAGAAAATTCCATTGGGAGACTATGACACTTGTCCAGGTAAAAGGTAACAAGGGCCTGAACTAGGATGTTAGTAGTAAACATGGAAAGAAGAAGGTAGATGTGAATTATAATGTGAGGAAGATTCACTAGGACTTGGCAACTTATTAGCTGTGGTGGATGAAGAGGGAAGAGTTGAAGACGACTGAAACTTCCAATTTGGATGATTCAGAGAATGGTGGGACCATAAATAGAAATACAAGAAGTAGGAGGAGAGGCAGGGAAAGGGTAATCTGAATTTGTCACTTACTCTTTGGTTAGAGTTGCTCATCCAACTAATAATTCATCTAACTACACTATCTTTTATTCCCTAGATTTCTACTTTGTCCGCATGGGTGCCTAAATTTGACTGCTGTGGATAAGTTCAGTTACCTTGGCAGTACGTTTTCCAGGGATGTCCACATAGATGATGAGGTTGATGTACCCATTGCCAGAGCTAGCTTAGTGTTTGGGAGGCTCCAAAGGAAAAGTGTGGGAGAATAAAAGTATTAGGCTATGAGACTAAAGTCTACAGAGCCATTTGTTGACCTCATTGTTATATGCCTGTGAAATCTGGACAGTCTACCAGCGCCATGCCACAAAACGGAATCACTTCCATTTGAATTGTCTTAGGAAAATTCTGAAGATCACCTGGCAAGATAAGTCCCTGACACTGAGGTCCTCTCTCAAGCTGAACTGCCAAGCAATAAAATTCTCCTGCAGAGAACACAACTCCAATGGACTGACCGTGTTGTTTGAATGCCAAAAGTATGTTTGCCTAAAAGACTATTTTAAAGAGAATTCACACAAGGCAAGCACTTACATGGAGGTCAGAAGAAACAATACAAGGACACTTTCAGGGTTTCTCTGAAGAACTTTGGAATCTATTGTGAGAGACATAGGAGACACTGGCATAGAACTGCCCTACATGGTGTGCCTCCATTAAAGAAAGTGCTATAAGCAAAGCAGAATTGAGTAGCTCAAAAGAAACTTAAGATGCACAAATGTAGAGACATTTCCACTCCAAATGTTCATATGGACTATTTGTGCCCAGCCTGTGGTAGAGCCTTCTGAGCTTATATTGATCTGATCAGCTACAGTGGGACACGCTGTACCTTGATCCCAACATAATAATGCCATTGTGGTCCTCTGTGAGAACAAATGACAACAACCAACCAACCATTAAACACTGTCAAATGTATCACTGTCATCTAGAAACACAATGACTATGGCACTTCTCCCCTTACCTAGCGGCTGAGTATGCAGCGGTACTTCAATGATCCATATGTGTACTTGTCAATGTGTGTACTCCTACCATTGCAGGTTATAACCAGAAACAACCCAGAAAATATTTATAAGTTTCTGTGACTGAAAAACCCCCACAAAATCAATTTTCCAGAGTAATGGAGGACTGGGAGGCAAGTTGGATTGGAACATATACCACAGTATGTACTAGGAACTGAGCTTCCCTGGCTATTTCTGAGGACAGTTGATCAATGCTAAAGGACTTCAGTTTGCTACAGCAATATTGTGGTCCTTGTGAGGGCAACAGGGGGAGGGGGCTGCATTAAAGAGGATTAAACCTTAAGCCAGACAGAGTAGTTCCCCTTAAAAGAACTTAAAAGCAGTGAATTTCTCAGGCTCAGAACTTGACTATGTATCATTTAATGTTTTTATTAAAAAGTTGTCAAAATATTTTATCAAAAATTATTTTAATGTTTTTTAATCAAAAAAAAGTATATATGACATGCTCATTAAATTTGTAGTGAGCAAAAATCTGGGAAGAACACTGCAGGACAGAGATGGGATTCCAAGAGAGCTAAAACATAAGGCTGATTCTAATAAGATGAAATTTAATAGAGATAAATATAATGTTTTATACTTGGTTTCCAAAAAATCAACTTTGGGATGGGGGGGCAGGGAGAAATATGTATTTACTCAATACCTACTATATCCCAGGCATGGTCCTAATTGCTTTACAAATACTCATTTGATCTTTGTAACAACTATACAGGGTTGGTGTTATTATTATCCCCATTTTACAGTTTAGGAAGCTAAGGCAGAGAGATATTAAGTGATTTGTAGAGTTAGTAAGAGTCTGAGGCTGGATTTGACTTCAGGTCTTCCTGATTCCATGCACAGCGCTCTATCCACTAAACTACCTCCCTGCATACAAGTACAAGATGGTCAAGGCATAGCAAGACATCTCCTCAGCCAAGAAATATCAGGGGAGTTTGACGTCCTATAAAATCTCTTGAAGGACCCAAGGATTTCTGCTTTGGAGAAGAGAGTGTTTACAATGGCATGTTTTTTAAGTATTTAGAAGGCTGATGTGTGCAAGAGGGATTCAATTTGTTTTTCTTGGCCCTCGGTTTATAACTAGAAGCAATGGATAGAAATGGCATGGAGGCAAATTTCAACTTGATGTAAAGAAAAGCTTCCTCACCATTTAAATGATCTTAGTGTAGAAGGGGTGAGTTTCTCTTTGATAGAGATCTTCAAGCAAAGATTATAAGACCACTTGTCAGGAAAGTTCTAGGGACAGCTAGGTGGTACAGTGAATAGGTCACTAGCCCTGGTGGTAGGAGGACCTTAAGTCAGATCCTGCCTCAGACACCTACTAGCTGTGACCTTGGACGAGTCATTTAACCCTGATTGGCCAAAAAAAAATTTTTTTTAAAGGAAGATTCTAGAAGAGATACCTCTGCAACTATGGGTTGGGCTAGATAGTCCCTGAAGTCCCTCCCAGCTATAAGATTCTCTTTGTTCTTGAAGTAATTTCTTTTTAATGTCTCTGACAATGTAAGGACGTTTATTTGTTCTTTGATTTTTTTTTTAATCTGGTCTCCTAATGCCTAGAGCAGTGGTCTCCAAACATTTTCAAGCATGTACTCTCAGTAAAAAAACAGTTTGAACTCCCTCCATATGTATATATTTATTTATAAATTGTATCTAGGAACTTACTATTCTAATTATTTACATTATCAAACTTACACAAAATAAGTATTTTTAAAAGATGAGATAAGGATAAAATAATATTTGCTCCCAGAACCAATAAGGAGCCACTGGAGTTTGAGGAGGGGAGTTCCATAGTCAGATCTATGCTTTAGGAAAACTCCTTTGGCGGTTGTATAGAAGATGAATTGGAGAAGGGAGAAATATGAGGAAGGGAGACCATTGAGAGGTTATTGAAAAAGTCACAAGAGGTGAGGAGAGCCAGAACTGGGATGGTGGCTATATAAGAGAAGAGAAGGAGCCAGATGTGGGATGTTATGGCACAAGCAAAAAGATATGGTAACCTATTGGACTTGAGGAATGAGTGAAAGTGGAGAATTAAGGATGATATTCAGGTCATGAATGGAGGAGACTAGAAGGTTGATGGTGCCCTGTAGGAAAATAGTTTTAAGGAAATAATTATATATGATATTATTATATTATATAATAATGTGTATTATAACATATATTTATAATAAAATATTATATATTATAAAAATAATTGTTAATATAGTAAGCTTCTGCCCTGAACAGAAATTGGGACATTCAAAAGAGGGATTAAATCTTTTTTGGAGGGGGGATAATGTAATGAAATCTGATATGTATATCACAATCTATCCAGGCTTATTCAGCTTGTTAAACTCATGCTGTTCCATTCAAAAAGAAAATAAGAAAGGTCTTTTACTCACTATTCACTGATCCAGAGCACAGAGTCCATCCCCTTATGGGTAACTGCTGTAGCTACCAAGCTATCTGTGGGACAAGGGGGAAGGATTTCCTCAGCGGCACCTGTACAGCTGCTGATGTATAATGGTTATTATATATCTGAATAATGGTTATGTTATGAATGTTTCAAAAGGCCAAAGCACAGTTCAGAAAGAGAATGAGCAGACACTTACAAAGCTGAGAGAAGAGGCAGAGTTAGGGAGCATTGGAGGATAATAATAACAACATTTATATAGTGCTTTAAGGTTTACAAAGTACTTTCCAAATATTTCCTCATTTTATCCTCACAAAAAATTCTGTGAATTAGGTGCTGTTATTATCTCTATTTTAAAGATGAGGAAACTGAGGCAGAGAGAGGCATTTAACTTCCAAATCCAGATCTGAACTCCGGGGCCAGCCAGCATTGTATTCACTGTGCCACTTGGCTGCCTTGTTAACAGTAGGTAGAGTTAGGCTGGACACAAGCCCCATGATTATCTTTTGTGGGGAGGATGGGCTAGGACCCATTTCCCTGCCTTCTGTTGACTGATCTCATAGCCTTTGAGGTAAGGCAATGGTTCCTTAGCAAGTCCCAGGTCCCATTTTGGAAACCACTGGTCTAGTGTATGCATCTGATTACATCCAATGTACTTTCTTCTTCACAGCTATGGAGATGACAGTCACTTTCTCTCAGAGTTTCTGTCACTTAAACCTCCTTGGTCAGTTCTTCTTTGCCTAGAATTAAGGCCAAGGAAGTAGCTCTTTTTATTATTATCTCAAACAGCTTTTTTCATTTTTATGTATTGACATATCTTGCTTTTTTCATCACCTTCATTTCCCTTTCCTTACAGTAAACCAATATTCTATGACATTCATGTGTCATAATTTATATAACTACTTCTCAATCCATGGGCATCGACCTTATTTCCAGTTCTTTACTACCACAAAGTGCTGCTATAAACATTTTGATGTGTAGGAGCCCTTTCTTTCCTAGCATTTACCTCCTTAGGTAATCATATGACTCAGACAATTTCAAGAGTTGGAATTTGGTTGATCAAGGGAGTTTCCTGACCAGTTTGATGAGTTTACAGGGTGGTGATTCTATACAAGACTTTGAATGTATCTTCCTATGGAGAATATGCACATGCCCTTTGTAATTTCTGGTGAATAGGTATCACTGATAGATTCCAAGACGGAATAGACAGTCTGGGGAGGACCCATTTCTTTGTGTTGACCTATAAAAGGGAGTCTACAGATCCTTTTGGGCCCTCTTCACCTTTGCATTATTTTAAGAATTCTTGAGTGTGCTCTCAAGAATCCTGGGCAGTTCTCTCTCTAGGAAACATCAACGGCTGTCTTGGAGGATAGATTCATAGAAGGAATGCCCTTGTACTGGCTCATATAAGCTAAGAGGAGAATTTCCTAACAATGTCAGCTCCCAATCTAGGAAAGTCAACAGCATAACTTCTCAAGCACATGGCAGCCACAAAGAAGGGAACCACATAGCCAAGAAGTGACATTTCCTGAGAATTGGCTCTTTGGTAGCCCCAAATTTTCAGTTCTAGCGTCTGGTCTCTTAATAAGAGAAGTAAGATTTACAAGGTAATACTAGACTTGGGGGTTGTCCCATAGGTAATCCAAAGTTTAGACATCTAGACTTCTATAGAAAAGGGAAATTTCATTACTAGATGGCCCTTGTGAGAAGATGATTGCTTATGTTGTTCATAGTGCTGGAAGAAGAATAAGCAAGGGACTAAAACCACAATATGGGAGAACAAGGGGTCTGGACTTCATACTCCCTTATTACTATTAAGTATTCAGATGTTGTAGGTTCTCATTGAATGGGGATTCCCTGTGTATTAAGCCCAAGTATGTTTCCCTTCTAGGGTACTAGAAGCTCTCAGAGTCTCTGTGGGGTGCAAGTATGACGTTGAAATGTTGGGTGTTAGCTGTCTAGAGGTAACAAGGGCCTGTCCCTTCCATCAAGGAAGATAGATATTACCGGGGCATTCTGGAGAAGTCATTGTTGGGGAGGAAGGAAAGGTAGGGAATAACTACAGCAAGCTCCACAGCAGTGGGCTCTGTCCAGGCCTGCTGCAGTTGATCCATGGTGTCTGTTGCCTCAGCTCCAGGGACATGGCAACCACCACTTCAATTTTTATCATGCTTCCTCCTCTTCTCCGGCAGAAGGAAGCATGGGAAAAGCTGAAGATGGGATATTCTTGACCCCATCCTTTCCTAGGACTTTAGGGCAGTAAGGACTGGGGAATGAAGTGAGGGGAAATGGGCAGCAGCTGCACTGGGGGGCGGGTCCTACATTGTGAGGAGACAAAACCTACCCTGAAGGAGCACTTTGCTATCCTCTTCAATAATAGTATATGGAAGGGCAGCTAGGTGCCCCAGTGAATAGAGCACTGGCCCTGGAGTCAGGAGGACCTGAGTTCAAATTCAACCTCAGACACTTAACACTTATTAGCCGTCTGATCTTGGGCGTGTCACTTAACAACCCAATTGCCAGGGCTTCCCTCCTCCAAAAGGACAAAAATAAATAAATATATAAATCAAACAATAATGTACTGAGCAATGGACACTACCTTATGAGCAAAGGGATGAACTTGCAGCCTTGCCATCCACCTTGTTGCTGAGGTCTCTGGGGCACCATGCTTTCCCTTCTAATATTTATAAAGTGCTTGGCACAGTGGGTGCTTAATAAATGCTTATTTCTTCCTCTTCCCTTTTCATCTGCCTTGTCTCTATGCTCTAAACTTGGGCCTTACAATGTGACTTGCTGCTGCAACCTCCAGACTATCAGGCCATTTCATATGCCCTGCAGCCTTACTCTTCTATGGGTGCTGTCTCCCCCATTAGAATGAGAAGCTCCTTTAGAGCAGGGGCTGTCTTGCTTTTCTATCCCCATCTCTTAGTATAGTGATCGTCACATAATAAATGCTTTTTCATTCACAGAGTCTTTCCTTCTTTCCCCTCTCCTTCCTTCTCTCACTTCCTCCTTCCTTCCTTTCCTTCTTTCCCTCTCTCCCTCCCTCCTTCCCTTCTTTCCTTCCCCTCTCTCCCTCCATCCATCCTTCCAGGACAGTCCAAAGGACAGTGTAGTGCTATACATCTTCAGTACTTTAGGACACTGTAGAAAGGGAACTCACTGAAGACAGAAGATTATGTTGATTGTTTATGTTATTATGAGATCTTCATGTGTTTTCTGCATTTGTATATAAGTTCTTTGCATTTTTAATACTTTCTTTATGGTAAAATATATGTTGTTCCATACCTAATAAGTTCATTGTAACCCTGAGTTGTTCATGGTGTTATTACTGGATCTTGGAGAGACCCTTTATTTACATTTTTGGAGACTTTGTATAGGATCTTGGGGGGAATCCTTTCATCCACAACCGAGGAGATGTAAGCACAAGTTATATTCAGAGATTTTACCAGAATAAACTTGGGGAGGGGAAGACAAAAAAAATCAAAGAACTAGTGATTTGCACTATTGATTCGTGAAATGCAAATCAAAACAACGTTGAGGTACCACATCTCACCAGTCAGACTGGCTAAGATGATAAACCAGGAAAATGACAAGTGCTGGAGAGGATGTGGAAAAATTGGAACTCT
>CM053593.1:132326655-132370352 GCA_028646575.1 Pseudocheirus occidentalis
CAGACGATTGTACAATGTGAAGGAGTTTGCAGATCCTATATATGATTGTATGCCACCATAGGGGGTTGGGTGGGGGATGGGGAGGAAGGGGAGAAAAATCTATAACTGAAGTGACTATGGAACAGAATCTTGTAACCTAAAAGTAAACAAACAAGTCAATTAAAAAAAAAAGATTTGAATTAAAAAAAAAGAACTAGTGATTTGAAATGTCTCAGACTAGAATTGATCCATGTAAATTCAGAGCTTGGGCATACTAGGCCATGTGTGATATAAACAATGTAAGGCAAAAATTCAGATCCACTGCTTTTAGTTAAATGAGACTTCTAGGAGATAAATACCTAGTTGAAATTTTCCCCCTTTAATTTGTTTCAGTGACAATTTTATTATCTGAATTAGGATAGTAGCTTGTACATCCTCTGTCTGCCTGGGTAGTCTATAGTAGCCTCTCACAAAAATATCATTTTTGTTTCTCCTTATTCAGAAGTTTGTCATTAAATGTTGCCGCTGTCTTCCCAGGTTCATGAATTTCAGTTCAGGCATACTGAATTGTTCCATGACCACCTCTGCCCCTAGCTCTTTATTAAATTTGTTTCTGTTGAATATAGTATATACTACCATTGATGTGTTCCAATAATGGCTCCTATTCTACAAAATCTTAGCGCTATGTCGTGACATAACAGTGTATAGACACACAATCATACAGTGTTATAGCTAGTAACATACCTAAGTAGTTCTCTTGTATTTCCCTTAACCATCACTCTTTGATCCTAAAGGATTAGGTAAGAAAGAGTGACCTAATACCTTATCCTTTCCTCTACTAACTACCTTAGGCCGTCTAGCCCAAACTCAGGATTCTTCCCCCTCTCCCTGCTGGTACTCAAGCTGGTCGTTGCCTAGCAACCCCAAAACATCTTCCCCCTGCAGCATTAGCATTAGCATTAGCAGCAGCAGCAGAGCAAGGCCAGAACTATTACAGGAGCCACAGCGGCTAATTAGGAATGTGTGGGAACAAACCCCTAAAATAGGCTTAAGTGTGAAACACAAAGCTACTTTTTAACCCCTCAGGCCCCATGCTGCCTTCCAAGGAATAGAACAATGGGGGGGCCTGGCCTGGTCTCAGACTGACCTCCTCCAAAGCCCAATCTCACTTCCAACTACCCTCTGGCTTTGAATCTCACTTTCCGTATTAGGCCAAACCATTTTCTACAGAAGCTTAAGGCTCTCTCAATCTATGACTCCATATCTGTTCTATCTTGGATCCTAGAGTCTTAGCTGGACGTGACTTCGAAGGCATCCAGTCCAACCCTATCATTTTACAGGTGACAAGACTAAAGATCGAGGATGTTAAAGGACTTGTCTAAGGTCATATAGATTCATATAGATTCAGTCGTTTCCCAGTTATGTCTGACTCTTTACGGACTCCACGTAGGGTTTTCTTGGCAAAGATACTGAAGTGGTTTGCCATTTCCTTCTCCAAGATCTTGAAGGATTGTAAGCCATTTCCTTGGACTCCAGATCTAGCCCTCCTCCTACTGTATTCTATATGACTATCTCTATATCATTGAAAGATTTAATGAAATTCTGTAAATCTTTTATTAAGTACCTACCATGTGAAGGCATAAAGCATTCTACCCACAATATTTCTGTGAGGTAGGTAGTACAAATATTGTCATCTCCAGTTTATAAATGAGAAAACTGAGATTCAGAAATGTGCTCTTTCTACCACACCACACTTCCTCTTCGATCATTATCATCAATGAGAATTGCTGATTTTGTATGTATGTAACACTGTCCCTGTCTCTACGTCTCCATGTTTCTGTCTCCATGACCACAGATCTGGGTCTTCACCTCCATGTCAGTATTTCATTGCTTGCATAAATCACTATGGTCCCTTGGTCTTTTCCTTCTTCCTAAGACAAAGTGCTTAACTTAGTGATTGACTTACTTTCTGTCAGGCCTATGTAGATTGCCTGTCTCCCCCCAGAGTTGAATAACACACTCATCACGTGTAGGCCTCCTCAGTCATATGGCAACCCCATGTAACTGTGGCAATCACGACAACCTTCTGTTCCCTCCACTATAGAAGCTGGTTAGATCCCTCACCCAAGTATCATGGTGAGAAGGGTTGACCAAAGGATTCCATAGCAACTTGATAAGGAGACTGCCTAGAAAGCAAATTGTTTCAGTTACCTCCTTGGCCTACTTCAGGGCCAAGTAGGCAAGGTAAAGCTAACACCTATCTTAAGGCACAGAAAAAGAAAAAAATTCTTTCCTTCTATTTAACCTCCAAGTCCAGTGAAGATAATCCCCCAGAGAATTTCCTTTCAGAACCCAGGTCAGAACCCTCCCTCCACTGCCCCCAGGAATCCTTTGTAAATTGAATTACAAGCCTACCACTGACTGAAAAGGTTCTTTCAGAGGTTACCAACTGCTAAATCCAATGTCTTTTTTGTAGTTCTCATTCTGCCTGACCCTTCTTCAGCTTGTGGCTCTGGGCACCATTCTTTCCTCCTGGATGCTTTTTCCTCCCTTGCCTTCTGAGATATTCTTGGTTTTTCTCCCACCTGCTGGATTGTTTTTTCTCAATCTCTTTTGCCAAATCATTATCCTTCTGTCACCCACTAAGCGTAGGCATCCCCCAAGGCTCTGTCCTGGGCCCTTTTCTCTTCTCTCTCTTCTCTCCCTTGGTGATTTCATCAGCTCCCATGGGTTCAATTACCAACTTAACTCAGATATTTCTCAAATGTATATATTCAGCCCCAATCTCTTTCCCGAATTGCATTTCCATATTACCTACTCACTGCTAGACATCTCACAGCCATTTCAAAACTTGTTCAAAGTGGAATTCATATTTTCCCCTCAAACCCAACCCTCCTCCAAATGTCACTGTTTCTGCTTAGGACTCCCCCATCTTCCTCCCAATCACCCAGATTCACAATCTTAGAGGCATCCTTGAAGCTTCCCTCTTCTTCTCCCTCCACCATATCCAATTAATTGCCGAGTCTTATCCATTCTGCCTCTCTCCACATCCTCTCTCACACCTCTCCCCTTTTCATACCCATGTAACCTCTCAAAGGCTACTTCAGGACTTCCTGTCCTCTTGCTTGAACCACCGAAATAACCTAATTGTTCTCTTTGCTTCCAGAATCTCCCTTCTCTGATCCATCAGCTACAAAGCTGCCAAAATAAGATTCCTGAAACATCCGACTATTCAATTGCAAAAATCTTCAATGGCTTTCCATTGCCTCTGGTACAAAATACAAATTCTTCAACTTGTCATTGAAAGCCCTTCACAGTCTGGCTCTCCCCAACTTTTCCTGTCTTATTTCAAACTAATTATTTCCATCACACACTTTCTGTTCTACTCAAACTGGCTTGCTTGTTGTTTCCTGTGCAAAACCTTCTATCTCCTGACTCCAACCTTTCTTCAAGCTATTTCCCACACCTGGACTGAGATTCCCTCCTTCTCTCTGCCTTGTGGAATGTCATTCCTGTTATTCAGTGGTATCTGACTGTGACCCTGTGGACCATACTGTCCGTGGGGTTTGCTTGGCAAAAATACTGGCGTGGTTTGCCATTTCTTTCTCCAGTGGATTAAGGCCAACAGAGGTTAAGTGAGTTGCCCAGGATCACACAGCTAATAAGTGTCTGAGGCCAGATTTGAACACAAATCTTCCTGATTCCAGAGTCAGCACTCTATCCATTGAGTCACTTAGCTCCCTCATACAATGTCTAATTTTCTTCAAAGCCTAGGTCAGATGCTTATGAGGCCCTAAGGCACAGTTGGTAACACAGTGGATAGAGGGTCAGGCCCAGAACCAAGAAAACCAGAGTTGAAATCTGAGCTCACTTACCAGCTGTGTGACCCTGGGCAAGTCACTTAACTTCTGTCTGCCTCAACTATAAAACGGACATAATAACAGTACCTACATCATTGGGTTGTATTGAAGATCAAATGAGATCATTGTTTATTACTAATATGGAAATACGCTTTGAATGATTGTGCATGTGTGACTTATGTGTCTGGCAAGGGGTGGAGTGATGAAGAAAGGGAGAAAATTTGGAACTTAAATTTTTTTAAAGGAATGTTAAAAATTGTCTTTATATCCTAATTGGGAAAAATAAAATATTATTTAAAAATAATTGTTAAAAGCACTTGGTACATAGTAGGCACTACATAAATGTGTATTCTCTTCTCCTTGTAGAATACTTCTCCTAATCCATTCAGTTGTTACTGCTCTTTAACTCCTGGAATTACTTTGGATTACTTTGTATATTCTTTATATTTTCTTATTCATACATAAACAATAAATAATTATTTATTTATAATAATATAAATAATAAACAAATAATTATATAAATAATAAAACAGCTTTCTAGTGGACTATAAGCTCCTTAAGGACAGGAACTGCCTGACCTTGGGACTCTTTGCATCTCCAGCACCTGGCCTTGTCTTAGACCCACTCAGCACTCCAGAAATGTTTGAAGTTGAATGAGGGACCTACAACTGAACCTATGTTATTAAAAGTCAATTCTGACCTTCTCTGCTTCCAGGCTCTATTGTGCCGAGAGTGTTTGTTAACCCTTCCCGGCTCTCCCAGACGTGGGAAACCTCTTTTCCCAGTCTTTGTCCTTTATTGCTCCTCCCCGCTCAAATACACATACACACATGTATACATGTATGTATAGACACACGCACACACACGCTCTAGGTCATATCACAGATCTATGATCTAGAAAAGTCCTCAGAGAGGATTCTAAACCCCCTCCTTCTACAAATGAGAAAAGGGAGTTTTACACAGGGGAAGTAATTTGCCCAAGTCCCCAAAGGTAACACATAGAAGATACTAATTTTCGAATCCAATCCTTCAGCTCTAAAGAAGTTCTTTTTTTCAATTTATTTTTTGCTTTTTAGAGGGCAATTGGGGATAAGTGACTTGCCCAAAGTCACACAGCTGGTGAGTGTGTTAAGTGTCTGAGTCTGGATTTGAACTCAGGTCCTCCTGACTCCAGGGCTGGTGCTCTATTCACTGTGCCACCTAGCTGCCCCTCTAAAGAAATTCTAATTCTGCTATATCAGGTGTATAGTCCTTCCTGTAGCCTAACTTTTACCCTTGCTGTTGTTACATTCAAATAATAAAAACAGTGCATTATATACCATTTGAGGGTTTAAGACATGCTGTATATCCATTATCTCATTTTCTGCTTCTCATAACAACCCTATGTCACAGGTAGAAGCAGTATTATTACACCCACTTTACAGAGGGGGGATCTGAATCTGAGAGGCTAAATTACTTATTAATATTAGAGATGGAACTCAAACAAGTCACCTGACTCCAAGACCAAGGTTCTTGACCAGGTGGATAGCATCTAGAGTCAGGACAATTCATCTTCCTGAGTTCAAATCTGGTCTCAGACACTAGCTGTGTGACCCTGGGCAAGTCACTTAACCCTGTTGGCCTCAGTTTCATCATCTGTAAAATGTGTTGGAGAAGGAAATGGCAAATCACTCTGGCATCTTTGCCAAGAAAATCCCAAATGAGGTCATGAAGATTTGGGCACAACTAACTGAAAGCAACTAAATTAACAATGACAAATCATTATGTCTGGGAATTGTCCTCTCTGAGGCCAAAACTGACCAACTGAGTCATAGGATCATGGATGCAGAGCTGGAATGGACCTTGGAGGTCAGCTAGTAAAACCTCTTGATTTATAGATAAGAAAACAGGTCTTGAGAGGCTAAATTTAACCACCTTTGTACATTCACCACATGAGATACTGTATAGAGGGTAGCTACGAAGAAGAAATATAGCAAGAGGGACACTCAGAAGTTCACAGGAGTCAAAATCCAAAGAAGGAGACAGAAGTAAAATCCATGACCTTAAATGTCTCTGTATACAAATAGCCAAAGTTTAGGCAACAAGGAAGAGAAATGAGAGGTTTGTAAGGCAAGGAGGCAAATGCAATTTTGTGGGTATCACAGAGACCCAGTGTGATAAAGACTCACTAGATCTGACTTCAGATGGCAATAATTTCTTCAAAAGAAACAGGGTAGGAAAAAGGAAGATGGAATAACGCGGTATAATGAGAAGGAATATTCAGGTGAGGAAATTCAGGAACAACAGAGGTGAAGAGCATTTGGGTGAGTATCAAGGGAGGGAGAAACAAAGTGATTTTGTTATTGGAGTACGTTACAGATTACCTGGTTAGAAATAGGAAAGGATGAGGGTGAGTTTAGGAAACAGATCACAAGCCTGGCATAGAGATACTACTTAAGAGGGTGGGGGAGATTTCCACTATCCAGATGTGTGGAAAACTACTATTGTACACTCTGTGCTTAAGTGCTGGGCCTAGCTAGAGTCAAGAAGACTTGAGTTCAAATCCAGCCTCAGGCACTTATTAGCTGGGTGACCTTGGGCAAAGTCAGCTAACCTCTGTTGGCCTTAGTTTCTTTAGCTGTAAAATGGGGGCAATAATAGCACCTACCTCCTAAGGTTTGAGAAAAATTATTATTAAATAACTCATTGTTAATATTGGGGAAAAAACAGGGTTCACGTCTCTCTGAAACCTTATTCTCTACTAGGCCAAACCAGCATCTGAAAGACATTGCTGATAATGAGATTGGGTTAACTTTCTCCTCAGTCTCGTTCAGACTCTACCCAGCTGGGAAAGCTCATTGTGTTCTACAAAGATTCGGGCAGGGATTAATTCTTTGATTAAATTGCCCAAGGCTGGGGGTGATTTTTGGAGTAAATTACAAGATCAAAGTAAGGGTCCCCAGCCCCTCTTTAGAATAGGTCTATTTCTTATTATAATATTCATTCTCTCATTACTTGTTAACCAATCAGAATAGATTGCCACCCTCAGGAACAGCCATTGTTCCAAATGTACTTAAGCTTTATGTGGGTTCCATGAGGGGTCTTTGAAATTCAAGAGCATCACCGACCTCTTTTATTAATTAGCATGATTAATAAAATGGTTAATTAACCCAAAATTATATCTCTTGAACTTTTTATACGTCATAGGTTATTGTGAGAATTAAAGGAGATATTTGTAAAGCACTTGGCACAGTGCCTGGAATATAGTAGGTGGTAGATAAATGCTACCCATTATTATTATGAAGCAAAGCAGCATATAACTTCTGAATTTGCTTTATTGATCTTCTCATCTGCCAGATTTTTTGAAGAATCAAAAAGAGGAAATTCTAGATTATACTGGATTCTCAATACCAAGGAAGAACTGGTTGCTGAGTAGAAAAGATGGGGATCTTGGAGAAGCTATCACTTCCTCCTATTGGAGCCCCACAAGAATGAAATTCTGAAGACACAAAGGAAAAAGTTCCATCGAAGACGGAAAACCAGGAGTTTTCCAAAGACTCTAATGTAGTTATACAGGGAACTCACCAGAAATGATTTTTTAAATGTATAAAGAAAAAAAAAAGAGAGAGAGAGGCATAACCAGAAAATAAAGATAATAGCATGGAACAGACAGGTAAAAAAGCATCAGGAGGGCAAAAGTGAGGTCAGCTGAGGGCAGTGAGGAAAGTCAAGGACTTCAAAAAGGGGTATTTTAGCTCTATTGAGGGAGGGGGAAGTAAGAGGCTCAAAGAAGAAATAGGATTAATGACTGAAGTTGTTGGGACAATGATAACCGGCAACAGCTAAGGGAGATGGCTTTCCTACTGTTAATAACAGAACAAAACCTCCTAGAACAGTGTTCATGCTCAAGATGAAGTAAGGAGCTAATAGAGAGCCTCAATGCCTACAACAAACCCACATCATTTTAACACCAGTACCCATACCTGTAGCAACTGCTATGAATATGCATACATATTCCCAGGGAGGGTTTGCAAAAATATAATAAACCCTCCTCCTCCAAGAAAAAAAATCAAAGTATTTCTTTGGGACATTGCTATTAGGGTACTAAAAAGCAAGGTTTAGTAAGACACTCATCATCAGTCCAGGGCGCTCCAACATTCAAAGTGTTCTCTCTGTCAAGCCTCCCCACAAGTAAGTTCACCTAGGCAAGTTCTTCCCTCCCTTGCTTCTCTCTCAGGCAGAATCTCTGTCCGCCTATACCTCTCCCCTCCAAGCAATATATATATTGTTTCCAGTCAAAGATTTGATTGGCTTAGTGCTGAAAAGCTTGGAAATCAGCACTTAATTGGAAAGGTGTGGGGATCCCTGTAACCCAGAACCTAATTGACTCTGAATCTGGGCTCCTTGTGAGGCCTGTTAATGGACAGGAAAGATCTTATGTCCCATTAACCTTACAGTCATCCAGTCCAAATGAATTACATCCTCAGACCCTCAGAGATCTGACATGATTGCTGAGGCACTGTGAATAATATTTGAAAGACCTAGAAAACAGAAGAGTTGTCATGAGATCAAAATTCTGATTTTTTTTAAAAAAGGCAGAAAGGGATCTGAAAACTATAGGCCAGGGAGCTTGACTTTGATTCTTGGGGAAAGTTTAGAAAAGACCATAAAAGAGATTATGGTTAATGAACCCTAGAAAGGGAAACATGAAGACAGAGAGCTCACACAGCTTCATAAGGAATAGATCATGCCACAATAAACTTATTTCCTTTTTTGACAGGATGACTTAACCAGTAGAACAAGGGAGTACTTAGGAACATTGTTTGTCTTGATTTTTAGTGAAGCGTTTGATAAAGTATCTCATATTATTATTTTTAGGGAAAAGATAGGGACAAACTCAAACCTGTCCCTATTTCTGTGCATGGCACCACCATAAACAGACAACTGGTTCAAAATAGCCAAGATAGCCAAGTTCAAAATCTTGTGTGACTTGTGTGACTACATAGCTAGCAAAATAGTATTTCTAACTAATAGAGCTGACCATGTTACTCTCCTGCTCAAATGAACTTAGGTGGCTTACTATTGTCTCTAGGATAAAATACAAAACAAATGCCCGGGCCTCCCTTTTAGTCTCCTTCTTGCACTCTAAGGTCTGCCCAGTCTAGCCTTCTTGCTTTTCACATTGTTTCCTACACCCATTCTTTTGCTTAGGCTAGCCTGCTGCCTAGAAGGTATTCCTTCTTACCACCACCTCTAAGAATCCCTACTTTCTTTCAAAATGCAACTCAAATGCCACCACTTGAGGACTTTACTGTTAATGTAACCCCATAGGAATGACTTTGTGTTTACTTTGTGTATTCTACATGTGTGTGGCACATGGGATGTTCAGGGAAGACTAGCACCTCTGGTATCAGGGGCTTACCAAGCCTTGTTAGGGCTGCTCACCCACCTTTGGTGTCCACCTGGCATTCAACTCTCACCTGTGGTTCCAGGAAGCTGAAGCATGTGTAGCACCTACACCCCAGTTAATACCCCAAGCACATGAAACTCTCCCCGAGTGGAATGAGAAGATGAGAACAATTTGTTCCAATGGCCATGAAGGCAGTTGAAGCAGGTGCTGTGGGGTGCCTAGAGCTTGGTCAGGCATCAAAGATGCCAAGGTCACCATCAACTGCATCCTGGGCCATCACCAGTTGTCCTGACTTTTGTCCAGTCACTGGACTTTGATGACTCTGAAAGACAGCAGTGAGGCTGAAACTTTGTGCACCTCTACCTCATTTAAATCCCATTCACAGGCAAATCAAGACATCATCCTGTGATGTCATGGGTTCTCTTTAAAAAATGAAGGACAAACAACATTTGTGTGTATATATTATTTCCTCCTCCAAGAGAATGTAAGTTCCTTGAGGGAAAGACTAATTTTTATCTTTATTTTCTGGCACCTAGCATAGAGCCTGACACATAGTTGACATTTCATAAATGTATATTGATTGACTGATTAGATGAAATAAAATTAGGTGTATTTGAAAGGTTGAAGGTCAACTGAATGCCAGCTTGGTAGGTCTCCAGTGGAGAACCCCAGGGATCTGTGTTTGATTTCATGCTTTTTTACATTTCTTTTTCAATAATTTAGATAAAGGTATGGATAGCATTCTCATTAAGTTTGCAGATGATGAAAAGCTAAGACAGAACACCAGGATCTCAAAAGTTCTCAACAGTCTAGAGATCTGGATGGAATCTAATACAATGAAATGGCATGAGGATAAATATAAAATTTCACAAACAGGTTCAAAAACAAAACAAAAGAAAAATAGCCTCACAAACACAAACTCATAGAGAGGTATGGTCAGCTAGCAGTTTTGTTTGAAAAAGATGTAGGGGGTTAAAGGTCTGTAGGCTCAATATGAGTAAGCAGTACAAAGTGGCAGAAAAAACACTAAATTGCTCTTGTAACCCATTAAGTGACCTACCTTCTAGGAGGAAGCAGAGGACAGTTCCTCTGTGTTTTGCCCTGATCAGACGTTGGGGATGGGGGGAGAAGAGGAGAAGCATAGTGAGAATAATAATTACAATGATAATATCAGCCAGCTTTTATATATTACGTTAAGGTTTGTAAGGCACTTTACATATGTGAGTTACTTTATTTGATTCTCATAGTGACTGTATGAGGTAAGTGCTTTTATTCCCATTTTAGAGATGAGGAAATAGGCTGAAGTGAAATGATTTGCTCAGGGGTCACACAGTTAATGAGTAACTGTGGCAGAATTCAAACTCACGTCTTCCTGATTCCAAGTCCAGCATTCTCTCCATTACTATCCTTCCAGGAGTATTGTGTGGAGTTTAAGTACTATTATTATAACTTAAGAAAGACACCGATAAGTTTAAGAATGCCCAGAGACTGCCAGACTGCCAATCAGGACATTGAAAGACCTTGAGGCCACATCATAAATTGATTGGTTGAAGGCCCTGGGGATTTGAGAAGAGAAGGAAAAAGAAGAGAAGTAATGAGAGGACAGGGAGGGGATGAAGAAGAGGGGAGGGAAAAGATGGGGAGGAGAGGAGAGGGGAGAAGGGGTCAGCCAGTGGGAGGGGAGGAGAAAGGAGGGAAGGTACCAGGGGAGGGGAGGGGAGAAGAAAGGAGAGGTGAGGAAAATGGAGGGAAAAGAAAGGAGGAATGGAGGGGAGGGGCGGGAGGAGGGGAGTAAGGAAGAGGAGGAGAGGAGTGTGTTTGTGAAAATATGGTAGATGTCTTCAAGAGAGGTAGATGCTACTACAGTGGACAGAGTCAGATCTGGAGTCAGAAAAATCTGAACTTAAATTCTACTGTAAACATTCAGTAACTGATCCTGGGTAAATCATGTAACCTCTCTCAGCCTCAATTTCCTCACCTGTAAAATGAGAAGGTTAGATCTGATGGTCTCCAAGACCCCTTCCAGGTCTCTATATATGATTTTCTAATATATGTTTGAGAAGCTCAAAGAAGAATTAGATTTCTCTGTTTGGTCCCAGAAGGCGAGCCAGAAGCAATAGATAGAAGTTGCAAAAAAGTCAATTTGGGCTTTAATGTGAGAAAAGCTTTCCCACGACAAGAGCCCAGCAGTGGAATGGGCTGCCTTAGAAGGTCATATGTTCCCCCTCATTAGTGGTCTTTGAGCAGAGACTAAATGACTGTCTGGTGTGATCGGTGGGATTCCCATATGCCCATGGGTTAGACTAGATGGTCTGTGAAGTCGTTTCCTAAGATGCTGTGATTCTGTTAGCGATTCACCCAAAGTCACATACAGAGTAAGTAGAAGAGCCTGGATTTGAACCCTCATCCAATGATTTAAAATCCAGCATTTTATCCCCCATTAAGTCACAGAGGAAACAGGGATCTGGGAGGGCAGAGGTGGGGGTAGGCACTGCATGACTGCAAGGAATGATAGATTCAGGGGTGTGTGTGAGCCTGCTCATACAGGCCCCTTGGGAGCCAATTGTTAACTTGTTCAATTTAAAGTGTTGTTAAATTCTCACCTCAGAAATTTGGCAAATGCTATAAATCAGGACTCCGTTTATTGTTTTGTTACTTGCTTAAGAAAGTGATGAAGAAAATGTGATTGCTGCTGTTTCATCTGGAGAGCCGATTGTCAAACATTTACCAGCACACCCCTACAAAGAGGTTGGGCTTTAGGCAGGTAGAATTTCGAGGGTGGAAGCTGGGCAGGAATAGAAAGGATAATGAAATGAAGCAATAGTCAGAGCCTTTAGGGATGGGAAGCACTGGTTTCTAGGACTCCAGGGCAGACGAAAGGAAGATGAGTAGGTTGTGAATGTGGATGGATTAAATGACCCCACAAGGACCTCCTGGGTTGTTGATATAGCAGCCTGGCTAATCAACCGGATCTCCTGGGTCCCCAAGTAAGAGAGCTTTTTATAGCTCAGTCCCCAAAGGGGGTTTGAATAATTAAACAAGAGGGACAGAAATAGCAGCTGGACGGGAGTGGGTGGGTTATTTTGGGGTTTTCTGGAACACAGAGTTCTCGTTTACGTCACCCTACTCCCACCCCTAGAGGGAGCAGGGCCAGTTTTGGGGTTGATGGGAGATTCCCACGGTGGGAAACTTCACCTTCTCGTTTTGAAAACCCTTAGTACAATTGTCCAGACACTCGGCCAGTCAAATGGGACATGGGCTGGGTGATCCCAAAGCACCAATGGATTAAATTCAACTGCACTGCTAGCCCTCAGAGGCATGATGGTATAGTAGGAATAGTGCTGGCTCTGGAGTCAGAGGTTCTGAATTCCAATACTCCCTCTGTTAATTTCCTACCTCTGGGCCTCAGTTTCCTCATCTGTAAAATGAGGGGGTTAGACTAAATGGCCTCTAAGAGGACTTCTAGGTGAAGGGAGCAAGCATTTTACATCATGCTCAGCACTTTAAACATCTATCTCACCCTGAAAATAGGTAACATAATTATCTTAATTCTATAGTTGAGGAACCAGGCAGACAGATGTTAAGTGATTTGCCCAAAGTCACACAGCTACTAAGTGTCTCAGGCTGAATTTGATCTTGGGTCTTCCTCAACTCTGGGCCCAGCACTCTATCCACTGCACCACCCAGCCTTCCAGTTCTAATCTATTATCCTTTGATACTCGAGTTCTCATTTTGTCCATTCCCCTTTAATACAGCTCAACGGGACCTCTGTATCTCTTCCTGATCTCTGGAGGAGAAGGTAGCTCTTTCTTGCTCCCTTTTCTCACAGGAGTCCTGCTGGCTAGCCTAGATCCCTTCTGCGGCAAAGAGGGGGTGAGAGGTAGAATAGTAATAGAATAAAAGATCTGAGGCATAAAGGCAGAAATAGGAATCATGAAGAGGTTGTTTGTCTTTCATTTTTTTTGAAGTGGACCAATGGCATCACAGGGTGATGTCTTGTCTCATGCATGAACAGGATTTAAGTGAGGCAAGGTTGCACAAAGTTGTTAGCCTCACTCTTTCTTCCAGAGCCATTGAAGTCCAGTGGCAGGACAAAAGTCAGGATGACCGGCAATGACCTATGATGCAGTGGATTGTTAGGCATCTTTGATGTATGACCAAGTTGTAAGTACTCCACAGCACCCGCTTCAGCCTCTTTCAAGGCCATTGGAACAAATTGTTCTCATCTGCCTGTTCTACTGGGGGAAAATCTTCACATGCTTGGGGTAGACACTCCCCCCTCCCCCAATCCATCTATGGGTTTGAGGACTGTTGGTTCCCCTCAACCTGGTTTTTAGCCCACCTGCCAGATGGTTTTCCAGAGTGTGGCCACTGCACATGCACTTCTTGAAGCCACAGGTGAGAGTTGACACCAAAGGTTCCCTGAAAGGGTTCAGCAAGCCTTCACACCAAAGGTGCTAGTCCTTCCAGAACACCCCATATATCCCCATGAAAAGGTAAAGACCTAGATTACAACCTAGTTTGCCTCACTCATAGATGAGGAAATTAAGGTCTAGAGAGGGAAAGTGACTTGCCTACAGTCATACATGTAGTAAGTAGCAGAGACAGGGAGAGCTGGTAACACTGGTTCCCTGGAGGAAAAAAAAAAGGATGGAAGACACACTTTTAAGTTTCATCTGCATTATTAACATTTTCTTCATCCCTTTCTTAAGTCTAGATAATCAACAAAATGCTAAACCAAGCCCTGATTTGTAGCGTTTGCCAATTTCTGAGGTGTAAATGGCTCACACTGAAAATTTAACAATCAACTGGGAAGTTGGTATGAGCCAACTTCAGTACACTCATGGGAGGGGTGGGGGTGGGCTGGTCCTCCTTGTGGGGAAAGAAGGGAAAAGGAGATGGAACACCATTTCATGGAGAGCTCATAATAGTTCCCTTTCTATAGAGTTTTATGATTGCACAACTCATTCCTCATAACAATCCTATGAAGTGTGTAGTACAAGTATTATTAACCCCATTCCACAGATTCAAAAACTGAGGCAATGCACAATGAAAGACTTGCCCAGTGTAACACAGTTAGGATGCTTTACAGCCAGGACTCAAACCCAGGGTCCTGGCTCTTACACCGCATCTTTTTACACTATATTGTGTGTGGTCTGGTGGGTATCTGGGAGAAGTTATTTAGAGATGAAATGCTCAGAAGGCGGAGCCTTAGCAAAGGAAGGCTTGAATGGTGTTGTTCCTCCTGATTCCAACTCCACCCTGTCTTCTGGTTTTCTTCCCAACATCCCTTCCTCTCTTGGCAAACTCTCAGATCTCTGTCTCAAGGGGCCGTATGACATCAACAAAGCAGGAGAGCAAAGGATGGGCAAGGCCTGGAGCAGCAATCAGGGCTCATGGGTCTGAAGAAAGGCAAACTGACCAATCAGACCGGAGAGGGTGGACCCTCACCACTCCTCCCCCCCCCCAGTCCTACCTACAATGAAAGAAACCTTAGAGACCTTCCTGCCAATCCCCTTTCTAATTCAGAAAAGAAATTGAGTACCCGGGACTGATCTGCCCGAGGTTATGTAATAATAACGGATCTGAAGATTCACTCCCAGGTCTTTTGACTCTTTCAAGTTTTGGGGTTTTTTCCTCCCCATTAAAATATGTTCCCCCTCTTTTTTTCTGTTCTGATTCTTCTTTCTCACCTTTTATTCTGTGATCTGGGTCACTCTCCTTCCTGTTGAGCGACTAAAAATCACAGACTGGGGAAATTGGAAGATACCCTAAGAAGTCCTAATAATCGTGACTGTTTCTACCAGACAGTCTTTCCAAACCAGAGAGAAACTGAAAAGGTGGGAGAGGTTAGAGGTGGAAGTTGGGGAATGTCTGGGCAAGGGCTGAGTACAATCCTCGTAAGCCCTACTAAGAGTTGTTGTGAGGAAACAAAGCGCTTTGCCAATCCTAAACAGCTAAAGAAATGGGGTGCCCCAACTTCTTCCTCTTCGGACTTCAGGTCTTTCTTCATCTCCCTTGCCCGTTCGGTTCACAACTTCTGTAGTCTCTTCAATTTCAGCTTCTTTGCTGTTACCCTAGCTTCACTAGTCCATATATCCCCCCACCCCCATCGTCGTTCGCCCCCCGCCCCCATTCCCCACTCCCATCTTGACATGGATGGGGGTGGAGTGATGGAATAGCATGTGTGTAGACCATGACCAGAAGAGGCTGTCTGTGGTCAGTGCCATCGGAGTGGTTCGGACAAAATGCTGGAGGAACTCAGAGGAGGGAACAGTCACTTCCAAATTTTGACAGAGAGAGTAGGCTTTAGATTGAGATAGAAACTCAAGAGATCATTTAGTCCACACTGCTCATTTTACAAATTAGAGAACTGAGACCCAGATCTTTGCCGAAGGACACGTAGCAGAACTTTTATTTGAAGGGTAGCACTATTGACCTCAAATCCAGGGCTTTTCCCACCGAATAACAAAAGCCTCCCTTCTAGTAAATTCACCAGCAGAAGCAAAGGATGGGTTAAATACAAGGCATATTCGAGGGAAAGTGGCCAAATCTACCGACTGTCATCAGTATTATTTTTTCTACCCTATACTCTGTCTGGCCCACTCAAAGACTTACTATTAGTCTGGATCTGCAGTTTGCGTTGTCCCCAGTACGGGGTGGGGGGGGGGGGGAAAGGGGTAGTCCTAAGTACAGAGTACTAATTTGGCTGGAGTTGGTAGGGGGTGTAGTTGGGAGATAAGGCAGGAAATATAAGTAGGGACAAAACTGTAAAGAGCTTTGATTGGCACTCTTCCCGTTCTCCTCGACCCTCCCACCACCACACCCCACTTATCCTGGCTCCCTTCCCCAATGTCTCCTTTTGGGAAGTCTACAGTCCTGAGAATAGGACCTCCTCCCCCTAGTGCTTCCCACTTCAGATCTACCCTTCATACTAATTGCTAGTGCTCGAGCTTCCACAGGACAGTTTTTTTCATCCCACACCCATACCCACATCCCACTTCTTTCTCTTCGTCTTTCTTTTTTTCCTCCCACACTCCCTCTTCCCTAGGTCAGGGACAGAAGCAGCTGTCTCGAAGGCCTTTAGCGCCTGGCCCTTTAAGGCCACCCTCTTCCCCCACGTGCTGTCTGGTTGGGCTGGCGACGGTGACGCACGCGTGACGTCAATGGCAGCTGGAGGAGACTGGGCACGAGGGGGAGAAAGGGGGAGGGGGGAGAAGGCAGTTCATTTGCATTTAAAGGGATATTTCCTTCTTCGAGTTAAGACTAGGAAGGAAAGGATAGGCTTTGGACTTTTCTTCCAGGACAGTAGAGAGCTGAAAGTCTTGTGCGGAGTTGGAAACGGTCTAGGAACAGCTCAGGCGAAGTTCGAATGCCTGAGTAGTGTCCTTCCGAGGGAAAAGGAAAATAGTCCCTCGCTGTTGGGACTGGGACCATGTGACGAGGAGGAGGAGGAGGGAGCGGAGAGAAGGAAAGAGGGAGGAGTCGAGGAGAAGACTCTTCTTGCAGGCTGTGCCGCAGCTGCCCCCACCCCCACATCCTGCCCACCCTCTGAGCAGCTGCCACCACATCCTGCCCAGGCAGGGGGGACAGGGTGTGCTCGGGGGGGATGCACTGACCGAGGACCCAGGATTCGCCCCCACTACACATACACCACCCACCCACCCCACCTCCACCCCCACCCCAGCCTCTTGTCCAGGGCGTGGTACCTGCCCTTTGCCTCCGTGCTCTGGCCTCTGGCACCAGCCCGGGCATCGAGCAGAGCTCTACCCTCCCAGTCTTGGACATCGAAGTGCCTAACTTGGCCACTCAGACCAAAGCACTCTTCCAAGTCCTCTCCCCACCCCTCGCCCCAGAGGCAAAGGGCAGAAGAGAGAAATAGACACGCCTAGAACGTGCTATACTCGCGGGCGTATACCAATATGCACACCGGGACATAGGTATAGACACAGGCAAATCTACCCAGGGGTAGTTACTAAGCAGCTGACATTTACAGAGCTCTTAGCCCAGTGCCTGGCACAATAAATGCTTTATCTAGCTGTGGCTTTACCTGTATTATTTCATTTGCCCCTCACTAGAAGCCTGGAATGTAGCTGTTTCGGCAAGGGGTTCTTAACCTGGTGTCCGTGGACAAGCCGCTCCCCCTATCCCCCATCCTGGAGGCTGGGAACTTGGATAAGAAAACAAAATTGCATCGCCTTCCCTAATCTCTAAAATTTAGCATTTCCTTCCATTATGAATTTTTAAAGAAATATATTCTGAAAAGGGGTCCATAGGTTTCAGAAGAGTGCCTAGGGGGTACTGAACTCCAAGTACTCTGTACCTAAGTGGTCCCTTGTACTCTTAAGTATTATTCTCACCTTACAGATGGAGAAACTGAGGCCCAGAAAGGGGAAGGGTCACAATCCAGTAAGTGGCAGAGTTTCAAACCCAAGCCTTCTCACTCTTGGCCCAGTGTTCTTTCTTTAAAAGGACATTGCCTAGGAAGATGCACAATCATGCATACACATAGATGTATACACACAGACAGACACACAGGAACACAACACACCTCCTCTTCATCCAAATCAGACAGATGGGATGGGGGTGGGAGACTGGAGAGCTGAAGGTGGCCTCAGCTAGGACAAGTGGGGGGGGGGGGAAGAGTCTCCAGTGTGCAGAACGGCAGAGGAAGGGAGTGCCAGGCAGGGCAGATCTAGAGAGGAAAAAGGATATACAGTATTCTCCAGAAGGCAGTGAGGAGGGAGTAGGAGGCAGAAGTCTAAGTGTGAGCCATTGCCACAGCAGAAGAAAGGGTTTTCCAATGTGCTTGACGCCAAGGAAGGGAAAGTAAACTCCTGGGCTATATTGATATGGATGCTAATCTAGACAGTAAAATTGGCTATTATTATTTCATATGTATTCGATCTACAAGGAGTGTGGAGGCAAGGGGCTATACAAAATGATCTCATGCCAGCTCCACCCCCAAACTCCTTTGAAAGAGGGTGTGGTTTGAAGGAAATAATAATATGTATAAAATCAGAGGGCTTAGGTGTGAATCCATGGTCTACCACCTACTAGCTATATGACCTTGAGCAAGTAACAACCTCTCTGGGCTTGGTTTCCTCACCTGTGAAAAAATGGGGTGGGGTGGCAGTGGAGAGAAGACTACATGGTCAATAAGTTTTCTTCCAGCTCTCTGTCTCTGACCCTATGCTCCTAGTTAGAGGTCTATGACCATGCTAGAGGGGAAAAAAACGCCTTTGCTTTAGCACTGGGGCATTTCTCTCAAATAGGCTGGGTATGCTAGGCAGCTTTTTTGGAAGAAGGCATCACCTAGTTAACCACAGTAGAAATTTTGAAGAGTTTAATTTTCCAGAGGTCTTGGAAATATTCTTGAGAGGTTTGGCTGTTCTTTCACAAAAGGAGAGAGGGAGAAACTGAGTACCAAGTCTCCCAGGGTGTGTTAGCACTAACTTGATAATTAAATTACACACACACACACACACACACACACACACACACACCAGTTGGAAAAGATCTGAAATCATCTTGACCAACCTTATTTTACAGGTAAGGAAATGGAGACCCATCAAAGCACTCCAGTATACTAGAAAGAGTAACGGATTTGGAATCAGAGAACCTGGATTCAAATCCCAGCTTCACACTTTTTAAAATTTAGGAGAGATTAATTTTATCTCTCCTAAATTAATTAATTTTAGTTTCTTCATCTGAAAAAAAAAACCCACGGGGGTTGAGTTGGGTCTTTAGGTTTTTCTCTAGCTATAAATCCTGTGATCCTATAAGCTCTATATGTGAGAGGCAGTGTTAGAGAGTTGGCTTCAATCCTGGAAGACTGTGCTCCAATACTGACTCTGACATATATGTACTCTGTGACTCTAGGCAATAGTCTTCGGGAATTCTAGTCTACACCCATAAATTGCAGAGAAGATACTGATTTGCAATAGTACAGGTAGTTTCCTTATTCTAATCTCATACTATTGATATCACAATCCTTCCCTGTGGAAACAAGACCTTGGTGTCAGAGCTTCCACAAGTATTTTGAACTTGAGGACTTGGTGAGGCAGTTGTGGGCCAAGCTTGGGGTTGATAGTTAGAAGTATAGTCTTGCATCTTGAGTTTAGAGGGGGGCACTATCAAGATGTCCTCCCTGCTGCCTAATCTGAATCCTTCCTATTATAATATCATCCCTTACTCTTTTGTATGTTTGTTTCACAGAGATGAAGTTCAGAAAATACTACTTGTTCCCCTTCCACAAAGTCTCAGTGCTGTATCACCTCCCTTCCTGCTCCAATTCTGTCTGCCTCTCCTCAATATGCCCTCCATGGAGCTCAGTGAGGTCCTGAATATCTCTTCAGAATTTCATCTTCCAAGATCAAATGCTTTTCTTAGCTGTTTCTTCAGTTCTGGACCCCCAGAGATCATATCCCTCCCCTCCTGTGACATCATCAGTGATCCTCTGGTTCCTGGCCCTTTAATAACTAGCCCAGGTGACTCACCTTCCTTCCTCATTCCTTTGTTCTGGGGCCCACATTCCAAGCTGGGGAGGACCTAACAGCCAATAACATCCTTGGAGGGGTACCAGCCTGGCTCAGGATTGGTCAGATCTTTAGTTAGCGGGATGTTCACGAAGCAGGTCTTTTAAAGGGTGGGGCTAGGAGCTGGTACAAAGTTGGGGGGGGAAATGAAGGGAAGAGAAGATACCTGGGTCTTTTGGTTTCAAGACTGAATTGGCTTTGTGGTCTGTTTCTATAGCTTAAGAAGAATCATTCCATTAAGGCTGGGCATGAGGGCTGTAGTATTTGGAGAGCTTCAAAGTGGGATTATAGATTAAAAAGGCCAAGAGGCAGGGCATCTATCCTTCCAGTTCCCCCGATGAGCTTCCCTATCCCTTTTCCTTATTTATTTTCAGCTGAAACGTCCTGTCCAGGTTAGTTTTCCCAGGCCCCTTCCTGTAAAGCCTTTTCCAGCAACCGCTGATCTCTCCAGTCTCAACATTCTGCTTTCCCGACGGAAACAGCCAGAAAATAAACACCCTGATGACTAAACGGTTTCTCCAGCTAGAGCCTAAGGAAGTCCTAAAAATAGAGCCCATCAAATGAGGGGAGGTTTCCCATTGCTGGGTTGGGGGAGAAGGGAGGTCATTTCATCCATCCTCCTACCTCCAGGAAGGGCAGTCCTCTCTAACAGTCAAATAGAAGTTGTTTGAACCGTGAGAATGCCCAGGGAAGACGAAACTTTGACTTCTACCTTTGCCTGTCAGGAAGTCTTTCCTGTGGTCTAGCTTCTATTCCTCAAGGCTTATACAGGGTGTACTCACAATCTGCTAAGTGTGTAGAGCTCAGACCTGCTGGGGAGCTGACAAGCTGTAAGAACACCATGTGGGACATTGCTTAATCCTGGAGGGTTTCCTAGAGGATGGCCCAGGAGGGAGGGTTTGGAGAAAGAGGCCAAGGAAATAAGAGCCTGTTGGCTTTGTATTACTTGATATACAGTACTACAAGATGAGCCACCAACCTAATTGCAAAGCAGTCTTTCTGATGTCTCCTGTTTGGGTTGGGAAGGACCTGAAGAGATTAATCAGTTTCTTTTCCTGCCTCCAGACTCCACAATCCGGTCCAAGTTCTTCTCCAAGAAATGGAGAATAAGCCCAATCAGAAGAAACTAGAAAGATCTCGTTGTTTAGTTCCAGTTCTGCCACTTACCAAATGTGTGACCTTGGACAAGTGACCTTTTTGTGCCTCAGTTTCCTCATCTGTAAAAAGGTGATAATAATACCCCTAATACTTATGTCACCAGGTTGTAGTGAAGATCAAATGAGATGAGTGTAAAATCAAGTTAACAAGCATTTATTATAAGCATTCTGTGTGTACTACTAAGCCCTACCAAGAACCTACTATGTGCCCGCAGGCACTGTGCTAAGGGTTGGGGATACAAACAAAAGGGTAAAAAAAAGTCTCTACCCGAGGAGCTCCTAATCTAATGGAAGGGAAGACATGCAAACAACTAACAAGATATGGACTGGATAAACCAGAGATAATCCACAGAAGCAAGGCATTAAGGTGGGACCGGGAAAGAGCTTTGTAAAGAGTAAAGACCTAAACCACTATGTTATTCTTTTTCTCCAGGGAGGTGCTTTGATATCTGTTCCCTTGAAGTTAGGTCTGATGGACAGCATTCGGGAGGCTGAGGACCCCCGTTAGTTTGGGGGGATTCGAAAGGCTAGTAATGCCTGCTTAGGGTGCCCTGGAAGACTTGACTGGGGTAGCCGGATTTAAAACAAAACAAAACGGGCCAGTCCTCCTTTAATAAGATGTTTTCAAGGGTGTTTCCTGTGCTGGGGGAAATTAGGGTTCCCGCCCCTTTAAATTGCCCCCTTGGCTGCGCTCCGTGGGCTGCAGGCTCCGAGGATGAGGTCACCCGAGAACTATGAGCCTGTAGCTTTAAATTGCTAGGCGTCTACGGAGCCGGGCGGGGGAGGGGCGGTGGACCGCCTGTCACAGGTATCCTGGGGAGCCGCTCAGCCCCCTCCCTTCTACCGAAAGCCTGCCCCTTTAAGCCGGGCTGTCTTCCTCCACGCCTTTTCGAGGCATGGGCTGGGGGTGGGGGGGAGACACAAGCACCCCAGGAACGAGGCGCCTGGAGCTTTAAATACCGCCCCTCTAGGCCCCTCCCTCCCCAAGTTTCTCTAACTCTCCCTCCCTGAGGGAAGGGGATGACACTGAGACCACCTCACCCCGGGCAGAGCCCCCCAGCCCCGGGGCGGGGGGAGCGCGAACAATCAGCTCCGCTTGCTGTGCTCCTCACGGGGCGTGGGGAGGCGGGAAGTGTGTGTGTGTGTGTGTGTGTGTGTGTGTGTCTGTGTCTGTATCTGTGTTGGGGTGGGTGGGTTACTGTCCCTTTAATAGCACCTCCGCCCGGCTTCATCTCCCACGTCTCTCCCTCACCGCGGTCGCCGCAGCCGCGGCGGAGGGATCCGCAGCTCCTGCCTGCGCTGCAGCCTAGCTTAGGGTGGGGAGGAGGAAGCTGGGAGGGCGGAGGAAGCTGGGAGGGCGGAGGAAGCTGGGAGGGCGGTAGGCTCACAGGCGGGGAGGGGAGGAGAGGAGAGGGAAAAGGAGGGAAGGGGGAGAAAAACCGTGCTGGGCCGTATAGGGGGGTGGAGGAGGCGGAGGAGGGAGGGGGCGGGCCCCGGGTCGCGGGCCCACCCCTCCCTTGGCCCCGCCCCACGGTCCCCATGGGGCCTTCCCATTGGCCCCCCCGGCTGCCCGTCACCCCGCCACCTCCTCTCCCCCCCAAGCTAGGCTGAGCTGTGCCTACGTTGGCCTCGGCTCCCGGGGACTGGAGGAGTTACCTTTGGAGCCCAAAAGGAGGAAGGAAGAAAATATATCAACAACAGCGGCGGCTCCGGAGCCCCAGTCCCGGACCCTCCCTCCCCTCTACCCCGGCCCCAGGACAGGGGCCCGGGACCTCCCGGCTCCACCCAGGGCCCGGGCAGACGCCTGTCTAGTTAGTTATTTTCGATATCCCCTCCCCCCAAAAAGAAAAAAAACCTACCACCTTCCTGCGCTTGGAGATCTGAGAGGAGAGAGGACCACCACTCTTACTCCCACCTCCTTCCGCGACACCCCCCTCCCCCAACGGGGGTTGGTGAGTAGAAAAGAAATAATGCGCCTATCACTTTAAGAGACCCGCCTCCCCCTCCCTTTCCTCTCCTCCCCCCACCCCATGTTGGGGTGCCTGGGGTGGAGGGGGCGCCCAGGCCATTACCCCGTCGTGTGGGATGGGGTTGGCCGGCAGTGTCCCGGAGGGACAGGCGGAGCAGGCCGGGGCTGGGGGTAGGGAAGCCAGAAGCGGGGCGGCCGTGGGGTTACAGACTGACCAGGTGTGTGTGTGTAGGGGGCCTGCAGGGACGCCAAGGGGCATACACTCCGGAAGGGAGGAGGTGTCCTGGCGGAGTCTGGTGGGTGCTGGCACCTTGATTTGGGAGAGGGTCAGAGGGCCTGAGGCATGGGCTCGGAGGGAGAACAACCCCCACCCCGAGGGTGGGGGGGGTACCAGGGTGACAGCCTGGAGCGACTGACATTTTAACAGCCGGCCCTCCCTTCCCTGCCGCCTGTTCCCTCCTCCTTGGCCCAAAATGGTGCAGAAGGGGGCCTGGGAGGGTGATTGGAGGGTGGGGGTGGGGTGGGGGAGCTGCAGCTGTTTGGGAGGGAAAGGGGGAGGGAGGGGGGGAATGTTGTTCAGATGACACCCGGGCTGGGTGGGTGGGTTGCTCTGCCTCTGTGTGTTGGGGCCCAGTTTGGCTTCTGTGACAGCTGAGAAGTGGAGATGACAAACAAGCCGAAGGGAGGAGAGTCTTTCTCTCAGGACCTGACCTCCCACCCTGGGTCTCTCCCCAGACCTGGACCTTGACCCGAGTGCCAGCTTCCAGATTGAAGCCTAGTTGACGACCCCCATTCCAGTTGTCCACAGCCCCACCCTTGGGTGAATAACTAACTCCTAGCTAGAGTTTGCATCTGTGCAACATCTGGGGAGTGGGGGGGCAACAGGAAAGCGCTCTTTGCCCCCCTTCTCTCTTACCCAGAGTGATTAGAGCTGGGATAGGGAGGGGCAAAAATATAGGTCTTCTTGGGGCCCATTGGCCTCTTTGTTTTAGGAACTCCAGGGAAAGAAGAAAGGAGGAATCCTATCCTGGCACTTCCTTCTCAATGCCTTTGGGGTCTTTCAGGTCAGCAAAGGGGGTCCACGGAACAACGCATACATACCTGGACCATTGCCCAAGTTCTCTGCAGGTTCTTCTGATTCATGTAGTAGGCTCACCTGGATCTTTTTAGCTACAACACTGAGTTGGAGGGGGGGAGCTATGCTGAGGGAAGGAGATGGAACTTCTCTGGGGTGGTGGTGGTATCCCTGGGGAAGGGGGTGGAACCTTGTAGGGTTTAGCAGTGATGGGAAGTTCACCATCTGGGGCAGTGACCTTGGGTCTCTGGAGGCTGGCAATGGGGAGGGTAGACTGGAGAGAAATGAAATTGGAAATTCAGGAGCAAGGGAACCTTCTACTCCTTCCTTTCCCTTCGCCACTCCAACTATGTTCAGAGATTTTTCTTTTTCTTATTTTGGGGCGGTGGGGGTAGGGTGGCGCACATGCTACTGTATATAGAGATGCATGTATTTCATGGGTCTTGTTGCTAAGGGAAGCCAGATTCTAACTTGGTAGTTGATGGACAGACTGTGAGGCTGGGGTAGGAGAGGGAGGCTGTGATGACCCCCCCCCATCTCCCCCCCACACTCTCATTCCTCTCTTCTCTACCCCCTGCACCCCTAGGGACAGGCTGCTCTAGGCCCCAATGATTCCAATCAGGAATGAGCTTCCTTCCTGTTTGCCTTCTAAGGGGGTGTGGGGGGGACTATTCAGGGGCAGGAAGTGGAGAGGTAGCTTGGGATCAGGGTGTTGGTATCTGAGGGCCTTCTCAGACCTACTCTGTGTGGGTAGGAATCATGTGGGCCTGTGTGTTCTGAACACCCACGATCCCATTTAGTCTGTGGTGTTTTTGTCCTCCCAGAAGGGAAGAGGAGTAGAGGACAGAGGAGGAATGATTGTCTGACTTCTCTTGGGAAGGGAAAGACCATTAATGATCTCTCCACTTTACTGGGACCACTGAATAGTTTAGTGCTTGACCCAAAGTCACACTGAAGATCTATGGCAGAACTGTCATCCATCTGGTCCTTCCAGCAGAGCCTTGTCCTGGATGCTGAGGGAGCTAGAAGGGGGTAGAAACGATGAGGTCCCTGCCTTTATGGGGGTCAGAAAAGAGGCAATCTCCCCAGGCATAAATACTAAGAACAAAGGCAGATAATCCAGGCAGACAGAACTCCAGACATCAGGGCTTTGGGGGGTTGGACTCAGGGAGCAGAGCTGAAGGTGGGTTGGGGTGGACCTCAGCTAACTCACCTCTGGCTATACTGTACCCACAACCCTTGAATAGCAGTTTCCTCCTGAGGGATGTTATCTGGTCTGTAGCTGATGCTATCAGCTCTACCCTTTCTTCCCTCTCTTCAGAGTGGGGGTTGGAGAGATGATGGGCCAGACTCCCCTGCTCAGCCCCTCTTGCAGCTCATAGGCAGGGAGGTACGGTAGTCTCCCCAGCTGCTGTTATATAATCTCTCCTGCAGGGTTTTTTTGGTTTTTTTTTTTTAATCTACCAGAAACCTTGCCTGAGCGTGAGGGGGGAGGAATAGGAGCAGGATTGGCATCGAGAGCCCCCAGGTGTGTTAGCCAGTACAGAGACACATGGACAAGGACAGACTGGCCTCTGGAGCCCTAAGCTCCAGGGGGATTTAAGATCAGCCCCAGAGAGGGTATGGGAATTCTTGAGGTAATAGAGACTTGGGGGCAAGACCATTGTGTCAGTTGCTCCTCCCTTTTGAAGGGCAGCCCTTCCTTGGCAAATATTGCTGGGGAAGGGGTACCCTCTGTGCCTTCTTCCTATTCCTGCCTATTGGGAAGTGTGTTTAAGTCTAACCTCCTTCAGTCCTGCTGCAGGGTCAATCCTATTTACTCTCCTCTCTGGAGAGAGAGACCTCAGTGGGACCCCCAGAGAAACCCTCTTCAGAGTCTAGAATATGACCCAGGCCCACCCTTCTCAGATCCTCCAGCTCCTCTCTACCCACTTCACATTGAAGACTTCTGGAACTCCTGATCAGACCCTCCCAGTTGCTTTGTTCTGAATCAGGTCTTCATAGACCAAAGGCCAGACAGCGTCTAGGCTCTCTCCCTGGACTCAGTAACTAGCCAGGAGAGACCATACCATCTACCCCCAATTCATCTCCATTGCCCTGCCGCATTGTCATGGAGATAGCTAACCATTTTTGGAAGGAAATGTGATAGAGAAGATGAATGTGGGGCAGAATGATGAGGCTTCCTGGAGGGACCTTCATTTCTTCTATCCCAGCACTTCCTGGCTTGTCAGTGGTCTCCAAGCACATTTTTAAGAGACCCCATGATATCGTGGAAAGAACACTGGATTTGGTGTTAGAAACTCTGGATTTAAATTTTAGGTCTGCCACCTGCTCCCTATGTGACCTTGGACAAGTCACTTCCCCTCTTGGAGGCTCTCTGTTTGTTCATCTGTAAAATAAGGAGATTAGGCCAGGTGATCTCTCAGGTTCCTTTCTAGTGTCAGATGCGCTGATCTATGATCTCTGTTCCAGGGGCTAGGGCTCTCTTGCTACTTCCTGACTGTCAAGAGATCTTGAAGCACTTTATGGCTAGGGAATGGCAAAACACTCTTTGGCAAAGTGCCCTGGGTTATTATCCCCCTTTTATAGGGAAGGGAGGGGATGGTGATGGCTGTGGGGCTTAGGAGCTGGCTGCCCAGGGCCTATGGCGGAGCCTCAGCGTCACTGTAATCGCCCGTAGCTTTTACAAGCCCCCATTTTGCTCAGGGCCAGAGTCAGTCCTCCTAGGATTGAGTGGCTTACTCACCAGGCTTGGCCCATGGAAGTACAGGTAGCCCCCAGTGTCCATGGGAGAAGGGAAGAGGCAAGTGGCTGGAGTTCTGGCCTGGGATTCCAGCGCTGATTGGGTCGAGGTCAATGCTCCTGTTGAAGCTGTGGATCACAACTGAAGCAGGAGAGATTGAGGTGAGACTGCAGAAAGACTTGCTTTACCTTTTTTTTTTCCTGGTGTTAATGAGGAATACAACTCTGACTAAGGAGTTGAAGGAGAGGCTGGAGGATTTCAAAGCCCTTTTTTCCCCCAGCTTTTCCTAAGGAAGAGAAATGGGAGAGCAAGGACAGGCAGTGTGTTTCCCTTGGAAGACCTTGGCCTTTGCCCATGTGATCTATGTATTGTTTGATCCCTTGATGTACTTATTTTTACCACCCCCACCCCACCTCTGTCCAGGGCTGCAAGCTTGCTGGGAACTTATTGGGGGTGGGGGAAGGGAGGGGAATATGTGCACACATGTGGGTTGATGGATGCCTGTTGGTCTGAGCTACATGATAGCAACTCTGTCCCCAAGTTCAGGAACAGGTAGAAATGGATACATGCGTGGGCCTGCTTGTTTTTAGTTGGGTTCATGAACAGGGACATGCCATATCCAAGCAGGGGTTTGTAGACAAAGGAGTAGTGGCTGACCTCATCTCAGGGATGGAGCTGGTTCTTTGCAGGGCATGACCATAAAGATGATTATAGGATTGGAGATGGTATGATGGGGGAGGGCTGGGGTCAGGAAAGACCAAGCTTTCAACAAAGAATCACCCTAGGGCAGTGGGTTCCCCCTGTTACAGGATGATGGGAATTAGACAGTAGATGGGACTTCCTAGTTGCTAGGGGATGGGCAGTGACCTTTCATTACCAGAAGCAAGATAGGATTGACCTTGTCCTTCTGTTAGGGATGAATGTGTGTATAAGATCCTTTCTCCACCCTACTAGCTGAGCAGCTACGAGGTCTTTGGACAAATCTGTTTGCTCCATTTTCATATATACAATGTGGGGGCTGAACTTGACTATGATCTCAAAGGTCCCTTCCATCAGTCTGTAACAGGTTGGCCTTCCTGCAGAACCTTGGGAAGGGCTTTGTCCCTCCAGCTTCCACTTGTCCTGGGTCACACCCAGGCAGTGACCATATTTACCCGTTTAGAGATGCCCTCCTGGGGACCTTGGATGTCAGATCCTACCGTTGGCCTTGGGCCCATTTTTGGCCAGAGAGCTTCACCTCTTCCCCAGACTGGCACTGTGGAGTGTCTGTTAAGCCAGTGAAAAAGATAACAATAGTCTCTACAACCCCCAAACCCCCTCAAGACCTGGGAGTATCTGTGATGCAGCTTAGCCTGGAACCTGGAGCAGCACTGGCCCAAGGCTGACCCGGAGAACCACAAGCTATTAGTGCTAGAAGGGACCTTAAAGGGCATTTAGTCCAACCCCTAGATTTTACAGTTGAAGAGACTGAAGACCTTTTCCATACTTATTCTATATCACTCCCCTTCATGCACTCAGTGTTCCCGCTAAACCGGTCTCCTAACTACTACAAGAAATGCCACTTCCAGCCTCTGTCCATTCGCACAGGCTGTCCCTTCTCTCACCTCCACCTCTTATGTCTGGCTTTCTCCAAGGCTCTGATCCTGCCCTCTTAGTAAAGCCTTTCTTGATGTCTTCCCTTCTACCCCTGTTGCACTCTCTTACACACCATGCTGTTAGTGAAATTATTTCCTATTTACTTCTCTATAAATGTTTATCTATGAGCAGAATGTAAGTTCCATGAAGGCAGGTACTGGTTTGCTTTTGTGTTTGTATCTTGGTCTGCCTGCCACAGTACATTAGAACATTACACACAGTACACAGTACACAGAACATTAATGTTTGGTAAATAGACATGAGGAGAAGGCCCTTGTCCAAGGTCACATAGTAAATAGTAATGCCAGAATTCAAACCCAAGCCTTCCTCTCTTCTTTTTCTGTGAATCCCATAGAGCTGGGTAGATAGAAAGAGGTGCTTTTGAATTTCGTGGGTATTAGGGATCCCTAAGTCCTAATATGACCGTTTGTCTCTTCAAAGCTGGGTAGGGTGGGAGATGTATGGTTTCCCCTTTGCCCTTGGAGACTGGGAAGGGGGTGAGTTCTAGAGAAGAAACTGGCCCACAGAAGAACAACTGAGGGCATGGTGGTAGTGGTGTTTTTGTTGTGCTCTAAAGGAGATTCTTGGGGTCCCCATTTGGGCCTCTCTAGGGGAAAATGGTGAGGGAGATAGAGAAGGGACCCTTAGTATGAAATACAAGCTCCTCTGTTGGGCATTTAAAGCTTTGACTCTGACCTACTTTCCTAGGTTGATTACATGTTATTCCCCTTCACGAACTCCATGGTCTAGCCCAACTGGCCTTCTGGCTGCTTTTCTTCACACATGACATTCCATCTTCTATGTCCATGTCTTTGCAAAGGCTGCTTCTTCCCCCCCTCCCCCAATGTCCTCCCTCTTCACCTCCATATCTTAGAAGCCTGTTTTCCTTCCAGGCACAGTTTGAGCACCATCTATGAAGCTCTTCCTGATCTCCCTGGTTACACTTGCTTTCCCCCAGAAATTGCCTTGCATTTACTTGATATATATTTTATATGTGATACAGTGACTACAGGGCCACTTTCAATGCCAGGAGGCCCTGGGTTCAAGTTATGCCTTTGACACATGTTGGCTATGTGACCTTAGGCAAATCACTTAACATCTCAGTTCTCTAGGCCAGTGGTTCTCAAAGTGTGGTCTGGGGGTCTCTTGGCCCCTTTTAGGAGTGTCTTCAAAGTTAAAACTGTTTCTGTAATACTAAGATGTTATTTGCCTATTGAAATACTCCTTTTTCCAACTACACAACTGTGTGAGACTGGATTTTCTGAATATACTTCAAAACACCATATCGCAACAGATTGAATATAGAAGCAGATAGGAGAATCCAGCTGTCTTCTATTAAGTCAGACATTAAAGAGATTTGAAAAAATATGTAAAACAGTACCACTCTTAATTCCTTTGTTTTGGAAAATGATATTATTTTTCCTTAAAATAGAATTTGTATAAAGATGTAATGGATTTATTATTATTGTAAAATAAATTAGTATTTTAGAAATTTATCAGTTGTAATTTCGAATATGGTAAGTATTGACAGATAGAAGCTACAGAAACAAAAGCTCTTTGGGGTCTTCAGGAATGCTGAAGAAGGTAAAGGGGTCCCAGGACCAAGAAGGTTGAGAAGTCCTGCTCTGTGTAACTTCAAGATAGCAAATCGCAGAGAAACTTCGTTGAAGTTTCCCTGTGCTAATGAAGTCAAAGGTCCAGTCCCTATCCTGTGCTGTATGTTGTATATGCTTATGGTGCCACCACTTCTGGGAAGAAGGTCAAGCAAGGCCTGCCTCATTTTTGTATCCTTCCCACCTTGCATGGTACCTGGAACATTGTTGAAGTGCTGGATGAATGTTTGTGGATTGCTTGTTTGATTGACACGGTAGCAGTGGGGATTAGGTAGCATGAGGGAGGTTTTTTGTGGAGGTCAGAAGAGGCTGCCTTCGAATCCCTGGGGATAGGAAGGATGAACAGCCTAGTTATCCAGGTCAGGAAAGGTGTCTTGAGGTAGAGGAAGGTACACAGTGACCTCTTAAGGGCTGCTGGTCATTATTCTGCTATGAGGTCACGAGTAGGACTCTCTAAATCAAACAAGAGGGGAATAGGTTACAGTGGGAAGGGCTGAAGCTAGTCTGAAGGAAGGACTTGACTTCCCCACGGAGCTCTGAGGTGGGGGACAGTGACCTCTTTTCATCTAGAAAGGTGAAGTACAGGCATGGTAGACTTGGGCCTTTACCAGCTGGCTAGAATTTATGGAGAGCTGCCCTCTTCTCCACCTCTCTTGTGCTAGGGATGGGGTGGGACAAGTTTCAAGAACACTGGGCATTGGAAGGAAACAGTGATTGTTAATTCCAACCTCACTTTACAGCTGAGAAACTGAGGCACAAAAAATGGAAGTTGCTTGCTCATGGTCACGTAGGTATTAAGAAGACTGGTCAGTGTTGAAAACGTAGCCACTGCCAGATGTGTCTAGTTGTACGACAATCTGAGAGAGATGGATTCTAGACTGAAGTAGGGTGGAAATGTCTGCTGCTTAGGGAGGGGGCCTGAGCTGAGGTCATATCTAGGCTCAGCCAGACACTTGAGAGGGATGGGACATTTGGCTCACCCGCCTTTTTTATCTCTAGACCTTGGCTCCTTCAGACCCCAGAGTTCCCCCTGGAATCTTACTTTTCAGATTCTGGCTAGTGCTGTTCACTTCTTCTGTTCACTACTTAACTTCTCTCAGTCCCATTTTCCTCATCTATAAAGTAAAAGGGTTGAACAAGATGATTTCTGAGGTCCCTTCTAGCCCTAACATTCTGTGTTCTAAGATCTTTTCTATCCATACAGTCTGTAGCTATGAGAAAGTCCTAGATTTCGTTTCATATACATTTATTAGCCATCTGATATATGAAGGCACTGTGTGAAGTACTTGGGATATAGATATGAATAAAACATAGTACTTGTCCTCAGTGAGCTTACAGTCTAGATGGGGGGATTGAGACCTGAACACCAATAACTCTTATTGCATGGAAAATAAGATAAGTACATAGGAGAAGGAAGAGAGATTGGGGAGATGGGGTTCCCAGCATCATGGTGGGGCAGTGGGACCTAAGCTGGCCTTCCTTGAAGGACAGGAAAGATTTCATCAAGAAGAAAGAAAACATGTTAGCTGCAACAGGAGGGATTTAGGTTAATTGCAGTGTGGACTACCCAGCCTCCGGGTTGTCAGGAGACTTGCTAGAGTGGTAATCAAGGGAGGGGGTGGATTTATCTTCTGGGATGGTCTTCCCAGAAGATAAATCCACCCCCTTCCTTGATTACCTCTTAGGCTGGAAAGAATAATGTGGAAACCTGGGAATGGATGTAATGATCTAATTCTAACCCATCTGTTCTCAGCAACCCCACCCAAGAGACCTCTGGGAGTACTAGAGACCCTTTCAGAGGGTCCATGAGGCCAAACTCATTTTCATAATACTACTAAGGCATTTCCATTTCTAATAATTTAAATATTGATAGATAAAATCAGTGTAGATGAAAGCTCTTTGGGAATTCCTCAATCATTTTTTTAGAGTATAAAGGAGACTTTTTTGAGACCACAAAGTTTGAGAACTACTGTAGTTAGTCTCTAAGCTTTGGAACTATGGTGTACAAGGGGAAGCAAGGATGCAGAATCAGATCATAGATTCAGAGAAAGTCAGTGTTGGAAGAAACCTTGGAAATCATTCAGTCTCTTCCCCTCATTTTATAGATGAGGAAACCGAGGCCTACAGAGACCAAGGGATTTGCCCAAGTTGGTTAGTGGCAGAGCGGGCATTGTATGCCAGGTTTGACAGCTCGTTCAGCCAGGCTTCTTTCCACTCCACCAAGAGATCCCTCCCTTTTAGTCCCCAGGCTCTTTATGCTTTGGGGGACAGAGCGACCTGTAAAGAGATGATATGACTTACAGCTGCCTTTGTGATGAAGGAGGGGTGGGTTTGACCAGTAAAGGACAGGTGTCTCTGTCCCAGCTGGTGACTCTTGTCTCTTCCACCTGTCAGCTTCAGAGAGTATAGAGAAGAGAAATAGCCACCCCCTGCCCCATCTCCTGTGGATAGTGCTTTGACCACATTCAGTTCAATTCAAGCATTTAATGAGTACCAACTATTGTCAGACACTGCTAGCTGCTGAGGGTCCAGAGACAGACAGCAGACAGACCCGGTCCCCAAGGAGCTTACTGGGTGGGATACAACCTGGGTCCAGATTAGAAAATACAAGGCATTTTAAAAAATCGTTTCCAAAAAGAGGCAGCACTGATCACTGGCAGGATCAGGACAGGCCTGGAGTAGAGGGTGCATTCCAGATGTGAGGGACCCCTGCAAAATCGTGGAAGCAGGAGATGGCTTTTTGTACTGGGAGCAGCTGCAGCAGGAAGAAGGGAGACCCTGGGACAGAAGGAACTAGAGAATGCTTGGGAGGCTAGATGAGGTGGTTGGAGGTGGGGGAACCATATGGGTCAGGCTGCCTCATCTCAGAGCTGAGGGTCCCCAAGGAAAAGGGTAGGAGAGAAATAACTGAGTTAATGAGAAATAAATTTGTCTGCTGTACCCTTCCCATCCCCTGCCCTTCCCCATCCTCCTTCCTTTTTTCTGTCTCATGGCACCCTCAGCTTCCCCCAAAGCAGCATGCTAATCCTATACAAACTGGCTTCCCAACTGACCCTGGCAAGGTCCTGCTGGCTCTATCTCTGATCCCTGCCAGACTTAGTGTGTGGAACTGGACCCAGAGAGCTGTGTGCACAAGAATTGGGTTTGACCAGCAACTGGCCCTTTAAATCCTCCTTGACTCCCCACCAGGTCACCCTGTTTCTCTGGGAGGATTTGCTTCTTCCTGATTGGATTGGCCTCCTTTGAGCCCTTACCATAATTTCCTGTATATACCTTGCTGCATATAATCCATACTCTTCTAAATCCTCATCATTCCCCAGCCAAAAGAAAAAAGTAGCATTCGATTTCTCAGCCAATAATCATTTGTTAATTGCCTGTCATGTGATGTGCACAGTTAGGTGCTGGAGATTAAAAATTAAAAATAAGTAAAAGAAACAGCCCCTGCCCTCTAGGAGTTGACATTTTATCTGTGTAGACAGAGTCCTGTCTCTGGAACTGTTTGCTTACCCTCACCATTCAGAGTCATTGTGGCCAGCCCTCTGCTTCCAGGCCACCTAGCTCCCAGCCAGACTGGATCTCACCCAAATCTTTCAGGAGAGAAGGCACTCCAGCTACTACACAGTCCTTCTTGCCACACCCTGGCATCCTCACTTTATGCCTTGGTTTGACCTTGTTGGTCATTCTCATCCCTGTGGGAGCCTAGACCTCTCTCTGTGTCTTTCCTTCTCTCCCCCATCCCCTCAGTCCCTCCCCCTTCTACTTTTGGGCTAGTGCTCTCCTCTTCAGTTCAATAAGCATTTATTAAACGTGTACTATGTGCAAGGTGCTTGGTATACAAAGAAGAACATCATCAGTTACTTTGTAGCAGTCTGCAGAATGATTGTCAGGGGAAGACATACACACAAATGACGAGTAAGACAAAGGGGGGAGGAGCATGGACTGAGTGCAAGGGGGAGGACCAGGTAAAATGCTATGGAACATTTAGGGAAAGAGAAATCACTTTTGCTCTGGGGGTAGATGGGATGTTGGGGCCCCTGCTGTTGCTTGTGAAGGCTTCCTGGTGGGAATGAACCTTGAAGGGAAGGAAGGATAGATTTCAAGCAAAGGAGAAGGGGGGCAGGGTGGTTGAGGATGCATTTCTAGTGGGAGGTCAGGGTTGTGCCAAGGTACAGAGATGGAAGAGGACAGAATAATTAGGGGAGATTTGAAATAGTCCAGTTTGGCTGTGATGTAGCATCACTACAGAGAAGTAGTATGAGATGAGGTTGGCCAGGCTATACAGGGCTAGGATCATCAAACCAAGCAGTTTATCGAGGAGGCAATAGGGAACCACTGAATATTTTTGAGCAGGGGAGTGACAAGGTCAGACATGTGTATTAGGTAGGTTATTCTGGAGCTGAATGAAGGATGAACCAAAGAGGAGAGAGACTAGAAGTAGGGAGATCTGGTGGGATGTTATCGTGTAGTCCAGGGGAGGATAATGAGAAACGATATAGTATTCTGGTGATGGTAATCGGGAAATGGAGGGAATGGGTTGGAAACACTGTACAAGGAGAATTGGCAGAACTTGGTGATTGATTAGCTGTTTGGAGAAAGGGAGTCCTCTACCTTCCCCTCCTTCCCCTCCCTTTATTCCTGGGCTGGGCTGGGCTGAGCCAAACCCTGACCCCTTCCCACACCAACGGCTCTCAGGCTCCTCCAGGCCCAGCTGGGACTTTCACTTCTGCCTTGGGACCCTAGAGGGAAGTCAAGCAGGGAGATGAGGGTGATGAGGCCAACTGTCCCAACGGCCCCCACCTTTTTTCTCAGAATGGGAGGAAATAAGCTAGCTTTACAGTTGGAGGGATGAAAGTGAGATGGAAGAAAGGACTTCCCAAGCCCTGGCACTGAGAGTGAAGGAGAGACAAGGGTCCTGCTTGGTGTCTAGAGGGCTGAGGCCCTGACTGCTGATTAAGTGGGGAGGAGGGAATAGGACTCAAGTAGGGAATTCTCTCAAGGAAGAGTGATTTGCCCTCACGATGAGTGGGGGTGGGTGGAATTGGAACCTGATTTTTAAAATCCAGTAAAGCTTATATCTAGAAATGATATTTGGAGTCAAGGGCTGTGGGTTTGAATTCCACAAGCTATTTCTTGCTACCTCTGTGACCTGGGACAAGTCATTGAGCCTCCCCGTTTCTGCATTGATAAAAGGAGGTGGTGGGACTAGGTCTGAGGTACTCAAAGTGTAGTCTGGGTGTCTGAGTCAGGGGACTGAACTACTTTCATACCAGGACTAATATGTTTTAATTTCCAGTACAGTAAATATTGATAGATATAGCTGACATCAACAAAAATTCTGTGGGGGCTCTTCAGTTATTTTTAAGATTACAATGGTATTGAGACCAAAAAGTTTGAGAGCTGCTGGGTTAGGCAATCTCTAAGGGCTTTTTTTTTTCTAGTTCTAAACCATATGGTTTCTGGTTAGATCTGACAGGGACCATTTCATCTAGTCCAACTCCCTCATTTTAGATTTGAATAAACTGAGGCAAAGAGAGAGGGGAGATGATTTACTCAGAGTCGTACAGTGGAGTTGCTTCTGCTATTGGAGATGGAGATGACATTCAGAGGGAGGGAACCTAAATTCACTTTTCTAGGAGACCCCAGAGCCCAGGTGCCTGGAAGCCCAGCTTAGTGTGGTAGGAGCCAATAGGACTGTGGAAAGGACCGTGGAAAGGACCATGCAGATGAATCATCAGCAGGGCTTCCTTTAAGCCAAATGGGCCAGGGGGCCAGAGACTTGGCTTCTAGTGCTGCCACTTACTTGCCGTTTGACCTTGGGGAAGCCACAGAACCATGCAGGGCCTGAGTTTCCTCCTGGGTAAAATGAGGGGTTTAGATGAGGTGGTGTTTGAGGGCCCTTTCAGTTCTGACTGTGTGTGAACCTGAGGGCAGGCTTGGCAGCCTTTGGTTCAGAGGACTCGCAGCTTTTCCATCGGAGACCTTGTGCCAATTGCACTTTACCTCTAGACCCCTCAGTTCCCTTATTTGTAAATGACAGGATTGGACTATATGTCCTCCATGGCCCCTTCCACTCTAAGTCTCTGATCCTATAATCCCCCAGTCTACATTCTGCTCCCAGCCTCTGGGCTTCCCTAGAGGCCTTTGGTCACCTTTGTATTCTTCTGCCTTTTTGCTGTTGGTTGATGTTCTCCTGACGGTGTTCTCCTGGCACCTTTTTTTCCTGGGGCAGAATGGTTCCCTTTTTTATTGGCAATTCCCCGTGCTCACTTTCCTACGTCCCAGCCCTGCAACAGTAAACATCTCTTCTCTTTACAATATAGCCTGCATCTCCTCCTCTTTCCATTGTTAAGCTCCCCCTTAGGAAGTTCCTTCTGGAATCTAATCTCCATCTTTCTCATCGAAATGTTGGCCCCACCTTATCCTTCTACTGTCTTAGCTTCTTGGCTACTGCTCCCTAAGCCTACCCCAGCCCGCCGTAGAGCCTGGAAATCCCCAATCAAATTTCTCTTCTCTGAGACTTCATCTTTCCCCCTCTTCCCCTCCTCTTCTCAGAAAGATAGAACTATAGACTATCTGAACTAGAAAGGATTTCAGAGATTGTCTAGTCCATTCCACTCATTTTCTAGATAAAACAACACGTAGAGTCTTTCTCAGCCACCAGATGGACAGTGGTCTCCCAGTGCTGGGGGCCTCGGGATCTATCTGCTTTGACTCCGAGGGCCCATAATAGCAGCAGAAGAGAAAAGGCAAAGTTGTCCAGCTGGGGTAGGGGGTGGGAGGAGGTGGGGAGGGGGGAGAGTGAGTGTGTGTATGTGTGTGTGGTGTGTGTGGTGTTCAACCCCTATTTGGTAGAACACCAGGGAACTCCTGGGCTCAGAGTCTGGGGGATGGTTGCAATGACCCTTCTCACCCTCTTCCTCAAGAATCAAATTTCAGACCAAGTGGGAGAGGGGGTGGGGCTAGCTGTTATGTGGGTGGGAAGCCACCATGAGTGTCTGTCAGTCCAGCTACTCCCTGTTCCCTCCCCCAGCTCCCTACCCCATCCTTCTCACATCTGTTCCTGTCCCTTAAGCCACAGTAGTGGTGACTCCCCAGAACCCCGTACTCCCTCTGGCTTTGTCCCCCAGACGCCTGGGACCCTCGACTCCAGCCCAGGCCTCCCCTGGAGCTAGCTTCCCTCACCCTGCCCTCCCTCCTGGGGCCTCCTTGGTGAGTTAAAATTAGCCCAGCCTGGGGCGTAAAAATAGCCCTGGGCTGCCTGAGAGCGGCCAGGAAGGCCTGGGGGCCCTGGTTGGGGGTGGGGGTGGGGGTGGGAATCTCCAGCTCTTTGAGCCCTCAGAGGCTAGTGGGAAAGTGGTCAGTACCTTCCTGAATCCCCATTTTAGGGGAGAGACTGATAATTAGGGGTGAAGAAATCTGGCCTGACTAATGAGAAGAATCCTTGAGGAGAAAAGTGGGGCTGGGAGGGTCAAGGTGTCCTGGCCCCCTGCTCTGAGAAGGACTGGGTGAGAAGTTTAGTCTGAAGCTTTCTAGCTAGAAGCAGCGCCTCCCACCTACCCCTTTCCTTTCCCCCTCCCTCTTCCCTCTGCCCAGGCTACAAGTTCAGTGACTGTCCTCACCTTCTAACTGAGAGACTAGTCTGGGTCTGAATCACTTCCCAAATGTCTACAGCACTTCTGCTCCCTCCCCTTCTTTCCCCCCAAGGGCACAAGCCATGATCTCTGGGAGGTTGGGATGTACTTATTAGATTAGAAGTTTTTCCTGTGATGGCTCTCTCTGCCTTCACCTCTATTCTGCCCTTCCCCACCTCCATGGTAAGGCCTTGGGGAGAGGGGGAGACTTGGGGAAACAGTTCCCTGATGGTAAGAGTTGGCTGCCCCTCCCCCTGCCGAGTAGCTGTCCTCTTCCTTCTGCTTGGTAGTGGTTGTGACAGGTGTGGGGTGCCAGACTCAGAGTCATTGAATTCCTTGTGCCTTCCAAGTATCTGTTGGAAGAGGGTGAACCCCTTTGGGGGTCCCAGGAGATAGAGGGGCAGAGAGATAAGGTTTTAGGGGGAGAGATGGGAGTTGAGGAAACCAAAAGACAAAAATAGTTGTGGTGCTGGGTGTGTGTTGAGAGAATAGGAATCCTGTAAAGAAGAGAGTTAAAGAACTAATTAACATGCTTTTTGCCCAGTACGGCCAGACTTCTTATAGTCAGTCAACAATTATTTCTTCATCTCTTTGGACCCATCAGACTCATTTAGTTTTTCTTCTCCACTTAATTGCTGGACTCAAGCCTGAGAAAGAGGCTGGGAGGAGGGGGCACTTAGCTCCCAGGAGAGAAGCTAGAGTGACATCCTCTGTTAGGGAGAGATTGGCTTGTGGTCTCTGGAAGAAGTTGGTGGGGGGTGGGAACTATAACAAAAGATCATACATTTAAGAACTGGAAGGGCCTTAAATTAGATGAGCCAGTCCGACCTGTCATCTTAGAAATGAAGACATGGAGAAGTTAAGAGACTTACCCAAGGTCACATGAGTAGTAGTAAATTAGAGAACTGGGATTTGAACCCAGGTCCCCTGATTCCAAATCCAGGGCTCTTTCAACTGTACTACAATGCCATAGGATTGTTTCTTGGCAGTCTGTCTAAGCATGTGGGCTGGTCTCTCTCTGTCTTTGTCTTTCCCCCTGTTTCTCTGTATTTCTTTCTCTTTGCCCTTGTATCTTCTTTCTCAGTCTCCATGTTTGACTCTTATTTCTCAGCTCCTTTAAAAAGTAAGAGCTCTCCCTAAATCATGCCCCCCCTTTCCTTGTTAGCTGCTAACAAGGCCTAGCCTGGCAGTGGGGGTGACAGGTGGATCTGACTGTAATTCTCTCTCCCCTCTTTTCATGCCCTGCAGCCCAGCCAAGGGGAATAGGCAGGCTGGGGAGGAGGTAATAGACTCTACCTCCTCTTGAGATGGAACTCAGGCTTAAAGAGAGCAGTCACCCTTTTTCTTCAACCCAGAGGGTTGGGTCTGAGTCCCATTGCTGGAGGACTTTGAGTCATTCAGTCAGCCTGTGACTCAATTCTACTTCTCTTCCTCCCTTCTGCCCTAGAATTGGGAGGGAGGATGCTCCTCCCCTCCTGAGCCCAGGCCGGTTTGCTATCACTTGGCCCTGCCAGCTCCTGAGGCTTAGATAAAAGCCACCTCTCTATGCAACACGAGGTGCTTAGAGATCTCATCACTTAATTCAACAAACATTCATTAACACCTACTATGCACATGTCAGGGGATGTGGATAGACTGGGGTGCAGAGATAGCCAATTAATTTCTGCCATCTGCAATTGCAGGAAGAGATGGGAGTTAGCCAGGAGGAAGAACTCCCTAGTTTCCCTAATCTTTCTGGAGAGGTGGGGGGTCGAGGAGAAGAAATCTAGCCTGTGGTCTGACTATCCTGCCTCAGCCTCCAGGAGCTCATCCAATTATGGAGCAAGCTTTGGCTGGCAGAGCTGTGTCTCTGTCTGCCTCCCTTTTCTCCTCCCCCTTAGCCCCCCCCCCCCCCAGGAACCAAGATATCATCAATGATCATTCTGAAAGTGGAGGTTTGAATATTGCTTAGGTACCAGGAGGTGTTAAACTGGAGTGTGTGTGTGGAGGGGGGACTGTTGCTCTTTATCACACCATCTGCCTAGAGCCCTTCCCTCCAAGACCATGTGAACAAAATTTGCACATTCTTCCCATCCCTCCAAAAAAAAAAAAAGCAACCCCAACATTGGTTGTGCTTGAGTTGAGGGAGAACCAAGGTTGCCTCTTTCTCACTGCCTTAGCTGTCTGTGTCTCTCCAGGTCTCCTAGATTTCCGACTTAGCTCAGTGACTGACTCTGTAATCTTGAGCAAGTCGCCTTACTTCTCTGGCCTTTACTTTACCCTGGGTAAAATGGGGTGGGGGATTGAAAAGATGACTTCACACTGTCATTCCTGTTTGTTCTCTCAGGTCCACCTTTTGAGAGCCCTTCCAGCTTTAACATCCTCCAATTTTCATTGAGTCTTTTCTCTTCCTCCCTCCCCAGGTTATATATGATGATCTTGCTGTTGGTGACCCTCTGAGCTTGCTCTGAGGGTCATGTCTGGGGATTGTTCCAAGCTTCCCCTCTTCCCTTTACTACTTCTCTATTGACCAGTGTCTCAGGTCAGTCTTGTATCTGCCTTCTGACCTTCTGCTAATTAACATCAGCCTTTCTGCCCTCTAAACAGGTTGTGCCTAGTGCTTTTGACTAGTCCCATGTAAAATTTCTTCCAACCTTTCTTTTTCTTGGCACTCCCCTCCGCCCCCCCAAAAAAAACCCCACTGGTGCCCTCCCTCCCCAGGAGTGAATGAATCAGCAGTTCACTCTGAGGCGTGACTCTTAGGTGGCATCGAGAGTCACAGCTGTGGCTGAGGAACCAGTGTCACAGCAGAGAAGGGTGAGAGGAAGGAAGAGAGATCCTGGCAGGAAGGGGGAGGTGAAACTTGGCATGGTCCTCCAATCTGTCCCTCCATCACCACCGTCCAACCAGAGTTTGAGTGACCTAGTCAGGAAGAGCTCTAGATAACATGTGTCAAGGAGTAGAGAGCCTGGGCTAGAGATGGAAAGGGGGGCCAAGTGGTCTGGATGGGAAGGCTTCCTGGAGGAAGAGAATGGGAAGATGGGGAAGAGAGGAGAGAGGGGTTCACATCTGGAGCTCATGTGTGTCAGCCTCTGGCTTCTGGCACTTGATTAGGTAATTAAACAGAGGGCTAATTAAGCAAGCACAGGTGTTCATTAAAGTCTCTCTAATTGGGTAGGAGGGGGCTTTGGAAAGACTGGCCTTACTGAAGAAGGGCCATGTTTGGGACCCTTCTTTATCACCTTCCCACCTCCAATTTTCAAGGTCCAGTTGGTCCTTCCTCTAACTTTCCCAGGCATCAACAAAATGTCCTGATCCTATGGCTGATGTTGGAGATGCTGAAACAAGTGGGATTGAGGGTGAACTTCCCAGCAGGAGAGCAGGAAATCTTGTAACTGGTGGTGTCTGATAGAGTAGAGGGAAGGATTGAAAGAAAAGTGCACTTCAGATTTTGTTCTGCAACAGTTTTAATGGTCCCTGGAAGTAGGAAGGCCAGAGAGGTTAGATAGCAGAAAGGACTGTCCCGTGTTTAGAGGCTAGAGGTTTTGAGGGAAGATCTTCGTCTGTAAAGTACTTTGAGATCTAAAGGGTGGGGGTGGGAAAAAGTCACTTTAACCCTTTATTTTTTAGGTATGTTCAGGTCTCTGTTTCCCTATCTGGCCCCCACACCACCCCCATACCTGCCTTTCCTTTCCCAATACTGATCCCTCACCCATCCCAGCTCCCCCTGACAGGAGGCGGGGGTGGGGGTTGGGGGGGTGGTGTTGTAGGAGACCAGCCAGGGATCTGGTTGCCAGGCAACTGTTACCATGGCAACCCCATCCTTTCTGTCTCCATGTGCCAGGGGCTGCTCTTTAGATGGCTTTAGATCCCTATCCACCCTGGGAGCAGGGAGGAGAGCAGGGCCCTGGGGCCAGAGAAGAGAAGGCTGAGAGGGAATTCATTGGCCCACCTAAGGGAAATTCCCTAGGGTAGCAGGGGGGGAGGAATGAAGGTTAGACTTTAGGAAGGACTCACTCCAGGGAGTACAGAAGGCTGAGATAAAAGAATTGGTGTAGGGACATGGGCTCTCTCTCCCACATCTACTGTGGATGGAGGTTAGACTACTGTGAACAATTTCTAAGGCATTATGATAATGGGAAGAAGACAGTGGGGACAGCGGAAAAGGGTACCTAGCTTTCAGTTCTGAATACTGGATTGGAATCTGTAAAGCCACTTCACCTCACTGAGCCTCAGTTTCCCCATATACAAATACAAAAAGAGAGCAGTAGTATTTGTACTGCCTACCTTACAGGATTATTGTGGGGAAGGAGATTTTGTAAACCTTGAAGCGCTTTAGAAATATAAGTCGTTAACACTAGAGTGCACTGCTGTGAGTATGATAATTACTTCATTTATTCATCTCATCTTATGGTTCTGGATGCCTCAGCCAGTGAGGGAGTCTCACTTAAAGCAGTCACTTTTGGATCTGGCCCATCCTCCACCTAATGAACTCCTTTATACCAAGTTCCTGGCCCTCTAGGCCTTCTAGGCCCTATATCCCAAAGTGATTATTACATTCAAAAATAGGCATTTCTACTACCCTGAATCTAGGCTTAGAGGCTTTGGAGTTGACTGGGCTGTGGAGCCAAGAGACCTGGATTTGAATCTCCCCTCAGACATTTGCTGCCTGTGAGACCTTGGGCAAGTCATATCTCATGGAAGCTCCTCATTTGTAAAATGGGGTCCTTTCAGCTCTACATCTGTGATCCCATGACTTGTAGTAACCCTCTCCTGGTGTTACTGGGAGGAAAGCACTTGGCCAATTTTAAAATGCTACACAGATGCTAATTGTTCATAACGATAATCATTGTTAATGTCTAGCCCCATGGTTAGCTCACAGACACCCATTTGGAAGGGAGCTCACAGGCCTTTGAGTTCAACATGTACCCTTACAGGAATCCCCTTGACATCTGTTCATCTAGTCTTTGCTTGGATGTCCCCAGTGATGTGGAGCTTGCTTCTTGTGGAGGCATTCCACTCCACTTTTGAATAGCTTTATCGGGAGATTTTGCCTTCTAGTGGACTAAAAATCTGCCTCTCAGGAACTTCAACCCATTTCTTTTAGTTCTGCTCCCCCTTGGGGCCAAGTAGAACAGATTTAATCCTTCTTTTAAAAGGCAACTCTCCAGATACTTGATGACAGCTGTCATGTTCTAAGTCTTCTCTTCTCCAAGCTAAACACTCCTGGTTCCTGCAGCTGCATGATTGCCAGTCCTGCTGGTAGAGGGGATCACCGCCCTCTTGGATTGGGTTCAGAAGATGGGTTAGGTCTCAAGCATGGATCCCTATCTACCCTTTTGAAAGATCTGGGGGACTGACTTGAACAGATGTTGTCAGGGATAATCCTGGGGGGGGGAGGGTCCATAAAATGTAGAGCAGCGATTCTCAACCCTGTGAGTCAGGACCCCTTTGAAGGTCAAATGACCCTTTCACAGGGGTCGCAGGGGTTGCCTAAGACCATTGGAAAACACGTATTTCTGATGGTCTTCGGAACTGAGACACCGCTCCTCTATCTGTCTCCAGGTGCCCACATGCAGATACACCCACATATGAGTATTAAAGGATCGCAGCATTAGGAAGGTTGAGAACCGCTGGTTTAGAGTCAGGAGTGCCCTTAGAGATCATGTAGATGACCCACTTCATTTTATAGATGAGAAAACCTCGGGCCCAAGAGAGGAAATGACTTTTCCAAGATCACCCAGCAAGTTACAGATGAAAGATTGTATCACAGGTTTTGTGACTCAGATCTCAGCACCCTTTTTCCCTCTTTTACACCATCGTGATGGAAGAGAGGGTGGAGGACGAGGAGAAAACAGTTGTAGTGGCTTGGGTGTGGTTGGGAGGTTGCTCTGGTTGCTTAGTTGTAGGTTATAGCAGAGTGAAGGGAGAGGAGCAGGCTGGAAGCTGAGACCTAAGAAAAGTAGACTCGACAAGGGATATGCTGCTGCTGCTTCAGAAGAGGGATTCTCAAGGGGCAGAGTTCCCTGGGACGTAGTGGAAGGACCCCCCCCCCCAATCTGTAGGAGTGGTTTCCCTGGGAGCTGAAACACTGGAATGAGGGAGGAGGGGCTGTGGTTATTTCAGCTG